>JANRMT010062841.1:15466166-15512109 GCA_026402145.1 Polypterus bichir lapradei
TATTAATCAGATCACTAGGACAGCATTTTTTCACTTAAGAAACATAGCTAAAGTTAGACCTCTTACATCATTGAAAGATGCTGAGAAATTAGTTCACGCATTTGTTTTCAATCGTCTAGATTACTGTAATGCACTCCTCTCAGGACTACCCAAAAAAGACATAAATCGTTTGCAACGAGTGCAGAATGCAGCTGCTAGAATTCTAACTAGGAAAAGAAAATCCGAGCACATCTCTCCAGTTTTGATGTCACTACACTGGTTACCTGTGTCATTCAGGATTGACTTTAAAATTCTGCTTATGGTTTATAAAGCCTTAAATAATCTTGCCCCATCTTATATATCGAAATGTCTGACACCTTATATTCCAAATCGTAACCTCAGATCCTCAAATGAGTGTCTCCTTAGAATCCCAAGAACAAAACTTAAAAGTGGTGAGGCGGCCTTCTGCTGTCATGCACCTAAAGTCTGGAATAGCCTGCCAATAGGAATTTGCCGGGCTGATACGGTGGAGCACTTTAAAAAACTGCTGAAAACACATTATTTTAAAATGGCTTTCTCATAATTTCACTGTAATCAAAATCCTGATACTCTGTATATCCAATTCATTATAATAACTATTCATGGTGGCTCTAAAATCTGTACTAACCCCTACTCTCTCTTCTGTTTCCTTTTCTGGTATCCTTGCCACCACCATCTACTCAAAGCACCGTGATGTTCCAACAATGATGGATGGATTAAAAGCCAGAAGTCTGTATGACCATTAACATCAAGTGACTCCGTGAGAACCCTAACTACAAAGAGGACTGTTTCATTTATGTTAGGTAGAATGCCCAGAGGGGACTGGGTGGTCCCGTGGCCTGGAACCCCTGCAGATTTTATTTTTTTTCTCCAGCCTTCTGGAGTTTTTTTCTGTTTTTTCTGTCCACCCTGGCCATCGGACCTTACTCCTTTTCTATGTTAAATAATGTTGTCTTATTTTAATTTCTTATTTTGTCTTTTATTTTTCTTTACTTCAGTATGTAAAGCACTTTGAGCTACTTTTTGTATGAAAATGTGCTATATAAATAAATGTTGTTGTTGTTGTTTATATCATCAGCACAGAACTGATAAGAGAAAACATGGGACAGGACAAGAGGGTCTAGTGAGAAGATGTATAGAGTGAAGATGAGAGGGCTCAACACGAATCCTTAGGGCACCCCTATGCTTGCCTGCTGTACCCTTCACATCTCTCCTCACCACATTCAATTAACGTGTCCCTGGAACATGACTATCAGTCCTACTGTAGTAAGATTGTTAACTAAAGTAATTTTCATATTCCTACTCTGTTTGTTTATGCCGAATCTGGAGATGATTAGTAACTCCGTTTCACTCTCCAGTTAGTTTGGTTGCGCTTCGCACAGTAAACATTCATGCCAATGACAAGTAACATTAAACACCCTGCAGGTGTATCTTGGATATCTTTCATTGGGAAGAAACTATTTTTTTTCACAGAAAGCTCATCATGTTAAGGTAAGGTTAAGATAAGGACATAGGAATAATTTAGATGAAGACCAGATATTCAGTCCAACAAATGCTATTCATTTAACTTTTGTAAAATTTCATCCAGTCAAGTGTGAAAGTGACCAAAATACTAACACGTACTATGCTGCTTAGTAATTTATTGCTCAAATGTCTAGTTCTCTGATATTTGTGAAAATTTTCCCCTTAAACTGCTTGTTGAAGGACTCATTTTAAAATAACCCATGAAGTTCCCTGTAGTAATTCTTCTATCATGTCTCCTATCACTTCTGTTTGCTTAAAGGAAAACATTCAATCTTTCAATATCCTCATAGCAAGTATCCCCTAGTCCTCAAATTGGTCTAGTTGCCCTTCCCAGGACTTTTTTCTATTGCTGCTGTGTCTCCTAAATATTGTGGTCACATGACACCATTTGGGTCATACTATGTACCACAAAATGACAGACAACACCAAACAGTTGGTCTATATATATTTTTGTTATACTTTGAGCAATCTCAAATGATGACATGGTGTGAGGTCTGTAAAAGACCCCTATTCTAGGCCAGGACTTTAACAAATCTGCCCAGTTATGGCCTCACCCCAGGCAGCCAGCATCCAAATGGCACATACAGGCTTCAGCCTGCACAGTGCCAATATTGGGCCACATTTTTAAAAGTCCAAAATATACCTTAAAAGAAAACTTTGTTATATTATTTACAACATGACATTTGTAGTTTTGGATAAGACAAAAAATAATCTCATGTTTTTCATGCTGTTATCCAGTCATATTCTCAAAACATGCACAACACTTTTTTGCAAAAATACTGTTAAATAGATACTTCCAGATAAACCACGCACATCATACACAGAGTTTTGTAATGTAGGGTATTATGGTGACCCTATTTCCCCCTTTGTATTCTTTACTGTGTAGACTTAACCAAAATGCCTTAAATCCCTTACACTTACCATTCTTTGTTCAGATACACTACTTCACTTCAGCACTTACTCCCCTTACTTCCCATCCTTAACTATATAACCTGAGGCAATTAGAGAGAGTGAAAGAATAGCTACGAGAAAGAGCAACACTTTTAACTAATATGTGTAGCTGCTTCTATACTAAGGTTTGGCAGCTTTAGATGACTTTGTAGAACAATTCAGGCAATGGTGTGACGCATGTTCAAATGATTCCACAATCCAAGTATCTTCATTTTGTAACTTTTAGTAACATTCACACAAAAATAAAGAAAAAATTGATATTACAAAGAAAAGTTCTTGTTTAAAGAAAGTTCTGTTTAAGGCTTAGATATCTTCTTTCATTTCTCTCTATATACGGTCATTCATTCATAGATTCATATGTTCATAAAAAGTTGTAGAAAGATCAGAAGATGGTCAGAAAACTATATGCCAATATTCTATTTGTAAAACTAATCTACCAGTCCATGCTTCTAGCAGCGAGACTATTTCCTAACTGGTTTAATTAACGCTGTTTTTTACATGAATAGTTAAGAAAGTTCTATTTCATGTTAACTTACAGGGGGTAAAAAATTATACCATAATCTAAGTGACTACCATATACTCGTGGATAAGTTCTCCCACGGATGAGTTGGGACTTGATTTTATCATATAATTTCTGGTATTTTATAATGTCGGCTGTATAAGTCGAATATGGAAAAACCCCTTCTTTACTTTCTTTTGACGTTGCTTTCAAAATGAGGCATATGAAATGTCATGCCGTGGTTTCACAACACATGCACCTGATTGGCTGGCTGTCAATATGATTGATGAATTTTGCTCAAACTCTTTAATTTATCTTTTCCCAGATAATAAAGTTTTTTGATGTTGCCTAAAACATTACCATGTCTGTTTTTCCCAGGCTGTAAACCAAATTGTTGTCCCAGATGTCCATCCGTAAAGCAATCAATAGCCTAAGGTATTGGCTTAGCATCCTTTCCCAGGTTGTAAAACCATTTTAGCACTATGGTATGAACAACTGCTACAAAAGTGAGGTGTAAGGGAAGAGGATATGCCTTGGTTTGTCCTGAATGTAGTTCATCTGTTGTCTTGTCTTGAACAAAATATAATGGAAAATTAAACCAAAATGTACAGATTGTATACACCATAACAGTGAGGTAATTGTACTTATAAGTACAAACAGTTCTACAAGGAGCACTTGATGGACTGATCAAGTGCGTTTATAGTTCTTGGGATGAAACTGTTTCTGAACGGCGATGTCCTCACAGGAAAGGCTCTGAAACGTTTGCCATATGAGAGCAGTTCAAATAGCTTGATGCTGTATACCGATAATTCTCTTTCCGATCAGCTGCTCTACAGCTGTGATTCCCTACTCAGAAACAGTGATATAAATACTCTGAGTGGTGCAGTGAGAGTAACATAGAAGAAGATGATCCACTGTGGCAACCCGTAACGGGAGCAGCTGAAAGAAGGAGAAGAAGGTACAGCGAGAGTAACAACGCTAAAGCAGTTATGGTATTTGGAATAGTTTGATCATTCTGTGGACCATTATATTGTTACGGGTTAATTACAATCAGATGCATTAAACTAATAAACAATATGCAGTTCATTTCAGTGTATTTATAAAGCCGCGTCAGGGATATGGTTCTAAAAAAGAAAGGGAAACCACACTGGAACAGTAGCACTGCTTTGACGCTGGGTGCTGCCAGTCTGCAAAACAGAACGCAGAACTTGTGTACACCAGGGTTGGAGCTACCGTGGAAATGTGCATGGCTTTACGCCAAGTTTAGGTTTTATACATCGCGATTTGAACGTGGAAACATTCGTACGCAACATTTTTGTGCATATGCACTGTTTATACATGAGGCCCCTGGTGCTTAACTAACTTGTGTTGCGGATTAATTTTTCCATTAGGACCTGCTGTCGAATGAGTAAAAGAAGACAATGAGTCGAAGTGACCTCTCTCAAGATAAACTTGAAAAAGAAAACTAATCCATAATTGAAGTCACACAGAATATTTCTGAGATACTGAGATATTAGGACAGCTTAGCTATTAGCAGAACGAACGAGCTTGAGGGACTGAATGTCCTCCTCTCATTTGTCAAATTTCTGGTGTTCTTATAACCCTAAATTGAATTAGGCAGTTTCAAAAATGTTAATATTACTTTTTTCTTAAATTTGTGGACATACGTTTTTTAACAGTATCACAAAGCAGTGACAAGCCTTGTGAGAGAGATCAGTCTAACACAGGGCAGTTGGCAACCATCTCCCATCTGTTTTCTATACCCCTTTAATCCATTAACAGCAAAGTTTCCTCAACCATGGACATTTTTGTGACGGATCACCATGTGATTGTTTCGTAAAGTTTGCCAAGTTCATCCGAACGCAAATTCTATGCCAAGGGATATACCGCCCTTTCTTTAGTGTAGCATCTATTGCGGTAGGTACAAAAATATAATAGATATTATATTTTCTCACAACCTGTGAAAAAAATCAGTTGAGATAACTGACAATCAAAGACACAAGAAAAGGTAGAAACAGGAGTCAATGACAGATCGTGACACTTGAAATGTCAATATTAAAACAACAAATACGGCACAAGACTGTGATGATTTTTGGGGTTTTACGAAAGGTAATTGAATAGGGTGTGGGTATACAGTGCCTTGCGAAAGTATTCATCCCCTCTGTGTTTGTCCTGATTTGTCGCATTACAACCTGGAATTTTGGGGGCTTAGCACCCTTTGATTTACACAACATGCCTACCACTTTGGAGGTGCAAAATATTTTTTTATTGTGTGACAAGCAATAATTAATACAAAAAAAACAGAAATCCTGACACCGCATAACTGTTCACTAATAGTCCATACTTTGTTGAGCCTCCCTTCTGCTGCAATTTCAACTGCAAGTCTCTTGTTCAATACCTCTATTAGCTTAGCACATTTCGCCACTGGGATTTTTATCCAGTCATCAAGGCAAGTTTGATGGGTTGCATTAGTCTTCAAGTCATGTCACAGATTCTCAATGGGCTTTGATGTGGCCATTCCAAGACATTTCAATGTTTCCCTGCAAACCATTATGGAGTAGCTTTAGCAGTAGGTTTAGAGTCATTCATTGACCTGCTAGAATGTCATTCCATTATCAAACCTCTGGCATACTGATACAGGTTTTCTTCAAGAATTGCCCTGTATTTAGTGCCATCCATCTTTCCTTCAGTCCTAACCAGTTGTCCTGTCCCCTCAGCTTGACTCTGACACCACCATGCTGCTCTGTGGGAATGGTGTTCTGGAGGTGATGGGAATTGCTGAGCATGCGTAATGGATAGTGTTTCCTATAGTGGCCAAAAAGTTCAATTTTAGTTACATCTAACCAAAGAACCTTCTTCCATGTGTTTGGGGAGTCCACCATATGCTGTTGGGCAAACTTCAAATGTGTTTTCTTATTTTTTTTTCTTTAACCGATGCCTTTTTTTCTGGCCGCTCTTCCTTAAAGCCCCACTCTATGGAGTGTTTGGTTTTAAAGTGGTTTTTATAGACAGATGTGAATCATTGCAGCTCCTTCAGTCTTATCCTAGGTGTCTTTATTGCATCTCTGATGAATGCCCACCAGTAAGTTTTGTTGGGTGGCTTTCTCTTGTCAGGTTTGTAGTGGTCCCATATTCATTACATTTTGTTATACAGTAATCCCTCCTCGATCGCGGGGGTTGCGTTCCAGACCCCCCCGCGATAGGTGAAAATCCGCGAAGTAGAAACCATATGTTTGTATGGTTATTTTTATATATTTTAAGCCCTTAGAAACTCTCCCACACTGTTTATAAATATTCCCCGCAGAGTTATACAGCATAATCCCTTTGTATTCTCTTAGATATTAGGTAAGATTCATTGAAATTATGCATATAAACACACTGTTTATATACAGTAAAACCTAAATATTATTTTAAAGATATTGAGTGTCTCCGATATCACATATGTTACAGCCATTACGATAGACAGGCCACCAGCAATAAATACGTACAATGCAAGAAAAATAGTATACAGTAAATGTGTATACAGTGACACTAAACATACGTACATGTACTAAGCACTGTAAGAAGAAAATTAATTATGGTTACTCACCAACAATGACACGATGACTTGTCCGATAACAATGAGTTTAATTTTACTGCACAACAAAGGAGAGCGTTACAGCCCTTGTAAAGGAGCCACTTCAGGCGATTGTGTAGCACTGCCGTTGTTCTTCTTCTGGCAGTCTTCAATCCAAATCCCTAAAGCAGATTCCATCCAGACTACTGCCTTATTACATCCACTTACAACTCGTTTTGCACCCTGGTTAAAAGGACACTGCGGGCGTAGATCTTATATTCCTTTCCTACTTTTTAAATAAAAAGAATCGTAGCCTTCAACAAATCCAAAACGTTTACCTTTTCGGCAATCGTTAACATCTTCTTCTTACGCTTGGGCACGGCCCCTGAAGCAGTAGCAGATTGTTTTGGAGCCATAATGAAGGGCTTGACTATGCACAAAGATAAACACTAAAGAGCACAACTCTTTACACAGCGAAACACGTTGATGCTGAATGAGTGAGACGAGACTTCCTGGTTAACACTGCATTCAGCACGCAGGAACTCAACTGTGTGCTCTGATTGGTTAGCTTCTCAGTCAGGAGAACTTAACTGCGTGCTCTGATTGGTTAGCTTCTCAGCCATCCGCCAATAGCGTCCCTTGTATGAAATCAACTGGGCAAACCAACTGAGGAAGCATGTACAGGAAGTAAAAAGACACATTGTCCGCAGAACCCACGAAGCAGCGAAAAATCCGCTTTATATATTTAGTTATGCTTTCATATAAAATCCGAGATAGAGTGAAGCCGCGAAAGTCGAAGCGCGATATAGCGAGGGATTACTGTAATGGGTTTAATGGTGGTCCATGGGATATTCAAAGTTTTGAATATTTTTACAACCCAACCCTGATCTCTACCTCTCCACAACTTTGTCTCTGACCTGTTTGTAGTGCTCCTTGGTCTTCAAGTTGCTTGTTCAGTGGTGTTGCATATCAAAGTCTGCTTGAGGAGAATTTGAAGTCATCTGTCCAAAATCTGAAGCCTGAAATGAACCATTCAACACGATGATGATCCAAAGCATCCTAGCAAATACACCAAACATAAGAAATGGAGAGTTATGGACTGGCAGAGTCAAAGGCCTAGTTTGAATCCCAATGAAATGAAAACCCACAACTATCTTGTAACTGTTGGAACCTTGCATGGACTAGAGGTTGAAAATGTAACTGAACCGACGTCAGAGACTGGTGGGCAGTTATGGAATCACTAGGAAGAAATTACTTCTGCTAAAGGGGGCTTCTGAAGCCAAGGGTGGACTATTGACAACTATGATAACTTTGCTGTTGAACAAATGATTAAGAAGTCAAAGTTTCCATTTTCATTCCCATTATCCATAGGTACTGTTACCCTAATATGTAATGTTTGCTTGTTCAAATATGTTGTACTACTAGGGTGTTGTACTGTGTTAGCCATTATGGATGTAGTGAGAAGTCAAGCAAAATGACACCTTTTATTGTCTAACTAAAAAGATTACAAGATGCCTGCTTTCGAGGCAACTCGGGCCCCTTCTTCAGGCGAGATGTACCTGGAAAGTTTGCATATTATAATCTTTTTAGTCAGCCAATAAAAGTGTCATTTTTCTTGACTTCTCACTCCATCAAATCTCTCTATTATAAAAGAAAATCTTGAGACGAGATTAGACTATTGTCAAGAGATTTTTCAAGTCCCGCCCTCCTCTCAACCATTTTCAGCCAACTGCCCACGGCCACGGTCCTCTCACCTCTCATTCATGTGAATGGTTTTGCGCTCTGAGCTCTTATAAATTTTTTTGTTTTCCTCACTTTAAGTTCCCAATAAAAGAAGACTTATTATGTTCAAATCTTATTGAAGAATTTTATCCCGAAGAGTTATCAACAGAAGAAATGAGTACACCCGCAACCCTAGCACCAAGAAACGATCAGTTACAGGGCAAATTGGTTAAATGTGTATCAATAGACTATGCTGAAAAAGTTGGTGGTGATGGTGCGGAAGATGAAAACATCAACTTACAATTTCCTGAAGAATATCTACAACTAGTGATGAGCGAGCATGCTCGGCCGAACATGTGTTCGGCTCGAGCATCGCTATGCTCGGAGCATGGTGCTACTCTAACGAGCACCACATGTGCTCATGCGCCATACTCGAGTCTCCGCCCCGCACGTTTCGCAGGTTGGAGACAGCCAATCAAGGGGCAGGTAAGTACTGCCCTCACTGTAATGCCAGTAGCCATGTCAGGTGCTGGCATTACAGTGGTTGGCTGGCCGGAACACTTCATCGGGTGCTAAACAGCATGCACTCGTATATAATGTTTTAGAGTGTCAGCTCATCTGCAGGCACTCCCATGTCATGTTTTAAAGCAGTGAAAGGCAACCTTTTTCGAGTCCAAAACTTTTCTTTCGCGGCGCACCTGAGGGACTGCCCATAAATAAAGTTGTGACGACACAATCTATGGACAATCGCCAATAAAAACAGTTAATTTTACAAGTTTGAAAGACATTTTATTAATAAAGGAATCAAAGGATAAATCTTAAATTTAATTAATGTGAACGTTGAGATTGTTTTTCAGCACATATGAGATTGATGCGAGGATCAATTTTCAAAAGACAGACGCGCATTTCCTTGTCGATCATTTGAAGTCTCTCGCGTTTGTTAGACTTCATTTCCGTAAGTTTTTCCAACATTATTTTTTTTTTTAACATTATCTTTTTAATCAACCAAAAGTTCAAAAACACTAGCAGTTTTAAATATTTTACAAAAGTTTTCACGGCGCACTTAGAAAATTCCATGGCAGGCGCACCGGTTCCCCGACAATGTTTTAGAGCGTCAGCTCACCTGCAGGCACTGGCATATAATGTTTTAGAGCGTCATTTTTCCTGTAAAATTGATTTTTTTGGGGGGTTTTGGGCGTGTTTTTGTCAGTCTGTAAAATGGGCGTACAACTCGGACAAACTGGTTCCCAGCAGTGACTTGGGAGTCCAAGATGCATCCAGACATCGTCCCAATGCTGTTCCCGGTCCATTTGGGTGGTGTTTCTGTCACTTTCTGACTTCCAATGGACCAGGCACCCTCCCCTCTTCAGAGCAGGGGGTACGTGGTTGTCTCCCATTGACTTACATTATACTCGGGTGCTCGGTAGAGCACACGAACATCGCGATGTGTTCGGACTGAACACCTGAACACTTTGGTGCTCACTCATCACTATCTACAACCATTAACACCATCCGGTCTTCCACCGGCTGAGTTACTGTTGAAAGAAGGATGTATCGCAATGTTATTGCATAATTTATGAGTGATGGGCTATGCAATAGGACAAGATTAGTTGTATTGAAAATTGGTCGAATAATTCTAACATGTAAAATTTTAACAGGCGACAAGAAAGGTAATGTAGTACATATTCCGTGGATAACATTAGACACCAAAGGAGATCTTGATATGCCATTCGTATTACAACGTTTACAGCTTTTGCTATTACAATTAACAAATTACAGGGACAAACATTTGAAAAAGTCAGTTTATTTATTAGAGAGACAGAAATGATATTCACTCATGGGCAGTTATACATTGCATTGTCATGATGTAAGTCCAAACACAGAATCAAAATTCAATGTGATACTGAAAAAAAGTTAATTCCAAATATTCTTTTTACAGTAAAAGTGTAAGTTTAAAAAGTATTTGCGTGTTAATTTCAAAGCCAAACAGGATGAAAACATTGACGACGAATAATTCTAACGCAACATGAAACATAATTTTCTTTCAATTTATTACTTTTTACTGTCTTTTAATAAGGCTGATTACTCGCTGTAATGTAAAATAGTTAGTTCTATTATGCATATGTAACAATTCCCATGAAATTAACAATCTGTTTAAATGGTACATCCACTTCCTCAAATGTGAGCAGCAGAGCCACAAAGTGGCCAGCGCGTAGCGCCTGTCCGGGGGTTGGTGAGCTAAGCGAGCAGGGGGCAGAGCCCCCTAGTACAGGGGTTGCCAAGTACGGTCCTGGAGGACCACCTTGACTGCAGGTTTTCATTCTAACCCTTTTTTTTAAATAAGTGCCCTGTTTGTGCTGCTAATTAACTTCTTGTGAATTAATTTCAATTGAATTGCTTTTTTAAGATTTGTTCCCTTGCATTTCTTCATCGTTCCTCTGAATTGCTTCATATCGTTCGTTAAATGGCACCCAAACAAAAATGAAATATGAGGCGAGGAAGCCAACAGAAGACCAGCTAAGTCAGGGCCTCCAAATCCAACCAGTTTCACTCCAACCAGCTGCTTAATGAGGTGCTGATTCTTGTCGTTAATTAAACCCACTCTTTCATTTTCTGGCTTGTTGCTGCTCTCATGGTGATTTCCCGAAATTGTTGATTTTCTCTTTCTAAGATCCATCCATCCATTATCCAACCCGCTATATCCCAACAACAGGGTCTTCTGGAACCAACCCCAGCCAACACAGGACGCACGGTTCTAAGGTCCCTGTTAAAATGTTTTGAGGACCTTAGCAGATCAACATTCCTGAGACCTTCATCTTTCTTTATTTTCAGATATTGTACAATGGACACCACTTGTTTTGGCTCATTTTATATCTGATTATTGTTTGGCTGCTAATTATGGAAAAAGAAACAATTAAGGGGTCTGCGTCTTCAAGAATAAGTCAATTAAAATTAGTTCAAAAGATGCTAATTAGCAGCAAAAACAGGTCACTCATTAAGAAAAGGGCTAGAATGAAAACTTGCAGCCACGGTGGTCCTCCAGGACAGTATTTCGTGACCCCTGCCCTACTATGTTATAAAGTCAACGATTTCCACGGGGTGCACTTACTTTCTCACACAACTGCGGCACCGATTTTCTTATTTGGATCCTCGGATTAAAAAGTTTAAGAATTCCAGCATTCCAGGGTCAAAGGCAGCCACAGTTTACCTAACAGCAGCAGATTTAAGGTGGACGTTTATCCCCAGGCAGGATGTTAATCCCTCAAAGGGCAATGGACAACCCCAATGCTTGAGTACCCCCACGACCCTGAACTGGATTAGGTGGATTTGAAAATGAAAGATCACAAGCCAAGTTAGACTATGTAAATATTTCAAACAAGTGTGACAAAAATGTGCGCAAGTCCGCAACCTTAAAAGAAATGTGATTGGCATCATCTGTCCCGGCCGCTTCTGCTCTCATGTAGTCGCAGTGCAGTCAGCTAAAGATTCTTTGATCGGGCAGATGGAGGCACATTTGATTCAATGGTTCTTTAATTTCCCAGACAAGTCAGGGCGGATATTGCATTACAGACACGGCTGAGCATTTCCACCAAAAGTGTTAATGACTCTAAGCTGTTCAGGAATGTCTGCAGTTTGCGCTCGTTCTGGAGATCTTAATGAAAGGTGTAGCGTTTCCTACAGGTGACTTGAAGTGATCCTTGGATAAACAAACGGCTTTGGGGATGCATTCAAAAGGGCGCATTATGAAGGTTAACCTCTCTTTTTGAAGTAACGTCAACTGTGAACGCTTACAGCGCTTTACGAGGCCCGTCATGTTTGAAGTTCTGTCGGCTTGTATTCAAGGCTTGACTCCGATAGCACCAACGGAGACAGCACTTATGTGCTACAAATGTCACAACAGTTGCTCCCTTTTGAATGCTCGTCGTGGAAAAAAAAAAGCTACTTGTTGCACTCATGACCCCTGACTTAAAGACTTTTTATGCTGGAAATCTACCAAACCAAACACGGTTTTAAGTGACGCTGAATTATTCTAAGCTGGAATGGAGTGGCAGGGTTGGCAAAGTGGTACACACTGCTTTTGATGAGCGAGGTCCATAGTGGTGCAAAGTTTCAATAAATTAAAATGTGCTCAGGTTCTCTGAGGGAGTGTGGGTTTGGGTGGTAACGTGGCAGAGTGGCTTTGGAGGTTGATGCAGGGCTATGGAGTTGGAGTCGTGGAGTCGGAGACGGAAGCAATTACTGGGTTACTGGAGTCAGAGTCGGTAAAAATCTGTCACATCTGACTAAATGTAAATTGTAATGTACACTCACCGGCCACTGGCCACTTTATTAGGTACACCTTGCTAGTGCTGGGTTTAGGTTGGACCCCCATTTGCTTGCAGAACTACTGCATAGATTCAACAAGGTGCTGGAAACATCCCTCAGGGATTTTGGTCCATATTGACATGACAGCATCACGCAGCTTCTGCAGATCTGTCGGCTTCACATCCATGATGCGAATCTCCCATTCCTCCATAACCCAAAGGTGCTCCCAAAGGATTAAGATCTGCTGACTGTGGAGGCCATTTGAGACCAGTGAACTCCTTGTCGTGTTCAAGAAACCAGTTTAAGATGATTTGAGCCTTGGCACATGGCACGTTATCCTGCTGGAAGGAGCCATCAGATCCTGGCGGTCAAAAAGGGATGGACATGGTCAACAACAATAAGCAAAAGAGAATTAAGAGGTGACATAATTGAAGTGTTTAAAATTAGGAAGGGAATTAGTCCAGTAGATTGAGACGTTGACTTGTAAATGAGTTTATCAAGAACACGGGAACACAGGTTAAAACTTGTTTTGGGAAAATTTTGCACAAACATTAGGAAGTTTTTCTTTTGTGAGAGATAGGGGGCAGTATCGCTCCCTTGAACCCTTGTCCAATACGCTAGACACCAGATAAAAGTCCAAAAAGTTGACTTTTTATTAATCAACAGTGCACCAAGCACCCTCCTCTCCACTATACTCATTAATAAACACAATAATCACAATAAACAATTCCTCCAACTCCCAGACGCGTTGCCACCCTTCAACCCAGCTCAGCTCACCGTCTGGGAGCTGTCACAGTCTTTTTATAGTCCGTGACCTGGAAGTGCTTCTGAACCCTCAGTCCATGTGACTTCTTAGAACTTCCGGGTCAGATCAAAACTCTTCGTTTTCTTCACCCCAGAAGCATGTCATTCCCCTTGTCCATGTGACTCGGATGTACTTCCGGGGCGTAGGGCAAATAATATTCTTTGCTCCTCCCTGCAGCTCCATCTAGCGGCCCCTGTGGGACTGTGGATGAAAACTCCATTGTCCAGGATTCCCTGCTGGTCTTCGGGGCACCTCCATGCTGCAGGGAGGGCTCCATCTGGCGGCCTGGGGGTATTGGCCGGGATAACAAGCCGGCCATCGACCACACTTTATACAGAGAACCAAAGACCCTTGGAACTACCAAGTAGTGTGATAGACAGACTTTAGGTACTCGACTTGATGTTATTTAGAAGAATTATGTGGCAAGATTTGTTTGGCTGAATGGCCTGTTCTTGTGTAGATTGTTCTAATGTTCTAATACTAAGGTAAGCTATGGCATTAAAATGATGTTCAGTTGATAGTAAAGGGCCAAAATTGTGCCAAGAAAATATCCCTCACACCATTACACCACCACCACCACAAACCTGAACTGTTGATACATGGCAGGATGGATCCCTGCTTTTCATGTTTTTGACACCAAATTCTGAGCCTACCATCTAAATGTCACAGCAGAAATTCAGACTCATCAGACCAGGCAACATTTTTCCAGTCTTCTTTTGTCCAATTCTGGTGAGTCCATGTGAATTGTAGCCTCAGTTGCCTGTTCTGTGGCACCTGGTGTGGTCTCCTGCTGCTGTAGCCCACCTGCTTCAAGGTTTGACGTGTTGTGTGTTCAGAGATGCTCTTCTGCACACCTCACTTGTAACGAGTGCTTATTTTACGTTGCTGTTGCCTTTCTATCAGCTCAGACCAATCTGGCCATTCTCCTCTGACCTCTGGAATCCAGAAGGTATTTTCACCCAGAGAACTGTCGCTCACTGGATGTTTTGCCTTTTTCAGACCATTCTTTGTAAACCCTAGAGATGTTTGTGCATGAAAATCCCAGTAGATCAGCAGTTTCTGAAATACTCAGACCAGCCTGTCTGGCACCCACAGCCATGTCACATTCAAAGTCACTTTAGTCACCTTCTGTCTTGTATGTTGTGTGTTTTGAGTCAACATCATGTCATGCATGTGTGCCTGTGGATCACCCTCCTGACTCATCTTGGGTAAGCAGTCCCCCCCACCAAGATGAGAGGGGGCGCTGCCTCTAATGGTATCGTCTCTTTCTCTTCTAGCAGCCAGAAGAAAACATGTAGTGAAGACAATTAACTGGCTGGAAGAACATAAAAACAGATGCCCACAGATGGTTATTATGGACCCTTCCTCTCAAGAGACAACAAGCTCCAAAACAGAACTGATCTGAAAAACATCCTTTGCTGTGGACATTTCTGCTTTTTAATTGAGCCATCATGCATCATTTCTGTTAATTCCAGCCATTGTTATCAACAAAGAGGGTGACCCAGTGGGTGCCCCAATATTTCTTTAGTCCAATGGTTCTACTGCAACAGTAAATGCACTACCATTCAAAAGTTTAGGGTCACCCAGAAATTTTCATCTAGTTGATAGAAATTCATACCATTGTTATCTAGATACCATTAAATTGATTTAAATATACAGCCAAAGCATTGCTAGTGTGTATAATGTCCATTGCTGCCTGAAGTTACTTTTTTTTTAATTTATTGTCCACATATGGCTGCAAAGCCCTACTTTCAGTGTCCTAATGGTAAACTCCCTTAGTGTATCCTTAATTAGTCATGTTTACATGTGAATTGGTATCTTGATAAAAATAGGTGTCAATTTCTTTTAACACTAGAATTACCAGAGAACTACGAGAAAGCTCGTAAATCCGGCTCACCTTAAATCTGTTCGCACCTCTCTGCCAGCGTCTTTTGTCCTGTAAATGTGCCGATTAAGATGAGCAGCAAGCAGCCGGCTATTCTATCCCCCACCGTCGCAGAACGTTCACTAAGTTTTCCCAGCTCATGCCTTGTTTGATTATCTGGGGGTGAGTGAACTGCTGGTGTTTTAGAGTGGAAATAATAGATCGTTATTTGGAACACATCTCCGGGCAGCACCCCCAGATCCCAACAAGGTATGTCTCGAACTCCAACACCCATGAAGCCCTGCAGGAATCTGTGGCGCCATAGCAACTGAGGGGGGGCTGCCACCTAGTGATCCCTGTGCACGCCTTCTCCTCTTGTCCTTCCACTATAAGCACATCCCAGCCAGGTTGGGGTACCGACCATCTATGACAATAGATAGAACATTACTTGTCCCAATTACTTGACTTCATACAGAAGCTCTTTAAATAAATAAATACATAAATGTGTGTAAATTAATAAATAAATACCTATACAAACACACTTTGGTCTGAACACACACTGGAGTTACTATAAAGCAAGAAATATTCAAAAGAAAGAAAGGTTTGGACTTTGGCTGTCTCAGTCCCTGTGAGGCATTACACAGGCGTATTGCTGTCGGTATGAAGGAGCCCTCGTAGCGTTTATTGACACACTTGTGCTGAAAGTCCTCAGTGTTGGGGTGTCACAGAGAGGATGTTCAGCATTGAAGTATGCAGGAGGTCAGGAAAGTGAGCCCCACAGAGGGGTATGTGGCTGATGCGTGAGAGGGCAGAGTGTTCCCTCCAGCTGAGTGCACCAGGGAGCAAGAGCCACCTACCGCTCTGATTGGCTCCCAGAGAAGCCCAAGGGAGTGCGGCTGAAGGGAGAAAGGAGCAAAATTCGTTGTGGTGCCTTGCAGACACAGACAGACTAGCAGAGAGGACCCTAGTCAGATTTGAGGGATGGCTGTGTTAGTCAGTAAAAGTTTCCTCATGCTGAGGAGACTGCAAAGCTAAAGTGGAGGAGTCTTCTGTTTTAGAAAGAAGCCCCCCACGGCTTGTGATTATTTTAAAATGATGGACAGATTCTGAATTTTAACCTCATTTCTATCTGAATTGTTTATTGTTTGTTCATTTTTGATTTTAATCTCCAAACGAGAATATGTATTTATTTCTTGAAAATTGCAATGCACCTTGCAAATAAAATGTACTTGCAGTTTTGGCACCATCTCTTGCTGTTATGTGTCATCATTGCACGGCTCATCCTCGGACATGGTATCAACGGTTCTGGGTTTGAGAACTGCCAGGGTTCGTGAAGATCTACGTGTAGATCTACATTCCTGAGGTCAAATCCAATGCCCATTTGTTGTCTTTAGGGAGGTTGCATGTTCCTTCAGTGTGTCAGTTTGGGATGTCCTTCCTCCCACATCCCCATAAGATACTTAGGTTAGAAAAATTATTCTTCTGTGAACGAGAGGGCTCTGCGATGGATGGGCTCTCCATTTAGGGTTGTTCAGCATCACAACAATAGTGTAGGAGTTGATGTCAGCTTGAAAGAGTTGGCAGCTACAGTAACGAAAATATGCCACACTCCGTTATACAGACTATCGTTATGGTAGCAAAGAGCCACATGAGATGCAGATTTCAGTGCCCAAAACACCTGAATCAACAAATCTTCATAACAATGCCGGTGCACAACATCCAAATTCTGACTGCACATCTAAATGAATAACTAAAGAAATTTAACATTACTATTACTAATTGGAAATGCAAACATGTTGTATCAGACTAACTGCAGCATTTTAACATGTTGTTTATCCATAGACCACAATGCTCATCTAAACTCTCATTTGTTGTTTTTATGTCATACTAGCCGTCCCCTGCGGCTCCACCTGTGTAGTAGTGAAACAGGACAAAGTTTAAACGTCAATGAAGAAAAAAGGTATCACACATTAAAAGGAAGCAAGGTACACTCCAAAATGCAGAGGTAGACCAACTCCCCAATCCTGACGTCATGCTTCCCCCTCTCCTCGGCCTGCAGCCTCTGTCTCAGATTAGCGTCAATATATCACTCCTGCAAGCTAACTATAATCCTTAGTGCAATGAGAAAAGTCGCAAAATCAACCGGAATATTCAAGAAAATTCTAGAAAAAAAACTCGATCTAAATCCGTTATGTGGTCCTCTCGTTCACTAGCTAAGCGGATGTAAGGTACACGCCCCGAGGCTGGACCGTGAGTGAGGAGGGTCCCAACCCTCGGCCCACTGCATCTCTCTCGGATTCGTGCAAATAGATGGGTACTGCAAGCGAACTAAGATATTAGCGTGATGAGAGAGGTCGCAAAATCAACTGGAATGTTCAAGAAAATTATAGAAAAAAAACCCAATCTAAATCTGTGAAGTAGTTCTCGCATGAAAGTGGACAGACAGGCGTAGGATTTTATATATAGAGTGTCACACACGTGCGATTAGGAGGAAGCTAAAGGGCTTAAGTAACAGTAATACTACGCCAGACCAGGGGGTTGCGGAGTGTGCTGACTGTCTCTCTCAATCTCTTGCAGACCATTCCTGGGAAATCACATCCGGTTTCGGCGCCACTGATGATGCCTCTTCCGGTCCCGAAGACGTCACTTCCGGTTCTGGTGCCACTGATGACGTCACATCCAGTCCCCGAAGATGTCACTTCCGGTTCCAGCATGGATGACCTCACTTCCCGTTCCAGCCCTTAAAACCGGCATCTTACCT
The DNA here is from genome assembly GCA_026402145.1 of Polypterus bichir lapradei. Lineage (NCBI taxonomy): Eukaryota > Metazoa > Chordata > Cladistia > Polypteriformes > Polypteridae > Polypterus > Polypterus bichir. The sequence goes on from JANRMT010062841.1 coordinate 15,484,172, forward strand.
ACACTTAATCAGTTCTGTGTTGGACTCTGTCTTGTAAAGAACTCAACTCTTTCAAACCTTTTTTGCAGCCAGGATCATATTATACGTGTGGCTGCCCCAAACCTTTGTGACTGTCTGGAGTCAATTTGTTACAAGAGATAATAATGCAATAGTTACAATATCAGAAAAATGCCGTAGCATATAGAAGCATGCCTTGAACGCGTGGGGTCAATTAGCTGCAGTGGTCTACATGTGTCTGCCTGTCTCCACTATCACAGCCCTCATTACAACATGCAAATTAATTTTTAAGCTTCAATTCCCTTGTGCTGCTGAGTTCCTGAATGGATAACAACAATTGTAGCTTTTTATCTTCTCTCAGCGTCTTTTGTTCAGTATCTTTTGTTCTACCCCTGAAACCCCGGCGGTGGTTTAAAATGCACGGACTGGAGGAACTGGGGGCGGGTCTTTGAGGAAGAAGCCCTGTGGGTGGAGCCTTTGCAGCCCAGTGTGTTCACTACACACTTTTTACCGGGTTGTCCCCACACATATAGATTCACGTCTGGCCCCATCAGACTACAATGATGTGTGGACATTGAAGTGCGTCTTTACCCGCAATGGATTGATGACTCATGAAAATCTTTACCCCAAAGTTACACCACGTGGACTTTCAGCAGGTGACAGAGTTTGCATATAAAATTAAAAACATGTTGAAACTTTAATGTCTCGCATATTGTGAACGTCACACGGGCTTCCGTCAAATTAGCACATAAACAGTGAATCACACCAGTAATTGTAGCGATGAGCCCCGGGGGCTCGGTGGGTGTCTTTAAATGCCTCTCAGTCTATTACTCTGTACTTATTGTTACATGAGCTCCTACATCTATAAATCACAGCACATTGTTTGAACAAAGCACAGCAACAAATGGAGAAATAATGTAAGTCGCTTAACAGTGGGCATGTCTCCCCAAGGCACTTTGTTAAACGTTTCTTTGTTTAATATAATGAATGTAGAATTTGTGCTATTATCCTGAGAAATTATAGTACATATAATTATAGAATTACACAATTGTTGAGAATGTTTGTGGGTTTTTTTTTCTTTCTTTTTTTCAGAATGACGACTCCACAGCAAAGTCTACTGTAAATAGTAATATTGCTGTTACCTTGGTTACCCCATAATCGTTCTTCAATAAGTTACAAAAACCTGCCGAAAATCCAACTTTACAAGAGGCACATGCAGTAATTGCGCTCCTGCTACAGAACAGTGGTGAATATTTGTACAAAGAAAAGGTCTTTTTGTCTTGATGTACTAATGCTGCCGCATTAGGTACATGTGAATTAAAAATCCCTTAATCTTCTTTTTGAAGATGTGCCATCTCCTTCCGATTCAAGAGGCAAATGTAACTTCTGCATCTTAGACCAGATTAAGGCACTGGTTTACAAGTGGCAACGAGGTGCTGTGGCTAAACTTCCCGTCTTTATGTAACTGATCCAAAAACTCAATTAGAAAAGGTGAGGATAAACTCGGAATACAAACGCGGGCCACCCAAAACGCTCAGGTTCTGAATACATTCAAATATCATGCGGCGTTAGACGTAATCGCAAAGTACTGTGAAATTTAAACTTGCTGTAGCTGCGTTTACCCAAAATTACCAAAGTTCTGCAGCTTCAGTAGGCTTCATGGGATTCTGGCAAAAGCTTGACACGTTAAAATGATTCCACTGGCAAAATATCTTTGTTTTGAAAACTTCAGTAAAAATTCAAAGTATAGCAGTTCACACAAAAATAGAGAAATAAAAATTAGTATTGCAAACAAAAGAAAAGGTCTTGTTTAAGAAAAGTTCTGTTTAAAGCTTATAAATCTTGTTGTTTCTTTAATTTCTCTCATACAGTTGAACCATGACGGTATAACAAAACACGTGCGCTTTTATTCAAGAATATAACCGAAGAAAAAGAAATCGGGTTAGGGTACGACACTTATTATACTTGTACCTTTCGTGAGAGCGTTTATTTGATATTTGTACTTCAGTCTTCACACATTATACACTTCATGTCAAAATTTTGTCGTTAGTACTGTGACATAAAAAAGTCTCTGTTTAAGTTATGTGTTCAACATTTCTTGCCTCGCATTTCCTGTCATTCTACATTTACCCAGATCGTTGTAGACACGGAACACACATGAAATGTATGTGTCCCAAATAACAGTATATTATGTACCCTCTACAACATCAGGTACCTCACACCGAGGACATTTTGCCCGATTTAAGCTGCGGCAGTGGGGTGGAGATGGGATAGCAGGCTGCTTGTGCTGATCGACACATTTGCAAAACAAAAGACCCTAATGGAGAGGTGCGAAGGAATTTAAGGTGGCCCAGGATTATGAGTTTTTTTGTAAGCTTTAGGAATTCTAGTGTTAAGATTATATAATTTTTATAAACAGTAGTAAAACACACAGAACTATGGCCCTAAAATAAAATACAAATTAAAAACCAAGTTAAAGTTAAGCAGCTGTTGCTACTTCTTAATTGTTAATTCTTTCAGTTCCTCTAGAAGCATACATTTTTGGCAACCCATTCTTGTGTTTTCAACACTAAAAAATACAGCATGACATGGATGACATCGCTGAAGTGACTTTGCTAAGCGGTGGTCTTTAACAAAACCTCGTTGTAAAGGTTTTAAAGCAATGCTTTTCATGTGGTGGGATGTTTCGACTATTTGACGATCTTCTTGAAATTCTCTGTGCGTTTCTGTCTCTTTCTCTTTGTTATATTCTGTATGCTGGACTTTGTCTACCATCCCTATGAGCCACTGTCTTCTCATTCTTCCTCCTTCTTCATCACTTCATCGCCTTCTGCAATGAGCTTGATGATCAGCAGATGTCGCTGCTGTTGGTTTTCTTTCTGCCATTATGGTGGTTATCGCTTGGTTTTATGATCACTTTGATGTGATTGGGTCATTTGGCCGAGTTTGATGCCACTTAAACTTTTTTGAATTTCCAGAAGACATCAGGTCATAAAGCTTTTGATCAGACAAACTCTTTCACATCACTGTATTTTCACCACCTGTTGTGAAGCGACATGCAAGTAAGAATTGCATTGTAATATCCATCCACCATGAATGCTACAGCTCTCCTAGGACTTGAGTTGTCTCAGACCGTTCCATGCCGTTTGGACCATCCTGAAGGAGTGAAGTGGAGCGGCTAAGGACCATGCACCCTTTTCACAACTAAATGAAGAAATCTTTGCACAGGCTTGAATGTTGTCTTTGCATTGCAGACAAACCACCATAAGCAAGCAAGCCCATCTCAGGATGATCATATGGTTTGGTATAAGTTCTGTCATAATAAAATGAACATAACCTTCATAAACTAAAGAAAACTTACAAGCAGATTTGCTAGCCATTGGCAATGTACAGACCTTATTAAATGAATTTTGTGCTATAATCATACCAGTATAATGACTGTACTATTATCAGTTTTGGTAGAAAACAACCGAAAGGTTTGAAAGACAAAAAAGTACTTATATTTATTTCACAAGAATAATGATGTAGTTATGTGGTATTGTCATAAAAGGTGTGAAAGAACACAGACAGTCCAAGCTATTATTATCTCAAGTTTGATTTGACTTATAATTGCAGTAATCATGTCACAAAAATTATAGTGACACAAAACATGCAAGAAAGAGCATCGAGAACTACGTTAAATATTACTTTGTGTGCTAGTAGTGTATAAGGGTTGGGTTTTAGCATGTCCTTCAAAAAATCTTATCCCTCCAGCTCTGTAAATACCACAGGCAGCTGAGAGATGGTAGTTAGGAAAGCATTTGGGGTCTTTTCAGAAACAAAGTTACTATGTTATGAAAAATGTGTATTAGTAGTGATATGGGGCAGCACAGGGCGCAGTGGGTAGCGCTGCTGCCTCGCAGTAAGGAGACCTGGGTTCTTTTCCCGGGTCCTCCCTGTATGGAGTTTGCACGTTCTCCCCGTGTCTGCGTGGGTTTCCTCCGGGTGCTCTGGTTTCCTCCCACAGTCCAAAGACATGCAGGTTAGGTGCATTGGCGATCCTAAATTGTCCCTAGTGTGTGCTTGGTGTGTGTGTGTATGTGTATGCACCCTGCAGTGGGCTGGTGCCCTCCCCAGGGTTTGTTTCCTGCCTTGCGCCCTGTGTTGGCTGGGATTGGCTCCAGCAGACCCCCGCGACCCTGTTGTTAGGATATAGCGGGTTGGATAAAGGATGGATGGATGTATTAGTAGTGATATCATGGGAATATCATCCATTATCTCTATCAAAATATTCAGAAGCAGTTATGGCCAATATAAAGTTTATGCCATTTTTTATCTTGTTTATTTCTATTTTTGGATAGATAGATGTGAAAGACACTATATAATAGATAGATAGATAGATAGAAAAGGCACTATACAATAGATAGATAGATGTGAAAGGCACTATATTATAGATAGAATTCAAAAGAAAGAAAGGTTTGAACTTGGCTGCCCAGTCCCTGTGAGGCATTACGTAGGCGTATTGCTGTCGGTATGAATTAGCCCCCGTAGCGTTTCTTGACACACTTCTGCTGAAACGCCCCAGTGTTGGTGTGTCAAAGAGAGGATGTTCAGTTTGTAAGTAATAATAAGTTCACCTACACTCTCCAAACACTCCCACTAGGGCCAATTTAGCATCGCCAAGTCACCTATGCTGCATGTTGTGGCAGGTGTGGTGAGAACATGAAAGCTCCATGCAGGGAGGACCCGGGATATGAACCATGGTTTCCATTTGTGAGGCAACACTGTGCCACTGCACACATTTTAACACAGAAAAGTGTATTCATTATTTTCATTCTTTTGCCTCCAAAAATTGACTACAACTCCCAGCAGCCCTGGTAGTATTAGGGTATTGGACAGATTCAGAGTACAGAGGGGTTGCTGGAAAGAAGGTTAATTAAGCAGGCTCTTTAAAATGGAGCAAAAAGTTGCTGAAAGGATTACAATCAACAGTCTGTAGTTGTCTCTACATGTCATCTACGCTACTGGGTTATAATTTCAAGTATCATGGATTACAGTTTTGTGTTGTCCCATGCCTGCTTACACATGCAGAGTCTTCATCTGGGGAGGGCTCCCAATCACATCAAATCTTCAGCAGCAACAGGAAACTGGTAGGAGAAAACTTTACATTTCCTTCAGGGGGCTGCTCAGAGGGTTTTAGAACATTAGAACACTCTAGACGAGAACAGGCCATTCAGCCCAACAAAGCTTGCCAGACCTATCCTCTTATTTCTTCTAAAAAAACATCAAGTCAAGTTTTAAAAGTCCCTAAAGTATTACTGTCTACGACATTACTTGGTAGCTTATTCCAAGTGTCTATTGTTCTTTGTGTAAAGAAAAACTTCCTAATGTTTGTGCGAAATTTACTCTTAACAAGTTTCCAACTGTGTCCCCGTGTTCTTGATGAACTCATCTTTGGACATTTTCTAGCGCTGCTATGTCCTTTTTGTAGCCTGGAGACCAAAACTGCACCTAGGACTCCAGATGAGGTCTCACCAGTGTGTTATAAAGTTTGAGCAGAACCTCCTGTGACTTGTACTCCACACATCAAGGCGCTATATAACATGACAGTCTGTTTGCCTTCTTAATGGCTTCTGAACACTGTCGGGAAGTCGATAGCTTAGAGTCCACTATGACTCCTAAATCCTTCTCATAAGGTGTACTCTCGATTTTCTGACTTCCCATTGTGCATTCAAACATTTTGACTTCCTATGTGTAATTCTTTACATTTACTGACATTAAATTTCATCTGCCACAAATCTGCCCAAGCCTGTATGCTATCCAAGTCCTTCTGTAATGATATAACGGATTCCAAATTATCTGCTAATCCGCCTATTTTGGTATCATCTGCCAACTTAACCAGTTTGTTACTTATATTCCTATCCATATCATGTATAAATATTAAAAATAGCAGCGGCCCCTGCACTGCCCCCTGCTGGTCACCACTCCTAACATTGGCCAATTCTGAGAAGGTTCCTCGCACCATCACCCTCTGCTTCCTGTGTCTGAGCCAATTCTGCACCCATCTAAAAACATCACCCTGAACTCCCACTTCTTTCAGCTTGATGCCCAACCTCTCATGTGGCACCTTATCAAATGCTTTCTGAAAGTCCAGATAAATAATATCATCTGCTCCACTTTGATTGTATCCTTTTGTTGCCTCCTCATAGAATTCCAGCATGTTAGTAAAACACGTCCTCCCTCTTCTGACCCCATGCTGACTGTTCCTAATAACTCCTGTCCTTGCCATGTGTTGCTCAATCTTATGCTTAATAATTCCTTCCATTAATTTTCCTGTGATGCCTGCTAAGCTTACTGGCCTATAGTTGTTTGGATCTGCTCTGTCACCCTTTTTATATAATTAGATGATATTTGCCATTTTCCAGTCCTTCAGAATCTCTCCAGTGCACAGTGACTTCCTAAAAATATTTGTCCAGGGTTTATATCTGTACTTGCTAGCCTACTTAAGAACTCGAGAGTAAATATTATCTGGTCCTGCTGATTTGCTTGATTTCAGCCTATTTAATCTGAGCAGCACTTCTCCCTCTACAATTTCCAAATCCCTCAGTACCTCCTTAGTAGTCCCTGTTACCACTCGGAGGTTATCCACTTGCTCACTTGTAAACACCTCAGAAAAATGTAAGTTTAGGGCTTCCGCTATTTCTTCATCACCTGCTTCCGCTGTACTGGACTATGTTGGATCTTGTTGTTAGTGTGATTTGTTTTCTGTGTAGCGTGTGTAAGTAATTATTGCTGACAGGGATCTTGGGAGGGCATTATTATTGATTTTTTTTCTTTATTATTTGATTAGTTTATTTTTTTCATTTATCGGTTCATCAGTGTCACTGTGTGTGTTCCTGGAATATCCACAATAAAATAAACAAATCACTGTCCTCGGACTGTGTGAATCTTAACATCCTGGCAACTGCTACACGTCTTGTAATTTAAATGTGAGTCACACCAAGCGGAATATAATTTATTGATACCCTGAAAATTGTTTGTATTGGTTATGTATGATTTAAATTCTTTTTTTGGGAAATGTCAAGAACACCTCTGATGATTTTATTTATTGAATGTATTTTCATTTATTACTGAACGCTACAGATGATTTTGTACTTTATATGTATTTTTATTCCTTACGAAACACTAGAGATGAGCCCAGCCACTGGGATCGCACAAGCCAGTGCGTTCTTATTGCGGTCCCAAGCCCGGGTAAATTGGGGATAGTTGTGTCAGGGAGGGCATCCAGCATAAAACCTGTGCCTAATCAAACAAATGGATGAGAAACAGAATGTCCATGCTGGATCGGTTCGAGGTCTGGGTATTAGAGACAACTATGGATGTAGTGAGGGAGGACATGAAGACAGTTAGTGTGGCAGAAAATGATGTAAAAGACAGGGATAGATGGAGACAGATGATCAGACGTAGCGACCCCTAAATAGGAGCATCCAAAAGAAGAAGACAAAGAAGACTGAACACTACAGAAGATGTAAATCTTTCTAATGTAACCACTAGGGGACACCACTGAGCACTAAACCACAGACACCGCAATACCTAACATAATTCCATTTATTTATTTGACAAAACCACCTTTTTCATAAGTACGCCAGCACAAAAACAAAATTTACAATCTTCCTACCTCCTCTAAGAGAGCATTGCCCACTGCCTCCCGACTCTAACTCAGTTTAAGTGAGGCAGTGGGTTTTCTTTTAAGCCTGACCTGGGAACTGCTTCCAGTCTCCTGTCCAAGAACTCTGAATCTCGAAAATCAGGGCAGTCCTCCTTCAGGCAGCACCCTCTGGTGGTCCCCAAAGCCCCTGACAGGGCTGCGTCTCTGGACTTCAGCTCCCATGCCATCCTGCGGGTGTCCTGATTGGGTGTAGATCAGAGGAACACTGCCACCTGCTGTACAGGTGAAATTATTCACTCCCAGGGAGCCCATATACCCGATCCTACTATTATGGCCTCCTGGCCGTGTATAAATCTTTCCTTTATCTAAGCCAGGATGCCTGTACTTCCTTCCTGGCACCTACAGCATGTATTTTTATTTATTACTGAACACTACCAATGGTTTCATGTGTTGTATTTTTTTATTAATTAGTTTGTCAGAAACATTTACATTTTTTAAAATATTTTGCTGTGTTATGTGGGGGCTGTACTGGAAAAGTTTGATTCAGTTAACTTACTGCGTGATTAAGCCCAGCAAGAGGGAACAGTAATTAATTTGCAACAGATTCTTGGATGCTCTGTTTTTCAGCATGTCACACAGAAATGTCCAGCTTTTACGGATTAGCAAATCAATGGGATACTTTCGAAGACTCGCTTTAGGCAGCATCTCTTTAAGGGGATTAGCCCACCACCTACAAAGCACCACCTGCTCACTACTACGGTTGGCACTAATTGACACCTGATCTTCAACATTAACTAAGAGAAACTCAAAAGGACAGTAAGACCTGGCCTGTTAAATTGTGAGATGGGCTTAAAATAAAAAAAATAAAAAAAGTGGGCTTGGGCGATGGGCCACAAATGATCAAAGTCTGCCTCGCTTTCCAGCCTTAGCCTCCAAGACCTTGCCGGAGCTCTCGCAGGCAGCTGTAGCAGAGCCCTAAAAGTGCTAATGAGTGAGAGAAGAAATGTAGGTCAGAGCGGAACTGGGCCGATTTGTGAGATTAATATTTATTTATTTAAATCCAGACCGAAAAATGATGCATTTCATAAAAAAAAAAAACAAACAAAGCTGTCAATGCAAATGGGAAGCTGCAACGAAACAAAACAGAGTATAATGTTATTGCTAACAGAAGACAAAAATTGGAATAAATCTCTCTTTTGCCTTAAAAAAGTCAGCATTTCTAGACAGAGGAATATAAACTCTATTCTGCACTGGATATTCATTCAGTCATTTTCCAAACCCCTAAAACAGGGCCATGGAGGTCTTTTGGAGCCAATCCCAGCCAGCACAGGGCACAAGGCAGGAACAAATCCCCAGGCAGGGCGCCAGCCCACCACAGGGCACACACACACACACACCAAGCACACACTAGGGACAATTTAGGATCCCCAGTGCACCCAACTTGCATGTCTTTGGACTGTGGGAGGAAAGCTACGCAGACACTGGGAGAACATGCAAACTCCACGCAGGGAGGACCCGGGGAGCAAACCCAGGTCTCCTTACTGTGAGGCAGCAGCGCTACCACTGCACCACCGTGCCGCACGATATTCATTCATTCATTCATTTATTTATTTTTAGGTGCGGAGTGGTGACTCTGAGGTTAAGGATCTCCTCCAGCAATCGAAAGGCTGCAGGTTCGAATCCCATAAATGCCAGAAGTGATTGCACTCCATTGGGCCCTTAACCTGTCATTGCTCCATCCTGGGTATGACGTTAATCTGCAGGTCCTTCAACTTAACAGGGAAAACTTGGGGGTTGGTGGCAGGATTGGCACTCCAGCCACCACAAAAAAGCCTCACAGTATTCCAGTGGGGTGTTGAGGTGTCACCCGCTGCACTCGGCTCCCAATCCGGGTGGTTAAGGTGGGTGTATGCTCCCAACCTCTCCTCTTTAATTTCAGTAAAGCGGGTAGTGAGATGATTCCACAGACCTGTGGACCCCTGCCCAGCCATTCACTCTCTGTATGCGGTTTGCACATTTTCCACGTATCCTGATAGGTTTTCTCAGATATTCTTAAAATAAGCACTGGTGAGTTTAAATCGGAAGGCCATGAATGTGTCCTGCTGTGGTTTAGGCCTACAACTGCCAGAATTGCGGCTCAGGGAAAACTTCTAATGGAATAAATAGGCCAGAAAAAAGAGAGTCGGATGAATGACTTTCAGAGAGTGGAGATTAGACTGTATCTTTCATTAGCTTGCTATTATTATTAAATCATTTGGCTGATGCCTTTATCCAAGTAAACCTACCCCTACCCCTAACCATAACCAGGCCAGTGCTCATTGTGCCAATACGTTAAGATGGCCCTGGGCCCATTTGCTAAGTGACCTGCTAGACGAGGGACCACATTTATAAACTTTTCGTACTCAAATTTTGAGCTTGTTTTACTAAAAAAAACACTTGTCAGGGGAACATGCATATATTTAATGCAACTCTGATCCATGCGTACACAACATTGTGGACAAACTGAGAAATGTTCAAGCAGGAAAATGCAGCCAAAGCAGCTAAATGACGACTCACAAGCATAATAATTCATATCACGGAGCCATTGTTGTTAATGTGTGTTGACATGTCAAGCATATTACACCTCAAAACATTGAAGATGAAGATGACTGAATTTTAGTTCCCTTTAAAGAGGGCCAATACTGCGTATTTGCACTAAAGAACTTTACTGGTTTTATGTCAGTTTATATTGGCTACCTGTTGTCACTTGTCAGGGATCTGGATGGAAGCTCAGGAATATGTCAGCCAAGCTTCACTCCATCATGCCCACTCTGCTAGAAGCCATTAACTGTCTGACGAGTCACAACATCCAGTTTTTGTATGGTGTAGGTGCAAATACGTCAAATATGACATATTTTTGTTAACAGAAAAAAGCAATTGGCTGTATGCTTCGGAGAGCAGCATGGTGGCACAGTGGTAGTGCTGCCTTGTAGTTAGGAGACCAAAGTTAATGTCAGGGAAAACCTCTAATGGAATGAATAGGCCAGAAGAAGGAGAGTCGGATGAATGACTTTCAGGGAATGGAGATTAGATCATGTCTTTCATTAGCTTGCTGTTATTATTAAATTATTTGGCTGATGCCTTTATCCAAGTAAACCTAACCCTAACCGTAACCAGGCCAGTGCTTATTGTATGGTGATGCAGTGGTGGAACTGCTGCCTCGTAGTAAGGAGACCAGAGTTCATGTCCTTGGTCATCTCTACGTGGAGTTTGCATGTTCTCCATCTTGTCTGTGTGGGTTTCCTCCCACAGTCCAAAGACATGCAGGTTAGGTGAACTGATGATCCTAAAATGGCCCTAATGGGTGTGTGCTGGGTGTGTGTGTGTTTGCCCTGTGATGGACTGGCACCCCATCCAGGGTTTGTTTCTGCCTTGTGCTAGCCAGGATAGTCTCCTGTTCAGGATTAAGCGGATTAGGAAATGACCGACTGTATGCTTTTAAATGCTGAAATGAGTGATTGTGGATAGAAAACCCAGTCATACATTTCTTTTAGACCAAATGAAGTTTCTCCGATGTTGTCTTTAATTAGTTGTGTTAGTGAATTAAAGGAGTAGATGAATGAGAACTACTTGTCTTTAAACGCCGATAAAACAGAGATGTTAATTGTTGGACGGAATGACGCTGATCACAACGATATTCTGTCATCATTTAGCTCAGTTGGAATCACCATTAATTTTACTGAATCAGCCCGCAATCTCGGAGTTATCTTTGACTCTAGCATGCCATTTAAAGCGCACATTACGAAGTTGTCCAAATCATGTTTCTTCCATCTTAAAAATGTTGGGAAATTAAGGTGTTTTGTAAATATGCAGGATTCTGAGAAATTAATTCATGCATTTATTTCTAGTAGGATTGACTACTGCAATGCGGCGTTCACTGGATGTTCAAACTGTTCTTTATACAGCCTCCAGTTAATCCAACATGCTGCTGCGAGAATTATTACAATAACAAGAAAATACGAACACATAACTCCAGTTCTTAAATCCTTACACTGGCTCCCGGTTAAGTTTAGGGCAGATTTCAAAATCCGCCTTTTAACATATAAAGCATTAACAACAACAACATTTACTTCTATAGCACATTTTCATACAAATGATGTAGCTCAAAGTGCTTTAGAGGTGAAGAAAGAAAAGCTTACAAAAAGTAGAAATATAAAAATAAGATTTGGCAATACTAAATAACAAAGAATAAAGTAAGGTCTGATGATCGGGAGGACAGAAAAAACAAACAAACAAAAAACTCCAGGGGTTGGAGAGAAAAAGCAAAATCTGCTGGGGTTCCTGGCCAAGGTCCGGCTTACTTATCTGAACTTATCATGACTTACAAACCTGAGTGCACATTAAGATCTCAAGATGCCGGTCTGCTTACAATTCCAAGGATTCATAAAATAACAGTGGGAGGTCGAGCTTTTAGTTACAGGGCCCCTAAACTGTGGACTGGTCTGCCTGTTACTATAAGAGACGCCCCTTCAGTCTCAGCTTTCAAATCCCGGCTGAAGACTCGCTACTTCAGTTTAGCACACCCTGACTAGAGCTGCTGATTAACTGTACAGACTGCATCTCTGGTGTTAGTCATTAGCACTAAAACATAAGTAATATAATAGTTATAATTTGTTACTAACCCTCACCTCAGTACTCAAATGTGGCACTTGGTGCCACTGCCCACCTGCCAAGTTGTTTTGTTTGCCTAAGGTAAAGTCATCTCTGATGGAGGATTGCAGGAATCGTAAGGTAGAGGGGTCCTTTCATCGGATTTGCTGGCCCAGCGCTGACAGCTTGGAATGGCCAATAGGGCTGAGGTCTCTGGGACTCTGAACAAATCCAATTCCTATTATGTGATTTCATCTACTGTTGAATTCTGCTCTGCACTTGTAATATTTCTATTGCACTGTTATATTGTATTGAGGATTATTTGTGTTGTGTTCTGTATATTGTATTGTATTGTCCCCCTTCTTTTTGATGCCCACTGCATGCCCAACCTACCTGGAAAGGGGTCTCTCTCTGAATTGCCCTTCCCAAGGTTGCTTCCATTTCCTTTTCCCTACAAGGGTTTTTTGGGAGTTTTTCCTTGTCTTAATAGAGAGTCAAGGATGGGGGGGCTGTCAAAACGCAAAGCCCATTGTGGCACTTCTTGTGTGATTTTGGGCTATACAAAAATAAATTGTATTGTATTGTATTGTAAAACTACATGAAGTATCCCAAGGAAAATCCCATCAAGCACAGGAAGAACATGCACGCTCAACATGGACACTGACCAGGTAGGATTTGATAGCAGAACTCAGGGCCGTCTTAACAGCATCATAGGTCCATGGGCAAAGTAGTGTGCCTTGACCCCTTGTAGTAGTAGTAGTGCCTTGACCCCAAAATTTGAAAGAAACATACATAAGCATCAGAAACTTTGTGGACCCCTATGCTCCTGGGGCCCCAAGGCCATTGTCCACTGTGCCTATACAGTTAAAATGGCCCGAATGACTCCACAAGCTTTAGTACAGCTTTACTAAACATGGCACCTTTGTATAATACAATGATACAAAAGAAAAAAAATAAAAGAAAAATGTCTTATTTGAAATTACACAAAGTCTTTAAATACAATGAACAATCTTTTACCTTTTAAGCTAAATTGGGCAAAAATGGTTGTTTATTTGAGAAAGTAGACAATTTAATATTGTGGGCACCAAAAAAGCCACACAAGTGTTTGGTTAGCGGAGTGGAAGAAGACCCCCGAGTAGGCAGGATCAAAGCTGTCAAATGGCTTTACGCAGGTAAAGCAGCACAGACAGCTACTCCAGACTACTTGATATCCAACCTTTGTAGAAGACGCATGTAGCGAGTAGATGGATCTTGGAGCCATCGTAATTATGAAATGGCCAAGGACGAGGGACAAGGAGAGCACCTAAACAGACTGATATGAATATTTTAACTGGAAAAAAAGTCAACGAGCTTCAGAAGGCTGATAAATGTTCACCTTTACCTCATAATTTTGCCTATAACTTCAATTTATGAATTGCCTGACAATCTGACAACATTTGCACTTCATAGATTTTCCAGTACAACAGGCACAGAAATTAAATATTTAGGTACAAAAACACCGTTACACCTACAAATCTTCATTACTGGGATGCCTTTACAAGTATTCGTTATTTTCATTACATATAAATAGACTGCTAACTATTATAAAAAATGAAATGGCAAACCGTACAATCTGAAACATGACATTAGATATTAAACGTTAAGGTCCTAACCTGAAAGAACATCAATATTTGATTCTTTTTGGTGCTTCAGCTCCGTATTTAACGCAAGGTCAAGGTTTAGATGTATTACAATATTACAGAACCGTTCAGTCTGAATACATACTTTTATAGACTTTATCCACCATTTTCTTTATAACTGTAAGAAAAAGTAAATGGGGGGGGGGGGGGGCGCCATTCTCTGCAAAGATTAGAATGAAAATACAATCTCTCTTGCATCAACTAGGGGTAAGTCACCAAAAGACTGAGCTGGCATCGTATCCTCAATAGCAACAGCATCTATAAAAATGGCAGCTCTGCACAGTTGCACAGGCTTTTCAAACTAATGCAGCAAAAGGCAGGCAGTCCTTTTAAGGATAGCAAGCCCACCTGAAAGAGCCATGCAAAGAGCAGAGAATCCAGCAATTGTGGTGCTCAGCTACATTGGTGTCAGCAATGGGATATGGAGAGGACCTACGTTCCGACTCCAAGTGCTTTGGAGAGCTAAAACGGACCTACTTGGCTCTTCAGAGAGTCTTGAGGCTCAGATCCGTAATCTGGAGTGCCGTTTGCAGCAGCAGTATAGGCGTGGAGACAGCTGAGAGACTGACATCTCTCCATCTCCATCACCACTTCTCTATCCGCTGAGGTCCATTAGCTGGGTGCACGGACACCAACGGAGCTTCAGGATCATGGAGCTGGGGAAAAGTGTAGCAGATGGAGTTGCCATTGAACCTAAGTGAGCTGTGAGAAGCAGGGTGGTGGCAAAAATCTGTAGGCAAAGAACAAGGCAAATCATAGAGGGGTCGTGAAGTGGCGGTGAAGGGAGAACCTCAGAGGTGACATCCTGAGCTGGAACGCAGTGTGCAATGTCAGTTCAGTAAAGGAAAACAGCAAAGTGACTGGAAAACATCTGCCTGTCCACACAAGGAGGTTCGCCTGCTTGCCTACAGCTGACCAGCGTACCCCGCATGACAGCACAGCACTTAACGTAACTGTTGTGCCACCTGCCAGTGCAATCACTGCTGCGCCATCTGACAACACAGCACCCCCAAACCCTGCTGAAGTGCCCTTATCACCGGCTGCACGACCGAAGCAGGAGAGATGGCCACCCCACCATTTCAACGAGTTTGTGTGCCATTGCAAAGAGTTGGAAATTGCCACTGGGGACAACAACCTTGAAGGTAGGGCAATGGAGCTGGACAAGTTACATCAGCTAAGGATGGGTCACCCAAAGAATCATTTGGCATTGCATCGTCTATAGGAGGTGAGTCTATAAAAATGGCAGCTCTGCACAGTCGCACTCAGTTTTCAAACTAATGCAGCAAAAGGCAAGCAGTCCTTTTAAGAATAGCAGTTCCCCTGAATGATGTAAACGCTTTTAAGGTGCTGACGGTACAATACAATTCTACAAAAATACAAAGCGTCACGTTTCCACTTCAGCGTAAATAAATGTAAACTATGATGTGATAAAGACTCAGTTTCTGTCATGTTAAATATTGTAAATAAATTGCACATGAATTTCTTCAGAACTACAATTATGCGTGCTCTTCGGATTTTGCGAGACAGTTTCGCTGTGAAGCTTGCAGTACAAGGGGCGAAAATATAAAAATCATGTGAATTAAAAAGTCGAGGTGAGACGTATTCTATCGATCAAAGTGGCTCTATAGCTACAAAGAGAAAGGAATTGTGGGAAATCAAGGTGCAAAGCCCCACCCATTGACCCGCATATTTGTATGTTCAGAACTTGAAAATGAAAATGCAAAGTGGAAAATGAAAATTCAATGAACAGCAGGTGGCGCCAGAGCTTATTTGCGTTTTACTTTTCATCTTTTGCAGCTTCATTGCAGTTCAGGCTGAAAATTAAATTGTAAATGGGGTTATTTAATTTTCGTTTTCATTTTTGCAGCAGGCTTTGAAAATGTAATTGCATTTTCATTTTATAATTTTCATTTTTGCAGAAAATAACTCCCAGAAACATACACATCTAGCCCGTAACGTTTACCTTTGCCAAACACCAAAATCTCTCTCTGTATCTCTCTCTCTCTCTCTCTCTCTATATATATATATATATATGAAGGATCTGACAAAAGTGAGTACACCCCTCACATTTTTGTAAATGTTTTATTATATCTTTTTATGGGACAACACTGAAGATATGAGACTTTGATACAATGTAAAGTAGTCAGTGTACAGCTTGTATAACAGTGTAAATTTGCTGTCCCCTCAAAATAACTCAACACACAACCATTAATGTCTCAACCACTGACAGCAAAAGTGAGTACGCCCATAAGTGAAAAATGTCAAAATTGTGCCCAAAGTGTCAGCATTTTGTGTGGCCACCATTATTTTCCAGCACTGCCTTAACTCTCTTGGGCATGGAGTTCACTAGAGCTTCACAGGTTGCCACTGGAATCTTCTTCCACTCCTCCATGACGACATCACGGAGCTGGTGGATGTTAGAGACTTTGCGCTCCTCCACTTATGTTTGAGGAAGCCCCACAGATGCTCAAGCTTGGCCAGTCCAGCACCTTTACCCTCAGTTTCTTTAGCAAGGCAATGGTCGTCTTGGAGGTGTGTTTGGGGTCGTTAACATGTTGGAATACTGCCCTGCAGCCCAGTTTCTGAAGGCAGTTCAATAAATAAATAATCCAATAAAACTTGGAGGTTAAAAATAGAAAAACAATCCTTAAAAACCAGAGGTTTAAACGTTCCTTAGGAAGCCGTTTTTTTTACAACAACAAACTCGGTGCTTCTTTTAACTTGTGACTCCCCTGCTTCTCCCTGTCCAGGCTTCGCAACAGGGGAGCCACTCTCTCTCTGCAGCTGCCCTTTTCCCTTCACTCACACACGAGACGGGAGACCTCCCGATCCCTGGCTTCGGTCTGGCACTCATCCCAGTCCCCGAGATTTGGTTCAATCCAATGGCCAGGACGCTCACAATGGACATTCCCTGACCAAGCCTCCCGACTCCCGCTGCCTTTCCGGCCTTCTGCGGCCAGTTGCCTTCCCCTGGTCACTCCCGCTACCTGGTCGCTCAGCGGGAGCAACATCAACTCTAACGCCTGGGTGTCGGCCTAACACCCAGCTTCCTCGCAGCTACCCGCGAGCGCTCGTTCGCTCGCCCACACACTCCGCGTGTCTCTGTCTCTCTCACCGACCTGCTTCCTCGCTCCCTGTAACCTCCGTCCTCTCTTTGCCTTTCTTTTCTCGTTCTTTTCTCTGATCTTTCTTTTTTTTCCTTCTAACCGACTTGCGCTTTTTATAATGCAAGGGGCCATAGCAGCTGCAGCATATTAGCCACGGGAACAATCACGGATGTGGGCAGTTCCTCACCTGTGCACTCGGTGAGAAATGCCCACACTGCCGATCGCCCCGTGGCTTGCTATGGCCTAACGCTCCATCACTAAGCCGCCGTGAGAGCGGTGATTATTTATTTAAAAACTGGCCCTTACTGAGAGCACTCTGGACCCGCTATACCACAAGGGGATCACGCTCTGCTTCAGTATGTCACAGTACATGTTGCCATTAATGGATCCGTCAATGAACTGTAGCTCCCCAGTGCCGGCAGCACTCATGCAGCCCCAAACCATGACGCTCCCACCACCATGCTTGACTGTAGGCAAGGCACACTTGTCTGTGTACTCCTTACCTGGTTGCCGCCACACACACTTGACACCATCTGAACCAAATAAGTTTATCTTGGTCTCATCAGAACACAGGACATGGTTCCAGTAATCCATGTCCTTTGTTTGCTTGTCTTCAGCAAACTGTTTGCGGGCCTTCTTGTGCATCATCTTTAGAAGAGGTTTCCTTCTGGGACGACAGCCATGCAGACCAATTTGATGCAGTGTGCGGCGGGCGTATGGTCTGAGCACTGACAGGCTTACCCCCCACCACCCCTTCAACCTCTGAAGCAATGTTGGCAGCACTCATACGTCTGTTTTCAAAAGACAACCTCTGGATATGAAGCTGAGCATGTGCACTCAAGTTCTTTGGTCGACCGTGGCAAGCCTGTTCTGAGTGGAACCTGTCCTGTTAAAATGCTGTATGGTCTTGGCCACCGTGCTGCAGCTCAGTTTCAGGGCAATCTTCTTATAGCCGAGGCCATCTTTATGTAGAGCAACAATTCTTTTTTGCAGATCATCAGAAGAGTTCTTTGCCATGAGGTGCCATGTTGAACTTCCAGTGACCAGTATGAGAGAGAGAGTGTGAGAGCTATAACACCAAATTTAACACACCTGAGACCTTGTAACACTAACAAGTCACATGACACTGGGGAGGAAAAATGGCTAATTGGGCACAATTTGGGCATTTTTCACTTAGGGTTGTACTCACTTTTGTTGCCAGCGGTTTAGACATTAATGGCTGTGTGTTGAGTTATTTTGAAGGGACAGCAAATTTACACTGTTATACAAACTGTACACTGACTACTTTACATTGTGTCATTATCTTCAGTGTTGTCCCATGAAAAGATATAATAAAATATTTACAAAAATGTGAGGGGTGTACTCACTTTTGGGAGATACTATATATATATATTGTGAGACAGGCCTCGGACACAGACAGACGGACAGCGTTTTCTCACCCAACACACACATTTATTTACAATATTTACAGTTATTCGCAGTGCACAACCCAGTGCTTCCAGCACCAATCCCCCGAAGTCCAGGCCTCTCTTTCCAGTGCCTTTCTTCAGGCCGCCTCCACTCCTCTCTCACAGGTCTCCCGTCCACTTCCACCCGACTCCAGTCATTCTCTGAAGGGAGGCGGCCCCTTTTATACAAGCCCGGATGGGCTCCAGGTGCTTCCCGACAGTCCTGTGCGGACACTCCCCTGTGTGGTGGAAGTGCCGGCTGCGCACCCGTAAGCCCTCTGGGTGTCCCCAGTCTTCTTCCCCCCAGCACTTCCTGGTGTGGTGGAAGTGCTGAGGTCCAGGGCTCTCCAGGCACCGGGGCACCCCCTGGTGGTGACCACGGGCCCCTACAGGGTAGAGCTTCAAAGCTCTTTACCTGTGGTCCCCATAGCAACCAGGGTGGCTGCCCCCACGTGGTCTGAGATGGACGCACGCCCTCTTCTGGTCCTCCAAGGCGTCCCGGCCGGGTCGTCGCCCCAGGCATCTGCCACAATATATACAGTATATAATCCGTCTGTCTGTCTGTATATCTGTCCGCTTTTCACGAGGGAACAACTTAGCGGATTTAGATCGGTTTTTTTCTACAATTTGCTTGAACATTCCGGTTGATTTTGCGACATCTCTCATCATGCTAAGTATCATAGTTCACTTGCAGGAGTGATTTATTCACGCAAATCTGAGAGAGAGCCTGTGGGCTGAGGGGAAGGGAAAGCAGGACCTCCTCACTCATGTGCCAGCCTCCGTTCAAGTCGGTCTACTTCTGGCCATGTTTTGGAGGGTGCTTTGTCTCCACTTAGCTGGCAATACCTGATTGTGTATTGAATTTTAAAGTTTGTCCTGTTTCACTACTGCGCAGGTGGAGCCGCGGGGGACTGCTAGTATGTTATAAATTAACCGAGGCTGGAGCAGTGGTAGAATGGCTGCTTTGTGATAAGGAGACCAGGGTTCACATGCCAGGTCCTCCCTTCTTAGAGTATGGATGTTCTTCCCGTGTCTGCATGGGCTTCCTCCCACCTTGAGCATGGGAAAGGTGCTATATAAATAAAATGTATTATTATTATTTATTATTATTACTATCTAAAGACATGTTGGTTAGATGAATTGGAGAAGCTTGCACTGGCTGTTTGGTGTTTCGGTGTGTGTGTTTGCCTCGTGATGGACTGTTTCCTGGTTTGTTCCTGCCCTGTGCACTATGCTGGCTGGGATAGGCTCCTGTGATCCTGGTCTTGATTAAGTGGGTTAGAAACTGGCATGGCATGACACTATCATCTGGCAGAAAAAGACAAAAGGTTGTGTTTCACTGAAAAAGGACTGAATATCTTTTGTTTCAGTTTTATTTATTTAGCTCAATGTATCCTTATTGAGTGCATTTATTGCCAAAGAGGGACAGAGTGATGGATTCTCCTGCTAACTTAAAATATCCATTCATGCATTGGATATCTTTTGTCTTGCATCATGAAGACTTTTGAGAGGCTGGTCCTGGACTATATGAGTCCTCTTGTGGTGGTCAACCTGGACTCACTGTAGCTTGCCTATCAGACAAAGACTGGAATGGAGGAGGCAATTAGCCTTCAGCTCCACAAGGCTTATCCTCTCCTGGACAAAGCCGCTACACTGTAAGGGTTCTGTTTTCGATCTCTCCAGTGCTTTCAATACCATACAGCCAATCCTGTCAAGGGATAAACTCAGCGATATGCAGGTGGGTGAGCCTATGATGTCCTGGATGATGGACTACCTGTATACTGCAGTTTGTGAGACTCAGGGACTGTGTTTCTGATATGGATATGAGCAACACTGGAGCATCACAAGGATCAAGCCTGTCTGCTTTTCTCTTCACTCTGCACACCTCAGACTATAAATACAACAGCAGGTCAGGTCACTTGCAGACATTCTCAGAAGATTCTGCCCTTATGGAGTGTATTGATAAGGGGGGTGAGACAGAGGAGAGCAGTCAAGCAGAGAACTTTGCTTTTTGGTGCAAAGATAATTGTCTGCAACTTCACATCAGCAAAGCCATAGGACTGCTTATTAACTTTCACTGCACCAAAGAGCCTCTATGCCCGGTCACTATTCAGGGAGTGGATGAAGAGGTGGTCCACTGCTACAAGTACTTGAGGGTCCACATCAATGACAGGCTGGACTGGTCTCATAACACAGAGGAACTATAGAAGAACGGACAGAGCAGACTCTTCTTCTGTAAGTGACTGTGTTCCTTTACTGTGGAAAGTGACATCCTTCACATCTTCTACAACTCTTTGATGGTCAGTCTACACTGTGGCCTGGTAACATCACTTCAAGAGAAGAGCACCGAATCAAAAAATTGACTACAAAAGCAGGCTCAGCTACGGGACACACTCCAGACGTACTGGAGGTAGAAGCGGAGAAGAGTATGAAGATAAAACCGACTGCCATTATGAACAATGCTGCACATCCTATATATATATATATAACATATTTTGGTTGAATCCACTGATGTGGAACTCATGGATGTGGACAGGTTGACTGTACTCACAAACTCCAACCAAATATGAAACACTTTTCTGCTGAATCCCGCCTCTGGCTTGAGATTTAAAACCAGAAGGAGGACCCAGCAGTGATGACATCAGAGTGGCCCCACCTCTTTGGGGAACCACCCACAGAGCACAAGAAACATATTCACACTTAAACAGACAGTACATAATTGACAAAAACTAAACCAAATCAACAGAAATAACATAAACATAAGAAAAATAAGCAAGATCAACAGAATTACCATAAAAACATAAAATGGAGTGTATATGTAAAAGATTAGGCAGGTTAAGAAGATGGATGAATGAATGGATGGATGGAAAATTATACAGATATCAATTCAAGGAATTTATATACCGTATTTACTCGTGTACCACGCGCCCTCTTGTAAGAAGCGCACCCTAATTTTTACAAAGAAAATCGTGAAAATCGGTTTGCCCCATGTACGACACGTGTTGTGATTGTATAGGAAGCGTTTAGGGAGAGCGAGAGTGCAAGCAAGAGAGAGACAGCATGAGCAAGAGAGAGAGAGCAAGAGAGAGAGACAGCGCGAGTGCATGAGCAAGCGAGCGAGAGAGAGAGCGCGAGTAAGTGAGCGAGAGAGCGAATGAGCCCAAGCAGAAGAAGTAAACATTACAGAATTACATTTCCTCGTGTATGACGCGCACCTGATTTTCTAATGCTAATTTTCGGGAAAAAATGTGTGCATGGTACAAACCTGAATACAGTATATATAAGCCAAATACCACTGACTTACTCATCATAAAATCTCTCGAACCACGAGGACTTGGGACTTGAAATTTGGAATGTAGGTTACCCTTGGCTTTAAAAATTTCGTGGTCCAAGCGCGTTCTTTCTGTATGTCTATCCGCTTTTCACGAGGGAATTACTTACCGGATTTACATCTGGTTGTTTCCTATAATTTGCTTGAACTTTCCAGTTGATTTTGCGACTTCTCTCATCGCACTAAGTACCAGAGTTTGCGAATTTGTGTTGGTCTACGTCTGTCTCGCCACGTGTTGGAGTGCACCTTGCCTCCGCTTAGCTAGCGTTACCTGTTTTTTCAGCAGACATTATCATCTACAGATTGTTAAAGAGTAACGTTTGACATTTTTGAGAGAGGTCAGAGCTATGTGTGTTTTAGAAGGTAGCTGGTGATTGCCAGAAATATCACGGCCATGTGCTTTTCTCCCCACATGGGGAAAGCTCTCCCATCAAAGCTGAACATGATCAGATATAGTGCCAACATCTATTGATTTTTAAAGTTTGTCCTTTTTCATTACTATGTGGGCGCAGCCACGGGATACACCTATATATATATATACACAAGAGCATGGAAGACAGCTTACGGGCTGAAATACTTGTATTTCCATGCAGGAACAGGGGTTGGCGCTGCCGTCTAACTCTTTTTTTTTTTTCCCCTGCAGCATCCTAAGCTCTCCACCTACCACTTCCTCTTCTGTGGCACCAGATTCCACCTCCTTATGATGTCATTTCCAGTTATAAGACTACGCCCATCTCTGACATCATTTCCTGTTTGCCATACACGCACATATAGCACCCATTTTGTAAAAACCATAGTTCTGTTTTGAGCTCATGTCTGTAAAGACCTCAATTTCACACCAACCTTTTTCAAGCATATGAGGTGGATCTCCAAACGTTTTTCTTTGTCTTTGTGCTTATTTGACTGTATTATAAATGATTTTTAAACAAAAGAAAATCTCAGCATTCTGTAACTGCACAATGCCATATCTGTATATATCAACCAAACCTTGCAAATGAATGCATTAAGAAGATATTGAATATTTATATTATTATTTATATATTTGATCAAAGTAAAGCAGAGAATATTCCTTTGACCAAAGACTGTCTACAAACCCATCCCATTAATAAATATAAACTAAAGTAACTTCTAATTAATAGTTGGATTTAATTGTTGTAGTGAAAATACAGTCACACAATTTTCATTGAACAAAGTAAAGTAGAGAATGTACAGGGTGGCACAGGGAATCAGGAAATTTTGGAACTAGGTGTTGGTGACCCTGGGGTGTTGGCAGTTGTTTGGGACCAATGCAACCTCATAAAGAATCCCTCGTCATTAGTTATAATGGAGCAGTGGAGTGGTGCGCAATGAGCGTTCTCTGTGAAAACCTTTTATAAGAATGGTGATCGTGTGACTGCTGTGCAAAGGGAACTGTGGCATCATTACCAGTTAGGACGTGTCCCGTCTGCTCATGCGATTACAACATGGGTGCGTAATTTTGAAGAAACAGGTTCAGCCTTAAAAAAAAGAAGTCCCCAGGTGGTGTTCGAATGGAACTGCAAGCTAGAGAATATTGAAGCTGTTCAAGCTGCCATCGTGAGGAGCCCTGGCCGCTCCGTTCGACAACGTGCCTTTTGCCTAGTGTTCCTGGGATGGTGTGGTATAGCGGGTCCGTGGCTGGAAAATTAGTGGCCCATTTTCAGATAAATAATTAAGAGGCCAGCTTGATCTCGGCGAGTTCAAGAGGCCCCCGGAAGTGCCCGTTAGTGTGTGGCTGATCTCATATGGTGGCAGCGGTGGGATGAGGACTGATGAACAGCTAGTGAAACAGCAAGTGGGATAGGTGTCTGACTGTTAAAAAGAATCCACTGATACCAGCCTGAAGAGGACATTTTAAGAATTTTACTTTTTAATGGACATTTATTTATTACATGAATGTTTTAATTGTCATTTTAAAGTGCTTAATCTTCTAATGTCCTGATTTAACGAAGGGGACTTGGGTTTTGTTTTGAGAAAGAGTTGGATGAAAAGTGGAGCCTTCCCATGCAAATGGAGGTTTAAAGGGGGGAGGTATGTGGTATAGTGGGACCGCGGCTTGGAAATTAGTGGCCCATTTTTCAATAAATAATTGAATGGCTGACTCGATCTCCATGGGTTCAAGAGGCCCACAGAAAGACCCGGTAGCGTGGGGCTGACCCGCACTGTCTCAGGTGGGCAGTGGTTCTCTGCAACTCTTGAATCAAATTATTGGGTTAGCACATGAATGCATGTAAATTCACTTTAATTAGTGCAAGTATTATGTGAGCTGATCACTTGTCCCACATCTCTCCCAGATATGAAGACTACACTCCATGAATGTGTTAATTTTTCTCACCTACTTGACTCATAGACATTATTGGCAACAGATGAGAATGTGGCTGCTTGTCAAAATGTAACTGGACAATATTGGCTTTTCAGTGGCAGGAAATATTTTAATTACATTGTCACTTGAATCCTTATTGCAGCAAAACAAATGTCAACCAAAAGTTCATTCAAAACTGTAACTGCCAACAATACCCAGTTGTTAGGAAACATTTTTTGTAAATTCTTATATTTAGATACCCTTTATTTATCTTCCTTCATCTAGAAGTCATTACTCCAAGTCCATATCACATTTCTTTAAAAAGCCTGAGGGCTGTACATTGATATCCTAGATTTTAATTGCCAAGGTCAAAATTCTTACTGTCTGAATAAAACCATAACGGCTCAATATGCTGCTATAATAGGCCCTATATCGCGGTGTATATTTAGAGTCACCACCACTGTTGTAATGTTCTGTTTCAAACCATATCACCATGTTTCATCTCCTGTGTGCATTGCCTCTACCCAACCACAAATACATTGTTATGGCAAATCATAACATTTCTTATCTTCAGAAAATATATTTTATTTAATATACTGTAACCAGTAGGGGGCATCCCTGAGACCCAAACCCCAAGCACAACTTCATAGACACAAGTTCCACGTTCAAATGCACACTTTTATTTCACAAAAATACCTTCAAACTCTTTCTCTTCTTCAACAATGCAACCCTTTCTCTTCTTACTTTTTCCTTTCTCCTCTGTTCCATCCCAAGGCAGGTATTGTCTTCATCCTCTCCCGACTTCCCTGAGTGAGGCAGAGAGGCTTCTTTAATGCCACAAATGCTGCATCCAAGAAACACTTCCAGGTCAGGCACACCTTTTTTTTTAAATTTGGAATCCTCACCCTTGCAGCTTCCCCCAGTGGCTCCCAAAAAGCCAAGCAGAGTTGTCCATTGGGACTACAATTCCCATGAAGCCCTGCAGGTGAGCACATGGCAGATCCACCAGAAGGATGCTGCCAACTATCATGCTGAGTTAGCTCATGGCCTTGGGAGAAGTTTCCTTACGTCTTCCCATTACATTACATTACATTATATTATATTATATTATAGAGTGGCACAGTGGGTAGCGCTGCTGCCTCTCAGTTAGGAGACCCAGGTTCGCTTCCCGGGTCTTCCCTGCATGGAGTTTGCATGTTCTCCCCGTGTCTGTGTGGGTTTCCTCCGGGTACTCCGGATTCCTCACACAGTCCAAAGACAAGCTGGTTAGGTGCATTGGCGATCCTAAATTGTCCCTAGTGTTCGCTTGGTGTGTGCGTGCGTGTGTACCCTGCGGTGGGTTTGCGCCCTGCCCAGGGTTTGTTTCCTGTGTAAAAGGCGCTATATAGCGCCCGACCCGGCACAGACTTACGCAGAGGCACGTGTAAAACAAACAGGCTTTTATTTTTCTCTTCAGCCGTGGGGCACGTCTTCCCCGTGTCCCACAGGCCCAACACAGTTCCAAAAGCACAAAATACAGCACAAACAACCCTTCCTGGCACCACCACTCCTCCCAGGCAACCTTGTCCTCTTCCTCCCGATTCTGGCCTCGAATAAAGGGAGGCTGGCCTGTTTTATAGCCCACCCGGAAGTGTTCCAGGTGCTTGACCAGCTGGCCCTGATTGCACCTCCGGGTGGGGCTGATAACTCGTCCAATCGGGTTGTTGGCTCTCGGCAGCACCCCCTAGCGGCCACCCCATCTCCCAACCAGGCTGTGGAGGACTCCATGTCCCATGGAGCCACGTGGGAGACGGCGCAATGAATAATGGCCGGGGAGGCTGCCACCAAGCGTCCCGGGGTATGTATTGAGCTGTCCATGGTGGATCCCCCGGAACATATGCAGCAGGGGCGTCCCAGCTGGGCATGGGACCCGGCTGTCTGTCACACCTGCCTTGAGCCCTGTGTTGACTGGGATTGGCTCCAGCAGACCCCCGTGACCCTGTAGTTAGGATATAGTGGGTTGGATAATGGATGGATGAAAGTCTGAAACTCGGGATTTAAAAGATGATCTATTATGACTAAATTTGCTTTGGTGAATATGAAATTAACCCATAAGAACCTTTAATACATTATAGATTTCAAATTGAAATTAATTTAAGTAAAGCATCTCTACCTGTGGTGGGTTGGCATCCTGCCCAGGATTGGTTCCTGCCTTGTGCCCTGTGTTGGCTGGGATTGGCTCCAGCAGACCCCCGTGACCCTGTGTTCGGATTTCGCGGGTTGGAAAATGGATGGATGGATAAAACATCTCTACATTGCATAAAAATATGGTAGGATATTTTATCATAAAATAATGACGAAGAGCCACAGGAAGAGCATTGATGTCACTTCCTTTTCAAGTCCAGAAGCCCTGCCAATAAATAATGAAGAGACAACCAGGAAGTTGCCTTTCACTTGAGAGTCTGTGACTGTGAGAGTCATACAGGGGTGACCAACATGGTCGTTTGCGTTTTCCTACTCCTCGATTTCTTGTGACTCCAGTAAACAAGGATTGTCATGGAGTCCCCCCTCCAGCCCTTTATCTTGTGCTATCATTTTGGTTAAGAAGAGTAAAGAAAACCATCCTGGCCATCGGAGAGTTACAGAACATATAAAGGATATCACTCCCCATATTAAAGGAATGTGGTCTCCTAGTGAGTGCTTGCGCACTGCACTGGTTTGTTAATTCGCTTCAGGTTGTGCTGTCACAGTTAAAATCCTCAGAATTGTCATTTATTGTGTGTTTCTTAAAAAAAAACTCCAATTTAAGAAAGAGCTTTTGTTTTGGATGTTTTATTCTGGGCAAGGGTGGCACATGAACTGTGCCAAGTGACAGTATTAAACATGCCACCTGACTGTTAAACCAAACAATGGAAAAAGTGACAAGCTGATTTCATTTGGTGACCTTTTAGGAAATTTTAGGAGCCAGAAAGTTTGTTGCATCTTAAACTGAGAGCACACTGCCAGCTGACAACTTTATCATCCTTAGCGTGATGTTTCACCCCCAGGAAAATGCATAAAAAACATTGACATTTTCTTAAGAAGAAAATTTTCTAATGTAACAGAAACCTGTAAATACCAAAACATCAAAATAAATACAGTAGGTATGATCTGTCTAGTGTCCACTGCTGTACTGGTGCAGATTTAGTTCACGTCCTTCATGTGATGTGTTTTGGGACAGTCACCAGTGCACAGCCCGGCGTCACAATCAGGACAGTAGAAGTGTGTCTCTCTGCACATTTTTCTTATAATATTTTTTCTGTTGCTTGCGCATGAGAGGGTAGAATGTCAGTGTCAACGTGTCCCTTGTATTATTGTGGCCTACCACAGCACAAGGCTTACTCACTCCCATATTTCTCCTGTCATGAACATTGACAGTTTCTACATTACAAACAGTGCTCAGGGGGCTAATGTTTTCTTGTCATTCCATTTGATCCCAAACATTTTGCCTTTTCGCTACTTGCACCATAGCGAACATTCATCGAATTCACCAGGCATATCACAACGTTTTAGCCTTACCATTGTATCCATTTGACGATCTACATCATGGTATTAGCAAAGATGTTCGTGCAGGGCCGGAGTGGCTGCAGATTTTTGTTCCACCTCAATTGCTTAATGAGAAGCATTTTTTGCTCAAGTAACAATTCTCCTTCATTTTAGTTGTCTCGTTTGTTAAGATTTTTAACCCTTATTGCTTATTTTAGAGATAGATAGATAGATAGATAGATAGATAGATAGATAGATAGATAGATAGATAGATA
>JANRMT010062841.1:15512119-15526758 GCA_026402145.1 Polypterus bichir lapradei
ATAGATAGATAGATAGATAGATAGATAGATAGATAGATAGATAGATAAATACTTTATTAATCCTAAGGGTAAATTCACACACTCCAGCAGCAGCATACTGATAAAAACAATATTAATTAAAGAGCAGTGCAAGTTAAAAAACACAAGGTGCAGAGTGCAAGGCAGGTGTAACAGTCTATAATCTTGTGTAGTGTTAACGTTTACCCCCCCCGGGTGGGATTGAAGAGTTGCATAGTGTGGGGTCTCCTCAGTCTGTCAGTGGAGCAGGACGGTGACAGCAGTCTGTCGCTGAAGCTGCTCCTCTGTCTGGAGATGATCCTGTTCAGTGGATGCAGTGGATTCTCCATGACTGGCACGATTCTGCTCAGCGCCCGTCGCTCTGCCACAGATGTCAGACTGTCCAGCTCCGTGCCTACAATAGAGCCTGCCTTCCTCACCAGTTTGTCCAGGCGTGAGACGTCCTTCTTCTTTATGCTGCCTCCCGAGCACACCACCGCATAGAAGAGGGCACTCGCCACAACCGTCTGATAGAACATCTGCAGCATCTTATTGCAGATGTTGAAGGACGCCAGCCTTCTAATGAAGTATAGTCGGCTCTGTCCTCTCTTGCACAGAGCATCAGTATTGGCAGTCCAGTCCAATTTGTCATCCTGCTGTACTCCCAGGTATTTATAGGTCTGCACCCTCTGCACAGTCACCTCTGATGATCACGGGGTCCATGAGGGGCCTGGGCCTCCTAAAATCCACCACCAGCTCCTTGGTTTTGCTGATGTTCAGTTGTAGGTGGTTTGAGTCGCACCATTTAACAAAGTCCTTGATTAGGTTCCTATGTTAGTCTTGAACAGCTGCATTCTCAGGTTTTAATTGCTCCTTATTAGCAATAAGATGCAAATGACGAAACCAGCAGCTCTCCATTTAGCTTGTTTCCATTTACACTCCTGTGTGTATTTATTGTGCACTTTTTGGGTTAAATTAAATACTTGGAAGAAAAGTGAAGAGAGAAAAAGTGAAAAACTGAGAATTACTCATCCGGTTTTAGACTTCAAATCATTTGGATGATATCCTTAGAAAGGAAAAAAAAAATCTAGGAAATGAGAATGACCTGACATAGCAAATTTAAAGCTATAACAAGCCATGAAATTAAATTATTAGCAACAATTGTTTTCTAATTAAGCAATTGGGTTGGAACAAAAACCTGCAGCCACTGTGGCCCTGTTGTGATGTGAGATTTTGCATATAAGTTGATAAATATTTTGTATGTCTTTATTTGTAATTCAGGCAAAACTAAATCAGGAAAGTGAATTTTAGGACAGAGTTGGGGGAAGTACTTGAAACAAATGTTTCTCTGCTAGAGTCTCTCTCTCTCTCATCCCCCACACAAAGCCAGGTTGCCAACTGCCATTTCTTACCTCAACAAATGGTTTTGGGGGATGGCAGGTGTAAAGGTGTTCTATTCTCTCATTGGTCTGAAGTATGGCTGTTTGGAATTGGCTTGCATCAGAAGCCTTTAAGTACCACAACGCCCTATTGGCTGTAGGGGTTGGACAGAACATCTATAAAATTTGCTTGGTTATCCTCTCTCTCTCTCTCTCTCTATCTCTTTCTCTCTCTCTCTGTGTGTCTCACTCACTCACTCGCATCTGATGAAGGAGCATCTTTCTCTCTTACCAAACTGATGAACTGAAAGGACAACACAATGAAGAACACAGCTTGGCAGCCATATTGAAACAGGCATGCGGCCTGTTCTGAAGAAAGCTGACCACAAATGATGCCTTAACTAGAGACATTAAGTAACAAACAAGTCTGTGTGCCGCCTAAAGCTACACATCACCATTTAATCAGGTTGTATGGTTGCCAATATTCAAATATACTTTGCATATTGTTATTATTTATGAATATTACCAATAATACATTGTTTATGTTGTAATTTAACTCCTGCTTGTCTTTTACTACACCTAATTGCCTGAGGTTATAGATGTAGAAGGGAAGGTGGGGATAAGTTATATACTATAATACCATTGGCAGAGTGGTGGCTCTGAGGCTAGGGATCTGCACTGGCAATCCCATAAATGCCAAAAGGTACTCTGCTCTGTTGGGCCCTTGAGCAAGGCCATTAACCTGCAATTGCTGAAAACTTTGAGCAGTGAGAAAAGCGCTCTATAAATGCAAAGAATTATTATTATTATACCTTATAAACAGTGGTAAGTCTGTGAGATCTGAGGCATTCTGACAAAGGCTACAAATTAATAATAGAAAAGGGGAAAGTAAAGTAAAATATATTACTCTACCAAGACAAAACAGGCCCTCCAGGACAGACTTTGCCGACCCCGATCTACATCATGGATGTCAAACTCCAGTCCTGGAGGGCCGCAGTGGCTGCAGGTTTTCATTCTAACCATCTTCTTAATTAGTGAGCAGTTTTTGCTGCTAATTAACTCCTTTTGCCTTAGTTTTAATTAACTTAACTCAGGCCCCTTAGTTGTTTCTTTTTCCTTAATTAGCAGCCAAAAAATAAGGAAACAGAAAATGAGACGCCACATGACCAGCTCACCTGCGCCCATCACAAAATATCTGAAAATAAAGAAAGGTGAAGGTCTCAGTAGGGCTGATCTCTCAGGTCACTAAAACATTTTGTTGGCGTTCTTAGAAAAAACAGAAAAATCAACAGTTTTAGAAAAGCAGCAACAAGCCATGGAATGAAATAACGGGTTTAATTTACAGCAAGAATCGGCTTCTCATTAAGAAACTGGTTGGAGTGAAATTGGTTGGAGTTTGAAGACCCAATTTAGCTTCTCATCTTATCATCTGTTGGCTTGTTTCGCTTCTCTTTTCTGTTTGGCTGTCATTTAATGAAGAAAAGTCACTGAGGAAGTCACTGAGCACTGGAGAGATTCCGAAGGACTGGAAAATGGCAAATATCATTCCATTATATAAAAAGGGTGACAGGGCAGATCCAAGCAACTATAGGCCAGTAAGCTTAACATGCATCACAGGAAAATTAATGGAAGGAATTATTAAGGATAAGATTGAGCAACACATGGCAAGGACAGGAGTTATTCTGACCAGTCAGCATGGGTTCAGAAGAGGGAGGTCGTGCTTTACTAACATGTTGGAATTCTATGAGGTTGCAACAAAAGCATCCGATCAAAGTGGAGCATATGATGTTATTTATCTGGACTTTCAGAAAGCATTTGATAAGGTGCCACATGAGAGGTTGGGCATCAAGTTAAAAGAAGTGGGAGTTCAGGGTGATGTTTTTAGATGGGTACAGAATTGGCTCAGACACAGGAAGCAGAGGATGATGGTGCGAGGAACCTCATCAGAACTGGCCGATGTAAAGAGTGGTGTTCCACAGGGGTCAGTGCTAGGGCCGCTGCTATTTTTAATATATATAAATGATTTAGATAGGAATACAAGTAACAAGCTGGTTAAGTTTGCAGATGATACCAAGATAGGTGGATTAGCAGATAATTTGGAATCTGTTATATCATTACAGAAGGACTTGGATAGCATACAGGCTTGGGCAGATTTGTGGCAGATGAAATTTAATGTCAGTAAATGTAAAGTATTACACATAGGAAGTAAAAATATTGTGTTTGAATACACAATGGGCGGTCGGAAAATCGAGAGTACACCTTATGAGAAGGATTTAGGAGTCATAGTGGATTCTAAGCTATCAACTTCCCGACAGTGTTCAGAAGCCATTAAGAAGGCTAACAGAATGTTAGGATATATAGCACGATGTGTGGAGTACAAGTCACAGGAGGTTCTGCTCAACCTTTATAATGCACTGGTTAGGCCTCATCTTGAGTACTGTGTGCAGTTTTGGTCTCCAGGCTACAAAAAGGACATAGCAGCACTAGAAAAGGTCCAGAGAAGAGCGACTAGGCTGATTCCAGGACTACAGGGGTTGAATTATGAGGAAAGATTAAAAGAGCTGAGCCTTTACAGTTTAAGCAAAAGAAGATTAAGAGGTGACATGATTGAAGTGTTTAAAATTATGAAGGGAATTAGTACAGTGGATCGAGACTTGTATTTTAAAATGAGTTCATCAAGAACACGGGGACACAGTTGGAAACTTGTTAAGGGTAAATTTCGCACAAACATTAGGAAGTTTTTCTTTACACAAAGAACGATAGACACTTGGAATAAGCTACCAAGTAGTGTGGTAGACAGTAAGACGTTAGGGACTTTCAAAACTCGACTTGATGTTTTCTTGGAGGAAACAAGTGGATAGGACTGGCGAGCTTTGTTGGGCTGAATGGCCTGTTCTCGTCTAGAATGTTCTAATGTTCTAATGTTCTAAAAGAATCAATTCAGAGCACTGAATCCTTAAAAACAGGGCTATTAAAATGAAGGGAAAATAAGTTAATTAGCAGTGAAAACTGGTCACTGATTAGGAAAAGGGTTACAATGTAAACCTACAACCACTGGACATGGTCTTCACTCTCACTTGATACAATTAATGACCCAGTTTTAGTTCATTCTAAACAGCCTGTCATTTACACAATATTGTGTACTTTGGTGGAAGGCTCTGCACCGCTAATAAGTATTGATAAGTTACCATAGTGTGGCAAAACGCATAGAAATGATCAGGATTTTTGTTTTTTAACATGATGTTTTATCCACTAGATGGCAGCAGAATACCAATCCCATGTCTTATTCAGACTAAACGCTGTACAGTACACTGGATCATCGTAGCTTATCCTGAGTGACATTCGGGCTTAACTGTTTTTACACAGAATTTCAAGCTCGAGAGAGACTTGGGGTTAACACCAGATAGATTTATTTCTCCCAAACACAAGTCATGTCAAGTTGGGGAGCATAAACTGGTAGAGTGCATTGCCGCACCCACAACACGATGAAACAGCTCGGGATCCTGGTTGGCAACTCCCCAGGCAGACACACGGTCCAGTCCCACCCTCCAGAAATGACCCTCTATCTGCCACAGCCATGTGTTATGTGGGCAACCCCTTGGCCTGGTCCAGCCGCTCGGGACCCAACAATGAGGATCCTATGAGCTGGATCACCCTCGGGGAAACACGCCATATGGCCGTAGTGCCGTATCTGACACTCCCTCACAATGCAGGTAGTGTGCCTCATTCGGGACGCCATGAGCAACACAATGTCAAACCAACGGTACCCAAGGATTTTCCGGAGAGACACAGTAACAAAGGAGTCCAGTCTTTGTCTCAGGTCACTGGAGAGCGACCATGTCTCGCAACTATATAGCAAGACAGGAAGCACCAGGACTCTAAAGACTTGGACCTTCGTCCTTTTGAATAGTTATCAGGAGTGCCACACACCCCTTTCCAGCGACCTCATGACCCCCCATGCTCTCCCAATCCATCTACTGACTTCATAGGAAGAGTCACCAGAGACATGAATGTCACCGCCAAGGTAGGTAAACCTCTCGACGAGGTCGACACTCTCTCCGCAGACAGACACACTGCTGATGGCTGTGCCCAAGAGGTCATTAAAGGCCTGAATGTTGGTTTTTTATCCAGGACACTCGCCAGCCCAGACACTCAGACTCCTCACTCAGTCTCTCGAACGCCCCAATAAAATCCTCCATTGACTCTGAGAACATCCCAGCATCGTCAGCAAAGTCAAGATCAGTGAATTTTTCTTCACCAACAAACACCCCACAGCCACTGGACCCCACGACTTTGCCCAACACCCAGTCCATGCAAGCATTGAACAGAGTAGGAGCAGAACACACCGCTGACGAACTCCAGAATCAACTGGGAAAAACGCAGAGGGTCTGCCTTCACTCTCCATAGCACTCACAGTACCAGTGTACAGGCCCGCCATGATATCCAGCAATCCTGTCTCAGGATGTTTCACAGGGCAGCTCGATCAACTGAGTCGAACGCTTTTGATTAAGTGGGACCCCATAATTAAAACAATATAAAAAGAGTGAACCGTACAGCAGTTAGAAGGGAGAATTACAGGGAACTCCATAATACAATATTATCACAGTATTACATCATCATATAGTGATAATATTGTTGCTTTTCATCTTATTAAGTCTTACACTTGTGCAGTATATGGCAACATATAATTTCATTTTTATTTAATGGAGTTCAAGTTGAAATCATAATCCCTGTAGGCAAAATGTGTCAGTCTCTTATGTCGAATAAGAATAACCTTCAACTCCATCCATACTCCTCAATGGATAAGTTCAAGATTTTTCAAGTTGAAGTTATTTCTTCATAATCATGGCATACATGTATTAATCTTCCACATGAAACTATGTTCTAAAGTGAAGCTTTTTATACATTTGAAAACACGCCTAGCTTGCTGTTGTGCTTTATAATGGAGGTAAGGAACAATGGGGTCCAACGTGAAAACAAAAGTGCTAAAACTGATCACATATGTCCACTTTATAAGCTTTAAATCTTTAAATCTTTTTTTTTTTTATTTTGCAAATGGATTTCAAGTACCTCAGTAGTCTCGGTTGTAAACTGAGACCCCTCAGTGATGATAAATAACACACAAATCAGTATGCCTTTCAACTTTAGTTTTGGGTGATTTCTTGTGAGATGACGCTTAATGGTTTTTAATAAGATAGTTAAGGAATAACAGATATTAGAATGATTCCTATTTAAAATACATTATTTGCAAATATTACAAAGATTGTGAAAGATCAGACTCGACACACTTAAAAAGGTTTTGGGCAGCCTCCTGTATTTTATCCCTGGCTGCAATGGGTTGATTTGTTTGACAGAAGTGTCTTGGTTGGAGTCCAGACATGAACTGACTTAGGTCTGGAAAGATGGTGGTTTTGAGGAGGAATACCGGAAGTGACATAGGGGAACCGGAAGTGACCCTCCTCTGATGTCATCTCAGGCCCGGAAACAGAAGTGACCTCAGCCTAGGCTCCGGAACTAGAAGTGACGTCATCCTGGGCGCCAGAACCGGAGGTGATGTCTTCAAAAATGGGTCAGACTGGTTTTCCCATGACTGGTCTGCTAAGACAACAGGAGAAGGTTTAGTGCACCCCAACACCCCCTGACCTGGTGTGAAATTACCTTCACTTGGTCCATACAACATCCTCCTACTCGCACATGCATGACAATATTCAGGCATAAAGTATTGTGCGGCTTGCAGGATGAGTTACTTCCATATACACACATATATATACTGTTCATATATATGGCTGCCCTGCCAAACTGAGCAATCATGGGAGAAAGTCCAAGTTACTAAGTAGAGTGGTAGACAGTAGGACAGTGGTTCTCAACCTGTGGGGCGTGAAAATGTGAAAAAAGAAAACAAGAATCAGAAATATGAAAAAACATCTGTTGAAACCAAAACAAATTAACTTAAACTACATTCTGATCCTAGAAAAATAAATATAGAGTTAGATAAATGTCGATAAAAGTTAATTAGGTATAATAAAATATGCATCTACGTTTCAAAAAAACATTAGGGAGGTGATTAAAACTGTTATGAAAACTCGGGTCGCAAATACTTAAAGGTTGAGAAATGCTGCAGTAGGACTTTAGGGACTTTCAAAAGTATCAAGACTTGATGCTAGTTAGGAGGATAGGACTGATGAGTTTTCCTGGGATGAATGGCCTGTTCTCATCTAGATTGTTCTAATGTTCTAAAAAGACCTTAGTAAGAGAGATGACCAAGACTATGATAGTCCTTCTGGCAGAGCTCCAGAGAACCTGTGTGGAGCTGGGAAAAGCTTCCAGAAGGACAACCACCATTGCACCACTCCACTAATCTGGGCTTTATAGCAAAAAAACAGGGAAGCCTACTTGGAGTTTGCAAAATTTCACATAAAGGACTCTGACTTTGAGAAACAAGATTCCCTGGTCTGATGAAACCAATGTTATCATCATGTCTGGTGGAGCAAGGTTCCATTCATTGCCTGTAGAGTACCATACCAGTGGTGAAGCCTGGTCATAGCAGCATCATGCTGTGGGGTCTGAGTCTCGGAGACTAGGGAGGGAAAGCTGAAAGGACCAAAGTCCATAGGTGTCCTTAATAAAAGCCTGCTACTGAAAGAACTCAGACTGGGCCAATGGATCACTTTTCAACAGGATAATGACCCTAAGAGAACATAGGAGTGGCTTAGGAACAACTATGGGAATGTCCTTGAGCTGCCCAGCCAGAAACTTAACTTGAACTCAATCAAACATCTTTAGAGAGACCTGAAAACAGCTATCCACCAATGGTCTCCATGCAACCTGACAGAGCATGAGAGGGTCTACAGAGAAGAATGGCACAAATTCCTAAATGCAGGGATGTGAAGCTTGTTACGTCACACCTAAGGAGAACTCCAGGCTGGAAGTGCTGCCAAAGGGGCTTCAATGAAGTACTGAGAAAAGGGTCTGAATACTCTCGCCGCATCACAGAGACACCGCCCATTGAGGGCACTTAGCCACACCCCAGCCCACTAGACAGAGCTCCTGCCTGATACACCCTAAAATCTGTGGCTAGAAACTGTAATGGCCGACCCCTTACCCAGCTGGCAGCTACACTACCAAAACCAGTGGCCTGGATAAATTCCTGAGATGAATCTACATATACCAAGCCGTACCTCTAACAAATAATATTTTCCCCTCAATCGATGGTTTACACAAGCACGGAAAAGCAGGTATGTGAAATAAGTGAATAGATATATTAAATGGAACACAACAACAAAACACTACTGCACATTCCCCATGAAAAAAAAATATATATATATGTATATTCCTCCACCAAAGCAGCAACGTGAAAACACCACAATAACAAACCCTCCCTTGCCCTTGTAATATATAACACACACAACACAAATAACAATGAATGAATACGGAAATGACAATGATCGTAAACTTGAGTCCGGGTATATTACTGTCCTGAATGCGGATGACTGGTCAACAAAGAATGGATGTGTTTGAATCTCCTGGAAAAATGGACCAACTTCACCGTGTATCCTTGGCGTGTGGTGGATAATGAAGTCCAACCCTGGTGTCTCTGGCGATGATTGAACTGAAGTAAATCCGGCAGAATGAAAAACAAACTGGATACAAAAGCGCAATGTGAAAAATAGCTGGTAATGATGGTTCATTGTCGTAAAAATGAAATCTCCGTCTTTCTCCTTCCTTCCCTTCTCTTTTCCCTCCTGATTGTTTAAATAGTAAAAAGCCGGATGTAATTGATTGTGAACAGGTGCTTTCCATCTTGGGGCTGCGGTCTCTCTCCATCATCCGTCCCCTCTGTATTTACGGGGGGACGACATTCACTGACGCACACATTATAAACAGCAAATGGGACGATGGAAACAAAACGCACTCAGCACAAACATTGAAAACACTTTTACTATGTAGCCCCGCTACAAGACAAATCTATTTTGTTTTGCAAAGAGTCTAATGGCAGGAAGCATAACGCCAAGAGGCATTCTTTTGGTTGGACAATTCAGTTAATTAAACAGGGTGACCCGAATGACATGCCAAATTTTACCTTTGCGTGACGTGGCATTCCTACACCTGGTTACAATATACATATATGAGTTCAAAGACGAGCTCTGACATCACTTCCAGGTTTGCATTGGAGGTCCCACCTCTTCCGCCTTGGGCGCTATTTAAGAAACAGCTGCCTAGGAAGTTGTCATTCGATTGGGAACCCAAAGCCAGAGAGCTCCATGGAGGAAACTTCAATCAGTAGAAGAGACACTCTTCAAATGCCCTTATACACATGCTATAGAGGGCATATGATGTTTGCTATTAGACCCTTAGATTCACAGGTGACGATTTCAGTAGTGGACACTTTGATGTTTATGAATGTTTAAACTCTCAAAAGCTGGATGTGATTTTATCGATGAAACCGGTTGTGTGCTTACAACACTTGACAGATGCCGTATGTCACTTCAACACAACAAATCCTGCAAATACTGTCGTAATTGAAACCATGAAACTCAAACCGATTATGACAGCAGCAATCCAAGCTGTGAGATTTGAGACAAGATTACTGTTCACATGGCCAACTGTAAGTTGCATGCTCAAGAGTAAGCTCAGCGCACAGCTTGGTCATGTTACAACCGGAGGGCCGAACTGACAACATGGTATACAAAGAGATCCTTAACAAATAATTATTGGCATATTTTCCCTCAGTTTAAAAAGGTAAAATTTTCTTCTTAATAAAAATTTTAAGGTAGTACTTCTCCGCTGTGAAGCGCGGGTATTTTGCTAGTATATATATATACTGTATATGCTCCAATAAACGCAGAGTCTCTTATTGTCACCGGTCTCTAATAAGCACCGGGCTTCAGAGGGGACGCGGCCAAATAGTAGCCGGTCTCTAACAGTAGCCGGGTCTTTGATATTTGCCAACTAGCGTACATTGTAAGCGTCTGTATCTTTGCGTGTGTAATACATGTGCATGTCAGCACGTTGCATATATAAGAAATACGGATATACCGGTTTCTAAAACTGCTTCATTTTCGTGCCGGGTTGACCAAAATACGAACAAACCTGGAAGGAGAGGAAGACGATAGTGACCTGGACAACAGTGAAGCTGTCATTGCAGATTCGGACGACGAATAGCAACGAAAGGTACAGAAAGACATTGCCATTTATCTTTAACAATCTTATGCAGCATGTGAAATTCAAATAAAGTAGCTGTTTGTAATATTAGCCAATATTTTTATGTACCTACGTGTACTGACACGCGCGAAAAAAATATTGCGTTCTGAAAGTTTTTTTTTAATAATGGCCGGTCTCTAATAGCAGCCGGTCTCTATTAACCACTGGGAGCCAAGGCACGAAAATCATACATGATTCCAAACATTTTTTACAAATAAATAACTGAAAAGTGGGGTGTGTGTAATTATTCAGCCCCCTGAGTCAATACTTTGTAGAACCACTTTTTGCTGCAATTACAGCTGCCAGTCTTTTAGGGTATGTATCTACCAGCTTTGCACATCTAGAGACAGAAATCCTTGCCCATTCTTCTTTGCAAAACAGCTCCAGCTCAGTCAGATTAGATGGACAGCGTATGTGAACAGCAGTTTTCAGATCTTGCCACAATATATATATACCTGTATTCAAAGTTCATTTCAAAAAGGTACACATGGGGAAAAGTTAAGAGCCACACAGTAATCCTACTGTCCTTCACTTCTACACTCAGTCACAAAAAGCTAAACTAACCTTAAACACCACAGAGACATTTCTGTGTTGCATCTATCTTTGCTATTTCTTAAAAGAACAAGGTGTCATCAGTACATTTTTGTCTGTTTCTATTGTAGCTTACATCTCCATGCTTGTATCAATTTATTCAGCCTGAATATTTCAGTTTTGGGGGTTACAGACTGAAATGGTCTGTTCGTAAATATGTTGCGCATATGCACATGTACAAATGTGGATTTTTTTGGGCATTCTCACTGTGTTGGTGTGGTTTTTCCTCCATGCACTCTCGGTTTTTGTCCCATAAATCATTCCAGTGATGTAACAGAGAAATGGTCGATTGACCTAGTGTGTGAGTGTGGGTTACATGCATGACTGCACAATGAGCTAGTGTTCTTTTAAGGGCTGGTAACAACCAAATTTTCCAGGCTAGCGCAACACACACTTCTGAGTGAACGCAAGTTTTATACATGAGACCCCTGCACTCTATGCCAGTTGTGGAACCTGGGGCGCGTACAGCCCCCTTAACCCTGACACAGACAGGCAGATGCAAATGCTGTCCAGCACACACGTTTTTATTTAAGCAAGGCAGCACTTTTTCTTCACTCCCTACTACAGAGCACAGTACAAAAGTACCAGCGCACAATGTTCAGTCCCTTCTTTCTTCTTCTTCTTCTTCTTCCTGTTCTCTGTTTCTTAGCCACCTCCACTCCACTCCACTGCCAGCAAGCTTCGTCTTCCTTCCTCCCGACTCTGGCTCTCTGAATGGAGGGAGGCGGCCCCTTTTATGTTGCTCCTGGGAGTGCTCCAGGTGGTTCATTAGTGTTACCTGGAATCACTCCTGGGTGTGAGGGAAGTTCAAGAAAAAGCTCTGCAGCTCCCCCTGGTGGCTCCCACGGAACCCAATAGGGCTGCACCAAACTCCAACTGCCAGCATGCCCTGCGGGAATCTGTGGTGCCACAGCCACCCAGGAGGGCTGCCCTCTAGCACCCCAGGGGAGGTAGTGCCTCGCAAATGCCGTGTCCTCCGGTCCTTCCATCAGAGGGGCGTCACGGCCAGGCAAGATCCACGGCCGTCCGCCGCACAGTTCATAGCAGGGCCCACTCATGCAAACACCCACATGGGGGGGGGGTCACCTAACATGCAGATCTTTGTCAAGTAGGAGATACAAGTTCTCTCACAAGCATGGGATAAACATGCAGATTTTGCACAGATGGCTGCCGGATCCCAGGCTGCTGGAGCTATGAGAGGGCAGCACTACCCACTGTGCCACCCTTTGCAATGTTATTTACTAACCCACTTAGTCCCGAACAGGGTCACGGGGCTCAGCTGGAGTCTATCCCAGCTAGCACAGGGCGCAAGGTAGGGAGCAAACCCTGGGCAGGGTACTAGTCCATCGCAGGGCAAGCACACACACACATACCCACTCACACCAGAGTCAATTTAGAAATCCCAACTCACTTAACCTGCATGTATTTGGACTGTGAGAGGAAACTGGAGCACCTGGGGGAAACCCACACAGACTGGGGGAGAACATGCAACGTCTACACGGGGGGGCACACAAACCCTGGTTTCCTACCACTGTGCCACCATGCCGCCCTCACTTTATAAGGCTTTAATTAAGTTGAATTAAATTGAAATTTATCAGAAATAAATTGTGAGTTTCAGAGTGATTAGACCTTATTCATTGTTATTTTAGTAAGAATGTCTCAACTTTTCACAGCTATTTTCTCTTTTGCAGAAACGTTATTTAATAAAGGGATAACATCAGGTCACCTTCTCAAATGAACCAATTTCCAGGTCTCCAGGTTGCTGGAGCCGATACTGAGAGCTTCAGGCTGCTGGGCAGTAGCCAGCCCTGGTACAGGATGCCAGTCAATCGCAGTGCCCATAAAGGTAGGGATTAATTTCAGTGATCTCTCCCAGTCGTCTCCCTGTCCCATTATTTACATGCATGCGTGCCCAGATCAGCAGGTGGCACTGTAGTATAAGCCACAGGAGCTGCTCGTAACATTTCTCCCAGATACACATCGTTTAGCACTGCTTAGTCCTTTTTTTATTTGTACTCCGAAGGGACTTTGACCTTTATATATTTGTCAATCCTACTAAGTGACATTGAGTGCCAGTTGCCTGCTGCTCTGTCAGTCCAAGCTTATGACCGGGTGTAATAATTAGCGAGCTTCTGGTTCCTCGCCTCTAATTGTTTTAAGGCCAGTTATACAGACTCTGCTTTTGGTACGTGACATAACCTACATTTTTTTAAGTCTGCGCTGATGAAGAGGGCGGGATGTGAAGTCCGCACACTACACTGCATTTAATTATCATATGGGAAAAAAGTGGCAATGATATGAGCGGCTGAGGGCAAGCACTCGCATCGCTGAGGGAAATGCTTTTGTTTTGTTTTCTTTTCACACTCATTTACCAAGGTGCAAGTGTCAGAATATTTTAGCAATAGTTTAACTTGTGGAGCTTAATCGTGTGAAACCAGTTCGCCTCCGTGTTCTCAATACCAGTTTTCCCATGAGCTGATCTCCAATTGAGGGTACAGAGAGTTTCCTCAGGAAATGGGAGTACAGTAGCAATGCTGCAAATGAGAGAAAAGCTATGCAGCGGCTCACATTCTCTACTTGCTGATGGGATATCACATTAGTATTGGTCATCTGGGGAACAAAGCGTGACCTGGATGGCTGACCTTGGAAGTGGATAGACTCGTCTACTCATTAGTAAATAGATTGGTATGTGTGGGGAGCTGGCAGAAGTGGCACACAAATCCAGGTACTCGGCGAGTGCAAATGCATTGACTCCGCTTTGGCAAAAAAAACAAAGCTTCTGATGTGAATGCGTAATTGAAAAAGTGGCTCCAATTACAGGGGCTAGTTGACCAGTGGACAAAATTGCCAAGTGGTAATCAATCCATTCAAATTTTTTTTTCTCTCTCTCTCTTTTTCCCTACAAACTAATTCTCTCAGGGTTCTTTCATCGCAACCTTTCATTTCACCTTTTGTCAATGAGGCAGTATTATGAGCTCTGCATCTAACAACCTCGGCCTCGGTGACATGCTTTGTCTGCAAGTGTGACCTCTGAAATAACTATGAGTTCTGTAGCCTGACAGTATTCTCCTCCTGTGCTCCGTGTTAACTCCCAGACTCCATTCCCAGATGAGTCCCCTCGCTGTAAGCCTGTGCATCGTCTGAATTAACCAGGCAACCTTGCGGTGTCCGCCTGTCAAAATTCAACTGGGGGTCAAGAAAACAGCATTCGGGGGGATAATAGGAAAGTAGTTGATACAGGGAACCCTTGACATTCTAGACACAGAATGAAAATGGCCACCATCCACGTCTGTTCAAGTCGCAACTTTTTCAGAAATGGTGGAAGATTATTTGGGGTAGTAAATCTGGCCTGTGTATAGCCTATGTAATGCACGGGTTTTGTTTTCGTTTTTTCTGCTGTCATTTGAATGTTTTAGGAAACACATTCATATATAAATATCTATCTATCTATCTATCTATCTATCTATCTAT
>JANRMT010062841.1:15545942-15558823 GCA_026402145.1 Polypterus bichir lapradei
AAAACAATTGTGGAGCACAATTTGCCTTAAGAAAGACAGTAGCAAGTACCTAAATGTTGAAATATGATATAATAAAATATAAATATGTTTAATAGATAAACCTGCTTCAACAATATCACAGAATCAACTGTCAAGAAAGCAGATCGAAATGTTGTCAGTCAATCATGGTGGGTGGGGGGGTGCATAAATTCTAGAAAATCCGTACTTCTGGGTAAAAAATGTCAACACAAATTTGATACCCCTAAAAACGTCAATCGTACGAAGCAGTAAACCTTTATTATACCAGACCAGTAACGGCATACTGCACGATAACGTGCATTGAATACACTTGAATTGAGTATTCCTAGATTTCATCCTCTTTCTCTTTACGTTTAGCATTCGTATGCTCAGAGGTTGATGCGCTTGCTGTTTCCTGATCAGCTCTTCTCTTCTCCACCCTAGTGGCCCGCTGCTTCTCTTCTTTCGTCTGCACCTTTTTGTGTTAAAACTGATTACGTTAGTTTTTGTGTTGCAATTTCTTAGTACGTTCTCTTTAATTTTTCACTTAAGCTGGCACTTAAGTCTTCAATCTGCCTCAAGAATAATTAGCGAAGGTGGTAGGGAATGAGAACGGCGCCCATACACATGCGCCGCACAGCCACCCTGCTGCGCGCTGCCAAGAGTTGATTCTACAATAAAATAAAACAAAGAGTAATAAAAATCATCACACCGAAAGCGGATAGTAGACGTATATGTGTACCAAATTTCAAGTCAATAGGTGAAATGGTTTGTGAGCTACAGGTGATTTAAAATCCTGGACAGACAAACAAACAGCCACAGTAGCATATTATATAAGAAGATGTGTCACAGTGATCCATACCAAACGTCCAAAGTATATTCCCGTATACTAACTATAGTTAGTTATTTTGTTAAGAGTAATGATGAGTGCCAATTTGCCAGTGTTTTGTAAAGCACCACACGTAAAAGCATAAAAAATATGGATTGTTCTCCACTCCACTTTCCTTACACCTGTTCAGGTAAAGTAGATACCACTTCCAGTTTTCCAATTATAATGAAACTTCATATCTGTGTGTTTCATACAAAATTTCAATCACTTATTTTTGTTTATAATGCAAGTTTATATGCCAAAGAACTACTTCCGGTAATCCGATCAAACTGAAATTTCAAATCTGATTGTTTTTTGCGGTCAGTAAAATACCACTTCCAGTCACCTGATCAAGGTCAAATTTTATATCTAACAATAAGTAATGATCATACAAAATTTAAATTATTTATCTCTATTTATATAATGGTATTAATGCATATGTAATTGTACTGATACCTGTTAAGATATCATTTCTGGCTATGCGATTAAGGTGAAATTCTATATCTATGTGTTTTTTACCCTAACTAACGAGGATTTTAAATTTCAGTTATTTTACTCTTCTTATAATGCTATTTCACATGAAAAACTACTATACAAAATGTCAATTAATTGTTTACTTAAAATATGTAACAGTTTATTTGAAAAAATTTGAGATGTGTTCAGGTAGAGTACCACTTCCGGTTGACGTATGTTGCCCAATAGTTCTGAAAAAACGTATACGGCAAATTTCATTTACCTAGCTCAAAGCGTTCTCAAGTTATCGTGTTTCCGTACATACAAACAAACACACACACACAGACATAACTGCAAAAATTGTCAAAATGTGTTCAGGAGCGCATAAGACGTAGCGATTGTTCAAAATTTCAAAGTCAAACTTTTTTTGCGATTACTATACTTTATATTATGTATACGAAAAAGTAAAAACAGCTGGTGAATTTTGGAAATTGATATGACAGATAAAATGAATTGCAATACCTTTATATGAAAGAGTCTGTCTGTAACTTAACACTAATTCCTTTGTAATGAGGAGGCAAAACACAGAAAAAGATTTAGGGTACCACCTTGGTAACCATGTATACTTGAAGGTTTGGGTGAAGAATGATAAACACGTCCAAAACAGAAATGAGAACTGAGGAAGTAAGTGGAG
This sequence comes from Polypterus bichir lapradei, assembly GCA_026402145.1. Lineage (NCBI taxonomy): Eukaryota > Metazoa > Chordata > Cladistia > Polypteriformes > Polypteridae > Polypterus > Polypterus bichir. Next base: position 15,547,955 of record JANRMT010062841.1, read on the forward strand.
TGCTGTTTTATAAGGAGTGACAACAGGAAGAGGCGGGCCCAGGAAAACAGAAACCGGAAATGACATCAGTAGTGGTTGGGTTTGTCAGTCAGCCAGTCTGAAGAGGGAGAGAGAGAGGGGGGATTGGGGAACAGCACCAACCACTGGTTTGGCAGGTAATCACACTTAATCAAGCCCGTAAGCTGCCATTCATAAACACACATGTGACACCTTATAAATCCTGGGACCGTATGATACAACTTCAACAGTTACCTTTATAAAATAAATCTATGCATATATCAATTTTTGAACCATCTTAATCCTATGGCAGAGTTAAGTTCAGTGTTAACTCATACCCTGACTAGAGCTGCTGATTAGCTGTGCATAATGTATCTTTTGTTTATTAGATATTTCTACAGAAATATTATATTTAATAGCAGTATAATATTTATAAACTGTGTGGCCAGCAGTGGGCACTCCCACTCCCCAAACACCCGACACAACAGACAGAGGAACAAGTCTTTGCAACACTCACGTTTAATTTTAGTGGGACACACTTTTCCTGTGTTCCCCACCAATGTAGAATACCAAAAGCACAAATGTAAAGCACTTCTTCTCTCTGTCCTTCCGCCTCCACGTCTTCACAGGCAAGCTTCGTCTTCTTCCTCTCAATTCTAGCTCCCAGAATGGAGTGAGGTGGTTCCTTTCATAGAGCACCTGGAGGTGTCCAGTTCGCTGACCCCAGGATCACATCAGTGCTTTTTGTGGATGATGTGGTCCCGCCGGCTTCATCAGGCCGTAACCCCAGATACGTACTTGGGCAGTTTGCAGCCAAGTGTGACGCGGCTGGGAGAAGGATCATCAACTACAAGGCTGAGGTCATGGTTCTTAGCATGGAAAAATGGTGGAGTGGTTTCTCGAGTTTGGGGATGATAAGCTGCTCAAGTAGAGGAGTTTAAGTGTCCTGGAGTCTTGTTCGCAAGAGAGGGATGAAGGGAGTGGGAGGTCAACAGGTTGATCGGAGCCGCGTTCCACAGTCACATGGACATTGTACTGGTCAGTCATGGTGAAGAGAGAGCTGAGCCAAAAGGTGACTTCCACGTCTCCTGTGACTGTGACTGACGTCAAAGACTTGTTTCTCCTAAAGAAGCAGAATTTGAACCGCTGTATGGCTTCTGTGCCAGTGGCTACAGCTTCAGGGGTATCAGTAGGCATGAAAATGCAAGGGAAATGGCTTCCACTCCTGCAGGGTCTTTGATTGCAAATTAGTTAAAATATCACATCAATTATACTGGTAACAAAGTTAAATGGTGCACATAGTCTGGGTAGAGTGGTGGCTCTGAGGCTAGAGATCTGCACTGGCAATCTGAAGGTTGCCGGTTTGAATCCCATAAATGCCAGAAGTGGCTCTACGCCACTGGCAAGGCCCTTAACCTGGAATTGCTCCATCCTGGGTATGACATTAGGTCCTCCAACCTACAGGGAAACTTGGGGTTTGGTGGCAGGATTGTCACTCCAGCCACCGCAATAAACCTTACACTGTTCCAGTGTGGTGCTGAGGTGTCACCTGCTGCACTCAGGTGCCAATGCAGGTGGTCTGTCGTGTGGTGGGTGCGGCACCACACTATCAGCGCATGTTTCTAACCATAGTCTGTCAGCAATATGTTTTAGTCTGCATTGTCTGTGCTTATTTATTTATTTTTAAAATTAATTCATAAGACAACACTTGACCTTTACAGGAGATGAAGATGTGAATCTGAGCTGCCTAAGCAGACCTTTTAATAGCTGCAGACAGTGCCGTGATGTGTAACAGCCAGTGTGATGTAAATGATCCACATGGAAAACTGTTAACGGTCACATTGGTTACAGTCATCCATGGGCATAAGCGAAAACAGAGGCCGTGTTTAAAAATAGTACATATGACAGTGAAAGAGCAATTCATCATCACAATTTGGGAAAAATAATTTTATATTTGGTTTTAAAGAAATAATATTTGGAGAAATACATCAAATCATTAAAAGGTCAGGTCAGGTAGAGGAGCATGCACTGGTACAGCGTGTTGCCTTACCCACTACACGACAAAACAGCTCGGGATCCGGGTTGGCAACCCCCTAGGCATTCCAGTCCCACCCTTAAAAAAGGACCATCTAACTATCGCAGCTAGGTGTGGATCTTGTGAGCCAGATCACCCTTGGGGAGTCATGCCATATGTCCATAGTGCCGTAACTGACGCTCCCTTACAATTCAGGTAGTGTGCCTAATTCGGGCCTCCATGAGCAACACAAAGTCAAACAGTGGTACCCAAGGATTCTCTGAGGAGACACAGTACAGAAGGAGTCCAGTGGCAACCCCCTCAGCAGACATACGGTCCAGTCCTACCCTCCAGAAATGACCATCTATCTGCTGCAGCCAGGTGTTACGTGGGTGTCCCTTTGGCCTGAGTCAGCTGCTCGGGTCCTCAACAATGAGAGTCCTGTAAGACGGATCGCCCTCAGGGAATGGCATCACATTGCCGTTGTGCCGTAACTGACGCTCCCTCACAATGCAGGTAATGTGAGCAACTACTCATTCCACACAAAGTCGAACCAGCCGTACCCAAGGATTCTCCAAAAGAGACACAGTACTGAAGGAGTCCAGTCTTCATCACAGGTCACTGGATAGCGTCCATGTCTCGCAACTATATAGCAAGACAGGAAGCAGCAGGACTCTAAAGACTTGGACCTTCGTCCTTTTGCAGAGATATCGGGAGTGCCACACACCACTTTCCAGCGACCTGCTGACCCCCCCATGCTCTCCCAATCTGTCTCCTAACTTCATAGGATGAGTCACCAGAGACATGAATGTCACTGCCGATGTAAGTAAACCTCTCGACGAGGTTGACACTCTCTCCGCAGACAGACACACTGCTGACTGCTGTGCCCAAGAGGTCATTAAAGGTCCAGAAAAAAGCACTTTTTAGAAGAATTTAAAATAGTTTTAAATTTCTGCAAAGTACGGAAGATATGTTTAATAGCATTTATGACAATAGTTGGTTATCAGATTGTTTAAGCATTAGTAATTATGTCATGGATATGTGTTAGAAGGCTTCCTGCAAAGGGCAGTTATGAATCTGCTTGAAAAAGAACAAATGTAGTCCATCAGCCAAATGGTTTTCTGAGATTCCACTTTCTATTAGAGGGTTACAAGACATTTAGTCTTTTTGAGTAGATTTAGTATTAAAAATCGTCAGTGGTCTCCCCTCGACTTCCTCGTATACTCAGATATGGGGATTGATATTTGAGGAGTAAACTGCAAGGCAATGATTATATTTTTATATTATTTACATTAAAGAACCATCAAGAACAAATCAAATCAAATTAATAATATATTGAACAATTATTATTAAAGTAAAGTTGAATACATCAGACTTTTCAGCTGCATGAATGAAAAAGTAACACTTCCGATTAGTGGAAATAGCACAAAAGTTGATAGAAATCTACGTTTTGTGCCTAGTACTTGGATGAAAGCACACTCAAGTTATCATGTTTACACACACACACAGACATAATTCCAAAAATGGTATTTTCTGACTTAGGGAGGTTTAAAACGTTGAGATTCATTAAAATCTTAAGTTGAATTTTTGGATGATTAGATTCAGAATTGATTTTAAGATACTCCTCTTAACCTATAAGGCACTAAACGGTCTAGCCCCCGCCTATTTGAGTGTCTTGCTCCATCGTCATAATCCTCTTCGTGTTCTTAGATCTGCAGATCAGCTGCTCCTAACCGTTCCCAAGGCACATTTTAAAGCTCGTGGTGAAAGGGCTTTTTCCGTCTGTGCACCCAGGCTCTGGAACTCCCTACCCTTAGTGGTTAGGCAAGCCGCCTCAGTCGCCACATTTAAATCATGCCTAAAAACGCACTTCTTTACATTGGCTTTTAATTCTTAACCTGTCTCATTTCCACTTGCTTCTTCCTATTTCTCTTATTTTATTGGGTCCTCTGACCTGTTTTTAGTATCTCTGTTTTAATTCTCTCTTAATGTTTGTTTTTAATATTTTGTTTTTAGTCCTGTTTCTTTTTTAACTGTACAGCGCTTCGGTCAGTTGTAATGCTGTGCTTTTAAGCGCTCAACAAATAAAATGGTATGGTATTACAATACTTCTCAATACTTTGTATACGAAAAAGTAAAAAAAAAGATAGATAGATAGATAGATAGATAGATAGATAGATAGATAGATAGATAGGGGAAGAACATATTCAACATTGCCCTTCTCTCCCAATCTTTCAGTTGTACTAATGACACTAAATGATATATAGACAGTTAGACTGGACTCCTTCAGTGCTGTGTGTCTTCAGAGAATCCTTGGGTATCACTGGTTTGACTTTGTGCTACTCATGGAGGCTCGAATGAGGCACACTACCTGCACTGTGAGGGAGCATCAATTATGGCACTATGGACATTCCCCAAGGGTGATCTGGCTCACAAGATCCACACCTGGCTGCGATAGTTAGATGGTCCTTTTTTAAGGGTGGGACTGGAATGCCTAGAGGGTTGCCAACCAGAATCCCAAGCTGTTTGGTCATGTGGTGGGTGTGGCAACATGCTGTACCAGTCCATGTTCCCCAACCTGACCTGAGATATAGAATTTTCAGACATTCTTTATTAAAATTAAATTTAAATTCGCTTTTGAAATATAGGAAGAATTCAATTTTAAGCTGAGAAATCTTCACTACTATTCAATTAAAGTGTAGAATATTTTTTTCTATCTGTTAAATTACTGAAAGCCGAATAAAGATCTATCTATCTATTATATAGTGCCTTTCACATCTATCTATCTATCTATCTATCTATCTATCTATCTATCTATTATATAGTGCCTTTCACATTTATCTATCTATCTATTATATAGTGCCTTTTATGTCTATCTATCTATTATATAGTGCCTTTCACATCTATCTATCTATCTATATATTATATAGCCTTTCACATCTATCTACCTTTTATATAGTGCCTTTCACATCTATCTATCTATCTTTCATATAGTGCCTTTTACATCTATCTATCTATATATTATATAGCCTTTCACATCTATCTACCTTTTATATAGTGCCTTTCACATCTATCTATCTAATTAGAGACCTATTTTCTCCTCTTCAATACATTATTTAAATTGCACCTCATGCCAGTCCCCACTAAAGTGTTAGAATTATTTATTTGTATGTACGATGTTATGTGGTCCTCTCCCTTCACGTTCGCTTTGCCGTGTTGAAGAATGACGAGCTCATGGACCATTTAAGCTTTCCCAGGAAACGATTTCCATTGGTCAGTTTTCCATTTTTCCAGATTGATGACTTGCGTATGTGTTTGGTTTTCACTTTTGGATGGTTTTAGTGGAATTTATCCTCATTTCCTCTTGGGTGAATTCTGTATACATATGGTATGAGTTTTGATTTCTGTTCCAAAGACGGACAGATTTATTCTGCATATCAAAGCCAGCATTGAACCGTGCTTTCACATCAAGTGGTTCAAAGGCCTGGATATGGCAGGCTTACCCGCTGTTTAATTTTAAGAGCACTGTTTTATGCTTGATTTTGATTCAATTTTCACACAATTTAAAAAGAAAACTTGAGTTTATTAACAATATGAACTATATATCAAGGTTAATATTTGACATTTTCCCAGTATTTTCCCTTGGACTCTTCCATGTGCTGAGTAAATGAAAGGCTTGTAGTTAGCCATATTCAGCTTTCTGCAGGGAATTGGTGAAGCTGTAAATTTCTCAGTCACAAGGCACCTAGAATGAAATGGACATATAAAAATGTGTGTGCTAAAGTTTTATTACTTTATGGAAGGAAAAGCAATAAAAATCTCGCCAAAACAAGCAGGAAAACTAAAGAAGATTTCAAATCCCACGTAGTGCTCCCCACCTTTGGTGGCACAGGTTTTATTGCTAATGGCTTAGGGATTCAACACCCTGGACTGGGGCTTTTGTGTCAGTGTGGAGTTTTCACATTATCCCCATGTCTGGATGGTTTTTCCAGATGATATGCTCAGATTGTAAAATGCATTACTGCGACCTGAGATGCAGTATCTGGAGTCTAATGTGTAATTCTGGTCACAAAGAAAAAGGGCACAACAGCTCTGGTAGCCATATCAAGGAAAGTAACTGAGAGCATCTGTGGCCTAAAGGTAGTGTGACCATCTCTGAGAGGCTCAGGTGTAACGTCGCACTCCAAAAAACTTGAACAAGACACCCCACTGCCAAGTCCCAGTAGGAATTTAAGCTAATTTTTTCAGACTTTGCTAAAACCAAACCCTACTGTCCCTGCCAACCAAAAAGACAACTAGTAGAAGAAAAAAATTAAATAGACAGAATTTATTAAAGGTGGGAAAGATTACAGTAGAAAACACATTTTTTACTTCATGAAAAACATTTAGTGATTATGATGGACAGCGTCAAGCTGAACACAAGCATAATCTCAGATTGACTGTATCACATAGGAATTGGGAGAAACATCAAATTAACTTTTATAGAATTTAGTGTGTTTACTCACTTAATAATTATTAGTCCAGTTGATCTAAACCATTTTGCTGCTGATTTTCGTCTGTACACAGCATCTGATGCTTCTCGTTTCATTGTCTAACAATAAACGGCCAGCATCGATGGATTCCACTTCCCCTGGCGCTGCTTTTTGATCATTGCAATGTTTGTCACTGACTGCACCAGGGAACAAGTCCAAGAGCGAATGTTGAAAACAAATCTTTATCAACATGTTGCTCTTCATGGTGTTGTATCCTTGAAGCATGTTGTCAGCCAGCTGAATGTAGTCTGGCACTCTGCAGATGCCAGGAAAATTACAGGAAAATCCACTAGCAGATCATCAAGCCGTTTGTCATTGATGACGTATCTGATTTATGGACCAGCCAAAATGCCTTAGCATCAGTTATTCAGAGAAATATTTGTCTCAAATATCAAAACCTTTCATTCACCATATTTATCCACCACTTTTATTAAATTTTTAATTAGTGAAAGTTTTATATTGTCACACTAAGGAGACAACTAATGGTAATTCTATTTTGAGTCGAGGGTTGGGGCTGTTGTCTAATGTTCCTTCCACTTTTTTCCCCCTACAAATCAGACGACTGGCAGCCCCAGTGACATCACTTCCAGGTCACAGTTTCCTGGCCCTGCCCCTTTCAGTCTGGTTTCTTCGTAAGGGGCTTTGCCACCATTTTGAGCCAATCTATTGTTTGACTCCAATCTGTTATTTTTCTTTCCATCAATTATACGGTGTTCGCCTTTGAGGTGCCCCAACACTTTATCTTGTCTTGTCTCATATTTTACAGTATGAAGAGGAGGAAAAAATATTTTTGTTGGGTCACCCAGAGGTTTATGTGAGTATGGAAAAAGTACTATATAAATAAAATCCATCATTATTATTATTAGTAGTAGTAGTAATATTATTACTAGTCTGCTGACGGAGAGGTGAACTCTTTTTAATGTCGTGAGACTCTATAGCACGGCTATCCCAGTCACAGTACTTGGGATAATCAAACTGCATTCCTATTAGCTGCACCCTGCTCATGTTTTCATGTAACCTTCTGGCCACACCCACCTCAATTCAAGTTAAGCCAATTGGTTTTATTGTGATACCATCCATACATCGTACTGCAGCATACAATGTCATGACATAACATTCCCCAGGACCATGATGCAACATATACATTGTGACCACCAGGGGGCATTACAGCACCCTAAACCCCACTTACAATTGCACAGGCACAAGTCCCGGTTTAAATAAATGGTTTAATTCTTATACATATCTTGTACAAAGATTTCAAGAGGCACAAACCAAACACACTACATTTCTTCAATCTTTCTTTCTTTCTCTCCCTCCACTCCTCCAGGCAGGTTTCATCCACTTCCACCTGACTCTGGCTCCTTTAATGATAGACCCAGGAGTACTTCTGGTGCCAGGGCATAGCCCACAGGAATTTTTATACTTCTAGGTCAAACAGAAGCCCCATAAAGTAGAGATTACTAATTCCAGCAGTTCCCCCTGACGGATCCTACGGAATCCAACAGGGTTGCCTCATGGGACTACAGCTCCCAGCATGCTCAGCAGGTGTTCGTGTGGGAATCCTAGCCTGGGTATGCTGACATCTAGCATAACGGAGGAGCCACTGATCTGAATGCATCGTCTCCCCCTGTTCCTCAGTTACATTGGCCTCCAGGTCAGGTAAGGAACTTTGGTCTATTCCTGACAGGACATCAGTATATTTGCTCTAAGGTTTCCACCTCCTACCTACCTACTGGTAAAGGCAGGGAATAACCTGCCTTTCTTCTTGGCCATTCAGTATGGCGGCATCCTGACCAGGTAATGATTCATTCACTATCCCGGTCAAGACCCCAGCCCATGCCTGCCGTCCTTTACAACATAAACACAGGAAAAGGCAAGCCAGATAATGAACTATACTGTACTGTAATAAATAAATACAAATAAATAATAGGTAAGTGAAGAGACAGTCATAATTTGAAATAGAGAGAGAGAGACGTTGGGAGTATGCACAAGTCGAACCACCTCAGGATCCCAAATAAGGACCCGAGTGCAGCTGTTCAATGAGTGACACCTCAGAGTAATAAATAAATAAATAATAAATAATAACAATAAAACTATTAAGAAAAAACAACATTATTGACAAGTGTAACAAATGTGCTGCATATGAATTTGCTACTAGGGGCAGATCTGAGGTCGGGGGGCAGGACAGAGGTCAGAGTTCAGCTGTGGTAGTACCTGCCAGGACTAGTTCAGATGCTGGAGTGCCTTCTGCCAGATGGCAGTGGGACAAAGTGACCATGGGAGTGGTGGGATTCAATGCTCTACGTTTTGCAGATACAGTGCTTTTCAAAGCTGTCTTCAATGGAGAGCCCAACAATGTTTTCTGCAGGGAGCACCGTCCATTATTGAACTTTGTGCTCACAGTCCCTGTAGAACGTGGTGATAATGGGGAGAGGTACAGTACAGTCGTGGCCAAAAGATTTGAGAACGACACAAGCTTCAGTGCTTTTAGATCTTTCTGTCAGATGTTTCCATGGTATACTGAAGTAGAATTATAAGCATTTCTTAAGTTTCAAAAGCTTTTATTGACAATGACATTAAGTTTATGCAAAGAGTCAATATTTGCAGTGTTGGCCCTTCTTTCTTTTTCAAGACCTCTGCAATTCACCCTGGCAGGCTGTCAACCAACTTCTGGGCCAAATCCTGACTGGTGGCAGCTGCCCATTCTTGCATAATCAATGTTTGGAGTTTGTCAGAATTGGTAGGTTTTTGTTTGTCCACCCGCCTCTTGACCACAAGTTCTCAATGGGGAGTTTCCTGGCCATGGACCCCAAATTTCGATGTTTTGTTCCCCTAGCCATTTAGTTCTCCCTTTTGCCTTATGGGCCAGTGCACCATCATGCTGGGAAAGGCATTGCGGGTCACCAAACTGTTCTTGGATGGTTGGGAGAAGTTGCTCACGAAGGATGTTTTGGTACAGACACACGGATACAAAGATATACAGTCACATTCCCTTTAATTAATGTAGATTTATTAGTCATGTATTTTGTTGCTTTTACATCCATGTAAACAGACGTTTGTTGATGGTGTCAATGATTTGCTACAGAGTTAAGTTCTGATTCTGGTTGTACAATGTTCAGAATGTTGATTTTAGCATGGTCTCTGTATGTGTGTATGTGTGTGTCTATGAAAAATCAAAATTGCTTTTCAAATCATTTTTTTTTTGCATTGTGCAGAGATCCTAGGTGCCTACATTTGGTATTTGGTACACCCTAGAAAAGGTGTAAAAATGTATTATTAGCAGTTTCCAAGATATATGTCTTGAATGCTGAGAACAAAAATAACATCTTGAAAAAAAAATCAATTATCTTCTTCAGAGAAGCTGCATCATTTTTTCCTTGTTAGAGACTCCTAGCCTATTGTTTTCAGTCCAACCTGGTCCAATACCTATGTATCTCCACATCCTTCAAATATTATTTGACCTACAGTGCTCTCCATAATGTTTGGGACAAAGACACATTTTCTTTGATTTATCCCTCTGCTTCACAGTTTAATGTTACAAATCAAACAATTCATATGTGATATTTCTCAGTACACAGTAGACATTTGTTTTTCTTTTTCTTTTTTTTGAGTTTCTGGAAAGTTTTAACTTCCCCTCGGTGACAAATAAGGTATCTGAATATCTGTTGTAATAGATGGCACATGTGGACTGGCATCATGACCAGGTTTGAACAAGGATCCTGACCCGGCAGAGAGGCGCCAGTGCAACTGAAGGATTGGGAGAGAAGGGCAATGTTGAAAATGTTCTCCGCAGTTACGCTAGGTGGCACCCTCCTTGGGTTAGGATTCCCACACGGAACCCAACGGGGCTGACCTACAGAACTACAGATCCCAACATGCTCTCCAGGCATCCATGTGGGAATCCAAAACCCAGAGAGGCTGCCACCTAGCATAACAGGGGGAGAACATGTTCAGCATGGCTCATCTCTCCCAGTCCTTCTGCTGCACTGGCCTCCTAGCTGGGTAAGGATCCATGTTCAATCGCGGTTGGGATGCCAGTCCACATGTGCCATCTATTACGCTATCTATCAGAGGTGACTGTGTGCAGAGGGTGCAGACCTATAAATACCTGGGAGTGCAGCTGGATGATAAATTGGACTGGACTGCCAATACTGATGCTCTGTGCAAGGAGAAGGCTAGCGTCCTTCAAAATCTGCAATAAGATGCTGTAGATGTTCTATCAGACGGTTGTGGCGAGCACCCTCTTCTACGCGGTGGTGTGCTGGGGAGGCAGCATAAAGAAGAGGGACGCCTCACGCCTGGACAAACTGGTGAGGAAGGCAGGCT
>JANRMT010062841.1:15583823-15609927 GCA_026402145.1 Polypterus bichir lapradei
TAACGCTGAGAAAATTGCATCACAAAAGAAGGTGACTATGTAGAAAAATGGTGTCATTTGTTCTTAAAATTCTTAAAAAATAGAGTTAAGTGAGGAAACTTTCTGAACGTCTCTCAGAAAGTGCGCAATATATCAACTTATTTCTATATACATTATATAGTGGCGGGCCCAGCCCCTTCTACATATGTTCCAGGGGAGCAACCATGGGCTCCTCAGTACCTCCCCAGGGACGCTTGGTGGCAGCCTCCCTGGCTGACAATGGTGCCTCAGTTTCCTGCAGGGCTCCATGGGAGATGGAATTCTCCAAAGCCCTGTTGGGATCTGGGGTGGCTGCCAGGGGGTGCTGCAAGGGTCCCTGAGCCAGCCTGGACGACTCTACAGCCCCGCCCGGAAGTGCAATCAGAAACAGGTGATCAAGCACATGGAGCACTTGTGGGTGAGCTATAAAAAGGGCCAGCAACCACCACTCAGTGGCCAGAGTCGGGAGGAGGAGGACGAAGCTTGACGGGAGGAGTGGTGGTTGTGCCAAACGGGAGTGTTGTGGTTTTGTGCTTGTGCATTTTGGATCATGTTGTGCTTGTGGGATTCACGGGGAAGACGTGAACCACAGGTAAAGAAAATAAAGTCTTTGTTGTGTTTTTACATGTGCCTTCGTGTGAGTCTCTGCCAGGAAGTGCGCAATATAGCACCTTATTACAATATACAATACACAGTACACAATATAGCTCCTTATTACAATATACAATACACAATATAGCGCCTTATTACAATATATAATACACAATATAGTGCCTTATTAAAATATACAATACACAATAAAGCGCCTTACTACAATATACAATAGGAGCCAGAATCGGGAGGAAGAGGACGAGGTTGCCAGGGAGAAGTAGTGGTGCCAAATGGGACTGTGTTGTGGCTGGGGGGTTCATGTGGAAGACTTGCCGTCCAGCTGAAGAAAATAAAGTCTTCTTGTGTTTTACACGTGCTTCAGTGTGAGTCTGTGTCGGGTCAGGCGCTATACAGTGTCCAGTTCGCAATATATATTATATATATTGTAAGTAGGTGGACTCTAGGTTGCACTAGGTTGCCCACCTTTTTCCCAACAGACAGATGCAGGACACAGGATAAAAGCACTCAGAAGACTTTTAATCTTTTTTCTTCTTTTGTACAATTGCTTCCAAAGCAGCTCAACCACAATAAGCACAATAACTAAGAAAAATAAATAAACACAATAATCTCCTCCACTCCCCCCAGCAAGCTCTGTCCTACTAACTCCTAACTCCGGCTCGCTTGCTGGGTCTCCACCAGTCCTTTATATAGTCTTTAACCCAAAAGTGCTTCTGTCCTTCCATCCACGTGACTTGTCAGCACTTCCGGGTCAGATAGAGAATTGTATTTTCTTCAGCCCGGAAGTACTTCTGTGCTTCCGTCCCCATGACTTTGGAGTACTTCCGGGCTATGTAAACAGTAGTGTGATGGACGGCTAGGGATTTTGCCCGGACGGGACATCCTGTTGAGGAGACCAGGGGAATGGACATGTCATCAACAACAGTACCTCCCTCGGGACACGAGAGGGCAGCCCCCCTGGTTTGCATCAGGGCCACGGGTTTGGGGCTTAGAAGCCCAACCCTGCTGTGGCCTGTGGCCACCACCAGGGGGCGCCTGGACAGCTCCGGAGCCTTGGCATACAGCACTTCCGCCACACCAGGAAGTGCTGCCAAAAGAGGAACTGAACTCACATGCAGCACTTCGGCCACACCCGGAAGTTGTGCTGGATGTTAATTACAAAGCACCTGGAGCACTTTCGGGTGCAGTATAAAGAGGAGCCGGAGTCGGGTGGCAGTGAACAGAGCTTGCAAGCGAGGAGTGGAGGCGGTAGAAGAAAAACAGGACTGAGCATTGTGGTGGTTTGTGGACTGCGTTTGTGCTGTGTGTGCCAAACAAAGACTTAAAAATAGTGTGTGTTTTGGGACATTTGGCATCCATGTCTGTCTGTGTCCGAGTTCAAGTTCACAGTAGGTACTTCCCAGTCTCCCTGCAGTGTCTCCTGGTAGCACCCACGGTACACAGCTGGGCTGTGTTGCCAAAATCCAAGTCCCATAGTGCCCTGCAGGCATCCAGGGCACCGCTGCAGTCCAGGGAACCTGCCAACTATCGCCTGGGGGAGGCAGTGTCATTAATAATCTGCCTTCCCCCATCCTTCCGTTACTGGGGTGTCCTGGCCAGGGTAAACTATAGTATATATATATATATATATATGTACATATATTAAGACTAGGAATCAATTAAAAAAATTAACTCAGTAAAATGATAAATGTATGAAAATAATCGTGGTTAATTGCATCTAAGAATAAAACATGTAATTATAAAATTAATACATAAATCATAGAGTAATTTCACACTGAATCACAAAATTAATGTAGATTGAACACAAAGGAATTAAAAATAAATAAATGGCATAGTTTAAATTTAAACAATGACCCAAAAACTGAACGTTTAACAAAATCCTACTTGAGCAAGAACAGCCTGAAGTTGAATGCCTTCCTAAAAGGCAAGTTGAAAAGAAGGCAATAAGAACACAAGGCCAATACAGTATATTAATTGTGAATTTGGCATAGCATGAGACACAGGCATGTCAAAGTCTAAAATGATCGAAATGACTGCTCACTTTGAATGCACTGCTAAAGAGTGATTTAATTGAAAGAATACGCATCTCTTAAATGGGCATACATTAAAACTTTTGTTAAAATGTCACAAATCCCATCCTGAATTGTTCACCAGCATCAACGATTGAAAATGATACTCTACACATGTACTGTGTCTGCGAACATCAATCTCCGAGATGCTTTTTTGCCACCCCCTGTCCCGCCCCTTCAGACAGTTTAGAACGTCTAACAGATTTAATGCTTACACGGTTGGTAGAATTGTGGTGTGCCTTGGGAATTTTTTTGGGTTACCATATATATATATATGATTACTTAATTTTATTATTTAATATATATTATAAAATTATTTACAAACACAGCAAAGAAAGACCATGACAAAAATACAAAACAGACACCATGAAGACAGATGTAGATAGTGATGAGTCCACTATGACATCTAATACATTCTCATTTGGGTATTTTCAAATTTCAGACACCCCATTGTCGGTTCCAATGCAGGTTATTTTGTACCATAGGCCAAGCTTATTAATGTGCCAACCGACTGATTGGTAGCTAACACATGCAACTGGGTTTGCCCACCTTTATACTGCCTAATTTGCCTTAATGGTGGCACCGGCCCAGCCCATTGTGTATTTGCGTATATACAACATTTTTACTTCCTACATGTAACGCTTTAAATGTACTTACATTCAGTATAATCTGTCACACACCTTGGATTGTGAAATGCTATATAAGAGAAATTCTCGGCAATGGTGTTCTTTATCAAAGCCGCTATATTAAAGAGACAGAGGGATTTTCAGATGCTCAACTTTCGGATGATCACATTTTTAGCCTTTTTCTGAAACTGAGCACTTTTCTCCTGCAGTTTGGTGTAATTTTGGATCCACTCACAGAGACAAGCAGCTGGAGTCCTCAAAAGATTAAATGAAATTGCTCATCCAGTATATGTGTTAAATCAGTTCTGTTGATTTTTTCTCGATTTGTTTTAAAATTATCACATTTTTCAAGAATACTAACATCTGTTACACTTTGTTGCAGACATTTGTGGGGTAGCAATATTGCTTGTTTATATGTCTATGTTTTAAAATCTTTCAAAACACGATGAAGTAATCCAGAAGGGACAGTTTTTATTCTCCCATTTTAAGGCTGCTCAGCATCTCTTTATACTGACCTTTGTGTTATTTACCATCTGTGTGTTTATTACGTTTTCAATCTACATAGTGCTCAAACAGTATTATTAAAGACCTCAGCCACCGTGTGCAGTCATTTTTCTTTCTCTTCTGTTCTGGACCATTGGCACTCAAACCACTGGATTAACACTAGAATTACCAGAGCCTATGAAAAAACTCGTAGATCCGGCCCACCTTAAATCTGTTTGCACCTCTCCGTCAGCGTCTTTTGTCCTGTAAATGTGCCGATTAAGACAAGCAGCCTGCTATTCCATCCCCCCAATGCCGCAGAACATGCACAAAGTTCTCCTAGCTTTAAGTGCTGGAGTTTTAGAGTGGAAATAATAGAACCTTATTTGGAACACATCCATTTCATGTGTGTTCCGCTTCTACAATAATCTGTGTAAACACATTGTTAAAACAGAAACGTTTTTCATATTTTAGTAGTAAATGACAAAATGTTGACATAAACTATTAAATGTGTGAAGCCTGAAGTCCAAAGATCAAATAAACACTTTCACATGATGAGACAACAGCTTCTGTGGCGTAGCGGTAAGATTTGCAGACTTGTAATCAAGAGTCCCCGGTTCGATCCCGACTGCCTCATATATTTGCCATTTTCAGTAGTGAGCTGCTCTTATTGTTAATATTACACAGAACACACATACATTTGGTTTGCGTCTGTAACAGACGGTGTACTTTTATAGTACTTGTAAAAGTTACTTTTTTTTTTTTCATTTTTATTCTCTCAGTCACAATCACGATACATACTACCGCCCTAGGGATCTGACGCTGTTAGTTTTTATCTGAAACTGGGAATAACTGTAGATGTGAGTGGTGTTTTGAGGCAATGGAACTGGAAATTCTCTGATCTGGAGGGATAAAAACTGACACACAGATGCTGGTGAATCTGCCTTCTTCGTATCTCGCCATCACTTGATTTTTTTTTATTCAGTTTTATTGAGTGTTCCTGCTCACGGTGAATATTATGCACCTTATGGTCTATGATGTCAAAAAAAAACAAAAAAAAAAAAACAGAGACATAGGTATACGTATATAATATTTGGAATTATTCATTTTATGACCTGTCTAGTACATTTTGGAAAACATTGTGGCACAGATGCAACATTATTCATATTATTCATATTCATTCGCATAACATCTTGCGGTTGTAATCAGTGTCTGCGTGTTTTTAAATATAGTAGTAGTATTTCCTAGTCTAAGAACAACAAAACAAGTTCGGTGACTAAGTGCGTTGTAACACGGGCTGTGATTGGTACATGGGAGGGAGACGACAAATCACAGCTTCCCGCTTTCTAATCGGGCCCGTGATTGGTGCTTTGACTGATGCCCAGATCCCACAGAATCTCCCCTTGTCTCTCTGTCGCGGCCATTTTGCTTCAAGCTTTCTCGCCGAGCGGTTTACTTTACACTGTACTGTGTGTTGAACTTCGCTTCAATTTTCACCCCCTGAAATGGCTCCCAAACGTGCTCTTTCTTCCAAGGCTGGTGCTGAGCCTAAACGTTAAATAATTAAATAAATATGGTGTCCCTACTTCGCGGAAATTCAGTTATTGCGGCCGGCCTTAGAACCTATCTCCCGCGATAAACGAGGGATTACTGTATGTACAAACGAATCAGGCATGGCGCTCTTTTTGACTTACTTGTGAATGAACTGTGTTGAGAAGAATTAAGCTGGTTCAGGAGTAAATTTACAACCACTACGCACATCTGGTCAGAGATGGATGAAGATGAGGATTGACCAAAAGTTCTCAATGGAATTAAGCTCTGGGGGCTTCCTGGCCGTGAACCCCAAATTTCGATGTTTTGTTAGTTCTCACTTTTACCTTATGGCCCAGTGCTCCATCATGCTGGAAAAGGCATTGTTGGTCACCTAACTCTTCTTGGACGGTTTTTAGAAGTTGCTCACGGAGGATGTTTTGGTCCCATTCTTTATTCATGGCTCGGCATTGGGGGGCACCACCAGTGCAGAGCTTGCTCAGGAATGGCAGCATGCAGGTGTGAGTGAGGCGAAGACTTTTGGAGGATGGCCTGGTGGGTGTCAAGAAGGGCAGCAAAGAAGCCAAGAAAAACATCAGGGACAGACTGAGATTCTTAATTGGACTGCTGAGGACTGCTGGTGGAAAGTAATTTTCTCTGATGAATCCCCTTTCTGATTGTTTGGGGCATTCAAAAATAAGAAAAGGTGAGCGGTGCTACCATCAGTCCTGTGTCATGCCAAAAGTAAAGCATCCTGAGATCATTCATGTCACGTGGGGTTGCTTCTCAGCTAAGGCAGTGGGCTCACTCACAATTTGGCCTAAGAACATAGCCATGAATAAAGAATGGGACCAAAACATCCTCCATGAGCAACTTCTAACAACCATCCAAGAACAGTTTGGTGACCAACAATGCCTTTTGCCAGCATGATGGAGCACCGGGCCATAAGGCAAAACTGAGAACTAAGTGGCTCGGGGAGGAGCAAAACATCAAAATTTGGGGTCCATGGCCAGGAAACTCCCCACTGAGAACGTGTGGTCAATCCTCAAGAGGTGGGTGGACAAACAAGAACCTACCAATTCTGACAAACTCCAAGCATTGATTCTGCAAGAATGGGCAGCTGCCATCAGTCAGGATTTGGCCCACAAGTTGATGGACAGCCTGCCAGGGTGAATTGCAGAGGTCTTGAAAAAGAAAGAAGGGCCAAAACTGCAGATATTGACTCTTTGCATAAACTGAATGTCATTGTCAATAAAAGCCTTTGAAACTTATGAATTCTACTTCAGTGTACCATAGAAACATCTGACAAAAAGACCTAAAAACACTGAAGCAGCAAACTTTGTGAAAACCAACACTTGTGTCATTCTCAAAGCTTTTGGCCACAACTGTAGATAAAGGAGCCTTAGTAATTGGTCCAGAAACCCCTGAATTAGAACTATTTTTTCCTTTTTTTTTTCCAAAAGATTTTTGTCTCTCCTAGGAATTCTGAGGTCTTTTGTCAGCTGCATATTAGGAAAAGCAAAAAAAAAAAAGAAATCCAAACCACTCAAATGGGTGATGTTTACAGGCTTTGCATAGACAGACAGTTTTACAGGGTGCCATATTTCTCGGGCCTTGTATACACATGTTCATTGGACAAGTTGCTGGTAAATATACAGACGATCATTCCATCATGTGAAAGGTCTGAGAAGGTTTGGTTCACCCTCTGATGAAACCGGTGCTGTTGCGCCAAATACTCCACTGAGTAAGCAGAATCCAGACTCAAAGAGGGTTAATAATTAACTTATAGCAGACATCACGATATTAGATTCAGAATTGAGCTGTGGAGAGCCAAAGTAATAGATTGAAAATACAATTATTGCTTACCTACAAAATCCTTTGCTAGGGAGGTAATGTGTATATCAGAAAAGTAGTTTTTTCTCCTCAGGCCTATTCAATAAATGAGCGTTACACCAGGCCCTCTTATACACTGAGTATCTTTGAAATGGGTTTTGTATTGATTTTTGTAACTACCCTGTTAGATGACGTTATCCCTTAGCGTGTCATTTCTAGATGGGTCTGCCCGGAGCAGGTCATTGAGGTGATAACTGTCATTTAGAGGGACAGAAAAGCAATCATAGCTTTTTCATTACTTACTGTTTCCCTCCTCCCCGCAAGTGGGATCACTTGACATGTTATAGCTTCTGTGATTTAACTGCACCCTGAAATTAAGTGTTGGAATATCAAGCTCTGGGTTCAGAAAAATAAACTCCATGTCAAGGGATCAAATGCCCTGTAGGTCACTGTCATGAACTTGCACCGACAGACACCCTCACACTCAAACATGCATGTTTTCATGTTTTACACTGGACTCAGGTGTTAGTTAATGGAGAAACTTTGTAAAAACTCAGTGCAGCCCCTGTTAATAGACAGTGGGAGTGGGCTTAGTCATTTTTTATACTGTGGTTCTCTTTAGTTAGTGTGAAGACCTTTCACCACTACACGTAAGCAAAACATCAATGCACGACTTTTTATCTTTAGGCATGTAACTAAAAGAAGCCACTTCATTGCACAGTGGACAGTGCATTGCCCCCTTACAGGTCCAGCATCCTGGTTTAAAATCTCATTTCAGGTTCTTCTCTTTATGGAATTAGCACCTTCTGTGTGGGTTTTTGTTAGGGGTACTCCTGGTACTCTCATAATAGTGAAAGATGTACAGGTCAAATCAAATTAAAAGTTATTTTTCATCTATCCATCCATTATCCAACCCGCTATATCCTAACACAGGGTCACGGGGGTCTGCTGGAGCCAATCCCAGCCAACACAGGGCGCAAGGCAGGAAACAAACCGTGGACAGGGTGCCAGCCCACCACAAAAGTTATTTTTCTAATACAAAACTATACATAAAGTACAATATATAGTGGAATGCTCAGTTGGTTGACTCAAATGATTGTGTCTTTAAGAAGAAGTAGCTGTGCTAGAAACCGGATAGACACACAGACACATCCTTTTATTAAGGGAGACTAGTTCTGCTACTCGTGTAAGATAGGTTGAACTCTAAGTAATTAACATAGACCTCAGCAGTGCACCATCTATTGGAATTTACTTTGTAATTCATATAGTAAAAAAATACATTACTATAAATGTTTGTGATGCACCATCTGTTAGAATGACAAATGCAATGCACATGTCTCTGATATATGCCATTTGGTATGGGATTTGTAAAAGCAATGTTAATGTTTGCGTGATATGCCATCTGTTGGAACATCTAATGCAATGCTCATGTCTCTGTTATATGCCATTTGGTGTGAGATTCATAAAAGCAGTGTTAATGTTTGTGATGCACCACCTACAGTAATGGAATGACACATACAATGTGTTTTGTTGTTAAAATTGTTTGTGATACCCCATGTGTTGGAATGACAAACACAAAGAAACCTGACAGACACACAGATACTTATCCTTTAAGTAAGGTGGACTATTTGGGCTAATCTAAGTAATAAATGTAGACCTCATTGTTAACATTTGCAGTGCACTATCTATTGGAATGAATTTTTGAATGCATGTAGTAATAAAATACATTACTATAAATGTTTGTGATGCACCATCTGTTGGAATGACAAATGTGATACACATGTCTCTGTTATATGCCATTTGGAATGGGATTTGTAAAAGCAATGTTAGTGTTTGTGATGTGCCATCTGTTGGAACTTCTAATGCAATGCTTACAGTATGTCTCTGTTATATGCCATTTGGTGTGAGATTCATAAAGGCAGTGTTAATGTTTGTGATGCTCCACCTACAGTATTGGAATGACACATACAATGCATTTTGTTGTTAAAATTGTTTGTGATGCCCCATGTGTTGGAATGACAGACACACAAAAACCTGACAGACACACAGATACTTATCCTTTAATTAAGGTGGACTAGCTGTGCTAATCTAAGTAATCAACATAGACCTCATTGTTAACGTTTGCAGTGCATTATTGGAATGTATTTTTTAATACATGTAGTAATAAAATACATTACTATAAATGTTTGTGATGCACCATCTGTTGGAATGACAAATGCAATGCACATATCTCTGTTATATGTCATTTGGAATGGGATTTGTAAAAGCAGTAGTAATGCTTGTGATATGCCATCTGTTGGAATGTCCAATGCAATACTTATGGCTCTGTTATATGTCATTTGGTATGAGATTCGTAAAAGCAGTGTTAATGTTTGTGATGCTCCATCTACAGTACTGGAATGACACATACAATGCATTTTATTATTAAAACTGTTTGTGATGTCCTATGTGTTTGAATGACAGACACTCAGAAACCCGACAGACACACAGATACTTATCCTTTAATAAAGGTGGACTAACTGTGCTAATCTAAGTGATCAACATAGATCTCATTGTTAACGTTTGCATTGCACTACCTATTGGAATGCATTTTTTAATACATGGAGTAATAAATTACATTATTATAAATGTTTGTGATGCACCATCTGTTTAAATGAAAAATTAGATGCATATGTATCTGTTCTATGCCTTTTGGAATGGGATTCGTAAAAGCAGTGTTAATGCTTATGATGCACCATCTGCTGGACTGACAAATGCAATGCATTTTATTGGTAAAAGTGTTTGAGATGTGCCATATGTTGGAATGACCGAGACATAGAAACCAGACAGACACACAAAAAGACACACCAACATTATCCTTTTATTAAGGTGGACTAGCTGTGCTACCCATCTAAGACAGGTTGAAATCTAAGTAATCAGCCTTAACCTCAGCATTAACGTTTGCAGTACACCATCTGTTGGAATGTATTTTGTAATGTGTGTAGTAAAACATGAGATTTCGTTTGTTATTCCAGCAGACGGCACATCACAAACATTTGTAGTAATGAAACGCATTAATGCAAATGTTTGTGACGGGTTGTCGGCTGGAGTGCCAAATGCAATGCATATGTATCTCTTATATGCCATTTGGTATGTGACTTGTAAACACAGTGTTAATGTTTGTGTTGCTCCATCAGTTGGAATGGCAAAGACTTAACAACACAAAGACACACAGGCACTTGTGGATAATGGATAATAAATGGAGAAAAACAAACTACATGACATTATAAATATAAGAATATCAAAAATCAAAACTGAATTTTAAATATATGTTTGTAACAAATAATAACTAAATAAATAGCTTATTAACATAAATAACAATGTAAGAGAGTTAACAATAGGGCACCATGTAGCTGTAGACACTTTCCTTATTCAGGACGAGTTTGGATTGTGCAGAGAATTCCTCCTCAGTCTCTGTGGACTGGACTTTAGGCAGCGTTGCTGTTTACCTAACCTCAGTACAGAGTAGGGGACATTTTTGGGATACCTGGAATCAATGATAGTTTTCTTTGCCCTCGTCCAACATCACTTGTTGTAGATGTCCCCTTAGACAGAGAGTCCACACCCACTGATTCATTCAACTGA
Source organism: Polypterus bichir lapradei (assembly GCA_026402145.1). NCBI lineage: Eukaryota > Metazoa > Chordata > Cladistia > Polypteriformes > Polypteridae > Polypterus > Polypterus bichir. The sequence continues at coordinate 15,594,616 of JANRMT010062841.1, forward strand.
CCACTCTGCTCTCTGCAGAACCTTGCAGTCCTACTGCCAAACTAGAAAGTAATAAATCCTACCAGAATACTTTCAATGGTGGATGTGGAGAAGTTCTTTAGTAACTGGAAGGGCAGCCTGACATCCCAAAGGCGTCTGAGATGGTAGAGATGTTGTTGTGGCTTCTTTGCCAAGGAGTTGGTGTGTTTGCACCAGGTCAGGTCCTCTGTGATATGGACACCGAAATATTTGAAACTGTCCACCCTCTTCACCTGGCTTCTGCTAATAAAGAGGGGGTGGTAGCAGCTCTGCTCTTCTCTCCCAAATTCTACAATTAGCTCCTTTGTCCTGCTGACAGTCAGGAGTAGACTGTGGTCCTGACACTCCACTTCATCCAGGTAAGCCTACAGATTGTTGTTGGATATCAGGACTATAACAGCTACAGTCTATCATTAACAAACATGACAATGATGTTAGTGTCATTTGCAGCTGTGCACTTGTATGTGTGAATGGAGTACAGCAGAGGGCTCAGAACACAGCTCTGTGGGGCCCCTGAGTTTAGAGTGGGGGATGCCCACTCACTCAAAACACCTGGGATTTGCCTGTCAGGAGGTTGAACATCCAAAGAAGTGTTCAGACACAGGTCCCTGATCTTGGTGATGAGTCTAGAGGGCATTATGATGTTAAACGCAGAACTACAGTCTATAAATAGCAGTCGCAAATAATCTCCCTCTCTCCCTCTCTTTGGCAACTCTAAATTTGCCCGGTGTGGTTGTGCCCACATTCAGACTGAGGTCCGTTTCGAACCTCAAATTAAACATGTGCTTCTGTAGAGATATGGGAGGAAATCCTGGTGTGTGATTTCTGTGATATATTGGTGTCCACTTCATGGTGTTACCTGTCTGGTGCTCTGTGCTGCCAGGATAGGGTCTGTGATCTGGAATTGGATTATTTGGGTTTGAGAATCATTGTATATGTATACATTAATATGAAAAAGTTTGAGAACCCCTCTCAGCCTGCATAATAATTGACTCTCCTTTCAACAAAAAAGATAACAGTGGTATGTCTTTCATTTCCTAGGAACATCTGATTACTGGGGTGTTTTCTGTACAAAGATTTCTAGCGCAGCAGTATTTAGTTGTATGAAATTAAATCAAATGTGAAAAACTGGCTGTGCTAAAATGTGGGTCCCCTTGTAATTTTGCTGATCTGAATGCCTGTCACTGTTCAGTCGTGATTACTTGCAACACCAAATTGGTTGATTGAGCTCGTTAAGTCTTGAACTTCATAGACAGGAGAGTCCAATCATGAGAAAAGGTATTTAAGGTGGTCAATGGCAAGTTGTGCTTCCCTTTGACTCTCCTCCGAAGAGTGACAGCATGGGATCCTCAAAGCAACTCTCAAAAGATCTGAAAACAAAGATTGTTGAGTCTCGTGGTTTAGGGGAACTCTACAAAAAGGGATCTCAGATGTTTAAACTGTCAGTTTCAACTGTAAGCAATGGAACCAGGAAATGGAAGGCCACAGGCACAGTTGCTGTTAAACCCAGCAGATCTGGCAGGCCAAGAAAAATACAGGAGCGGCATATGAGCAGGATTGTGAGAATGGTTACAGACAACCCACAGATCACCTCCAAAGACCTGCAAGAACATCTCGCTGCAGATGGTGTATCTGCACATCGTTCTACAATTCAGTTCAATTTGCACAAAGAACATCTGTATGGCAAGGTGATGAGAAAGAAGCCCTTTCTGCACTCATGCCACAAACAGAGTTGCTTGTTGTATGCCAGTGCTCATTTAGGCAAGCCAGCTTCATTTTGGAACAAAGCGCTTTGGACTGATGAGACAAAAATTGAGTTATTTGGTCATGACGGAAGAAGAACACCGCATTCCAAGAAAAACACCTGCTACCTACTGTCAAATTTGGTGGAGGTTCCATCATGCTGTGGGGCTGTGTGGCTAGTTCAGGGACTGGGGCTCTTGTTAAAGTCGAGAGTGAGATGAATTCAACCTAATATCAACACATTCTTCAGGATAATGTTCAAGCATCAGTCACAAAGTTGAAGTTACGCAGGGGTTGGATATTCCAACAAGACAATGACCCAAAACACAGTTCAAAATCTACAAAGGCATTCATGCAGAGGGAGAAGTACAATGTTCTGGAATGGCCGTCACAGTCCCCTGACTTGAATATTATCGAAAATCTATGGGATGATTTGAAGCAGGCTGTCCATGCTCGGCAGCCATCAAATTGAACTGAACTGGAGAGATTTTGTATGGAAGAATAGTCAGAAATACCTCCATACGCCCGATGATGTCTTCCCGCTCCAGGTGGGAATGGCCCTTCTGCAGATAGGTGGCGGTCCATGGGGCAAGTCGCTCTTGCGGTGTTGTGTGTGTGCCACTCCTGCAGCACGTGGGCCTAGGCCGTCCACAAAATTATTTTTTTCGACGTGTCCCCACCTTGAAACAGGCGGAAAGTCCCATCTGGGATGCCATTGTGGAGCATGGCCCGGACACAGACAGGCGGACACTGATAGTTCACCCAACACATGTTTATTATACATTATTTACAGTTCCAAAGCACACACACAACCCCAGCACTTCCCCACAGTCCAGGCCCTTCCAATGCCTCTCTTTCTCAGATCCGCCTCCACTCCTCTCCTCCCGAGCTCCGTCTCTCTTCCTCCTGACTCCAGCCATCAAATGGAGGGAGGCGGCCCCTTTTATAATCACCCGGACGTGCACCAGGTGCCTCCCAAAATTGACTGCCGACACTCCCTGGTGTGGCAGAAGTGCCAGCTGTGCACCCTGAAGCACTCCAGGTGTCCTTGGTCTTCTTCCCCTTAGCACTTCTGGGAGTGGCGGAAATGTTGAGGGCCAGGGCTCTTCAGGCATCCAGGCGCACCCTGGCAGTGACCACGGGCCCCTATAGGGTTGAGCTTCCAAGCTGTGTTCCCGTGGTCCCCATACCATCCAGGGCGGCTGCCCTCTCATGGTCCAGAGAAGGCGTAGTCCCTCTTCCTGTCCTTCTGGGCATCCCAGGCTGGGTACCATCCCCAGCCGCTTGCCACAATATATATATATATATATTCAACATTTTATTGATTTTATTAAAATCAAATAACATTCCATACAAGAAAGTCAAGTTTACCAAAACTAGCTTCAAAACAAATCGAGGGCTTTCTAATTCAATTGAGTTGTGATATGCGCAAGCCATGTCAAAGTGGATATAGCTGGGATTGCAAAATAGAACTATGTCAAGAGCAAATGCATGTGGTTAGGTTTAATGTATACAGGTAATAAAGTAACCTTTTTAAATGAGTGACTTTGAAGGCTGGATTTGTTAGGTTATACTTTTTAAAGTTGTCGTGTTTATGAGCGGTGTTTGTATTCAGTATTATAAAACTGCAGCACCCACACTCTCGGCTTGGTAATACCGCCCCCTGGGTAAGGCCATCCTGCATTCTTTCAGGGAGAATCATGTCACCCTAACTGTAAATTTAAGCAGTAGCATGTGTGAGTAGTCAATTTGTTTAATGTTAAAAAGAAAACCCTAAGTTAATGACAACTTCTTAACAACAGCACAAGGGAAAGGCCACTAAGCAGTTGCTGACATAATCATCTGTTAAAACAATGAATTCTGAACATGGCTTTGTCAATCCCCAATTGGGAATACCGCTGTCCACAAATGGGTCTAATTGAATTGCACCTCATTAAATAGTCAGACCTAATGTGGATGTGTGTCCAGCATGGTGACAGACCATGTCTGCCCTGATCTACCAGCTCATACAATGAACTGGTATAGTGGAGGTCGAGTAGCATTCTAGTAACAGCAATCCAGTATTATGTTTCTTTTTATTTTAGTTAGATTGTAAGGGCTACAAAGCCCAGGAATATCTCATTAAGTTTCATTTAAGTTTCAAATTACTTACACCTGAACACCAGCAAGACCAAGGAACTGGTGGTGGATTTTAGGAGGCGCAGGCCCCTCATGGACCCCATGATCATCAGAGGTGACTGTGCAGAGGGTACAGACCTATAAATACCTGGGAGTGCAGCTGGATGACAAATTGGACTGGTCTGCCAATATTGATGCTCTGTGTAAGAAAGGTCAGAGCCGACTATACTTCCTTAGAAGGTTGGCGTCCTTCAACATCTGCGATAAGATGCTGCAGATGTTTTACCAGACGGTTGTGGCGAGCGTCCTCTTCTACGCGGTGGTGTGCTGGGGAGGCAGCATAAAGAAGAAACTGTTGAGGAAGGCAGGCTCTATTGTAGGAATAAAGCTGGACAGTTTAACATCTGTGGCAGAGCGACGGGCACTGAGCAGGCTCCTGTCAATCATGGAGAATTCACTGCATCCACTGAACAGTGTCATCTCCAGGCAGAGAAGTAGCTTCAATGACAGACTGCTGTCACTGTTTTGCTTCACTGACAGACTGAGGAGATCGTTCCTCCCCCACACTATGCAACTCTTCAATTCCACCCGGGAGAGTAAATGCTAACATTATTCAAAGTTATTGTCTGCTTTTACATGCATTTTTATTACTCTTTAATTTAATATTGTTTTTTGTATCAGTATACTGCTGCTGGATTATGTGAATTTCCCCTTGGGATTAATAAAGTATCTATCTATCTATCTATTTCCATAGGAAACAGTGCCATTGTTGAGAGGTAGTTAATACCGGCACCCCCGCCATGAAAATGGAACCTCCCTAAGGATAAAGGGGACATGCGTTTGTGTACGTGGTTAGTTCTGTAATGGCTGCTGTGAAGTGAGGGTTATTCTTTTGGGCCCACCTAGCATTTAATTTGTTAATTTTATAATATTTATTATGATGTGTTTTGTATTACAGAGTACACAGGTGATGAGACCCCTTTACATGTTCTGTATTACAGGTTGTAAAACTGAAAGGTTTGAGAATCCACCTTTGAGGAATTAGCACATTTCAAACATTTCTCTCTATTATAATAAAAAAAAATCCTGGGATGAGACGAGACTTTTTAGCCTGGGACAAGACGTGACTTTTGCAGAGAGATACTTGCACGTCCCGTGAGACAAGACTTTGTGCCAAGAGATTTAACCACGCCTGGGGCCGGATTTAAAAGACAAAGAGTAAATGACAAAGAAGAACGTCATAAAGAATTCAAAAACGTTGGCGCGATATACATGCAGAGCAGGTCAGAGATAATAAAAGTACTAAAATTCAAAAGTCTCAAAAAAATTATAGTAAAGATCGCATTAGTGCAAACAAATGGAAATTATTACTCGATGAAATAATGGAATGGTGAAAAGAGATCGAATATATTGTTCGTATTTAAACTTTAAGTCAGAGATCGTCTACTTCGTGTTGCCATCAGGCAACAGTAGTGTTTCTTCCCAATGAAGAGGCGTATCCGCGAGAAATAAAAGATTTGTTATTTGGTGAAAGTGAAATCCATATACGTGAGCGGCAGAGATGTGAAGTGGCTGGTGTATAGCATAGGCTGGGGAGGTTGGCAAGCGAAGTGAGAAGGGGACGAAGCCCCCTAGTATTCTACAAAAAGCTACAAGATAAAATAAATTTCATGACGACACAAGAAAGTGTATACAAAACAGATTTTTTCACTGTATTTCAAAAATGATGTCTTCAAGATGGTGGTCATCATTAGCGATGCACTCTTCGAGACGATTTCTGAACGCTCACATGACTAGTTCGGCCATTTCAAGAGGAATAGCGGCAATTTTGTGGCGATTAGCGTCCTTGAGGGCTTCAAGGTTTTGAGGTCGGTGTGTGTATACCTTCGACTCGCACAGAGCGAGATCAGGCGAACATGAAGACCACCCAACATTGCCGCACAGGGAGATCAACTTCCCCGGAAAAACATCTCCCAAAAAACTTGCATGAATCTCCGCACTGGCCGCATGAGCTGTTGCTCCATTCTTTTGACACCACATCCATTTCTTCCAGTTGGGGCCACAACAAGTTCTCTAGCATTTCAACATAATGTTCTGAAGTGATGGTGACCGTTGCTTCCCCCTCCTCAAAGAGTAAGGGCCAACAATGACAAATTCTGCAACGGCGCACCAAACTCTAACACGTGTGCTCACTGTGCAGGGGTCTCTGATGAAGTTCACCAGGGTTGGTTTCAGCCCAACAGTGAAAGTTTTGCTTATTTATGCAACCATTCAAATGGAAATGTGCCTCGTCGCTGCACATGATGATGGCCTCTCGATGAACGGTTTGCAGAATGTTGACGCACAACTCCCTACGGCTCTCTCAGTCTCTCTCAGTGAGTTCCTGCACTCCCATCATTTTGTATGCATGGAAATTAAGTTCCTCATGCAAAATCAAAGACGTGTTGGAAATGCCTAAGGTAGAGGAAGAACGTCTAGGAGACGGCAAAATGGATGCCGTTACAGCTTGGATGTTTCCAGGCATTCGCACAATCCGAGAATGGCCTGGAGATTTTCTGTTGAATGTTGTTATACTCGTCTGTCTAAATTTATTGTTTTTGAAGAACACTTTGACAGTGAAAGCATGGTGTGCACCGGACCAAGGCATGTTGCCAAATGAAGAATACAAGGGATCACCCATCAAAGGACCCCTATGCCAACCCACTTCATTTTGGCTCACCCTGTATATTTAGTAGACAGGAAGTGATATAATGAGAGAATGGTATTCTGGGAGGCAGAAATGACATCAGAAGGAGGTGGAATCTTGAGAACCGGAAGAGGAAGTGTCTTCTGAGGATGGGAAGTGGCTTTAGGCTGAGAGTTTGTCAGCTGATCTGCAGGGAAAGAGGAGAAAGAGTTAGAGGGCAGTGCCAGCCCCTGGTCTGGCAGGAACATACACTTATTTGAGCCCATAAACTGTCTTTCAAGTGCACATATGTGACCAGGTACACATTATATTTAATATGTTCAGGTTTATTTTTAAAGTTCTATACTGGCCCCAGTGGGGGCACGTAGGTGATGAGACCCCTTTACATGTTTTGCATTACAGTGAAATAAATAGATGTGCTGGACAAAACCTTTCATGGCCTCTGCCATCCCCTAAATGTATCTGAGGGGTACAGTGGACTCGGTGGACTCACACTTGGTAAGAAATGTAAAACCTGGCAGTCGTCATCTATAACAGTGCAGGCTTCGCTATGTGGTGTAGATTTGACGTAAGAAGTCCGCACAAAGGCATGTAGGCGTCTGTTTGTCATTATTAACTGGTACAAAGTAGAACATATGTATTTAATTTTATTTAACAGTAAAAGTATTTTCTGAAGTTTTTTTTTTTTGTCAATACAATACAATACAATACAATACAATACAGTTTCTTTTTTTATAGCCCAAAATCACACAGGAAGTGCCGCAATGGGCTTTAACAGGCCCTGCCTCTTGACAGCCCCCCCAGCCTTGACTCTCTGAGAAGACAAGAAAAAACTCCCAAAAAAAACCTTCTAGGGAAAAATGGAAGAAACCTTGGGAAAGGCAGTTCAAGGTTTCTTCCATTTTTTTTGTCAATAGACATTCACTAAGGGGCAGTGTTAAGTGCAGCTGCATTGCAGTAATGAGGCCAGAGTTCATGCCTCGGGTTCTCCCTGCGTGGCGTTTGCCTGTGTCTGTGTGGGTTTCCTCCCAGTGCTCCCATTCCCAATCTACAAAGACATGCAGGCCTGGTGACTTGGCGATGCTAAATTGGCCCTACTGTGTGTTTGGTGTGTGCACCCTGCAATTGACTGGCACCCTGACCAGAGACTGTTCATGCCCAATGCTAGCTCGGTTAGGCTCCAGCACCCCCTGCGACCCTGATCTGAATTAAGCAGGTTAGAAAATGACATGACATCCATAAACACACCAGATACAGAAAGCATTCATAGCCCTTTGCTTTCTGCATACTATATTGTGTTGTAGATTTAACTTTAAATGGATGAATTTGACATATTTGCCTACCAATCTTCACTCAGTAACCCTTAATGACAGTCACAATATATTTTCAGAAACGTTTACACATTTAATAATAGTCAAAAGCTGACATCTCTCAGCTAACATTTTCATAACTTTAATGTTAATTTGTTCAGAATAAAACAAGAGGCAAACTTTTGTAAATAAATCTTTGATTACAGGGTGGGCAATTGAGATGGGTCTGGCTGTAGACATCCACTGAGAGACTGGAAGTGACAGTTCATTGATGTAATAATAGATGAGTGTATTGTCACAGACGAGCAAATGGGAGACAACTTTCAGGGCTTATTATCTAATAATTCCACGCCAAATTGAGGGTTGGCAGCGTCTCCTAACGTCTCTCATTTCTCTTCACCCTCAGATCAGAAGATCCATGACACAAAGAACTGTGACATCACTTCTGGCTCTGCCTCCTTGAACCCTCCCCTTCCTTCAATGCTTATATAACTAAGACATCACCACAAGCAGCTCAGTGTCAAGAAAGACCCTCATCTGAAGAAAACACAATGTCACAGTGTTAGCTGTAATTTTTTGTTTTTTTGCAACTGATGTTTTTACTATTTTTTTCCATCACTACAGGATTCACCATTTGTGCCCCAACTCTTTATTGTTGTATTACCTTTTAAATCTGTAGATATAAATTAGAATGTCTGTCTGTCTGTCTTTTCCCTGTACAACCCAACAACCTTTAACCAACCCGGAACAAATTTTACAAAGTTGCTCTCTAGGACCATACAGACAAGACTACTTTCGACATCCCAAAATTTTGACCCTGGGGGCCCCAGTGAATTTATTTTTATTTTTTACCTGTGCACTACAGTATGCACACCAATGCCAACTGCCGGCTCAGAGCAAGCAGAGCACCTGAACAGACTGAAGCCAGACTAGCAGATGCAATGAGCAGAGCTTAACATTACTTACCTGTGCAATGCTGAGTGCTGCTTCTATCTGTTGCAGCTTAACGAGCAGTATTGTACACTTTTACAGGGGGCTGTTGGGTGAGGATTGATTGAGAGTGAGAGTGCAGCACAAAACACAAAAGGGAATCAAAGAGTTGCTGTTCAACTTTTGCTTTAACGGGTTTTATTCACCATGTAAGCACAATGAACTGTGCACCTTGAACTCAGAGGACGAGTCAGACATGACAGCATTCTTGTTGACAACCCAGTGTGTGGGATGGCCGGGGCCCTTAAATGACCGGGACGCCTCCGCAATTGGATGGACCAGGGAAGACAGTGTGCATAGGGAATAATCTCCCTCTCGGATCTTTACATGGTAGCTCCCCTGGGTTGTGGCAGAGCCACGGTTTCCCACAGGGCAACCTGGGAATTGGAGTCCTTGGACTCAGCCCTGTTGGGTGCTAAGGGTGCTTCTAGAGCAGGGGTGCCCACACTTTTTTGGCTTACGAGCTACTTTTAAAATGACCAGATCGAAATGATCTACCTACATTAAAAATGATATATATATATATATATACAGTATATACTGTATATATACTGTATATAAAACAGTTCGAAAGTGCCTTTCCACATTTTCCTTCTTTGGAATAGCAATGACAGATTGACAGATCAGACAAACACCCTTCGATTGTGATATTGTGAGAAAAAAAATCCTCTTCCAATTCCACATCCAGCCCATACCCTCCCCAAACAAATTTTTTTATTAAATTCCTTCTTTAGTCAATATAAATTGGAAGGCTAACTAGATCACTTAGATAGCCAGAGTTTTGCAGTAACTCGCGCGTTTGATCGTGTGTGCGGGATGACCAGTGTGTTAGAAGAGAAGAGATCTCAGACTAGCCGCCCTGTATGTCAATCAAGTGGCAAATGCCATAGGGAAAATATATGATAGACTAACGTTTAAAAAAATTATTTTTGAATGCAACGTGATCTACCTGCACTACCTTTGCGATCTACCGGTTGATCACGATCGATGCATTGGGCACCCCTGTTCTAGAGGGTGTTGTAGGGACTGGGGAGTCCAACAATGAGGGGCTCTGGCCTTACCTGAAAGAGCTCACGGGCCAAGCCTTCAGGACACTGGAAGTGCTTCTGAGGTTGCTTAGAAGGAGCTGCTTGCCAGGAGTCCGAGTCATGAGGAAGAAGGACGAAGCTTGCTAGAGGAGGAGTGGAAGTGGAGAGACAGAGTGAGAGCGAGAGAGAGAGAGAGAGAGAGAGAAGAAAGAAGGAGAAGAAAAGGCTTGCTGTGTGCTGTATAACTGTGCGATAAGGAAGCGTCTCCCACAGCTAAATACAAGTCTGTGTTGTGCTGGAACTTGTGTCTCTGGCTGTCTGTGTTAAATTTGGGGAGCTGGTGTACCCCCTGCAGGCCACACCAGCAAGGAGCAACAATTCTGAAACCAAATCTCAAATCACAAGAGCAGAGACATTGATAGAGAGGCAGTGTGGAAGACACATGGGGCAGCTAGCAGTAACAACAGGATCACCACTTAAAAAAAACACATAAATCTTTGCTTTCTTTCCTTAACCTCTTCTATAAATATGCCCTGGCAACGGCAGGTACTTCGACTAGTTACAATTTTAAAAATTGTCATCCTACAAATGGAAATGCCCCTAACCCTAATCCTAATCCCGTGCCTTCTAGGCACCCATAGGACTGGAAACAAACAGCTCATCTCGGCAGCATTGTGGACAGAGCCTATGGGAACCCTGTATTTTCCCTAACCTAACCACTTAATTTCAAACTGAAATTTCATTAGCAGAGTAAGTTCATTTGTTTGACTTCTATTAATAATAAGAAACAATAAGTGAAAACTATGGCTATTCTATAAATGTTATCCATTCAGAAAGATCCTGAACAACAGCAGACTTGCATCCCGATGTGAGGTGTAGCCTGATTTCCGCAACCAGTGAAACGTCACGTCCGGCCTTTCGGCCTCTCGGTGCACACCCAGCCTCACGGTGGATGTCTGCAGTCAAACTCTGATACAGTGGCTTGGATTTTAAAGCCCAAAAATTCTTACGTCTCATTAATTGTGTGGTGCTCCGTACTGTATGTCACTTAACCAACCTGTTATATATGAAGAATACATACAGTGGTTTCAGAAGGTATTTCAGGTTTTGATTTTGAATAAATTTGCAAACTTTTTGAAAACATGTTCTTACTTTATCATTATGAGTTACTGAGTGAAGATTGATGGACACATGTGGAAAATGTATCCATTTAAAATTAAATCTTCAACACAATAAAGTGTTCAGAAAGTGAAGGAGGCTGAATTCGTTCTGAATTTGCTTATGAATGACTATTAACAGAGAATACTAGAAAATTCTTCTTCTTCTTTCAGCTGCTCCTGCTAGGGGTTTGCCACAGTGGATCATCTTGTTCAATATCTTTCTGTCCTCGTCATCTTGCTCTGTTACACCCATCACCTGCATGTCCTCTCTCACCACATCCATAATCCTTCTCTTAGACCTTCCTCTTCTCCTCTTCCCTGGCAGCTCTATTATTAACATCCTTCTCCCAATATACTCAGCATCTCTCCTTTGCACGTGTCCAAACCAACACAATTTCGCCTCTCTGACTTTGTCTCCCAACCATCCAACCTGAGCTGACCCTCTAATGTCCTCATTTCTAATCCTATCCATCCTCATCACGCCCAATGCAAATCTTAATATCTTTTATTCTGCCACCTGACTTCTATTTTTTGGTCAGTGCCACCGTCTCCATCCCATATAACATAGCTGGTCTCAGTACCGTCCTGTAGACACTGTTCTCCACCCACTCCACCCTGCCTGCACTCTCCTCTTTACTTCTCTTCCACAATCCCCATTACTCTGTACTGTTGATCCCAAGTATTTAAACTCATCCACCTTCGCCAACTCTACTCCCAGCATCCTCACCATTCCACTGATCTCCCTCTCATTCACACACATATATTCTGTCTTGTTTCTACTGATCTTCATTCCTCTCCTGTCTAGAGCATATCTCCACCTCTCCAGGGTCTCCTCAACCTGTTCCCTACTCTTGCTACAGATCACAATGTCATCAGCAAACATTATAGTCCACGGGGGCTCCTGTCTAATCTCATCTGTCAACCTGTCCATCACCATTTCAAATAAGAAAGGGCTCAGAGCCAATCCCTGATGTAATCCCACCTCCATCACTCCTACCGCAGACCTCACCACTGTCACGCTTTCCTCGTATATATCCTGTACCACTCTTACATACTTCTCTGCCACTCCCGACTTCCTCATAAAATACCACAGCTCCTCTCAAGGCACCCTGTCATATGCTTTCTCCAGGTCCACAAAGACGCAATGTAACTCCTAACAGAAAACACTAGAAAATATTATTATTGAATAAAGTTACATAACTATTCTCTACTTTGGACCAATTATTAATGCCAAACAGATGTCTACACACCTCTGTGCAGAATTATTAAGTCAACTCTATCCCACAAAGCGAGGCCTGTTAGTTGCAGCTGCACTGTTATAGATGACGACTGCCAGGTTTTATATTTTTTTTGTGTGTACGTTATTGGTCAAATGTTAAGAGACAAAACCTTTTCAATGTCTGTGTTATTTTGCTTGACTGACAGTGTTTGACCTCAGATGACAAATAATACTGCCGCATGATCTATAACTTTATTTATTAATATATGTAGGTCTTCTCGTGAAAAATTAGCTTCTCTCACTCCTTTTCTTTCTCTAGGGCACTTTAAAACATTTAGCAATATATTGTTGTGGCAGGCTTAAACCTGTCTGGCCTTTGTTAGTCTACAGCCTGAGACAGACTCGAGCAATATGAATATTTTATTTACTTTTTTGTGATTTATTACAGAAGACAGAAGAAATGTCCGCCAGCAAACAGAGGAAAAGTTTTAGATTCTTCTGGCGAGTACCAAATATAAAATCAATGGTGACTGATAATTAGTACTGAATAATTTGCCAGTATTACCACTTCAGAAGAGAAGTGGCATTTGGACTTTAAAATGCACTGGTCAATATCTGAGTGGAGTTTGTATGCTCTTCCCTCGTCCATGCAAGATTTTCTCTTGTTGCTCTAGATGTCCTGCTAAATCCAAAGACTTACATGCCAGGCTAAAGCCAATGTCACATTACGCGACTTGATGTCATACTTGACGATGTCAGTTGCTGATCTCGTCTCTCAGGTTTATCTACTTACATCACTGGAAATCACTGGGCATGTCACATTATGGGAGTGCATGACGACTTTCCAGCACAGCTTCACATTTCCAAACTATCTTAAGCTAGCATCAAGTAATGTGCTGTCGGACAGGGCAGTGCCCATACAACGCCCTTACAGGTTCAGCAGGTTCAGTCCTTTTGTTTTTCTTTTTTCGGTTCTGCTATGGTACATAAAACATGAGCTCTCAGACAGAGAGCATCACTTCTTTTTGTGAGGTTCATTTCTTATTCCTACGTCACTAAAATATATGAAGCGGGAGTTGAGGGTGTGGTGTTTAGAAGGGTGCAAAATTGGCTCAGACACAGGAAGCAGAGGGTGTGGTTTGCGGCTGTTGGCTGTGCCCAGTTGGGATGTTTGGAAGGACCGGGAGAAGGACTATGCCTCCCCCGGACTACAAGAGGGCAGTCGCCCTGGGTTGTGTGGGGGCCACAGGAATTGAGTATTAAAGCTCAACCCTATAGGGGATCATGGCCACCGCCAGGGGGTGCCCAGAAGACTGTGAAGCCCTGGACGTCAGCACTTCCGCCACACCCGGAGGTGCTGGCGGAACTATTACTAGGGACACCCAGAGTGATTCTGGGTGCTCATGCGGCACTTCTGCCACACCAGGAAGTGCTGCAGGAAGCTCATCGGGGGTACCTGGAGCACATCCAGGTGGAGATAAAAGGGGCCGCCTCCCTCCAGTCATCAGCTGGAGTTGGGTGGAAAAGAACAAAGCTTGGAGGAGAGGAGTGGAGGCGGTGAAGGAAGGGAAGGAACATAAGGAACGTTGGAAGGCCTGGACTTTGAGGGTGCAGGGGCATTGGGTTGTATGTGGGACTGTTGTACATATTGTAAATAAACGTGTTGTGGTGTTTAGAACATTGGTGTCTGCCTGTCTGTGCCATACCTGGTCATCCACAAGGGTGATGGTGCAAGGAACCTCATCAAAATGTCAAGAATGGTGTCCAGCAGTGGTCAGTGCAGGGTTGCTGCTATTTTTAATATTTATACATAATTTGATTAGGAATATAAGTAACAGGCTGATTAAGTTTGCAGAGGATACCAAGATAGGTGGATTGGCAGTAAAATTGAATCCGTTGAATCATCACAGAGGGACTTGGACAGCAGACAGGCTTGTGCAGATTTGTGGCAGATGACATTTAATGTCAGTAAATGTAAAGTATTACAAGTAAAAATGTTAGGCTTGAATACACAATAGGAGGTCTGAAAATCGAGAGTACACCTTATGAGAAGGATTTAGGAGTTGTAGAGGACTCAAAAGCCATTAAGAAGAATGTCAGGTTATACAGCGCCCTGATGTGTGGAGTATAAGTCCATGGAGGTTCTTCTCAAGCTTTATAACACTCTGGTGAGGCCTCGTCTGGAGTCCAGTGTGCAGTTTTCGTCTTGGAGCTACTAAAGGACATAACAGCACTGGAAAAGGTCCAGAGAAGAACAACTAGGCTGATTCCAGAGCTACAGGGGATGAGTTATGAGGAAAGATTAAAAGAGCTGAGCCTTTACAGGAGATTAAGAGGAGACCTGACTGAAGTATGAAGGGATTTAGTCTATTGGATCGAGACTGTTATTTTAAAATGAGTTCATCAAGAGAGACACAGTTGAAAACTTGTTTATGGTAAATTCTACACAAACATTAGGAAGTTTTTCTTCACACAGAGACCCACAGACACTTGGAATAAGCTACCATGTTAGTGTTGTAGACAGTCGGACTTAAGGAACTTTCAAAACTCGACTTGATGTTATTTTGGAGGAAGTTACTGGATAGGACTGGTGAGCTTTGTTGGGCTGAATGGCCTTTTCTTATCTAGATTGTACTAATATTCTAATATTTAATGTGTACACCCAGCTGAGAGCTAATTGGTTGTCATCTCTCATGCATACAGAGCCCATCTCTACGACTAAAGACAAGATCAATCCTGTTTGATTTTGTCAGGATGCGTCACATATTGGCTGGAATGAGTCGCTAAGTATGTCACACGACATGACTGCAGTCATAGGAGCAGAAAGTGGCCATAAAACTTTTGTCTCTATTTAAACCATGATGCAATGTGTAAAATATTAGCATGAGTTTCACTTCCCATTCTTTTCTTTTTTATTTTTTTGTTGTGTTCTGAAGTTCCCCATAAGCACTGAGACTTTAATGTCCCTCTCACAGTGTCCATGGCTGTTGAAGTAGATAGATAGATAGATAGATAGATAGATAGATAGATAGATAGATAG
>JANRMT010062841.1:15609937-15625298 GCA_026402145.1 Polypterus bichir lapradei
TAGATAGATAGATAGATAGATAGATAGATAGATAGATAGATAGATAGATAGATAGATAGATAGATACTTTATTAATCCCAAGGGGAAATTCACATAATCCAGCAGCAGTATACTAATACAAAAATATATATTAAATTAAAGAGTAATAAAAATGCATGTAAAAAACAGACAATAACTTTGAATAATGTTAGCGTTTACCCCACTGGGTGGAATTGAAGAGTCACATAGTGTGTGGGAGGAACGATCTCCTCAGTCTGTCAGTGGGGCAGCACGGTGACAGCAGTCTGTGGCTGAAGCTGCTCCTCTGCCTGGAGATGACACTGTTCAGTGCATGCAGTGGATTCTCCATAATTGACAGGAGCTTGCTTAGCGCCTGTCACTCTGCCACAGATGTTAAATTGTCCAGCTTGATTCCTACAATATAGGTAGGATAATTATCTTATCAAAAGATCTTGACTCTACGTTGTTCTTCTCCCTTCCTTACTGAATCTTAGCCCAGAGAGGTCTATTAATTTTTTTACATCTAAGATGTCTCACTTAAAGGTTTTCCAATGTTGTTCTCTGTCCTAGTGTCTATATAAACAGAGGGAACTCCAGTTTCTGTGTGACATCTCGCCTGAAGAAGGGGTCTGAGTTCCCTCGAAAGCTTTCATATTGTAATCTTTCTAGTTAGCCAATAAAAAGTGTCATTTTGCTTAACTTCTCACTACTTTTATAGTAAAAATAATACAAATAATAATAATTATACATTATATTTATATAGCGCCTTTCTCATGCACAAGGTGCCTACTTAAGCAGCAGGGTATATGTAACAATTGTTTTTCCTTTGCAGATACAGATCACTGTTGCCCTTCAGTAACTCCATAACATTGTTAAACTCACTCTAAATTTGGGGTCATAAGGAGATAGGTCTTGTCCTAATAGCACTGGGCAGAAGGGCATCAGTCCATCTCCGGAGTCAGACAGGCAGACATACACAAACACACACACACACACACACACACACTTACTCAGTCAAGGTCAGCTGAGATTCGCATGGCAACCATGGGTGCGTTTTCTGAAAATGATCAATCTTATTGAATAATGAACGAGGTAATGCTAATCGTTATTATTTCATTTTTATATCACAACATTGACCTCCATCCATCTATTATCCAACCCGCTATATCCTAACTACAGGGTCACGGGGGTCTGCTGGAGCCAATCCCTGCCAACACAGGGCACAAGGCAGGAAACAAACCCCAGGCAGGGCACCAGTCCACCGAAGGACACACACACACCAAGTACACACTAGGGACAATTTAGGATCGCCAATGCACCTAACCTGCATGTCTTTGGACTGTGGGAGGAAACCCACATAGACATGGGGAGAACATACAAACTCCACGCAGGGAGGACCTGGGAAGCGAACCCGGGTCTCCAAACTGCGATGTGGCAGCGCTACCCACTGCACCACCGTTCCGCAACGTTGACCTATTATTGTTATTTATCTTATGATCCAGTATTTGTTGAAATTTAAATAACATAACAAGAAATACAAATAATCATGCCAACAGGTTTCTCATCAAATAAACAATCCAAAGAACACGATTGTAAATACAGAATTAACAGTAAAAATACAACCCCATCCTACAACACTCCCCTACCCACTCACTAAATTTGCTCTGTTAAAAAAGTAAAAAGAAAACGGCCTGAGTAAAACCTCCGAGGGAATTCAGCCCAAACTTCAAACGCCACCAAGCCAGAATTTAAGAGGCAGGAAGAGGAGAGCAACATCAATCACCAGCTGTCTGGCTCCGCAGAATTTCCAGTAGATCACACCATATCGTGGCATATGAAGTAGATGATCCATTGATCTGAAAGTTCTAAGAGAGTCTTCTTCTTCTTCCTCTTAATCTTTTTCCACTTCTAAGTGGGGTTGATGTGCTTGATCAACCTTCTGCAAACGAGCTCCTCGCCTGTCAAGCCCTTTTCCTTCAGATCTTCTTCAACTTTATCCATCCACCTCTGCTTTGGCCTCCCTCGATTACTCTTCCCCTGCACTTCCATTTCCATCACTCTTTAGCCCCCTCATCACATCTCCATACCACTTCAACCTCCTTCCCTGTACTTTCTCAGAGAGCAAGACTGCAAAAATGAAGCTGGCCAAGGAGATAGAAACTTTGGACTTCCAGAGAGAAGCCAGGAATGCCTTTGCAGCTATTGTGCCTCCACAAAATGGCCTCCGCTCAAAGAAGTGAGAGAGATGATAAGTCCAGAAGGAGAAAAACTTGAACAAGGTAAGGAATATATTGAGGTGAAAAACATTCGAGAAGACTGATGGACAACCACAAAGCCTAGACTGGGGGGCACTCCCAAAACACATGCATGCAGAAAAAGTACCTGGTACACTGACCTGGCGAAAAGGACAATAGTGATCGGTGGACAGGCCCATAGTAAAATACTCTCTGAGAGTAAAATAAATGCAATGAATAATCCTCAACAGAATGTTTTGAATATGGGAGTTCTTAGACAAAAATAAAATGTCACTAAAATGAGATTTCCCAAAAGTAGGGGTGTTAAAGGTGTGACAGGATTCCACAAGACACAGAGAAAGGTTTGGGGGCGGCTGCCCGTATAATAGAAATAGGCTGCCAAATCAGAAGTTGTGGTTCAAATGGTGCAGGGCTTAACAGACTTCAGTTCAACACAGAACAGTACAGACAGGCAGACATGGCGGTTTTAAAGCCTGGCAGGGGAAGTGATGTCATCAGGGAAGGAACTGGAAGTGACGTCATCGGGGCCGAAACTGGAAGTAACATCATCAGGCCTGGAACCTGAAGTGACGTCATCGAGTCCAGGCGAGATTTCCCGAAGTTGGTCAGCCGATGAAAAAGAGGGATGATCACTGCACCCTGCCACCCTTTGGTCTGGCATGGAATTATCCCTTTGTGAGCCCTTCAGCTGCCTCCCATGTGCACGTGTGTGACAAAGGGAAGGTCCTGCGGCCAAACAGAGAGAACTGGTTTATATGAGGCCTTCCACAGATGAGCATACAGATATGCCACAGTTCCTGAAGTGGAGGATAGAGAGTTCCAGAAATTGTGGAGTGGATGGAAGGGAAGAGCAGAGGAAAGGAAGACATTGCAAATTGTAAATGAAAGAAAAAAGAGGAGGATGGGATTCCAAACTCAGACGTCAGGGACTGGAATGTTAACCTTTAAACCGGTGTAACCGGCTATATTCGGTTCCCAGCATGCCAGAGCTGATCAGTCCGTGCCATACATTCGTTGAGCAGCCAGCTCATGACCACTGCCGGCCCCTAGTGAATCAGCATCACTGTCCCAGGGATTCAGCCGCTGCACTAGACTAGCCTGCCAGCATCAGCGTTGGCCTCTGTGTGTTTGCGTGCAGCCAGTTCAAGCGCAGTTGGTACAGTGGGTGATTTACTGATTGTCATCAGTGGCGTCAGTTGCACCTTGTACAGTACATATAATAAGAGATTGTTGCAGTAGTTTTTTTTTAATAATTTTTACAGTTCATTGGCAGTGTGTAAAATGATCAGTGTGGCAGTAATTGTGATGCTCTTTGCATGAAAAAATATGTGTTCCATTAAAATTTCACTTTTTCTTGGTGAATTGTGACGTTTCCTTAAAAAGTGCAGCGAGAAAGTATTTAGTCGTCCAGGGGTGCATTAACCCCCCAAAGTATGTGGCAGTTTAAGGGTTAAGGAGCCCAACATTATAAAAAATGTCAGTATTATTATTACTACTAGCCAACCTGCGGCGTAGCATATACCTCATAATCACGCCGCTTTTTTAATGATTTTTAAGCACAGGGGAAAAAGTGAACATTTGAAAAATCCGTAATTTAATAAACCACCAAGAAAAGTAACATTGCAACAATGCACGCTACGAACCAACATACGAAAAATGAAAAACATTATTTGTACAAAATCTTAATTTATCTATCCGTTCCTAAATAATTAAATGGGCAGGCTATTTCGTATCAGTGCAATACGCTGCTTGTTAAAACGGATGACTTCCGCTCTTACGCACACTTAGTGCTGCGTGGGTATTATGAACTATCGTATCTGTTCAAGTTCTATTTAAATTTTAAATATAAGTAATTTTTATTTAGTCGACAGAAATATCTTTGGTAGGAATGTAAGTTAAATTTAGTCATCATTGCATAAATTTTTCTTCACCATAGAACTTACATTCCTACCAAAGATATTTCTGTCGATTAAATAGAACCTACTTATATCCAAATAGAACTTGAAAAGATATATATTCGAATCTGACCGTGCATTTTAGATCGACTTGACGTGCACTACATCAAGCCCGCGTGCTATTGTGCTCTCGCCTGTCTGCCTCAATAAGACACCTTCGCTTCGCTCTTACTTTTTTACCGTTCATTTAATCATGGCTAGTCGCGAAAAAATTAGAAAATGGAAGGAGGATTACACTGAGTATGGCTTTACGAAAACAATTATTGATGGAGAATAAAGTATCCATTATTCATAAAGCTTCAATTGGTAATCTGTTTTTCTGCGTTAACCTCATATTTTTTCATACTTCTTCTCAAACCAAGGGCGTGCGAAATTAGCCTCGTCCGTCACAGGGGGTGCGAGGGTAAAATGAATCGGGAAGCACTGTCCCAGAGCGAGGGACGGGGCTGGGCGGCGCTCGTTCAGTACACACTGCCTGCTCATGTGCCCATCCCAACTCCTTACCTGAGTCGCTTTCGTCTGTGTACAGTCCACATGCACCTGTGAGTCACGTTGACTGTTCATTTTCCAACCACTGTCTCAGTCGCTTTTGTCTGTGGTACAGTCCACATGCACCTCTGAGCCACATTGACTTTTCGTTGTTCTTTGCGGTTCCGGCTGCTTTTCTATATATAATCCACCAAGTCACCTGACCATGGTAGTAGCGAGGTGGGGGTGTGTACAAAGGGCAGGGATGCAATCAGTGCCAGCGTAAGACCCGCATGTATTGGGAATTCCTCGTTCATGGGGAACAATTGCAAGCCCCGGTCTCCATCACGAATGGGGTTCAACGGCTTACCCACACCTCTCGGCGCCAATTAGACACATGTTGATCCATTCAGTGTAGCGAGCGTGCAGTACCGGACATACAAGTACATCACAGACCTGTTAATGCTCAATCTCACGTAGCTGAAAGCCACTTGTCCCTCTAAGAATTTGGATGCCCACCGCTCTTGGGCCACGTAACTATTTAGCAGGTGGGAGTCTCGTTCATTTTTGGAATTAACCAGCCAAATCGTTCCACCAACTAAGAACGGCCATGCACCACCACCCACAGAATCGAGAAAGAGCTATCAATCTGTCAATCCTCTCCGTGTCCGGGCCGGGTGAGGTTTCCCATGTTGAGTCAAATTAAGTGAAAGGCTCCACACCTGGTGGTGCCCTTCTGTCAATTCCTTTAAGTTTCAGCTTTGCAACAATACTCCCCCCTGAACCCAAAGACTTTGGTTACCCAGTTGGCTGCCCGGCGGGTCATGGGAATGACGGCGCCGGATCGCCAGTCGGCATCGTTTATCGTCAGAACTAACGACAGTATGTGACCGTCTTCGAACCTCCGACTTCTTGATTAATGAAAACATTCTTGGCAAATGCTTTCGCTCTCGCTCGAATTGTTGGCGGGCGTGGCTCTGTCATGCGTGTGCCATGGTCGGCTGCTTAGTGAATTGTTGGTGGGCGGGGCACTGTGAGTTGTCGTCATATCCCATGGTCTTAGAGTTGGTGGGCGTGGCTCTGTGTTGTCGGAGGGCGTGGCTCTGAGTTGTCTTCGTATCCCATGGTCTTAGCGTTGGTGGGCGGGCCTCTGTGAGTTAGCGGGCGTGGCTCTGTCTTGCGTGCATCTTGCTTGCCATGGACTTTGTGAATTATATATACAGATTATTATTGTTGTTGTTGTTGATATTAAGTTGTCCAAATAAAAGCGTCTTTGAATTTTTTGTGATCTACTTAGGGTGTCTCTCTCTCTGAATCGCAGGTAAAAGTGCAAATAAAGAACAACGTCAAAAATAACGTGCCTGCGGGGTTTCCTCTGGGTGCTCCGGTTTCCTCCACAAAACAAAGACATGTAAGTTAGGTGGATTGGCAATACTAAGCTGGCCCTAGTGTGTGTGTGTCTGTGCATGCGTATGTGTGTCTCAGGGCCGTTTTAACGCACGGGCACGCTGAGCAGTTGACCCAGGGGCCCCATGGCCATAGAGGCCCCATGCTAATCTATGTATGTTGTGATTTGCTGAGTGCCTGTGTAGGTTAAGGACCCCAGTGCACTGCTTTGCCCGGGGGGCCTAAAATGCAATTAAGACATCCCTGGTGGGTCTGTGTGTGTGTGTGTATTTGCCCTGTGATGGACTGGCACTCTGTCCAGGGTTTGTTCCTGATTTGCACCCTATGGTTGTTGGGATAGACGCCAGCAGACCCTCGTGACCCTGTTCAGGACAAAGTGGTTTAGAAAATGACTGATTTCAGTACTACTTTAGTTGTGAAGCGTTTCAAGAAACACTCGCTAATTACCAAATGATCTTAACTCTGTGATAGCAAAGTACTTGGTGTTACAAAGCTTTCAAGAAACACACCCCAGATTTCTAGGAACATGGGAGTAAAACTGGAATAAATCCAACCAAGTACCGGAAACAATATGCAAATTACACACCGACAGCAACATGGCACAGGATTCAAATCAAGGATATTGGATTCTTGAAGCAGCAGTCCCACCCAATGCAAAATTGCAAAATGTTTTTCCAATCTATGTATATAAAAGCCAAATACAACTGACTCACTCATCATGAAATCTCCCGAGCCATGAGGACTTGGGACTTGAAATTTGGAATGTAGGTTACCTTTGGATCATAAGTGCTTGCTAAGAAACGGTTTTAAAAATTAAAAAAAAAGGTTTTATCTATCTATCTATCTATCTAAAAACTTTGTGGTCCAAACGCAAAATTTCTTATAGTTTTTTAGACCCATTTTTCACGAGAGAACTATTTAATGGATTTAGATCGGGTTTTTTTTCTATAATTTGCTTGAACATTCCGGTTGATTTTGCGACTTTCTCATTGCACTAAGTGTCATAGTTTGCTTGTGGTACTGATTTATTAGTGCGAATCTGAGAGAGACACAGTGAGCTGAGGGGGCGGGGCTCTCTTCACTCACACGTCTGCCTCAGGGCGTAACATTAACTCTGCTTAGTTAGCTAACGAGAGAACTACTTAACGGATTTAGATCTTTTTTTTCTATGATTTGCTTGAACATTCCAGTTGGTTTTGCGACTTTCTTATTGCGCTAAGAATCATAGTTTGCTTGTGGTACCGATTTATTAGTGCGAATCCGAGACAGACTCATCGGGCTGCAGGGCCCTCCTCACTCATGCATCTGCCTCGGGGAGCAACCTTAACTCCGCTTAGTTAGCAAACGAGAGAACTACTTAATGGATTTAGATCGAGTTTTTTTTTAGAATTTGCTTGAACATTCCGGTTGATTTAGCGACTTTCTCATTGCTCTAAGTATCATAGTTTGCTTGTGGTACTGATTTATTAGTGCGAGTCCGAGAGAGACTCAGCGGGCTGTGGGGAGGGGGGCGGGGCCCTCCTCACTCTCGCGTCTGCCTCGGGGCGTAACCTTAACTCCGCTTAGTTAGCGAACGAGAGAACTACTTAACGGATTTAGATCAAGTTTTTTTCTATGATTTGCTTGAACATTCCGGTTGATTTTGCAACTTTCTCATTGCGTTAAGTATCATAGTTTGCTTGTGGTACTGATTTATTAGTGCGAATCCGAGAGAGACTCAACGGGTTGCGGGGCCCTCCTCACTCATGCATCTGCCTCGGGGCGCAACCTTAACTCCGCTTAGTTAGCAAACGAAAGAACTACTTAACGGATTTAGATCAAGTTTTTTTCTATAATTTGCTTGAACATTCCGGTTGATTTTGCGACTTTCTCATTGCTCTAAGTATCATAATTTGCTTGCGGTACTGATTTATATGTGCGAGTCCGAGAGAGACACAGCGGGCTGCGTGGAGGGGGGCGGGGCCCTCCTCACTCTCGCGTCTGCCTCGGGGCGTAACCTTAACTCCGCTTAGTTAGCAAACGAGAGAACTACTTAACGGATTTAGCTCTTTTTTTCTATAATTTGCTTGAACATTCCGGCTGATTTTGCGACTAAGAATCATAGTTTGCTTGCAGGAGTGATATTTTTGCTCTAATCCGAGACAGAGGCTGCAGGCCGAGGGGAAGGGGAAGAGTGATGTCAGGAGTGGGGAGCCAGGCCGGGCCCTCCTCACTGTCCTGTTTTACTAATACGCTGGCGAAGCTGCAGGGGATGATTAGTAAGCTAATAAGACAAATACTTCCCAATCCTTACCTTTGAGAGTTTTACATTTATTTGTGGAATGAGATTAAACTGATTCCATTATCAAGAGTCTGCATATTGTTAATTTATCATTGGCACTGGCTCAGTTATTTCAATAAGCCAATGGACAGTACATGAAAAAAATTGGAAGCATATTGTTGGTTGCTTGAATAAAGTTAATATCCTAAATAAGACATACGAGGGGAAGTTCATTTCAAAAAGCTGCAGCCTGAAAGTAATGAAGGATTGCAAAGCCACAGAAAAATAAAAATGAAAACCCATGGCACACGATCTGATATCATTATGTTACTGTAATTGCAATAATAGACAAACAAAATCATCTCATTATCTAAAAGAAAATGACACATACAGGAAAATGTATGGTGGGCACGTGGAAAAGAAAAAAAAATCATTAGAGGGTACTTGGCAGTTAGAAATTACCAGAAACTCCCAAAACAAAGTGCAATAATGTGAGAGGTTATTTAAAATGGGAGCTTTAACAGGTAAGTGTTCAGTAAGAGTTTAGGGTATACATTAAATCAGCTGACTGTCATGTCTCCCGGCTGGCCTGGGAACGTTTTGGGATTCTCCCGGAAGAGCTGGAAGAAGTGGCCGGGGAGAGGGAAGTCTGGGCCTCTCTGCTTAAGCTGCTGCCCCCGCGACCCGACCTCGGATAAGCGGAAGAGGATGGATGGATGGATGGACTGTCAGGAAAACAACACAAATACATACATACTTACACTCAGCGGCCACTTTATTAGGTACACCTGTTCTGCTGCTTATTAACACAAATATCTAATCAGCCAATCACATGGCAGCAATTTAATGCATTTTGACCTGTTGACATTGTCAAGTGACCTGCTGAAGTTCAAACTGAGCATCAGTATGGGGAAGAAAGGCGATTGAAGTGACTTTGAGCGTGGTATAGTTGTTGGTGCCAGACAGGCTGGTCTGAGTATTTCAGACACTGCTGATCTGCTGAGATTTTCACACACAAACATCTGGAGGGTTTACAGGGAATGGTCAGAAAAAGGGAAACTATCCAATGAGCGGCAGTTCTTTAGTAGAAAATGCCTTGTTGATACCAGAGGTCAAGTGGAGAAGGGCCAGACTGGTTTGAGCTGATAGAAAGGCAACGGGAACTCAAATAAGTACTCATTACAACTGAGGTGTGTAGAAGAGCATCTCTGAGACTTGTAGATTGTCTAATTCGTGTTGCCAGTGAGAATTAAAAGATTCTAAAAACGGCACGATATGAAGTCCCGTGAGATGGAGACTTTTAACATGAAATTCTTTCAAGTCACGCCCTGCTGACAACTATTTTCAAACAAGACCATGGTATCTAACCTCAGTCGTGTGAATGCTTTTGTCAGACACACTTCCTGCGCTCTCAGCTCTTATAAATTTTATCAGGACAATAATTTTATACATTCTAGATGACACGTCAATGACGAAGCGAAGAAGAAAGAGCAGGGACAAACATTTGAGAAAGTCGTTTTAGTTATTAGAGATAAAGAAACGATATTCACTCACAGGCAGTTATACGTTGTGTTGTCACGACGTAAGTCCAAACACAGAATCGAAATTCAATGTGATCTTGAAGAAAAGTTAATTCTAAATATTGTTTTTACTATAGTAAAAGTGAAAATAACGCATATGTAACAATTCCCATGAAAATTACAATCTCTTTAAATTGTATATCCGGTTAACCAAACCTGGGGGTGGGCGAGTGAAGCGAGCAGGGGGCAGAGCCCCCTAGTATATAAAAAAAAGACAAACTGAGACAACTTCACTAAAAGTTTCCATTATTAGCTGAAATTATACTAAACTAGACATTATGCCAGTTACAATAACGGACGCTAGAACAGTAGTGCATAAACATTAGTAGGAACAGTCTATATTAAATGGCAAGGGACCTTGTATGTAGCTGTAATATGTATAATATGTATTGTGTGCCTTTAATTTTCTCTCGCAGTAATACTGGTTTGTATTTCCTTAAAATGCCTGTAATTTTCTCTAACAGTAATACAGTAGAACCTCGGTTCACGACCATAATTTGTTCCAAAACTCTGGTCGAAACCCGATTTGGTCTGAACCGGAGTAATTTCCCCCATAGGATTGTATGTAAACACAATTAATCCATTCCAGACCATACAAACTGTATGTAAATATATATTTTTTTAAGTTTTCAAGCACAAATATAGTTACCTATACCATAGAATGCACAGCATAATAGTAAACTAAATGTAAGAACATTGAATAACACTGAGAAAACCTTGAACAACAGAGTAAACTAACACTGCAACAGTAGCGCTACGAACCGCTCGATTAAAAAACCTTTTTTTTAATGAATTTAAAGCACAGGGAAAAAAATGAACATTTGAAAAATCCGTAATTTAATAAACAACCAAAAAAAGTAACATTGCAACAATGCACATGCGTGCCTGTGTGTGTGTGTGTCTCTCTGGCGCGACTGTGTGTGTGTGTCTCTCTGGCGGGCCTGTGTTTGTGTGTATCTCTCACTCGCACACCTGTGTGTGTGTGTGTGTGCGTGTGTCTGTGTGTGTCTCGCGCACCTTTGTGTGTGTGTCTCTCTGGCGTGCCTGTGTGTGTGTGTGTGTCTCTCTCTCTCTTTCTCTCTCCCTGCACAGGAAATGCACAGGGAGAGACTAAACACATGAGGCCCTGCGCATGCACACTTCACCAGAAGACACACACACACAGATATCTGGACGCACACAGGGGTTTTATTAAAGAGGATTAATAGCACTACATATCCACTAGATGGCAGGAACAGGTCAATAGTTGCTCAGAAGGAATGACACTTTGTTTGTTTAGAATCTATCTACTGTATCTTACCTTGTATCTAATTTTTATTGTTTACAGAATATATACAGTACATTGTTATATATTAAAATAAATGTTATATATTACATATACATTGTTACAGATGGGGGAACCATAAAGCCCCAAACCCTGAACACATTCTACACAAATGCAGTCACTGGTTCAAAACAGAGGTTTTTACGACACCAATACCTCACAAAGTTGTCTTGAAAAGGTTGCACGAGCACAATTCTCATCAAATTATTCTGTCTCTTCTCTCTCTGTCCAACTCCCTCCTGTGAGTGTTGCCTTCCTTCGTGCCAACTCTGACTCTACATAGGAGACTGGATGGCTTCCTTTTATGTCAGACTTGGGAGCACTTCCATTGTCAGGAATTAGCCCTTCTGGGTCAAGTGGAAGTCCTGAAAACCAGGGATCGTGATTCCCCACAGCACCCCCTGGTGGCACCCATGGGATCAAACAGGGCTGACTCCTGGCCCTACAGCTCCCATCATGCTCTACAGGTGTCCACATGGTTACTGAAGTCCTGGGAAGCTGAACTGTAGAGGATGGGGGAGCCTTCCCCCATTGCTCCTTTCTTTTGTCCTCTCATTAGGGTAAGGATCCCATAGCCATCCTGGACAGGATGCCAGATAATCCTGCTTGATACTTACAATATATATATATATATATAAAAATCCTAGACGTGACTTTTTGAAAAAGATACTTTCACATCCCGCAAGATGAGACTTTGTGCCAAGAGAATTAACCATGTCCAGGGCCGGAAATAAAAGAAAGAGTAGATGACAAAGTAGAACATCGTAAAGAATTCAAAATCATTGGCGTGATACACATGCAGAGCAATTTAGAGATAATGAAAGTACTAGAATTTGAAAGTCTGAAAAAAATGATGGTAAAGATGGCATTAGCGCAAACAAACAGAAATTATTACTCGGTGAAATAACGAAACAGCGAAAAGAGATCAAATATATTGTTCAGATTTAAACTTTAAGTTGGAGACTTGTAGGTCGTTTAATTTGTGTTGCCATCAGGGAATAGTAGTGTTTCTTCCCAATGAAGAGGCAAATCCGCGAGAATTAAAAGATTTGTTGTTTGGTAAATGTTAAATCCACATATGCGAGTGGCAGAGACGTAAAGTGGCTGGAGCATAGCACAGCCTAAAGAGTTGGCAAGCGGAGCGAGCAGGGGGCAAGGCCCCCTAGTATATACATACAGTCATATGAAAAAGTTTGGGAACCCCTCTTAATTCTTTGGTTTTTGTTTCTCATTGGCTGAGCTTTCAAAGTAACAACTTCCTTTTAATATATGACATGCCTTATGGAAACAGTAGCATTTCAGCAGTGACATTAAGTTTATTGGATTAACAGAAAATATGCAATATGCATCATAACAAAATTAGACAGGTGCATAAATGTGGGCACCCCAACAGAGACATCACATTAATACTCAGTTGAACCTCCTTTTGCAAATCTAACAGCCTCTAGACGCTATCCTCCTATAGCCTTTGATGAGTGTCTGGATTCTGGATGGAGGTATTTCTGACTATTCTTCCATACAAAATCTCTCCAGTTCAGTTCAATTTGATTGCTGCCGAGTATGGACAGCCTGCTTCAAATCATCCCATAGATTTTCAATGATATTCAAGTCAGGGGACTGTGACGGCCATTTCAGAACATTGTACTTCTCCCTCTGCATGAATGCCTTTGTAGATTTCGAACTGTGTTTTGGGTCATTTTCTTCTTGGAATATCCAACCCCTGTGTAACTTCAACTTTGTGGCTGATGCTTGAACATTATCCTGAAGAATTTGTTGATATTGGGTTGAATTTATCTGACCCTCGACTTTAACAAGGGCCCCAGTCCCTGAACTAGCCACACAGCCCCACAGCATGATGGAACCTCCACCAAATTTGACAGTAGGTAGCAGGTGTTTGTCTTGGACTGTGGTGTTCTTCTTCCACCATGCAAAGCACTTTTTGTTATGACCAAATAACTCCATTTTTGTCTCATCAGTCCAAAGCAATTTGTTCCAAAATGAATCTGGCTTGTCTAAATGAGCATTTGCATACAACAAGCGACTCTGTTTGTGGTGTGAGTGCAGAAAGGGCTTCTTTCTCATCACCCAGCCATGCAGATGTTCTTTGTGCAAATCGCACTGAATTGTAGAACGATGTACAGATACACCATCTGCAGTGAGATGTTCTTGCAGGTCTTTGGAGGTGATCTGTGGGTTGTTTGTAACCATTCTCAAAATCCTGCTCATATGCCGCTCCTATATTTTTCTTGGCCTGCCAGACCTGAGATTTAACAGCAACTGTGCCTGTGGCCTTCCATTTCCTGATTCCATTCATTACGGTCGAAACTGACAGTTTAAACCTCTGAGAGAGCTTTTTGTAGCCTTCCCCTAAACCACGAGACTCAAGAATCTTTGTTTTCAGATCTTTTGAGAGTTGCTTTGAGGATCCCATGCTGTCTGTCACTCTTAATAGGAGAGTCAAAGGGAAGGAAGCACAACTTGCAATTGACCACCTTAAATACCTTTTACCACTCATGATTGAACACACCTGTCTATGAAGTTCAAGGCTTAACGAGCTTAAAACTGTTGGTAGAGCAATTCTGAGAAAATATGGCAAAATCTAAGGAGGATGGACTGGGATAAGCTGTTAAGTGTGGAGACAATTGAGGATTAGTGGAACAGGTTTAAAAACATTTTACATGTAATGCAGGACAGAGACAGGGTCGAAGCAGCCCGAGGAATCATGAATCCATAAAACCCACCTGAGGAATCACAAACACCTGAAAGAGCCAATTGTCCCAAACATTATAGTAAAAGTGTTGTCATTTCTACATGGTGTGACAAAGATTTTAGCAATTTGCCCTGAAATGAAAGTCTGCAATGTGCACATTAATCACAATGTCTGAATTATTTGATATTTAAATTTAAAGTGTGGAACAGAACAGGAAATCAAAGAAACAATGCGTCTTTGCCCCAATAATTATGAAGGGCACTGTGTCTGTGTTAAGCCTGAACTTAATGACAAGTGCAATGAAAGAAGAAATTCGATTGAATGATAGCGGTTTTGTCATTCAGACCAAATCTGAAATCTCTTGTTCTGTTCCATGTGTTCACTTTTAACTTGAAACACATTGGTAATATCATACATGTTTCAACAGGGCCAAGGAAAACATATCTGAGTTTCTGGTTTATTTTCTATTCAGTGCCTGAAATCTGTGCCAGTCGGATTAGTGTTAGGGTATAAGATACCTGCAGCGACACATGTAGCTTTGTGCAAACAGGAAGACGGGATATCGAGCTCCAAATCCCCTCATAAATTCCTTGGTCTGTAACTTTTCTCCCTTCATTTTCTAGGCGGTGTTACTGCATTGTGTACCGTCAACTTTCACTTTAATGGTCAATAAAAACATGAAAGTTTTCTCTCGACATATTTCAGACAAAAAAGCATCCAAATGAGTGATCTTATCTGCATTTTGTGATCTTTAAACTCTCATCTGCAAAGTAAAGAAGTTGAAAAAGTGGTTTGCAGCTGCTGAGTAGTGTGGTCATCCAAGGAAATGACAGGCTGACTCACGGATACATTTTGGGGCGCCAAGCTGGCCATCCACATTTACTCAAAATCAACACGCAATAACTGAAACTCAAACTACTGTCTTCAAAATAACAAGGCTAACTCAATTACAGCTGCTTCATCTGTTCTTAGGTGAGGCTGGAGCTCCTTCACTCTCATCGCGTGGCTAAGAAGTGGCGCCTCCTTCTGGATGGTCACATTTTAATGGCCCAGGGGCCGGAAGAGTCGGAGTCAGTAACCCTCATTGGGTGGTTTCAATGTGCTGTGGAAAAAGAAAAGGACAAGACGGTTAGCGACAGTGGCCTCCTTAGGTCCAGGGTGGTATCACATACCTGGTAGGAACTTGGGGAGTGACCCCCTGATGAGCATAAGTGACGGTAGCAAATTTTAATAACAGCAATATAGAGATAGATAGATAGATAGATAGATAGATAGATAGATAGATAGATAGGAAAGGCGCTATATAATAGATTGATAGATAGTAACGGCACTATATAACAAATAGATAGATAGACAGATAGATAGAAATGAAAGGCACTATATAACAAACAGATAGATAGAT
>JANRMT010062841.1:15625308-15647818 GCA_026402145.1 Polypterus bichir lapradei
ATAGATAGATAGATAGATAGATAGATAGATAGATAGATAGATAGAAAAGGTCTATGTAGTAGATAGATAGAAAGGAAAGGTGCTATATAATGGACAGATTGATAGATAGGAAAGGCACTATATAACAGATAGATATATAGAAATGAAAGGCACTATATAATAGATTGATAGATAGATAGAAAAAGCACTATATAATAGATTGACAGATGGGAAAGGCACTATATGATAGATAGATAGATAGATAGACAGATAGATAGATAGATAGATAGAAGCTATTTAAATAAAGAAATAGATAAATAGGTAGTAAAATAAATAAGTAAATGTGCATGCACGCACTTTGGTCTGAACACATACCAGAATGATAATAAAGCAAGGAAATTAAAAGAAAGAAAACTTCTGCCTTGGCAGTCGCAGTCCCAGTGAGTCACTATACAGGCAAATTCTTGTTGGTATCAAGGAGCCCCCATCTCGTTTCTGGACCCCCTTCTACTGAATGATTTGTTTAGCTGAAAGTCTTAAGTGTTGGTGTGTCACAGAGAGGATGTGCCACATTGTTCCTAATGGCACTCAGCTTTGGTTTGATTCTCACATTCACTACGACTTCCAGGGGGTCCTGAGTAGAGTGCATCCTGTGTCTGAGTTTCCCTTTTAATTAGCCTGTTGATTCGGTGGTCCTCCCTTGAAGTGATGTTACCAGTCCAGCACATTACATTGTAGAATATCACGTTGACGGTCACAGAATTTTAGAAGATGTGAAGGATGTCACTTCCCACATTAAAGGAACGTCGTCTCTCAAGAACTAGAGCTGATAGGCGAAAACTGGGGCCATTTTTGGAATCAGCGGGTCAAGTATACCCAAAAACAGGTCTACAATTTGAGGCACCAAAATGTGTGTTGGCCAGTGTAATCATTTAAATGATGTTAAAACACATGTTAAAATGTTATTGTAATATTGTAATTCGTAACTTTACCATAAGAACAAAAAAGCCAGGCACCCAAATATTTATTTCTTATTATAAATGAGTCTCGGCAGACTATAATACAGGGGTTGCTGCCCCAGTGAAAAATTGACTGTAATATTTTACAGGAGATAGAAATCGGAGAGGGCTGGCAGCCGGTGGTGATTTACTGCGTTTAAAAGTGGTAAGTCTTTTTTTTTTCACTAAGAGGGGGGAAAGATTTATCATTGCCATGAACTTTTTACGAGAGGCTTTCTTTTCCAGAAACAACAACACAGGTATTTAACCTGCAACATGTCAGCTCCTCCTGGAAAACGGGGGAGTAAGTGCACATTTGTTTATTTTCAAATTGCACTAAATGACCAAATTATATTTTTTTCCAGTCTTAAGACGATGGCAGCAGCAGCAGCATTCCAAATACTGATTGATGAGTTAAGTTCATTCAAAGGTTGTGAGTTCGCTGAATTAAAGGCTCACATTGGTGTCGAGCAATTGTATAAATATATCTCCCCTCTTCAATACTCCTACTTGTATTCAAAAAATGTTAACTTCTGTTAATGATTTTCCATGAAGTGGTGAAGAAAAGGTGTCCTTATTCTCCTTAACCATTTGCTGTATCTGTAGTTTCACTCTGTGGGAAGTCAACAGAAATAAAAAAATAGAGATGTAAGCAAATGGAGTAGTAAATGATGAATACACTTGTAGCGGTCCAGTGCCATTAAGATTCACACCATCGAAGGGATGGTGCTTTATTTATTTTTTTAGTGGAGATTCCAGGACCTTGGCCCGACCCTCAGGCACTCACATGTGGACGGGTTCAGGAGCGCTCCTTTCTTCATAGGTTGGCTATGAATCCACATACAGTCCTCACGTAACAGGCAAACAGCAGACAATCCAGACCCCGACCAAGAAACGATCCAGGACAAAAATGAGACAGTACAGGTATCAGGCAAGAACTTCAGACTTCTTCTTCTTTCACTTGCTCCCGTTAAGGGTTGCCACTGTGGATCATCATCTTCCATATCTTTCTGTCATCATCTTGTTCTGCTATACCCATCACCTCCATGTCCTCTCTCACTACATCCATAAACCTTCTCTTAGGCCTTCCTCTTCTCCTCTTGCCTGGCAGCTCTATCCTTAGCACCCTACTCCCAATATACCCAGCATCTCTCCTCTGCACATGTCCAAACCAACGCAATCTCGCCTCTCTGACTTTGTCTCCCAACAGTCCAACCTGAGCTGGCCCTCTAATGTCCTCGTTTCTAATCCTGTCCATCCTCATCACACTTGATGCAAATCTTACCATCTTTAACTCTGCCACCTCCAGCTTTGTCTCCTGCTTTCTGGTCAGTGCCGACGTCTCCAGCCCATATAACATAGTTGGTCTCACTACTGTCCTGTAGACCTTCCCTTTCACTTTTGCTGATATCCGTCTGTCACAAGTCACTCCTGTCACTCTTCTCCACCCACTCCACCCTGCCTGCACTCTCTTCTTCACTTCTCTTTCACAATCCCCATTACTGTTGATCCCAAGTATTTAAACTCATCCACCTTCGCCAACTCTACTCCCTCATCCTCACCATTCCACTGACCTCCCTCTCATTCACACACATGTATTCTGTCTTAGTGGTCCTACTGACCTTCATTTCTCTCCTCTCTAGAGCAGATCTCCACCTCTCCAGGGTCTCCTCAACCTGCTCCCTACTCTCACTACAGATCACAATGTCATCAGCAAACATCATAGTCCACGAGGACTCCTCTCTAATCTTGTCTGTCAACCTGTCCATCACCATTTCAAAAAAGAAAAGGCTCAGAGTCGATCCCTGATGTAATCCCACCTCCACGTTGAATGCATCCTTCACTCCCACCGCAGACCTCACTACTGTCACACTTCCCTCGTACATATCCTGTACAACTCTTACGTACTTCTCTGCCCTTCCCGACTTCCTCATACAATACCACAACTCTTTTCGAGGCACCCTGTCATATGCTTTCTCCAAGTCCACAAAGATGC
This sequence comes from Polypterus bichir lapradei, assembly GCA_026402145.1. Lineage (NCBI taxonomy): Eukaryota > Metazoa > Chordata > Cladistia > Polypteriformes > Polypteridae > Polypterus > Polypterus bichir. The sequence continues at coordinate 15,628,282 of JANRMT010062841.1, forward strand.
AATGCAACTCCTTCTGGCCTTCTCTATATTTCTCCATCAACACCCTCAGAGCAAACATTGCATCTGTCGTGCTCTTTCTTCAGAACTTCAGACGTGAAACAAAAATACTTCTTCTTTTTTTGTCAACACTAGCTTCCTTTTAAATGTCGAGCCAGCCTCTTTGTACCCAATAGCCCCTGTACCCTCAGCAGATGACCAATCAGAGCCACTGCAGGGACTACTGGGAGTTGAAGTTTCAAGTACCGCTACAAACTGAACTCATTTTATGATGATAAATCACAAGCTGTTCGTTTATTTATCACTTTTTTCAATGCACAGTTGTAGGAAGAACTCCATTTGGGAGCAAAGCCTATATGTGGTGCTAGAAAACTCACTGGTACGCCCACACTCTGTCACTGTGGGCCAGTCAACACACAAGGACCACCACAAGGAACAGGCCTCTGACCTTTTCTTCTTCACTCTGCACACCTCTGACTATAAATATAACAGCAGGTCGTCTCACTCACAGAAATTCTCAGATGATTCTGCACTTATGGGGTGTATTGATGAGGGAGATGAGGCCGAAGAGAGGAGTCATGGATGGAACTTTGAGAATTCTCTGCAACTTAACATCAGAAAAACCAAGCAACTGGTTATTGACTTTTGCCGTGCCAAAGAGCCTCTATGTCCGGTCACTATTCACGGAGTAAATTTAGAGGTGGTCCATTCCTACAAGTACTTGGGGGCAAGCCCGGCACCACCATTAAGGTGAATTAGGCGTTTGCCTAGGGTGCAGATCATAAGGTGGAAAAAACCCGGGTTAACTACCGAATAGTCAGTTGGCACACTAATCAGCTTGGCCTAGGGCGCAAAATAACCTAGTATTGGCACTGCTTGGGGGTGCACATTAATGACATGTTGGACTGGTCTGAGGACACAGAGAGAGCAGAGCAGGCTCTTTATCCTTAGAGGATTATGTTCCTTTAATGTGGGGAGTGACATCCTTCACATCTTCTACAACTCTTCTGTTGGTCAATGCGATTTCCCACACTATGGTGTGCTGGGCTGATAACATCACTTCAAAAGAGGACCACTGAATCAACAAGCTATTTAAAGGGGCAGACTCACTTATAGGACACACTCTGGACCCCCTGGAGGTCATAGCAAAGGAAAGAATTAAAACAAAATTAAAACAAAAAGTGCTATTATGAACAGCGCTGCACATCCTCTCTCTGACACCAACACTGAGGACTTTCAGACAATGAATTACTCAGCAGAATTGAGTTAAGAAACATGACGAGGGCTCCTTGATATGCCTGTATAACGCCTCATTGAGACTGGGGTAGCCTAGTCAGAACTTTTCTTGCTATTAATTTTCTTGCTTTATAGTCATTCTGATGTTTATTAATTTATGTATTAAGAGCTTCTGTAAAATGCCAAATGTCCCCCTACAGACAAATAAACTTCTATCTATTTATCTAATTTAGAGTCACAGATGGCCTTAACAGACACATCTTTATTATACAGGAAAACCATAGTTAAATGGTGTGGCAGACGTCTGGTGCCTGTGCCCATCAGGGACACCCCTGTGATGGAAGGACCACTTTAGATGACAGATTCATGGCAATACCTCCCCCAGGAACACAAGAGGGCAACCCCTCTGGACTGCATTGGGGCTATAGGGGCTTGGAGCTTGGAAGCACAAACCAGGAAGTGCCTGGATAGTCCTGGATTCCTGGAATGCAGCACTTCCACCATACTCTGAAGTGCTGCCAGAAGAGGATCCGGGTGCACTATACAGTAGGCCGCCTCACTCCGTTCGAGGAGCCAGAGTCGGGAGGTGCAGGACGAAACTTATGTGGTTAGGAGTGGAGGCGGCAGAGGAGAAAGAGAGAAGAAAGAAAAGGGTTTGAGCAGTATTGTGGGACTGTGTTGCACATGTGGGGAATGGGCAAGATGTTTCTCCCAAGAGAAAAAAAATAAACAGTGCGCAGCTTTTGCACTTGTGTGTCTCTGCGCCTGTCTGTGTTCGGGTTTGGGAAGCTGTACATCCCCGTGGCATTTCACAAAGATCAAAGGCTGGGAACATTCATTGATCACAGCATGTTGCCACACCCACCACATGATGAACCACCTGGATTGGGATCCGAATGCAGTGCTTGGTGAAAAATCACATAGATAAAGAAAGAACACACACATTCTGCCTAGCCCCCATGGGATATATCCATCTATCCATACATTTCTGAGGTTTCCTAATCTAATTCAGGGTCCTGATAATCCATAGCCCTGGAAAAAAGAAAAAAAATTCTCATGTTACTTGTGTTGCATAATCTATATGTTTGTTTTCAAGCTGAATACTGAAAATGTGCAAAACCAATACATTGTTTTGCTAAAATAATATTAATACTTCCAGAAAAATCGTAGTACAATGTGAGCAGGAAAGACGCATTCCTATAATTCTGTACTTTCAGATAAGAACATAAGAAATTTGACAAATGAGAGGAGACCATTCAGTCCATCAAGTCCGTTTGTTTAGCTTATAGTTAAATTGTCCCAATACCTCATCCAGATTCTTCTCGAAAGTTGTCACGATTTCAGCTTCAATTCCATTTCTTGGTAGTTTGTTCCAGAGTCTTACAACTCTTTGCATAAAGAAGTGCTTCCTGGCTTCAGTCCTAAATGCACACTGCCTTTTCACTAATGTCTTCGAGGAGCTGATGTTGCTGGATCTGCTTCATCAATACCTTTGAATTAGGTCCCCACACAGTCTCCTCAGGTTTATTTCTCTGAGTCTGTGACAGTAGGACATGTCCTAAGTCCTGGGATGCACTTGGTTGCTCTCCTCTGCACAGCTTCAAGTGCTGCTATGTCTTTCTTGTAGCGTGGTGACCAGAACTGCACACAATACTCCGGTTGTGGTCTCACGAGTGCATTGTATAGTTTGAGCATAGCGTCTCATGACTTTAACACTAGAATTACCAGAGCCTACGAGAAAACTCGCAAATCTGGCCCACCTTAAATCCGTTCGCACCACTCCATCAGCGTCTTTTGTCCTATTAATGTGCCAATTAAGACAAGCAGCCGGCTATTACATCCCTCCACCATTGCAGAAAGTTTACAAAATTCGCCCAGCTCATGCCTTGTTTGATTATCTGGGAATAAGTGAACTGCTGGAGTTTTAGAGTGGAATTAATAGATTGTTATTTGGAACACATGCATTTCATGTGTGTTCTGTTTCTACAGTAATCTGTGTAAACAGCTTTTATGATATAAATAAAATTGAAGACCTGCTTCTCTCCCCTATTTATTGGTCAAGAGTCCCGTGTTCAATATGTATTACTTTGGAGCCATGTGTTGACTGATGGTTACCTCAAACTTGGCACTAAAACATCATTTTCATTTTCATTTTTGAAAACCACACTATGCACTATGGCCACCCTAAGCAGTGGGCTCAATACACTCCTGTGTCAGGTGCATACTTTGAGGATTGGTGTGAAGAAGTGTTGTTACCAATATGTCCATAGTGAGGGTCTGCCAGTTAACACATTGACTGCTGAACCATTAATTACCAGGACACTGCAGTAATGGTTTATGCATATATGGTAATGAACTCTATGAAAATTCATAAAAAAGTAAAGAAACAAATTAGAAACCAACTATTTTATTATGAACAGTAACTCCGTCAAAATGTAAAGAAACTTTTCATGACTTTATTTTGACCAGCAACACGACTAAAAATCTCCATTTGAATGAGAGTCCCAGAATTATGGCACTGTGCAGAACGCAGTCTTAGAAAAATAAGTGTTGCAAAGATAATGCATTTTTTTGAACTGTCCATGCTTGTTGTACACAATGGATTTGGTAGTTGCTGACTGTTTATGCTCAGTGGGCTTCCGAATGTCCATGTAGCGCTGTCCTAACAGTTGTGACAAGTCGGACGCCTTGTGATGATGAAATGCCTTTGGGGTAGCTATCCGCATCAGTGCCAGAGCCTACAGGTTCTACATCATCCAATTGATCACCACTATCTCAATCAAAGTCATCATCATCAAAATATTCATCTTGCAATACACATAGTTGTTTCAAAATATCAGAAACTTTATACCTTGTTTTCAAGGAGATAACCATGAACTGTCGTTTGATTGCCTTAACTCTTTCATGGTGGATGTCGACTTTTGTCGAAATTCAGGGGTAAAGAATGGTAATCAGCTGTAAATTGTGAGACAAAACTTCCCATTACATTTTAGCTTGGCTCTCTTTGCTAGAAGGAAAGTTAACTTTGTTGATTTGACTTCAATTCCCTTCTCGCGCGTGAGTAGCGAAGAGCAAACAACTTCTGAAATGGCATCGACGTCTGGCGAAGGAGCGACGCGAATGCGCAGAGGCAAAATACTTGGTGGACGGCGTTTTGCGTATTATCACTGAATCGTACTCTGACTTGTTGGAATCCGATTTTGATGTAAGTGATCTGGAGATGGAGATCGAAAATTAAAAGTGAGGTACAGGCATCAGCTGATCAGTTGCCAGCTGATTGTGGTGCGGAACATGTTCGTGTAAGCTGATGTTGGCCTGGGAGGACCACCACTTATGATGACAAGAAGTACAAACCAGATTGTGTTGCACTGTGACTGCCACTACCACCCACCTGCAGAGCAAAGACAACCAGGTAACTACTGGCCATCGAGTCACCCCTGCACAGCCACTGCTGCCAGAGACTCCGAACAGTTACCAACAGCAGCCACAGCACGCATCAACAGACTTTTATGTTGATTTGTGTGAAAGAATTGCTATGTGTGCAGTCCTCAAATAGTTAAAAAAATATATATATGGCTATTGTCACACAAGCGTGCTTGTGGAGCAGCCGACGGGCTCAATGATGTGGGACAACACAAAGAAAGTGGGTTTTGTACAAGGCATTAATGTCTCTCTCTCTCGTTCAACAGATAAGGAGAAGAATAAAACATACCATCAGAAGACTGGCAGACGATTCCATTCATCCGTTAAATCCACCACTTCCGACCTTACCTGATAACTGCACTTCTGGCCTTTCCATTCCATGTCATGTCCGCTCGAACTTCTGCCCAGCATTCCCTCTGTGTTTAATTTCCTGGCAGTCTCCATATATAAATGTCACTCATGCACTGCAATTTTGTCCGTTGTATGATTCATTATTTCATTGAATGCATAAGCCAGGGAAGACTATTCTGGACTTTACACTATACGGGGCTCAAACCCCAAATTTTTATGAGTGTGTTGTCTACTTCTTTTCACACTATCCACTAGATGGCAGCACTACAGTAGAAAACTGAGACACAGCAGCAAAGCTCACCAGCAAGTTTGCAAGATCTGCGCCTCCACCACCCGATCAAAGCGCCGTGCTGTCCCTAAATCGATGGATTGAAGGCCAGAGGTCCACATGACCGTCATCTGCAAATTCTTCCATGTGAAGCCTGAAAACCATGAGGACTGATTGAGATCATTTATATTAGGGCTGGGTGGTCTCATGGCCTCGGAACCCTTGCAGATTTTGTTTTGTTTTTTTTTCTCCAGTTTTTTGTCCACCCTGTCCTTCGGACCTTACTTTTATTATATGCTAATTAGTATTATATTTTGTCTTTTTTCTCTTTCTTCATCCTGTAAAGCACTTTGAACTACATCATTTGTACGAAAATGTGCTATATAATGTGCATCCGGAAAGTATTCACAGCGCATCACTTTTTCCACATTTTGTTATGTTACAGCCTTATTCCAAAATGGATTAAATTCATTTTTTTCCTCAGAATTCTACACACAACACCGCCTGGAGTTTGCCAAAACGCACCAGAAGGACTCTCAGACCATGAGAAACAAAATTCTCTGATCTGATGAGACAAAGATTGAACTCTTTGGTGTGAATGCCAGACGTCACGTTTGGAGGAAACCAGGCACCGCTCATCACCAGGCCAATACCATCCCTACAGTGAAGCATGGTGGTGGCAGCATCATGCTGTGGGGATGTTTTTCAGTGGCAGGAACTGGGAGACTAGTCAGGATAAAGGGAAAGATGACTGCAGCAATGTACAAAGACATCCTGGATGAAAACCTGATCCAGAGCGCTCTTGACCTCAGACTGGGGCGACGGTTCATCTTTCAGCAGGACAACGACCCTAAGCACACAGCCAAGATATCAAAGGAGTGGCTTCAGGACAACTCTGTGAATGTCCTTGAGTGGCCCAGCCAGAGCCCAGACTTGAATCCGATTGAACATCTCTGGAGAGATCTTAAAATGGCTGTGCACCGACGCTTTCCATCCAACCTGATGGAGCTTGAGAGATGCTGCAAAGAGGAATGGGCGAAACTGGCCAAGGATAGGTGTGCCAAGCTTGTGGCATCATATTCAAAAAGACTTGAGGCTGTAATTGCTGCCAAAGGTGCATCGACAAAGTATTGAGCAAAGGCTGTGAATACTTATGTACATGTGATTTCTCAGTTTTTTTTATTTTTAATAAATTTGCAAAAACCTCAAGTAAACTTTTTTCACGTTGTCATTATGGGGTGTTGTGTGTAGAATTCTGAGGAAAAAAATGAATTTAATCCATTTTGGAATAAGGCTGTAACACAACAAAATGTGGAAAAAGTGATGCGCTGTGAATAAATATTGTTGTTGTTGCTGAAGGTTTTGCACACTGAGATATAAGTTCTGTCATACGTCGGCGTGTAATTGTAATGATGGAGGCTAATTTTCTCGATGTATGAAAGTAAATGTTTTCTATGACAAAATAAATGACTTTCTTTATATTTTGTAAATTATACTATTCAAAATCTTTAATTTGATTATGGAACCCCACAAATAGAAAATAAAGAAGTCAACAGTTAAAATACAAGCTCTATTAAAATTCATATTCTGCTTTGTAATGGAATAAGACACCAACCATCTGGTAATATGTCAAAGAACATATCTACTTTTCTTTTGATTTTTTTTGTTTCCATGCAGAAAAAAAATAAAATCCCAGCATGTCTTGATTGTCTTGTTGCATAATAAATGTATAATAAGATGGTGAAAAGCCAGAAATGTCTACGTTTAGAATGATTAACATGTTTATCCAGGTGGTTATGATTTGTGTGTATTAACTGTATTTTTATCTTCATTTAACTCAATGGCTGTACTTTTATTATTAGCCTTTCATTGTTAGTGTAAATGAACATAGTTGTACTAGTTGGAGAGTAACATCCATCTTCTTCACTTGAAGCATTTCAGAAATCAGTAAGAAAAAATTTTTCTGTGTCTTTCCATTATGCACTCTTAAAACCGTTTAAACATGTTCATATTTTTCTGTAGGAAACGGGGAAAAAATTTACGGTGAAATAACGTTCAAGTTTAAATTTATTGTAAAGTGCACATGCTGTTCTTGCATGGCTCCCGCAGACTAATGACATTAAAACATCAGAAAAACGTTGACACGAACACGCAACCAAAGCAAAAAACGGCCAAACAGACCAAAGTTAAAACTGACCAATCAGATTGCTCAGAGGGACACACACACTGACAGACAGACATTAGTATTTTAGAACATTAGAACAATCTGGATGAGAACAGGCCATCGAGCCCAAAATGTGCTGGGGAGGCAGCATAAAGATGAAAGACGCTTCACGTCTGGACAAACTTGTTAAGAAGGCAGGCTCTATTGTAGGAGTAAAGTTGGACAGTTTAACATCTGTAGCAGAGCGACAGGCACTAAGCAAACTCCGGTCAATCATGAAGAATCCACTGCATCCACTGAACAGTGTCATCTCCAGGCAGAGGAGTAGCTTCAGTGACAGACTTTTGTCACTGTCTTGCTCCACTGACAGACTGAGAAGATCGTTCCTCCCCCACACTATGCGACTCTTCAATTCCACCCGAGGGAGTAAATGCTAACATTACTCAAAGTTATTGTCTGCTTTTACATGCATTTTTATTACTATTTAATTTAATATTGTTTTTTGAATTAGTATACTGCTGCTCGATTATATGAATTCCCCCTTGGGATTAATAAAGTATCTATCTATTTATCTATCAAAGCTCACCAGTCCTGTCCACTTAATTTCTGCAAAATAACATCAAGTCGAGTTATGAAGGTTCCTAAAGTCCTACTGTCCACCACATTACTTGATAACTTGTTCCATGTGCCTATAGTACTCTGTGTGAAGAAAAACTTCCTAATGTTTGTACGAAATTTACCTGTGGTGCCCCTTGTTACCACTGCCAAATTCTAGACCCCAGAGAACCAGGAGCTGCAACTGAGCAAACATGGGAGAGGAGAATTGAGACAAAGACAAAGATGAATGTTCAAAAACTGAAATTTTGGTTTATTCCAAACATGCCAAAAAACATTTACAATAAAGTTCTGCAAATGGATATGCAGTTCAATGGAAGAGCATTAAGAGAAACAAGAAGAATAATTGCAACTACAATACAATACAATTTATTTGTGTATAGCCCAAAATCCACAAGGAGGGCCGCAATGCGCTTTAACAGGCCCTGCCTTTTGACAGCCCTCCAGCCTTGACTTTCTAAGAAGACAAGAAAAAACTCCCAAAATAACCCTTGTAGGGAAAAAATGGAAGAAACCTCAGGAAAGGCAGTTCAAAGAGAGACCCCTTTCCAGGTAGGTTGGGCGTTCAGTGGGTGTCAAAAAGAAGGGGATCAATACAATACACAGAACAGAACACAAGTCATCCTCAATCTATATATATAATTCACTAAGGCAAGACAACCATGGAAAGCACGCCGGAAGGGGCGTGGATTCACTAAGCCGCCGACAAGTGAGACACCTATGGCGCACGCAGGAAGGAGCCACGCCCACCAACTCCAAGACCATTGGATACGACGACAACTCACATAGCCACGCCCACCAACTCGGACGCAACGACACAGAAAAACCGGCGTCATTTATATTCGTCTGTCGTAGAGGTCACATACAGCTCTGACCCATGTTGACTGTTCATAGAGGCATGTTTCTCGCGGAGGTGAGTCACCATATACAGCATGTAAAACGCTTTGCGAGGGGTATCCCATGGGATCCTTAAAACGTTCCTTTACAACTGAGGTTAAAACACAATGAAGTGAGCAGTCTTTAAAAACGAGTTTTCGGTTACGACGCACGACCGCGTGCACCATAGCAAACTGTTTTACACGCTACATACAGAAATTCGCATCCGTGAAAAACATGCGTCTTCTTAGATGCTCCTGCACTTTGTACAAACCCCCCTCCCACCTCGCTACCACCGTGGTCGGGTGTCTTGGTGGATTATATATAGAAAGGCAGCCAAAGCCACACAGAGCAATGAAAAGTCTACGTGAGTCACAGGTGCATCTGGACTGTGCACCCACAGCGCCTGAGCGCCGCACGGATGATTGTGTGTTAGTTCGTTCCGTGCATTGGTTAAAACCCAATGAAGAAAGCAGTCTTTAAAAACCAATAAGCCCTGTGCCTCTGCTTCATTACCGTCACACCTGCTTCACCAATGCAGGCCCTGCAACAGTCGAGACGCTATCTCAGCAGCTGACCTTCTCTGTGCCTGACCGGTTCACACAGAGGCACCACATGACCAGGCGGTGTGTATGCTTCGAGAATGAGGGTGGACGCGACAGGACTATCTAAGAAGAGGCATGTTTGTCACGGATGTAAATCGCTGTATGCAGCGTGTAAAACAATTTGTCGCGAATGTGAATCGCTGTATGCAGCGTGTAAAACGCTGTATTGTATGTTGCCCTCTCCAGAGTTACATCTTTTCATTCACCTACAGTCGTATACACATTGAAGTGAGCAGTCTTTCAAAACCGAGTTTTCTGTTACAACGCACGACCGCGTGCACCATAGCAAGCTGTTTTACACGCTACATACAGCAATTCACATCCGCGACAAACATGCGGCGTCTTAGATGTACCTGCACTTTGTACACACCCCACTCCCACCTCGTTGCTGTCGTGGTCGGGTGTCTTGGTGGATTATATATAGAAAAGCAGCCAGAATCGCACAGAGCAATGAAAAGTCTAGGTGAGTCTCAGGTGCATCTGGACTGTGTAAAGGCAACGACTCGAGTGACGAGTTGGAGGTGGGCACATGAGCGGGCAGTGCATACTGGACGAGAAATCAGCAGACTAGCATGACGGAGGGAACGGAGTGGACGTCCTTCTCCTCTCCTCCCGTTCCAATCTCCGCGCCTGAGCACTGCACGGACGATTGTGTGTTGGTTCGTTCCGTGCATTGTTACAATGTTGCTTTTCTTGCTGATTTATTACATTACCGATTTTTCAAATGTTAATTTTCTCCCTGTGCTTAAAAATTATTAAAAAACCGGCCTGATTATGCGGCGTATGGTACGCCGCGGGTTGGCTAGTACAATATAATTGGGCAATAGAAATATTACAAGTACAGAGCAGAATTCAACAATAGATAATATTACATGCTATCAATCTTCTACAACATAATAATAACACTAATAATAATAATAAAATGTTTGCGATGATTAAAGAGAAGGTGTCCAATCTAATGTTGTGTGCTAGAGAGTTCACTGGAAACTGTGCCACTTGCTTCTTTGTCCTAATACAGTGGCTGTTTTGTGACATTTCTGCTTAGTGCCATGTTGTCGGAAACTAAAGAGTGTTTATGAGAAGATAGTTGAAAATTCAAAAGAACGAGTTGTACTTATACTCTGTCCTTTCGGTTATTCATTTGTTCATCTTCAGTAAAATATAACAGTTTGTATTTTTAGGGTACAAGCAGATAAGTGTCTTATTCAGGGTTAGACAGTGTGGAAGGCAAAAATGAAACAAACTCCTGTTTTTGAATTGAAGTCCATCACTCTACCACACAACAACACCGCGTTGAAGTTGTTGGCAAGTTTTTGCTTGTTGGACCATCCCCTCCAAATGTTCCTTTTGTAAAAAGCCAAACTGCTTTAGAATTTACAGTCAGGGAGCGCTGCCAGGAGGCGACTTGGGCGTATTTGAATGTCTCAAACAGGTCTTTTAATTGTCCCATGTAAAGGCAATGCTGGTAATCAATACTAATTAGAGTCTGAATGAGCCCACATGAGCAAGCTTGTAACAATCAAGTTTTTGAATAAAGGTTGAGCAGTGGGTCGCTATAAACATAAGCCAATAAAAAATAAGTTACTGCTGACACATTAACGATGTGAAACAGTAAAAAATGTGTTAAGTATTAATAACTACAGTAAAAGGTTACTCACTTACAAATACCGCATATAAAATTATAATTAACTCCCAAATGTCTGCTTACCTTCATATGTTTTCTCAACAGCGTATTTTAATTACATTTTATAACACCACAACAAGTAAATCACAACTCAATTTTGTGACATTTTATTGCAGGTTCTGCATACTGTTATGTAACGAGACCTTAACACAAGCTTAGTTTGGTCCTGATAGGACTTATAAAGTATCATTAAAGTGGGTATTCATCTCCATACAGTGTGGCTTATTAAGAGCCTTTAATGTGCTGATTGTCATGAAATGGAAAAAAAAATATGTGTGAGGTCTCCAAAAGTAGGCCAAGAAGCAGGCCAGGACCTTGACTATCTTGCCCAGAAGAGGGTAAACTCAGCCAGGTTGCAAATGCTACCTGCTTGCTTCAGCCAAAGAAGTCCACCAAAACTGAAAAACTGGCAAAACAAAACGAAATTTCCACAAATCTATCAAAAAGTCCCATAAGAGGGCAGATAACCGTCAAACCATGGCATGTGAACGAAAAGGACAACAATGAATCTTTATACCATGAAGACATATAAAGTAGAAATAACATGGCAAATGCTCAGCAGAGCAAAAAAGTGATAAAAAGGTAATCCATAGCAAACAAGTGCAGAAACACAATCCGGGCGTCAGAATCTAATGAAAACACACACAAAAAAAACACCCAGTAAATCCCATCAGAAATACTGTAGCAATACTCACAGAACTGAACGATGAATGAGATAATCTGCTACTGAGCCTTCTCAGCTCATTTAAATAGCCAGAGGGAGGGCTCAGGATTGGTGATGTCAGGTAGGCCACACCCCATGGGGCTCCACCCACAAAGAACAAGGAACAGGGGAACATTTAAAAAGACAGCACATAATAATTGTCATAATATAAAATACAAAGAAATATGACACATCCAAACTCAAAAACATCAAAATTTACAATAAAGTACATCTACTGTACACACATTAATACATACTGTAGCACGAGTAAATATGAAGGATGCACAGGTCTTATGCTAAAGGGTACAATTATCAAGAGGAATATGTCTCATCATAAGCCACCTCTGACATTTCCAAAGTGAAAACATTTTAGTAGGCCACATTGAAAAGATGAATATCCATTTGAAGGCTGCTTTGTAAGAGTTATTAAGAAGTCTTGATGGAAGGAATATCCCACCCAAAAATTATATTATTAATATATATTTATATTATATTATTATATTAGTATATATATTATTTTATGTTACTTATCCTAACTGTTTTGTAGTAATGACAGAGAAAAAATGTAATCTCATGCGTTCATGGAGAATGACAATATAAACATTTTATATGATACAAGCCAATGATGAAAAATGCTGTACAATGGCAAACAATATGAGAAACACTTATGGGAAAAGCAAAAATTAAAAATCTTGCATGAGAAACACTCATGGGGAAAAAAAAGACAATTCTCGTTATTCGTGTTACTCATCATCCACATGGCAGCTTTCCAGTCAGCTTCTGAAAACATGGAAAATGTTTCTTTCTGTTATAATAAACAAATCTTGGGATGAGACATGACTTTTTGAGAGACTTTTTGGAATGAGGTCCCGCGAGACGGAGACTTTTAACATGAGATTCTTTCAAGTCACGTCATACTTACAGTACAACCTTTGGAAGCTCGTCCCGTGAGATGGTGACTTTTAACATGAAATTCTTTCAAGTCATGCCCTACTTACAACCATTTTCAAACAAGACCACGGCCATCTAACCTCTCAGTTGTAGGAATGCTTTTGTCAGACACACTTCCTGTGCTCTCACCTCTCAGTCGTGTGAATGCTTTTGGCAGACTCAATTCTCAATTCAAAGCTCTTATGAATTTTATCAGGACAATAATTTTATACATTCTAGGTGACACGTCAATGACTAAGTGAAGAAGAAAGAGCAGGGACAAACATTCGTAAAACTCGGGTAATTTATTAGAGATAAAGAAACTAAATTTCTCACGGGCAGTTATACATTGCATTGTCATGATGTATGTCCAAACACAGAATCAAAATTCAGTGCAATCTTGAAGAAAAGTTAATTCCAAATATTGTTTTTAATGAAGTTTTAAAGTAAAAGTGAAAATAATGCCTATGTAACAGTCATTTAGTCAGTCATTGTCCAACCCGCTATATCCTAACACAGGGTCATGGGGGTCTGCTGGAGCCAATCCCAGTCAGCATAGGGTGCAAGGCAGGAACAAACCCCAGACAGGGCGCCAGCCCACCGCAGGTATATGTAACAATACCCATGAAAATAATCTCTTTAAACTGCATATCCGGTTAACCAAACCCGGGGGTGGGCGAGCAAAGCGAGCAGGGTGTGGAGCCCCCTAGTTTTTCTAAAATATAAGAAATACTCCACCCAAAAAACACACATACACACACACACACACGCATTTATATATATATAGTCACATATGCATGTCACTGGATCACGCTCTGGGCTAATTAGAGGTGTGTAATACCACTGTGTGATGACAGGGGGCGCTGTCGCTAATCATGTTCTCTACCATTCCCTCTACAGTGCCAAAAAGACGCCCAGTGAGATCAAGTGACTACACCCTTTATGGCCCCACATCTATAAATCATGGGATTGCCGGAAGAAGGTATTACTGTGTGAACAGAGCACACCGCAGGACAGAGTTCATATATTGTGACTGCACAGACCCTTATTGTTGACCCTGACAACGCCATATGTTTTGCTTCATTTTGATTTCTGTTTTGTGTCACAGAGCTCCTGTTTTGCTTTGACTTTACATTTAACTAAACACGGACGACTGGGTTGGTGCCCCAACATTTATTACTTGGACTTGTTGTTCCTCAGTCGGCCACTATATATATATATTGTGGAATATGGCCGGCCAGTCATCCCGGCCAGTACCCCCAGGCCGCCAGGTGGAGCCCTCCCTGTAGTATGGAGGTGCCCCGAATGCTAGCAGGGAATCATGGACAGTGGAGTTTTCCTTTACAGCCCTGCTGGATACCTTGAGGGCCAACAGAGGACGCTGCAGGGAGGCCCAGTGACTTGTACGTTCCCTATAACCCGGAAGTACGTCTTAGTTACAGCGACAGGAGGAATGACGTACTTCCGGGATGAAAAGAAGATTTTGGATCTGACCTGGAAGTGCTAGGAAGTCACATGGATGCAGGGTTTGGAAGCACTTCCGGTTCATGTACTATAAACGACTGTGAGAAATCCCAGACGGGTAGCTGAGCTGGGTGGAAGAGTGGCAACGTGTCTGGGAGTGGAGAATTGTGATTATTGACTATTGTGTATTGATTAATGAGTATTGTGGAGAGGAGGGTGCTTTGTGCACGTATTTGTCTAAATAAAAATAATATTTGGACTTTTACCTTGTGTCTGGCATATGGTCTGAGGGTTCAAGGGGACGAAAGCACACCCAATCTGTCACTATATATATATATATATATATATATATATATATATATATAACATATATAGTGCACTTGTTTCAAATATGATAAAGAATAAAACTAGCCTCGTGGAGAACTTAAACCTGTAATATATATTAGATCCAAACAAAAAACTAACAGGTTCACGATCCTTCTAAGGCCTTCTTAATCATATTTTAATCCTTCTTTAATCATATTTATAAAAAACACACGACATTTTAATGAAAGTAAAGAAAATTTAGAGGTCACTCCATTTGACAGCTCATTTCCAGAGTTTGCTCCAGCCTTGTGCCATTTGCTAACTGGGACAGGCTGCAGCACCAAATTCACGACCACGGTGTGGATTAAGAAGGTTAGAAAATGGCATGAAATGTTTGTGATGCGCCATCTGTTGGAATGATAAATGCAATGCACTTTTTTTAACTACATAAATTACAAACTACGCTCCAATAGATGGTGCACTGCAAACATTAACACTGAGGTCTGCGCTGATTACTTTGATTTTAACCCGTTTTAGATGGGCAGTACAGCTAATCAATCATAATTGATTTTTCATTAAGTAAAATATTTTAATTTGCTATGCAGCTTTAGACATGCAGATATATGAATAAATTACTGAAGGCAGACAAGAGGGAATGTGAATAAACATCTTGATTAAATTACATTTAAGTTTTGTTTGCATTAATTGAAGAATGTGGTCACATTCAAATGTAACTTGCATATTTTTCATCAAATGAAGGCATTTAAAGGAGCAAAAGAAGACTGGATAATTGTTTTATGTTATGTGTAACTTGTGTTCTGTTTTGTGTGTTGAACTGGCCCCATTTTTTGACACCAATTTCTTCCATTTTTTTTTCTCTACAAAGTTTTCTTGTCTTCTTAGGGAGTCAAGATTGCTGTCAGAAAACAGGGCCTGTTAAAGCCCACTGAGGAATCCTTTGTGTGATTTTCTATACAAGAAATAAATTGTTAACAATGTTCTTATCTAATGATATTTTGATTACAATGAAAGAAATCTTGGATTTCTCAAATTGCTACAATATTCTTTAGAATTAGGGATTAATTATTAATACAAACCATAATGCAAATAAAATGTTTTTAACAAGGACTACTAGTTTTAAAACAGATGAACTTCAATCTTTAGGTAACAACTAACCCTTAAATCTGAGAAAATGTTAACTTGATTTGCATGGTGGTCCTTCAGCCCGGCTAATTATACAGCTTTTGGCCCCAGACGTACCTCACACTGAGCTGCATGACTATAAAGAAACGTACAGAAATTAAGAAGCCCACCTGAAATACTGGAAAAAGTAAAACCTTGTTGACATGCTAACCCATAACTGTATTGTGGATGTATATCACCAAGCTATAAAAAGTGATTGAGTATTGTCGCCAAACAGAAGTGAAATAACACGCTTCATAAAGCAGCACATTGTAGTTTGATTAAGTCTACCCCTTAAATTAGATGTATTCCAAAGTAATCATCACACAAGCTGGCTGTTTTGATGCTGCCAGCTTTTTTATACTTAGTTCAGTTATATAAATGATGGGAAGAAAAAATCTGAACAAAGAGAGAACTAAAGGGGAAGCTTTGAGAAACAAGATATAAAAAACATTATAATTGTGTGTTTATTTTGTGAAAAAAGTTCATGCTTCGTATCACCTTGTTAGGATTATTGTTTTGCTTACAATTTAAAAAAAATGTCATCATTTAATATTTTATGTGGAACAAAATGAATGGCGCAGTGGAAGTGCTGCTGCCTCTCAGTAAGGAAGACTTAGGAAACCAGAAGGCAAAACACAAACTCAGTCCTCACATGAGGTGACATTACGTGAGCTTTGTATGGTCGACTGTTAAACGAGCATTCAAGGAGATATAGATAATAAATAGACTGGGGTCAAATAAAGTTTCTATCTATCTATCTATTAATTATATAGTGCTTTATGTGTCTATCTATCTATCTATCTATTGTGCCTTTCACATCTATCTATCTATCTATCTATTAATTATATAGTGCTTTTCGTGTCTATCTATCGATCTATTGTGCCTTTCACATTTATCTATCTATCTATCTATTAATTATATAGTGCTTTACGTGTCTATCTATCGATCTATTGTGCCTTTCACATCTGTCTATCTATTAATTATATAGTGCTTTTCGTGTCTATCTATCGATCTATTGTGCCTTTCACATTTATCTATCTATCTATTAATTATATAGTGCTTTTCGTGTCTATCTATTGATCTATTGTGCCTTTCACATCTATCTATCTATCTATCTATCTGTTAATTATATAGTGCTTTACGTGTCTATCTATCTATTAATTATATAGTGCTTTACGTGTCTATCTATTGATCTATTGTACCTTTCACATCTATCTATCTTTCTATCTATTAATTATATAATGCTTTTCATGTCTATCTATTGATCTATTGTGCCTTTCACATCTACCTATCTATCTATCTATCTATCTATCTATCTATCTATCTATCTATCTATCTATCTATCTATCTATCTATCTATCTATCTATTAATTATATAGTGCTTTACGTGTCTATCTATCTATTGTGCCTTTCACATCTATCTATCTATCTATTAATTATATAATGCTTTACGTGTCTATCTATCTATCTATCTATTGTGCCTTTCACATCTATCTATCTATTAATTATATAGTGCTTTTCGTGTCTATCTATCTATCTATTGTGCCTTTCACATCTATCTATCTATCTATCTATCTATCTATTAATTATATAGTGCTTTTCGTGTCTATCTATCTATCTATCTATCTATTGTGCCTTTCACATCTATCTATCTATTAATTATTTAGTGCTTTTCGTGTCTATCTATCTATCTGTCTATCTAGTGCCTTTCATATCTGCCTATCTATCAATACAAGTTATTGTTTAAATTAATGAGCGCATTATTTCATGGAAGTACTCAATATTGTATATTCCACCTTAAAAAAAGGATAAGTGTGTGTCTGAATATCTGTTTGTCAAACAGGTTATTATGTCTCTACCATTCCAACAGACGGCACATCACAAACATTTGTAGTAATAAAATGGATTTCATCTGTCATTCCAAATGATGGCAAATCATAAACATTTACACTGCTATTATGAAAATCACATACCAAACTGCATATTACAGAAACATATGGACTGCATGTATCATTTCAACGGATGGTACATCATAAACATTTGTAGTAATAAAATGCATTTAATCTGTCATTCCAACAGCTGGTGCATCACAAATATATAATCAAGATTTTTAATATCATTCCCTCTTGCCTGACTTTATATATCTGTATGTCTAAAACAGCATAGCAAATTAAACTATTTTACTTAATGAAAAATCAGTTATGTTTGACTGTCTAGCAAATGAAAATATTTTACATAATGAAAAATCAATTATGATAGACTAGCTGTGCTACCCACCTAAGACAGGTTGAAATTTAAGTAATCAACACAGACCTCAGCATTAATGTTTACAGTGAACCATCTATTGAATTATATTTTTTGATGTATGTAATAAAATAATGCATTTAATCTGTCATTCCAACAGATGGCACTTCAGAAATATTTGTAGTAATGCATTTTATAACTATAAAAATTTGTGATTGTTAGCACAGTAAGGTGACCAGGATTTCTGGAATTTGTATGTTCCCCCTGTGTCTGCAGAGGTTTCCTCTGTGTAATCCAGTATCCTCCCACTGTCCAAAGATATGTAGGTTAGGTGAACTGGAAACACTAAATTGGCCCCAGCGTGATGTGTGTGTGTAGTGCTGTATGTGTGTGTGTATATATATATATATATATATATACATATATATATATGGTTGGAAATAATCAAGATAATCAAGCCTTAACACAACAAAGAAGTTTGGGGCAACCTCCCATATACTTGAGAATTGGCTGAAAATGCAAAAATGTTGAGAAAAATGGTCTTTACAGACCAGAGTCCAAAACAGAACTGAACAGGTTAGGAAACATAATGATTATAAAGTTAAAAAGCAGGAAGAGGGTGGATCTTGAGACCAGAACTGGAAATAAGGTCATTCTGTTGGTATGGAAGTGACATCTTCTGGGTTGGAACTGAAAGTGATGTCATGGGAGTCAGGAGGGATTTCCTGCATTTGGTCTGCAGGGAGATAAGAGAAGGAACTAATACACTCTGCCACCCCCTGGTCTGACCGGGAGTTACCTTCTTTTGAACCCTTTAGCTGCCTCTTATGTGCATGTGTGTGACAATATATATATTGTCACAGGCGGCTGGGGGTGGAGCCCAGCCGGGACGCCCGAGGGGACTGGAGGAGGGCTGGTGCCTCCTCCCGACCACGAGGGGCCGACCGCCTTGGTTTTGTTGGTGGCCTCGGGTAAGGGGCTTGGAAGCCCAACCCTGTTAGGGGCCCGTGGCCACTGCCAGGCGGTGCCCCGGTGCCTGAAGAAACCTAGAGCCCAGCACTTCTGCCACACCAGGAAGTGCTGGGGGGAAGAGGAGCAGGAACACCCGGAGGACTTCTGGCTACACAGTTGGTGCTTCCGCCACACGGGGGTGTGTCGGCGGAAGCTTCTCAGGAAGCACCTGGAGCCCATCCGGGCATACATAAAAGGGGCCGCCTCCCTCCAGTCGACAGCAAGAGTCGGGTGGAAGTGGACGGAGCTCGGAGGAGAGGAGTGGAGGCAGTCTGAGGACTGAGCAAGGCATCATTGTGCGGCCAGGACTTGAAGGGGTGATTGGTGCTGCTGCACTGGGTTCGTGCACTTATTTGTAAATAATACTTGTAAATAAACGTGTGTGTGGAGAAAGAACATGTCTACCTGTCTGTGTCCGGGCTGTATCCCACAATATATATATATATATATATATATATATATATATATATATATA
>JANRMT010062841.1:15647828-15662649 GCA_026402145.1 Polypterus bichir lapradei
ATATATATATATATATATATATATATATATATATATATATATACATTTTGATGTTTCTGAACTCGTTTGGGACTCCACCCAATGAGACGACATGTCTGTGGAAGGCTGCCTATCCATCGCCGAGGCAACCGCAGGTTCTCAGGACTGCAGCATAACACCACAGAAGCAACTCTGAGCCAATCACAGTCACGCTATAAGCACCTGTCATCGATGGGTGATGCAAGGAATGCAGGCAACAGTATAACTTAGCCACTGACCTGGACCCGACTGCGCCCATTTGCTGCTGTCTTTGTATAGGAGTGTGGTGGCTCCCACTGCAATAAATAACCCTGCTGTTCCTGTTTCAAGTTGAATAAAGCTGGTTTGCTAAAGTACTGAGACTCAGTTTCAGCGACTCACGCATCACAATATATATATAGTATGCTACAGGGAGATTCACTTGAAAGAGGCCCCCAATATTCTGTTGTAACTCCCGGTAGGATGAAGCAATCTGAACCAAATACGTTCTATACCTTGACGTATGTGTAATTGATTGCGTTACATGCAATGCTGGAAGTGGTTTCTGTTTTCTGCCAGACACATTTCAATGCGGCGCTCCATATTCCTGAACGTATCAGCAAGCGTCTCGGTTGGGGGAATAGCAGCAATTTCACATTGGATGCTTTCCTCCAAAATCTTGCACAGTGCCAGGCTTGTTCCGATAGACTTTTCTTTTGAGCAGACCCCAAAGGAAGACGTCTGCTGGTGTCAGATCCGGCGAACGTGGTGGCCAAAGCCCCTTTGAAAAGACCCAGTTGCTGAAGAAGGACTCAATTTCTGCCATGCTCCTTGCCGATGTGTGACACGTTTCCCCATCTTGCTGGAAGTAACCTTCTGTTAATTCACAATCACCCAGTTGATTCTGACATCGCTTAAATGAATTGGTGACCCAATAGGTTCGAACCATGAAGATGCACTGCTCAATACTGTGCACCACCATCCTGACGAGAAGTTGAGTGACTGAGTGAAGGGGCACCCAGAAGTTGTAAACGGAGGTTAAACGTCGCAACAGCTGTCCGCCGTCTACCTCATCGCTCAGACGCAGGGGCATCCTGGCTTGCTTGAAGCTCCATATACTGAGGAGCACATCGCACGTTGTTTCGCTCAGATTGCTTTGTTATTACAGAATATTCGGGGCCTCTTCTGAGTGAATCTCCCTGTATATACGAGGTGTGGCAGAAAAGTAATGAGACTGGTTTTTTGTTTACCAAAGTTTTTATTTTTTTCAAACATCAATGTTATCCCCTTCAAAGTAGTTCCCTTGGGCAGCTACACACCGATGGAGACGTTGTTCCCACTGTTGGTAGTCTTCAACCAGTATGGTCTTCAGCATGTCCGTTACACTCTTTTGGATGTTTTCTAAAGTCCCGAAAATGACGTCCTTTGAGGACATTTTTCAGTTTAGGAAAAAGGAAAAAGTCACACGGACTGAGGTCAGGTGAATAAGGGGTCTGGGGAACCACAGGAATGCCTTTTGAGGTAAAAAATTCTGTTATGGAGAGGGCAGTTTGACATGGGGCGTTGTCATGATGGAGCATCCATTTGTCTGCAATGTCTGGTCTAACGCGAATGACCCTTTTTCTGAGCCTTTCAAGGACGTCTTCATAAAAAACTTGGTTGACAGTTTGTCCTGGAGGAACAAATTCTTTGTGGACGATTCCCCTTTTGTCAAAAAAAAAATCAGCATTGATTTGATCATCGATTTGCTCATTCGAGCTTTCTTTGGTCGAGGAGAGTTTGCAGTGTGTCACTCCTGACTTTGCCTCTTGGTCTCAGGATCGTATTCAAAAATCCATGATTCATCGCCTGTGATCACACGACTAAAGAAATCTTGCTCATTAGCGATTCTGTCAAGAAGATCAAGACACTTGTTTTTTCGATTGTCCTTCTGCTCAATTGTGAGGTTTTTCTGCACCATTTTGGCACAGACCTTTCGCATGTGCAAATGTTTGATGAACGGTAAATCTGTTCAAATGTAATTGTTCACTCAACATTCTTAATGTTAAACGACGGTCTGATCTCACAAGAGTGTTCACACGTTCAATGTTTTCATTGGTTTTCGAAGTTGAAGGCCTCCCTGAATGGTGTTCATCTTCAACGTGTTTTCTGCCTTCCAAAAATGATTTGTGCCAGCGAAAAACTTGAGCTCGGGATAAAGAATGTTCCCCATAGGCCTGTTTTAACTTTTCAAACGTCACACTTGCCGATTCTCCAAGCTTAACACAAAATTTAATGGCACAACGTTGCTCCAAATTCCGCTGTTCCATTTTGCGTGACGCACAACCAAAAACACAACTTCACTAATAGCAGTCACAAAAATCACGTAGTTAACGGAAGGAGTTGAAACTCGCACTGAGCTATGGGAGGGTACTGATACACGTGCTCTATCAAGGACAACAGAGCAGCGTTGCCAGATCGCTTGCAGTGTTGCCAGTCTCATTACTTTTCTGCCACACCTCGTATACAGTATAAAGGAAAACTCCTGTATCCAAAAGACATACAGTATCAGAATACATTTCCGTTGTTTGCTTTTACACTAAAGCTAAAGCGAAACAAACTTTTCACAAATGTAGCTTAGGAGATTTAAATGACTTGCTTAGGGGGGTCACACAATGAGTCAGAAACGACACCCCTGTGGTTTAATACTTGACGCTACAGCTGCTGCAACACGTTACCTACAGATGGCTGCAGAATTCAAAGGCTTTGTAGTCTAGAAAGAATACTGCAGGTCAGAGGCTTGTAGATTTTCCAGGAGCCCAAGTAAGACCGAAAAAGATTTAAATAGGAGGAATTAAAACAAAGGAAATGTTTTGTCAGTTAGTTTTTGGATGTATTTCTGCTATGTTAGGAACTTTACGGGAGCTGTGTGGAGCAGCCCAAGGAAGTCACAAACTCTTGCTTGGCGTCTGATTTCGACATCTGACTTGAACATTGAAATGTCTCGTCGTCTGACCCGGTAGTTGATGTTTTCTCGTACTTTTGTGCAACTTCAGGTCAGACGTTGTTATTTTCTATTGAGGGAATGGGTAAATATACTGATATGATCTTCTTGATTAAGGAGGCATTGGGTGGGCTACGTTGGGGAAGCAAGGCACCTGTCCAGAGACTCCAAACCCTGCCAGTTAATCTGCTTTCTGAAATATGGATAAAACTGATTAATGAAATGAATTGGCACTTCAATGAACTTGCTTAGACAAACTATTAAAAGAGCTTTTTTGAAGAGTGCTTTTCCCATAGGTGAGCCAATAATGATAAGGCAATTAACCGTCTCCATACTGCATTTCTGTCATATTATAGCCTGTTGTGTTTGTTTACTTGAGATGAATCTATATTCTCCGTCTTTTAATTTAATTACTTTGAAAAAGACTAAAAGCCTTTGCCTTAACTACTACTCCGTTACAAATGAATCCTACTTAAAAATGGAAAAAATGTAATACCATAATTTATTACTTTAATATACAAACTGGCCTTTATTCTCTTGACACAATTGATTATTAATTGCAAAGCTGGCCTTTAAGGCCAATTAAGTATGGCCATTAAAGCTTATTTTTTAAGTTAATTTACATTAGTCAAAAGCAAAATGCATAACCGAGGATACCGCCGCTGCTTCTCTTATGAATAACCTTGCAGTGTAATAGATAAGCATGACATATGCCACGGTCACTTAATTCTATAGTGACACACTCATTTACATGACAATGTCTGTTGCTCGTTTCTTTTTTTTTCCTTGTTATTCATCATAATTGACTGCCTTTAAATTATATTAGCAACGTATCGGACAATTTCAGCTATAAGGAACAAGCACAAGCATTAAAGTGTTTCAAATAAGTTTATTTCAATAAAAAGTAGGACCGTGCCGAAGAATTAGGTTGGGAGCGTTCAGAGCCAACCAAAAATACATTTTGGTACAAAACTTTAAGAAAAGAACATTGATATTGTCACTCATGCACATTTGTGGATCATCCTCCAGGCTTCAAGTAGGTACTTCCATAGTTCCACCCCGGGTCAAGAGGGGGCGCTGGCACTAACCTTATCCTCTGTTTGTCCCTCCATAGTGTTGAGAAGACGCCCAGTGAGGGCAATTGACTCCACCCCCTTTTAGTTTCCCTGCTGCATATCCTGCGGTCCCTGGAAGGAGACGTCACTCGATATGAGAACACACCGCAGGATGGAGCTCCTTCACGCCATGACTATCCTAGGCTGACCAGCCCTTGAAAAGGTCCCTTACAAAGACCCTGCTTTTCGTTTGTTCAGCACTTGTTTTCATCGGACTTGCACCTTATTAAACAGGGATGACCAGGTTGGAACCCCAATATTTTCTCTTTGTGGATCTGCAGTTCCTTCCAAGGATCACCATATGAGGTGAGACACAAAAATAGTCAGAATGGTTAAAAAAAAAAAAAATTATTGATGAATTACAGCATTCTAAACATTGTCACCTTCTATATACTCCCCCTCCCAATCTCTACACTGCTCTTCCATTGATTGAAACAGTGCTGGAAGTCTTCTTGCTTGAGGCTCTTCAACAGGCTTGCCATTTCTGTCTTCACTTCATCCATTGAAGAAAAATGTGTTCCCTTCAGGTCACCTTTGATTTTTGGGAACAGATAAAAATCACAGAGAGCTAAATCGGGCGAATAGGGAGGATGATCGAGATCAGGAATGCTTTTGTCAGTCAAAAACTGCTTTAAAGACAAAGCATTGTGCCAGGAGTATTGTCTTTTGTGAATGTGAATTTCCCCTTGGGATTAATAAAGTATCTATCTATCTATCTATCTATCTATCTATCTATCTATCTATCTATCTATCTATCTATCTATCTATCTATCTATCTATCTGTCTATCTATCTTGTCTTGTCTTGTCTCACTATTCGCTTTTTTCACCTGACATGATTGAGGCAATTTGTGTAGCGATTGTAGTGCAAATACTTACTAGGCTGATCATAGGATATACCTAACCGGTTGGTGGTTTGAGAGGGCATGTAGGAGGAGATATACAGGTAGTTCCATGATTCACTCCCGGCCGAAAGTGCATTAGAAAGTCATTAATAATCTAGTATATATGTAAATTAGAGATGTGTCTTTCGCAAACGAGCCCGTTCTAAGAGCCGATTCTTTGCAACGAACGAGAAGAGCCGACCCCCATCTGGGAAAGCCAAACCTTCAGCCGCTCCTCCTCAGCCCTGCTGAGAATGTATGCAGGCAGGGGCGGGACTTTATTTTAATGGCCACACCATGCGGACAATCACATGCAAAGACAGACTAGGATCATATCATTATGTGAAAGAAGGAAGTGGGGCAGACACTCCAAAGACAGAGAGTGTAGTGGTACAGGGCCAGGCCAGCTACTCAGAGTGACAGGGAGCCGGGTTTAAATGCAAGCGTGTT
Organism: Polypterus bichir lapradei; assembly: GCA_026402145.1. Lineage (NCBI taxonomy): Eukaryota > Metazoa > Chordata > Cladistia > Polypteriformes > Polypteridae > Polypterus > Polypterus bichir. The sequence goes on from JANRMT010062841.1 coordinate 15,653,256, forward strand.
GGGGAAAAAGTGAAGAAATGAGCAAAAAATGAAAAAGAAGCAGCATCTGGCTGCATTTTGATGATATTGGAGACTGCATAGCGGAGTGCAGAATTTGTAAAATGAAAATATCCGTTAGAGCTGTGTCAATAACAAACCTGCACAGACATCTAAAAACCGTTCACCCGTCTGATGGTGGGTTGCACCGACCCTGGAAAAGTGTAACAAAAAAAAAATGCATAGAAATAAGGCTTTTATGAAAACATTGAATACCAACACACAAACCATTCATAACTGCTAAATTAGGCTAAAATAGAAGGCTCCGAGTGATACTAAATGAAGAGCCATTTTGGAGCCGTAAGAGCTGGCTCTTCTATAGGAGCCGACCCAAAAGAACAGAATCTTTGAAAAGAGCCGGACCTTCCATCACTAATGTAAATGACAGCTGGCCCCGGTATGCTAGGCTGGTGCAGGAAATGCGGCGAGATAAAATCCGAAAGGCAGTAGACATGATCAGATGTCTGGCCGTGGGAAGTGCCGCGATTAACTCCACCGTTACACAACTTTACTCCTGTTAACTCCCCCTTCCAGGTGGTATAGACATAAGAAATCACTCCAGACTCAGGCTGAACTCAGAAACTCAGAACTCTCTGAGTTCTCTTTGACTCTAGCATGTCATTTAAAGCACATATTACAAAGTTGTCCAAATCATGTTTCTTCCATCTTAAAAATGTTAGGAAATTAAGGCGCTTTTTAAATAAACAGGATTCTGAGAAATTAATTCACGCATTTATTTCTAGTAGGATTGACTACTGCAATGCGGTGCTCACTGGATGTTCAAACTGTTCTTTATACAGCCAGTTAATCCAAAATGCTGCTGTGAGAATTATCACAAGAACAAGAAAATACGAACACATAACTCCAGTTCTTAAATCCTTACACTGGCTCCCGGTTAAGTTTAAGGCAGATTTTAAAATCCTCCTTTTAACATATAAAGCATTAAATGGCCGAGGTCCGTTACTTGTCTGAACTTATCATGACTTATGAACCAGAGCGCACATTAAGATCTCAAGATGCCGCTCTGCTTATGATTCCAAGGATTAATCAAATAACAGTGGGAGGTCGAGCTTTTAGTTACAAGGCCCCTAAACTGTGGACTGGTCTGCCTGCTACTATAAGAGATGCCCCTTCGCTCTCAGCTTTTAAATCCCGGCTGAAGAATCACAACTTCAGTTTAGCACACCCTGACTAGAGCTGCTGATTGACTGTGCAAACTGCATCTCTGCTGTCAGTCATTAGCACTAAAACATAAGTAACATGATAGTTCTAATTTGATACTAACCCTCATCTATTCTCTTTCTCTTCTCGGTACTCAAATGTGGCACTTGGTGCCATGGCCCACCTGCCAAGTTTTTTGTGTGCTTATGGTAAAGTCATCCCTGATGGAGGATCGCTGGAATCATGGGAAAGAGAGGTCCTTTCATCAGATTGGCTGGCCCAGCACTGTTTCAGCTGTGGAATGGCCAAATGGGGGAGGCAGCTTGATGGCCGAGGTCTCCAGGACTATAAACAAATCCAAATCATATTATGTGATGTCATCCACTGTTAAATTCTGCTACGTACTTCTAAAAATTTTTATTTTTATACTGTATTGAGGATTTGTTCTGTTCTGTGTATTGTATTGTATTCTATTGACCCCCTTCTTTTTGACACCCACTGCACGCCCAACCTACCTGGAAAGGGGTCTCTCTTTGAACTGCCTTTCCCAAGGTTTCTTCCATTTTTTCCCTACTGGGGTTTTTTTTGGGAGTTGTTCCTTGTCTTCTTAGAGAGTCAAGGCTGGGGGGCTGTCAAGAGGCAGGGTCTGTTAAAGCCCATTGCGGCACTCCTTGTGTGCTATACAAAAAATAAATAAGTAAATAAATTGTAAATTGTAAGAAAGGAGTTTAATTCCTGTTGCTGTGGTCTGTAAACAAATTTAAATGCATCCGCTAAGTTGCCATGTTACAAACAAGTACACATTTTAACTACTCTGCACATCTACGTTTAACAAACATTTGAACCTCTTTATATCAAACTAGCTGTCCCCTGCGATTCTGTCTGTGTGGTAGTGAAACAGGACAAACTTTAAAATTAAAAAACAAAATTAATAATTTGTATGGAGAAGAATTTATACTGATAGCTTTCGTATCTGAGGGCCTCTTGATATACAGTACAATTTTTTTTGGTTTTGCTATCAGGGGCGAAAATGTAATTGTGATCTCTTTGCCAAAAATGTAAAAAGTTGCCAAGGTATCTCTGGCCAAGTAGAAAGGTAGGTACACTCCATCGTTAAATGTTGGCAGCTGATCGTGTTCAGCTCTGATGGGAGAGAGTCCCCCGCATGAGGAGAAGAGCATGGGGCCGTGATATTCCTGCCAATGAGCAGCTACCCTCTAAAACACACTTAGCTGTGATCTCTCTCTCAAAAACGTCAAACATTACTCTTTAACAATCTGTAGATGATAATGTCTGTTGAACAAACAGGTATCGCTAGCTAAACAGAGACAAGGTACGCTCCAACACGTGGTGAGAGACAGAGCGACTTGAACGGAGGCTGGCAAGTGAATGAGGAGGGCCCCGTCCAGCTCCCCACTCCTGAGGCCCCACCTCCCAATCCCCTCAGCCTGCAGCCTCTCTCTCGGATTTGTGCAAATAAATCAGTGCCACAAATGAACTATGATACTTAGCGCAATGAGAGAAGTCACAAAATCAACCGGAATGTTCAAGCAGATTATAGAAAAAAAAACGATCTAAATCCGTTAAGTAGTTCTCTAGTGAAAAGCGGATAGACAGACAAACAGATGTTGGATTTTATATATAGAGAGAGATTATCTAGAATAAAGTTACTTTTCCGTAAGGACACACAGCATTAATATCTCAGGTGATAAGGGAAAAGGACAAACTGTTCTCACATCATGCCGCAAGTAAACAAAGGAACGGAAAAGGTAACAAAGCATGAACTTTCACCTGGAAGCATAGAAGAGAAACATTTACAAGTGGTTTCCAATGTTCTACCATTAGAAGTCACCATTTAACCTGCCAAAGGACTTTCTGACAACATATAACTCAGTAGAGGTGAAGCCTCATCTGGAGTTTTGTGTACGGTTCTGGTTTCCGGCTACAAAAAGATCACAGTGGCACTAAAAAAAGTGCAGAGAAGAGCGACTGGGCTGAGTCCAGATACAGAGGGATGAGTTATGAGGAAAGATTAAAAGAGCTGAGCCTTTAACACTAGAAACCCTGAAGCCTACGAAAAAAACTCGTAATCCCGGTCCACCTTAAATCCCTTTGCACCTCTTCATTGGTGTCTTTTGTTTTGTAAATGTGTCGATCAACACAAGCAGCAAGCAGCCTGCTATACCATCCACCCCCTTGACAGAGCTCAACTCGGGCAAAAAGTTCTCCCAGCTCAAGCCGAGGCTCCTTATCTGCATGTGAGATGACTGGAGCAATAAAGGGTAAATAATACTGTATATCGTTATTTGGAATACATGCATTTCATGTGTGTTCTGTGTCTACAAAGATCTGGGCAAGTGTAGGATGAAAGGAAACGTGAGAAAAGAAATGCTGAACACATACCTAAAGCAGAAACTTTTCCCATGTTATACTAGTAATGACGTGAAGTGTATAATGTGTGAAGACTTTAGTCCAAATATCAAATAAACACGTACGCTTTTTTCACGAATTTAACCAAAGAAAATAAAAAATCTTTTTTTTTTTTTTTATTATTCAGTTTTATTCCCTAAGTGACGTTCATGTGGTTCAACCTTTAGCATTTCTTGCATTTCTCGCACTTCCTTTCATCCTACACTTACCCAGATCTTTATAGACATGGAACACACATGAAATGCATGCATTCCAAATAACGATATACTGTATTATTTACCCTCAACAACTCCATGCACCTCAACTCACACACAGAAAAGGAGCCTTGGCTTGAGCTGGGAGAACTTTTTGCCCGAGTTGAGCTCCGTGAAGGTGGCGTCGTGGGATAGCAGGCTGCTTGTGCTGATCGACACATTTACAAAACAATAGACACTGATGGAGAGGAGTGAAGGGATTTAAGCAGGGCCAGGATTACAAGTTTTTTCGTAGGCTTCAGGGATTCTAGTGTTAAAGGAGATTAAGAGGAGACATGAATATATATACATATCCAAGTAGCGGTTCAGCAGAACTAAAGCACCGCAGCTTTCAGCTTTTGCTATTCAAGTTACCTGTAACTGCTCTGATTCACTACTACCCTCACTTGAGTCCTGTTCTACATTTTACCATCCATCCATCCATTATCCAACCCGCTATATCCTAATTACAGGGTCACGGGGGTCTGCTGGAGTCAATCCCAGCCAACACAGGACGCAAGGCAGGAAACAAACCCCGGGCAGGGCACCTGCCCACCACTGGGCACGCACGCACACACACCAAACACACCCCAAGCACACACTCGGGACAATTTAGAATCACCAATGCACCTAACCTGCATGTCTTTGGACTGTGGGAGGAAACCGGAGCACCCACAGAAAACCCACACAGACACGGGGAGAACATGCAAACTCTACGCAGGGAGGACCCGGGTCTCCTAACTACGAGGCAGCAGTGCTACCCACTGCACCACCGTGCCGCCCACATTTTAAACTAGAGTATACAGAAATAATGAAAGCAGTTATAAAAGATGATAAATAAAACAACTAACATTGCAAATATGTAATGAAATGCCAGCTGTAGATTTTATGTACAGTCATGGTGCTAACTTCTGGCTCCGTTTGGGACCAGCTATTTGGTGGCACATTGGTCCCAATGTGTACAGGTCATTGCAGTTGAGACCTTTGTTGGTGTGATGTGGGTCACTGCTAGGTTTATTTTAGCACAAACCGCTCTTCAAGTCTCTGAGTCTACACGCCACGTCCGTGTATGACCAGTCGCACCACCTGTAAATCATGGTTTGTTCTCATTGGTTCAAGACTGGGTGGCAGTGGTTCGTCTAAATTATTGTCACACAGCCCTAAGGTTGCCCCAGATGGTCGCACTTTGCTATTGTTGGTTTACAAATGTGTTTCCTTGGGTCACCTCAGTGATCAGGGGGGTCTCTCTCTGAATTGCCTTTCCCAAAATTTCTTCCATATTTTCTCAGCAGTTTTGTGTTCTTATGGAGTCAAGTCTTGGGGTCTTTAATAAGCAAGGCCTGTTAAAGCCCATTGGGGCACTCATTGTGTGATTTTAAGCTAAACAAGAAAAATAAATTGTTGTTGTTGGTGGTGATCAACCAGTGCTGCGTGACATCTTTCCCTGTGTCTAAGTGAGCTTGTTTTCGACTATGTTTAAAGGACTCACACCCTTTTTTACCTTTGTGATGTATCCCTTTCATGACAAGAACACTCCAAGGTTGGGAGCACACGCTGATAGAGCAAACCTTCTGGAGTTAGGACCCGAGTGCAGCGGGTGACACCTCACCACCACACTGGAACCGTGTGAGTTTATTTTTATGTTGGCCAGAGTGCCAATCCTGCCACCAAGCCTAGAGTTTTCCCTCTAAGTTGGAGGACTTGCTTAACAGGACTGCAAGCAACTCTATAAAAAGTTAATTTCCATGAACACACTTTGCCCCAGTACAAGTACAAGGGCAGCCACAGCTGATCCTAGCAGCATGCCAGGCATTTCAGGAAAGAACCCTGGATGAGGTACTAGTCCAACACATGGCACACTAACCCCCACTCTCACACCAGGCCACTTGGGAAAAAGAGGAAAACTAGGGAATCTTGGGAAAATGCCCAGTTTCTTATATAGGCCCATTTCAGATGATCCTACCCTGCAAGTCATTGGAATGTGGGAGAAAGCTGGAGTGCCAAGAATCTTCATAAACACAGGAAGAACGAGCAATTTAGCATAAAAAGTTGGGAACAGTACCCAGAATTGTGGCTCCCTGCTGCCTATTCTTCAGTTTAAAAACAAAACATGTCTGCAAAAGAAGCATTCGCCCATAAAAAAAGTCACAATCATATTAGCAAAGAGGGTTTGTCAGCTTACTTTCTGAATTTATACTTAATAATATCATTACCGCTATTTACATAGAACAATTATTCACAGTTCTTCGGAAGCTGCCAATAGCTGCTCACAATAATGGAATATTCTCTTCATTAGATGAAATGTTAGGTGCACATAGTTTATAGCTGACCATATGCCGTAGATTATTAAACTTTTATTTTTTTCTAATAAGTGCCTTTGCTTTTTTTAAAAAGGAACACAGTCTGCTCTATAAATCTGAATGATTATCACATTAAAAGGCCAGAAGTCGATGCCAATTGGTGGGATTCCAAAACTGGATCATTGCTCTCGTCAGTAACTGGGTTGCTTCAGATCTTTACTGCATTAGGATCTTCAAACGTGAAGAGGCTCCGAGGTGGAGTTGGGCTGGGGGTTCTGCTAAACATTTCATTTGTGTAATGGGGCGGGGGTCTTATTAATAGAGCGGCTTGATAAATAAACTAAAGAGTAGCAGTATGTGTTTGCTTTTCTAGAGCATTGTTTCTGTAATATATTATCAATTCTTCAGGCCATTTTCTGAACCTGATTAAACGAGTTGGTATCGTCACAGAAGCCAAAGCTTATCCAACCAGCGGTGCCAGTGCATAAGAACATAAGAAATTTGACAAACGAGAGGAGACCATTCAGTCTGTTTGGCTCATTTGTTTAGATCATGGCTAAGCTATCTCGTCCATCCGTTCCATCTGTGGTGCTGAGGTGTCACCCATTGCATGGCTGCACTCGTGTCCTAATCTGGGATCCTGAGTTGGATTGTCATGTGGTGGGTGTGGCAATGTGCTGTATCAGTGCCTGCTCCTAACTTCGCTCCTCTCTCTCGCTTTCTAAGCTATCCCAATATCTCATCCAGATTCTTCTTAAAGGTTGTTGGTTTCTGCTTCGACTCCATGTCTCGATAGTTTGTATCAGTTTCCCATAACTCTTTGTGCAAAAAAGTGCTTCCTAGCTTCAGTTTTAAATGCACTTCCACTGGTGTCCTCAGTATGTGATTCACCATTATCCATCCATCCATTATCCAACCCTCTATAACCTAACTACAGGGTCACGGGGTTCTGCTGGAGCCAATCCTAGCCAACACAGGACACAAGGCAGGAAACAAACCCTGGGCAGGGTGCCAGCCCACCACAGGGCGCACACACACACACACACACACACACCCATACAACGAAGCACAATTTAGGATCACCAATACACCTAACCTGCATGTCTTTGGACTGTGGGAGGAAACCGGAGCACCCTGAGGAAACCCACGCAGACACAGGGAGAACATGCAAACTCCACACAGGGAGAACCCGGGCCTCCTAAATGTGAGGCAACAGTGCTACCCACTGTGCCACCGTGCCGCCCGATTCACCATTATGTTGAAAATATTTTGCTGGATCTGCTTTATCAAAGCCTGTGTGGATTTTAAATACCTGAATGAGGTCCCTGTGTGGTTTTCCTCTACTCGAGACTAAGTAGGTTTCATTCTCTGAGCCTAATCAAGTGCAACATGTCCTCAGGTCTTGAGATGCTCTTAGTTGTTTTCCTCTGCACAGCTTCAAGTGCTGCTATGTCTTTTTTGTAATGTCGTAACCAAAGCTGCACACAATGCTCCAGATGGGGTCTCACTTGTGCAGTATGTAGTCTGAGCATAGTGGTCCTTGGTTTATATTGAACAGTTTTTATGATAAAATGTAACATTTGATTTGCCTTTTAACAGCTTTTGTGCCTTTCTTAGATGATGAAAATGTGTCAACGTAAACCACTGCAGCCTTTTCAGAGGTCGCTTCCTGGAGCACAGTGTCTCTGGTTTTGCTTTTGTAATTAATGTTGCTTTAGCCCATGTGTATCACTTTTCTACATTAAACTGTGAGTGTTCACCCACATATGAAGCTTGTCCAAGTTTTTCTGAATTATTCTTGCTGTCTCGTCAGTGTCTGCAATTACTCCAATCTTCTCCAATAATATGCTACCGTGGCTGTGCGTTTGTCTGTCTAGAAGGGGTGAGTTCCAAAACCTGCTAAGTACATTTTTTGGCGAACTTTAGGTGAAGCATTGTTGTGACTCATCAAAGGGTTGGCTATGTGCTTGGTATTGAAGTGGGCTTCAAAACTTGCTAAGTACCAAAATATAGTGCTATAAATTTTGATGCGAGTTCCAAAACCTGTTAAATACATAACCAGCTTAGTTCCAAAAGCTGCTAAGTACACCAGCCAATCATCTCAATATGCCACACTCAGAGTTTAAGGAAGAGACTGGCAGGTGCTTAACTACAAGTCTGCAACTGCAAAAGTCTTCAAAAAAAAGCTCCCATTTCACTTGACAAAAGTTTGAGTGGTGGAAATAACAAGAAGCAACTTAAACATAAAGACCACGTATTCGGGCGACTTTTGCAGTCACACTATTGTGAAACGTGGCAGCAAAATAAAAAACTTGTCAGCTGACCCACTTCCACTGAATTGTTGTGTTAATCCAGCACAAGCAAAGGATGTCGAAATGTTGCTTAGCAAAATGGGAGTCAATATGGACAATCCGCAATCAGAAAAAGTTAAAGAGTTCTACCTCCCAATCATTGGAACAGCCAACAAAAACACTAAACCAATGGCAGACAGTGATACCAAAATATATGATGAAGACGATGTAGAATATTGACATTCTAGAGATTGCTTATAACTTGTTTAATTTACTTTTTCAACAATGCTTAACAGGAATTCATGACTTTTAGCATTACTTTTTAGCTAAATAGTTTAGAGACTAAAAGCTCTGTTTTTCTTTTGTTATATAATAAAAATATTTCAAGATCCAGAGCACTTTTGATGAAAGTTTCTACTTATAGGTTTATGGAATAGTATTGATTTAGCGTCAAAACCTGCTAAGTACGTTTTTTTCCTATTTTTTACAAAAATGTAAAATATTCAGATTTCTGAGATATCCAGCAATTGACCTTCAGTAATGTAACAACCAACATTCTGCAAAAAGAATTTTAAAAATATCATTTCGAATACTTAAAAATTATTTTTCTCCTTTTCACAAAAAGTTGTCTCCTGTACTTAGCTGATTTTGCAACTTAGCTCTTCGATTTTAAATCACCTGGGGCTTGCAAACCGTTTGAACTATTGACCTGAAATTTGGTACACATACAGTGGTGTGAAAAACTATTTGCCCCCTTCCTGATTTCTTATTCTTTTGCATGTTTGTCACACAAAATGTTTCTGATCATCAAACTCATTTAACCATTAGTCAAACATAACACAAGTAAACACAAAATGCAGTTTTTAAATGATGGTTTTTATTATTTAGGGAGAAAAAAAAATCCAAACCTACATGGCCCTGTGTGAAAAAGTAATTGCCCCCT
>JANRMT010062841.1:15667649-15704420 GCA_026402145.1 Polypterus bichir lapradei
ATAGATAGATAGATAGATAGATAGATAGATAGATAGATAGATAGATAGATAGATAGATAGATAGATAGATAGATAGATAGATAGATAGACTAATATGTGATGCTCAAATGTGTCTCATTAATGTTGTTGCAAGCCAATTCAAGCCACAATTCCTTTATTTTATCAAATACTAGTGTGTGTAAGCAGACTTCAAAGTCATGCTGTGTGTGACAGCCGGCTTCTTGGTAAGTGTCGGTCAGCAAACTGGCTTTAGAGCCCAACTAGAAGATGCACATAAGAAAACAAAAGAAGGCAAATAAAAGATTCATTACAAAATGAAAACCCAAGCCCAAAGCAAGAACCAGGATTTGAAGTCAAAGGAGCGATAAGGGTCAAAACCAAAATTAACTTGAAAGGTGAGAGATAACAAAGCGTTTGTGTTTAAGGAACCAAAATGGAGTTCAAGATGTTGCAAAACAAAACAAAAATATTGCAAATAAGCAAAACGTAGAATCAAATCATAGCAGTAAGTATACCTGGTTTGCAGTTCAGTTGAGTACATTACAGACCACTTGTATTATCTTTCTTTGAGTTGATAGTAGATACACCACAAGAGAGGCGATTTAAGGTGATAGAATAAGTATTTATATATTGTACACTGTAGTAGGTGCTCTAGCTCCACAAACCTGACACAGACACTGGCATAAAATGAATAAAGAGTTTTTATTTGTTGGAAACACTTCCTCTGCAAGTGTTTCCCATCACAGGCACACGTACAAACACTAAAGCAGCAGCACACAATACTTTGTTTTCTTTTCTGCTTTTCTCTCTCTGTCTCTCTCTCTTTGCCTCCTCCTTCTTCCTGTCAAGCTTTGTCCTCCTACCTCTCAACTCTGGCTCTTTGAAATGAGGCAGGCAGCTCCTTTAAAGTAATCCCCGGAAGAACTTCCGGTGCCCAAAAGGCTTGGCCCAGGAGCACTTCTGGGTAAGGTTAGAGCCCCGTGAAATATAAGGTTGTTAGTCCCTGCGGCACCTCCTGGTAGCACCCACAGAACCCAACAGGGCAGAGCTAAAGAGCTCCAATTCCCATGGTGCCCTGTGGGAATCCATAATGCCAGCGCAACCCAGGGGATCTGCCTGTCCGGGGGAGATATTGTCCTGTTTATGCATATATTTATATATCTCCTATGATCCTTCCTGGCTGAGGGCATCCCGGCCTGGTGAGGATTCTGGCTTTTCCTCACAATATAAACTGTTCAAAAAAATTAAAAGAACACTTTGAAAACACATCAGATCTCAAAGGTAAAAAATCCTGCTGGATATCTCTACTGATATGGACTGATATGGTAATGCGTTAGGAACGAAAGGATGCCATATTGTTTGATGGACATGAAAGTGATCAACCTACAGAGGGCTGAATTCAAAGACACCCCGAAAATCAAACTGAAAAAATGATGTGGCAGGCAGACAGGCGAGTCCATTTGGCCGAAATTTCATTGCAGCAACTCCAAATCTTATTCAGTAGTTTGTATGGCCCCCCACGTGTTTGTATGCATGCGTGACAACGTCCTAATGAGACGATGGATGGTGTCCTGGGAGATCTCCTCCCAGATCTGGACCAGGGCATCACTGAGCTCCTGGACAGTCTGAGGCGTCGGATGGAACGAAACTTAATGTCACACCCAGAGATGTTCTATTGGATTGAGGTCAGGCGAGTGAGAGTGGTGGCCAGTCAATGGCATCAATTCCTTCATCCTCCAGGAACTGCCTGCATACACTCCCCACATGAGGCCGGCCGGGCATTGTTGTGCACCAGGAGGAACCCAAGGGCCACTGCACCAGCATAGGGTCTGACAATGGGTCCAAAGATTTAATCCTGATACCTAATGGCAGTCAAGGTAGCCTGTAGAGGTCTGTGCATCCCTTCATGGATATGCCTCCCCAGATATGCCATCACTGACCCCCCACCAAACCGGTCATGCTGAACGATGTTACAAGCAGCATAATGTTCTCCAAGGCTCCTGCAGATCCTTTCATGCCTGTCACATGTGCTCAGGGAGAACCTGCTCTCATCTGTGAAAAGCACAGGGCGCCAGTGGTGGACCTGCCAATTCTGGTATTCTTTGGAAAATGCCAATCGAGCTCCACATTGCCGAACAGGCAATGAGCACAGGGCCCACTAGAGGACATCAGGCCCTCAGGCCACCCTCATGAAGTCTGTTTTTGATTGTTTGGTCAGAAACGTTCACATCAGTGGCCTGCCTGCTGGAGGTCATTTTGTAGGCTCTGGCAGTGCTCATCCTGTTCCTCTTTGCCCAAAGGACAAGATACCGGTGGGTCCTGCTGATGGGTTAAGGACCTTCTACGAGGGGCCCTGTCCAGCTCTCCTAGAGGAACTGCCTGTCTCCTGGAATCTCCTCGAGACTGTGCTGGGAGACACAGAAAACCTTCTGGTAATGACACGTATTCATGGGCCATCCTGGAGAAGTTGGACTACCTGTGCCACCTCTGTAGGGTCCAGGTACGGCCTCATGCTACCAGTAGTGACACTGACCATAGCCAAATGCAAAATGAGTGAAAAAAAGATGAGTCGGGAAAAATGTCAGTGACCTCCCTCCACTTGTTGAACGATTCATTCCTGTTTTGGGGGTCGTCTCATTGTTGCCCCTCTAGTGCGCCAAAAAAGCTGAAACTAATTAACAAGCCCCTTTGCTATGTCACTGACCAGATCAATAGCCAAAAAGTTTCATTGACTTGATGCTATACTCGGATTAAAAATATATTTGGGGATGTCACTGTTCCTCTCTCTGTCAATCTTCTGATCTGAGGGGAAAGGGAAAGGAGAAGAAGTAGGTGACCATGCCAGATCTTGATTGTAGATGATATTGCCAGCTGATGAGCGCTGGAGTTGTCTTCCATTTGTGCATGTGTGACTATATATTTATATTATAATATACACTCACCTAAAGGATTATTAGGAACACCATACTAATACGGTGTTTGACCCCCTTTCGCCTTCAGAACTGCCTTAATTCTACGTGGCATTGATTCAACAAGGTGCTGAAAGCATTCTTTAGAAATGTTGGCCCATATTGATAGGATAGCATCTTGCAGTTGATGGAGATTTGTGGGATGCACATCCAGGGCACGAAGCTCCCATTCCACCACATCCCAAAGATGCTCTATTGGGTTGAGATCTGGTGACTGTGGGGGCCATTTTAGTACAGTGAACTCATTGTCATGTTCAAGAAACCAATTTGAAATGATTCAAGCTTTGTGACATGGTGCATTATCCTGCTGGAAGTAGCCATCAGAGGATGGGTACATGGTGGTCATGAAGGGATGGACATGGTCAGCAACAATGATCAGGTCGCCCGTGGCATTTAAACGATGCCCAATTGGCACTAAGGGGCCTAAAGTGTGCCAAGAAAACATCCCCCACACCATTACACCACCACCACCAGCCTGCACAGTGGTAACAAGGCATGATGGATCCATGTTCTCATTCTGTTTACGCCAAATTCTGACTCTACCATTTGAATGTCTCAACAGAAATCGAGACTCATCAGACCAGGCAACATTTTTCCAGTCTTCAACTGTCCAATTTTGGTGAGCTTGTGCAAATTGTAGCCTCTTTTTCCTATTTGTAGTGGAGATGAGTGGTACCCGGTGGGGTCTTCTGCTGTTGTAGCCCATCCGCCTCAAGGTTGTGCGTGTTGTGGCTTCACAAATGCTTTGCTGCATACCTCGGTTGTAACGAGTGGTTATTTCAGTCAAAGTTGCCCTTCTATCAGCTTGAATCAGTCGGCCCATTCTCCTCTGACCTCTAGCATCAACAAGGCATTTTCGCCCACAGGACTGCCGCATACTGGATGTTTTTCCCTTTTCACACCATTCTTTGTAAACCCTAGAAATGGTTGTGCGTGAAAATCCCAGTAACTGAGCAGATTGTGAAATACTCAGACCGGCCCGTCTGGCACCAACAACCATGCCACGCTCAAAATTGCTTAAATCACCTTCTTTCCCATTCTGACATTCAGTTTGGAGTTCAGGAGATTGTCTTGACCAGGACCGCACCCCTAAATGCATTGAAGCAACTGCCATGTGATTGGTTGATTAGATAATTGCATTAATGAGAAATTGAACAGGTGTTCCTAATAATCCTTTAGGTGAGTGTATAATAATAATAATTCAACAGACTATTGGCTCTTTAAAAGGTAGCAATATTTTGGACTTGTTACAAAGGTTTGCCACATTCTAATGACTTGTGCAGCATGAACAACATAGTGCAGAAACATGGACTGTTTCTGCCATCTAAGATAGACTAAGATGAGCATATGGATGACCCAAACCCTGTTCCTCAGGACGTCATTTGTAGGATGTTGTATGCTGAATGTAAAGAGACTTGTAAGTATTGCAACATTGACATTTACCAGACAAAATAATTTTTCTTACTAGTTCAAAAAGAATGTTCTTAGTACCTCACATTTTTGCGCATACAACCTGCCTCAATTCTTGCTTTGTACTGGCACATTGCTATTGCTCTCGCCTGTCAGCTGCACCCGCACTATTTTTATTTTATTTTTTTTTTTTTGTGACTCCTGCAGAGAGAGACAATCAAAATGAATGTTTCTTCACCTCAGTCAGTAATATCCTAAGTTCACATTCACTGAAGTTTAATTCTCTGCACTCTCATGTTTTTTTTTGTAAAGACATCACATGGGAACAATGATATGGTAATTAGCTCATGCATATTCACAAGAGGCATTTATACGCCATATATGGTAACAGACAGGTGGTGACGGGGAGTGGCAGAAAGCAAGTGCACATATGCATAGTGTTAAACTGATGTGAGATTTATAACCAACCTGGCATGGCACGTGACATATGTACAGTTTTATCAAACCAATTTTGTTTTGTGCATTTGCCATTTTTTTTCCTTTTGAGGGTAAGTCAAATTTTAGTATGGAATCTATTGAAGATTTTATGCATGATGCTTCATGAGAGTATTGATTAGTTTTTTGGACATTTTGAGGCCTGAACCCCCTTGTTTGCCATTAGATGTGCAGTAAAATCATAGCAACCCTGGCTTTCATTAAATAGGCCCAATTCCAAGTGGCACCCAGTCTCATATTCGTTCCAATCTTGTGTCCAATACCACAGGCACGGGCTCTGATCGCTCTGATCTGCCATAAATTAGATCTAGCTGGCCTGACAATGATAGATTAATATTTGTCGGTTGTACACATGGCACTAATAATGCTAATAACTATTAAATGAGCAACTTGCACAATAACCTGCTCCACCATTACAAAGCACTGCAGCGTCGAATAAATCAGATCTTATAGAGACGTTTTTTGCTTTCTTACCAATGGTTTGCTTCTGTGTGAGCTCGCAGCTGGATGGGATCACAGATACGAAGATAAATGCCTTCATAGCCAACCACTTTTTTCAACCAGTCAAAATAAAGAGTGACTTTTATTATGATCTTTATTAAAGGAGACTTACAACAGACAAATGAAGGGCTAATTGTTCTTAAAGGTTATTCTACAAGGGGCTAAATCACCGAGACAGCCACAATAATCCTTCAGGGCTGCGGACACAGGCCTGTGGTCAATGATTTAGCGCTTGTACTTTGGTCAATTTGTAGGCTTCCTGTGTATATTACAGCTTAGCATCAAAGTGAACTGAAGTATTTGCAATAAATAAAGGCTAAAATATTAGAAGGCTGTAAATGATGCAACCCGGGACGTCCCCAGAAGTGTATAAAAAAAAAGTTTTCTTGCGCAAATTATAAAGTCATGTTTCATGTGATATCCGTAACTCATGCAAAGAATGTATTTACAGAGAGTTTTTTGTTAGCCTCCTGGCAGGAATCCTGGAAATTTATGTTATATAAATAAAAAGTAATTTATTTGGAAAAAAAAAAGCGGGCAGCTTTACAGGCCGAACATAATCAGAACAAGTTAATCATTTTTCCAGCGCGGTGTTTAGTTTGTTTAAGACCTCGGCGGTTCACAGCATGTTAAAGATAGCGGTAATAACTATTTTATTACTTCTCTCCCTTTAACTGCTCCCTCGTCCATAAACCACAAAGGAGAAAGACCTCAACTGTACAATGACAAAACTTTTCAGCTAATAAATCTCTTGCTGGTTTCTGCAAGTGCCTTCGACCTTTTTAAGTTGTGTTATTATTTCTCTAAAGCGTGTTCTGTGTGTCTCATTTTATTTGTTTAACAATTAAAAATGGGAAGATTCACAGTAGGGCGGCACGGTGGCACAGTGGGTAGCACTGCTGCCTTGCAGTTCGGAGACCTGGGTTCGCTTCCTGGGTCCTCCCTGCGTGGAGTTTGCATGTTCTCCCCGTGGGTTTGCTCCGGTTTCCTCCCACAGACCAAAGACATGCAGGTTAGGTGGATTGGCGATACTGAATTTTCCACTGTGTGTGCGCCCTGCGGTGGGCTGGTGCCCTGCCCAGGGTTTGTTTCTTGCCTTGCACCCTGTGTTGGCTGGGATTGGCTCCAGCAGACCCCCGTGACCCTGTAGTTAGGATACAGCTGGATGGATGGAAGATTCACAGTAATTATGGTTGCTGCTTAACAGAGACGTGGGTTTAGTTTCTGGCCCAGCCACTGTCCTTGTTCTACATTATTTCTTCATGAATTTTCTCCAGTTTTTTTGTTTTATTTGATTTGATTTTATTTGATTTTTTGTCGAATTGGCTGGAGTCTACTCTTCTAGTATGGCGTGCAAGGCACAAGGTCTGGGTATCTGCAGAAACGTGCTCTCAATATTCCATCATTATACTCGGAAGTTAAATATTGTGTACCGCAAGGCTCAGTACTAGACCCTTTACTGTTTCCACTTTACACGCTCCCAAAGGAACTCAACCTGGTTTTATGAGATGTGGTGGATGGCCGGGTTCCTCGGCCAGCTAGGATGCCCCTGTGATGGAAGGACTAGGAGAGAGGACATATTCAGAGCAATTCCTTCCCTGGAACATGAGAGGGCAACTCCTTTGGCTTACACCAGGGCTGCATGGATTTGGAGCTTAGAAGCTCAATCCTGCTGGGGCCCATGGTCACTGCCAGGGGGCACCTGGACAGTTCCGGAGCCCTGGACTGCAGCACTTTCACCAAACTCGGAAGTGAACATTAGAACAATCTAGATGAGAACAGGCCATTCAGCCCAACAAAGCTCGTCAGTCCTATCCACTCATTTCTTCCAAAAAAACATCAAGTCGAGTTTTGAAAGTCCCTAAAGTCTACTTCACTACTTGGTCGCTTATTTCAAGTGTCTATCGTTCTTTCTGCAAAGAAAAACTTCCTTATGTTTGTGTGAAATTTACCGTCAACAAGTTTCCGGTTGTGTCCCCGTGTTCTTGATGAACTCATTTTAAAGTCACCGTCTCGATCCACTGGACTAATTCCCGTCATAATTTTAAATACTTTAGTCAGGTCTCTTCTTCATCTCCTTTAAAGGCTCAACCTTTTTAATCTTTCGTCATAACTCATCCCCGTAGCCCTGGACTCGGCCAAGTCACTCTTCCCTGGACCTTTTCTTGTGCTGTTATGTCCTTTTTGTAGTCTGGAGACCAAAACTGCACACAGGACTCCAGATGAGGCCTCACCAGTGTGTTATAAAGGTTGAGCAGAACCTCCTGTGACTTGTGCTGCCAGAAGAGGATCCGGGTGTGGTGGAAGTGCTGCATGGGCACCCAGAAGTGATGCCGGATGAGGATCCGGGTGCACCTGGAGCACTTCTGGGTGCAGTATAAAAGAGGCCGCCTCACTCCGGTCGGTAAGCCAGATGACAAAGCTTGCTGGGAGAGGAGTGGAGGCGGCAGAGAAAAAAGAGAGAAAAGAAGAAGAAAGAGAGAGAGAAGGGACTGAACAGTATTGCTATAGAGTGTTGTGTTGTATCTGTGGGAAACGGGGAAGGCGTTTCCCATGACGGGAAAGGAAAATAAAATCGTGTGCTTGGACTTGTGTCTCTCTGCCTTTCTGTGTCCGGGATTGGGGAGCCGTACATGGCTTTCACAGAGAGTACTTGCTCTCTTAAATAATTCCACCACTTATCCAAGGCCAGGTTTCAGGGGCAACAGTCTTAGCAGTGAGGCCCATTCATCCCTTTCTCAAGCCACACATGCCAAATCCATAATGTGGGGTCCCAAGGTGTTCCCAGATTATCTGGGTGATATTATCCTCCAGTGAGCCATGGGTCTTCCCCAGGGTCTCGTCCCAGCTGGCTGCACCTGTAAAACATCCACAGGGAGGTGCCCAGGACGCATTCGTGTCAGATGCCAAACCCATACTGTGGGATCCCAAGGTGTACCCTGGCCATCTGGGACATGATTTCCTCCAGCAAGCCCTGGGTGTAAAACACGCACAGGGAGGCATCCAGGATGAAACACCTCAATTGGCTCCTCTCGATACAGTGGGTCAGCGGCTCTACTCTGAGCCATTTCCAGATGTCTGTGCTTCTCTCCCTATCTCTAAGGGAGAGCCCAGCCACCCTGCAGAGAGAACTGATGTCGGCTGCTTGTACCCATAATCTCATTCTGTCGCTCATAACCCAAAGCTTATGACCATTAAGTACAATTTACACAATTTATTTTTGTATAGCCCAGGAGTGGATCACTGGATAGCAATCATGTCTCACAACCACATAGCAAGACAGGAAGCACCAGGACTCTAAAGACTTGGACCTTAGTTCTTTTGCAGAGATATTGGGAGTGCCACGCACCCCTTTCCAGTGACCTCATGACCCCCCAGGCTCTCCTAATCCGTCTACTAACTTCATAGGAACAGTCGCCAGAGACATGAATGTCACTGCTGAAGTAAGTAAACCTCTTGACAAGTTTGACACTCTCTCCGCAGAGTGAATGCATATAATACAATACAATACAATACAATACAATACAATTTATTTCTTGTGTAACTCAAAGTCACACAAGGAGTGCCGCAATGGGCTTTAACAGGCCCTGTCTTTTGACAGTCCCCCCGAGCCTTGACTCTCTAAGAAGACAAGAACTCCAAAAAAATACCCTTGTAGGGAAAAAATGGAAGAAACCTTGGGAAAGGGAAATTCGAAAAAAGACAGCTTTCCAGGTAAGTTGGGCATGCAGTGGGTGTCAAAAAAGGGGGTAAATACAACCCAATACTGTGACCCGACATTTGAGCGATAGACATATGCGCGCCGACAAAATAGCGCTGATTAAAATGCACTGTCAAAATCGTCCCGACAAAATCTTGAAGATTTCATTAAATATGAATTACTAGTTTAAAGCATATATAATAATGTTTATTTTAAAAGTCAATATTATGAGATGCGGCATGCCATCAGCACGGCACGCAGATAGTCCTTAAGATCACGCCCTGCATATGTAGGAAGAATTGCAGCAAGGGCGTTCCACTCTCTTGGCCTCTCTCGCGATTTTGTCGTGGCGATTTTGTCGGCGCGCATTTGTCGAAAACCAGTTAGCGGGTTTGTCGGTGCTCATTTGTCGGTCGCGGTTTTGTCGGGGCGCATATGTCTATCGCGCTTTTGTCGGTGAACCACACAATACACAGAACAGAACACAAGTAATCGCCAATACAATATGAAATATTACAAGTACAGAGTAAAATGCAGGTGAGTGAGGGTGGGGATGTGAATGGACTAGTAAATCAAGAGCTTTGCTTTCTGGCTCAGCATCTTCTTCATCACATTGGATCGGTACAGCAATCACATAACTCTACTTGCTACCCCAATCTGTCTGTCGATCTCACCATTCCTTTTCCCCTCGCTCACGAACAAGAGCCTGTCACTGCTTTTTGCAGATGACGTGGTCCCATTGGCAAGTCCAAATCTGAGTCCACAGTCCTCAGTAGTAAAAAGGTGGGTGGACTGTCTGCTCCAAGTGGGAGGTGAGTTACTACCTCAGATGGAGGAGTTTAAGTATTTCGGGGTCTTGTTTACGGGTGAGGAGAAAAGGGATGATGTAATTAAGAAACAGCAGCTCTGAGGCTAGGGATCTGCACTGGCGATCAGAAGGTTGCCGGCTCGAATCCCATAAATGCCAAAAGGGACTTTGCTCTGTTGGGCCCTTGAGCAAGACCCTTAACCTGCAATTGCTGAGTGCTTTGAGTAGTGAGAAAAGTGCTATATAAATGCAAAGTATTATTATTAATTATTATTTTATTAACAGATTAGGGCGGCAAGCTGAGCCAGAACCCCCGCCCCTTTCTGGTCTGGCCGATATCCTTGGAAGCTGGTGTCTCATTTAGACCTGAGATCCCAACTGTCATGAACAACTCCAGGCCAGTCCTACCCAGAAATGCTGCTAGAGGGCGATAACAGGCTATTACTAACTTTTGTGAGCTAGCGCCATCATGTACCTGTTAATTTCACCTTTTTATCTGAGATTAAACAGGGTTTGACCACCTATTGTAGGACTCACTCTGCTTCCTCACTCACCCCCTGAACCTTTTAATACACGACGACTGTCAACTGAATGAAAAACAGCACCTATGCATTACTGCTGATCACTTCCATCCTTTAATGGCTACTGTCTCCCATTTTTCAGATGGATATTTCACCATGTCACAAAGCAGGCATCATCTCAATCTAAGTGTACTGTCATGGCCAAAAGTTTTGAGAATGGCACAAATATACATTTTCACAAAGTTTGCTGCTTCAGTGCTTTACATCTTTTTGTCAGATGTTTCTATGGTATGATGAAGTAGAATTACAAGCATGTCATAAGTTTCAAAGGCTTTTATTGACAATGACATGAAGTTTATACATAATATCTGCAGTGCTGGCCCATCTTTCTTTTTCAAGACCTCTGCAATTCACCCTGGCATGTTGTCCATCAACTTCTGGGCCAAATCCTGACTGATGGCAGCCCATTCTTGCATAATCAATGCTTGGAGTTTGTCAGAATTGTGGGTTTTTGTATGTTCACCTGCCTATTGACCACAGGCCTGGGAAGTTTCCTGGCCATGGACCCCAGATTTCAATGTTTTGTTAGTTCTCATTTTTGCCTTACGGCCCAGTGCTCCATCATGCTGGCAAAGGCATTGTTGGTCACCAAACTGTTCTTGGATGGTTGATAGAAGTTGCTCTCACAGGATGTTTTGGTCCCATTCTCTATTCCTGGCCGTGTTCTTAGGCCAAATTATGAGTGAGCCCATTGCCTTGGCTGAGAAGCAACCCCACGTGACATGAATGGTCTCAGGATGCTTTACTGTTGACATGACACAGGACTGATGGTAGCGTCGCTTACATTTTCTTTTTTCCAATTGGAAAGGGGATTCATCAGAGAAGATGACTTTCCCCCTCCAGTCCTCAGCAGTCCAATCCCAGAATCTTAGTCTGTCCCTGATGTTTTTCTTGGCTTTTTTGTTGCCCTTCTTGACACCCACCAAAAGTCTTCACCTCACTCACACCTGCCTGCTGCCATTCCTGAACAAGCTCTGCACTGGTGGCTGAATCAACTTTAAGAGACAGTCCTGGCACTTGCTGGTCTTTCTTGAGCACCCTGAAGCCTTCTTCACAACACTTGAACCTTTCTATTCTAACTCAGTCAGCAGGACAGAGTGATCTCCAGCCTTGTCCTCATCAACACTCTCACTCGTGGAAACACTGAAATAACTTCAGCAGGTCTTTTTGTGGCAGGGTTGACATGCAGTGGCAATGGGTTTTTGGGATGAAGTTCATTTTCTTGGCAAACAGGAACTTTGCAATTCATCTGATCCTTCTTCAGAACATCCATCCATCCATTATCCAACCTGCTATATCCTAACCACAGGGTCACGGGGGTCTGCTGGAGCCAATCCCAGCTAACACAGGGTGCAATGCAGGAAACAAACCCTGAGCAGGGCGCCAGCCCACTGCAGGGCACACACACACCATTTAGAATCGCCAATTTACCTAACATGCATGTCTTTGGACTGTGGGAAGAAACCGGAGTACCCAGAGGAAACCCATGCAGACACGGGGAGAACATGCAAACTCCACACAGGGAGAACCCCGGAAGCGAACCCAGGTCTCCCAACTGCAAGGCGGCAGTGCTACCCACAGCGCCATCGTGCCGCCCTCTTCAGAACATTCTGGAGTCAATGCAAGTTGCCATCATAAAAACGGAAGCAGCAAACTGCGAAAAATAATATTTGAATCATTCTCAAAACTTTTAACCACGACTGTACTCCAGAGGCCAGTGTGGTCCCCAACTCAGTGCACCTTTGAGAGGAGCTGGAACAGGAGGGAATGCATTGCCTAAAAAAATAAATCTACAAGGATTGCTTGAATTTAACATTATCTATATCTACCAAAATCCCTAGGGAATGTTTCCAGAAGCTTTCTGAGCCCATGTCTCAAAGAATTCAACCCGTTATCAAGGCAAAATGAGGTCCTACCAGGCATTAGACAGGTGGACCTAATAAAATGACCACTGAATGTATTTTTGTACATCTGCTCTAATCGGTATGAACTTCAACAAATCAATTTTCATGGGACTGATGTTGTTATGACGCTAAAGCAATGCATAAGCTCATTTTCTTAGAATGACTTTTAAGACTTTAAAGAGAGAAGACTAATTACATAGTTGCTTTCCTTTGCTCTTTACCACTTGACCCTCACAAATGATTAAATTTGATAAAATGAAGAGGTACCATTTAGAGAATTGGAAAGCAATTGTGGTAGAACCATCATACTAACGCATCCTTACTGACATGACACAAGGAGCGATATGGGATATTATTGCTATTATTGATGTCTGACACAAATAAAAATGTGAGTAATGCTGATGGTAGTGACTTTGGGAGACAATTGACATTTCAATGGGGTTAGCATTGACACCATGATCAACGGCAACAGCCAACTGATATAGGCAGCGGAAATCACTACACAGCAATATCTGACAGCAATAAGAATGTGAGCACTACTGGGGGCTGTTTGTACATATCTCATAAAACAAACGCATGTTTCCATACACATTTTATAGAGAATGTAATAGTATAATTATAGTAATATTTAAAGCCAACACAACAACATATTTCGTGCCCTCCATACTTTTTGGGACAAAGACACATTTTCCTTGATTTGCCCCTTTGCTCAACGGTTTAAAATTACAAATCAGACTGTTCAGACTTGTTTAAAGTGCACATTGCAGACTTTCATTTAAGGGGGTTTGAATACATTTCAGTAATGGTCCCATCTTTTCAGGGCATCATAGTGTTTGGGATGCATCAATGGTGGGTCTGTTAAAGCCACTGTCATATTTAGGACTTTGTCACGTATCCCTTGTGTGCAATGACTGCTTGACGTCTGTGATTCACCCGGTGCTGAGGGTCTTTTCTGGTGATGCTCTGCCAATCCTCTAATGCTGCCATTTTCAGATCCTCTTGTTTCAGGTGGCTTGTCCTCTTATGTTTTCTATTCAGCATTTGGAAGGTATGCTCAATTGCATTGAAATTAGGTAACTAACTTGGCCATTCAAGAAATTTCTATTTGTTTAGCTTTCAAAAACTCCTCTGCTGCCTCAGCAGTGTGTTTGGATCTTTATCTTGTTGTAGGATAAAACACCGTCCAGTTAGTTTGGAGCCATTTACAAGAATTTGATCAGATGAGATGTTTCTATACATCTCAGAATTCATTATGCAGCTGTTGTTAGCAGTTCCATCATCTATTTGTAAAAGACACTATATAATAGATAGATAGATAGATAGATAGATAGATAGATAGATAGATAGATAGATAGATAGATAGATAGATAGATAGAGTGGCAGACGGCCAGGGCCCTTACCCAGCCAGGACGCCCCGACAATAGAAGGACCGGGGGATCGATACAGGGAAGCCCCTTTGGTTTACAGAGGGGCCCGTGGCCACCGCCAAGGGGCACATGTAGAACAACTGAGTTTTCTTTTACAGGGCTGCCAACACAACTGGAAGTGCAGCAGGATAGAGATCGTGGAACACCTGGAGCACATCTGGGTACTCTATGAAAGGGGCCAGCTGCCACAACTTGAGGGTCCTGAATTGGGAGGAGATGGAAGGAGCTCACCTATGAGGTGTGGAGAAGGAAGGGGACTGCAAGGCTCTAGAGGAAAAGGACGGAGTATTAATCTGCTTGTGACTGTTGGTATGAGTTGGAGAGCTTGTGTTGGACTGAACTGGTGTCTCTGCCTGTTTGTGTCAGGTCAGGGGGGTAGGTGCGCCCATATCATTTGTGAAAAGATAGATAGATAGATAGATAGATAGATAGATAGATAGATAGATAGATAGATAGATAGATAGATAGATAGATAGATAGATAGACGTGAAGAAGCAGCAGTTACCATTATATCCCCATCCATCCCCAGGGCCAGCCTGTCCATATTGGTGAACTAAGTGATTGAGTGGCACTTGGGAAAAGCCAGTCAAAGGCACCATCTTAAACTATTATGCGACTCTCATGCTCCGGGGCCTTTACCACACATATGTTAACATAATATTCTCACTTTTCCTAACAGATGTAGCTAGACCTACAGAAGTAGAAACATGGAGAGACACTACAGAACGGGGTACAATGATATGGCACCTTAAAAATCAGAGTCCTCATATAACATCAATAAATATGCATCCACATCAAATTAGTAATATTCTATATATATATAAAATAGCTCTGAGGCTAAGGATCTGTGCTGGTATCCCGAAGGTTGCCAGTTCGAATCCCGTCACTGCCAAAAGAGATCCTACTCTGCTGGGCCCTTGAGCAAGGCCCTTAACCTTGAATTGCTCCAGGGGGCGCTGTACAATGGCTGACCCTGTGCTCTGACCCCAAGGGGTATGCGAAAATGAACAAATTCCTAATACAAGAAATTGTATAAGGCGAAATAAAGAACTGTGGATGTTGGCCCGGACACTGACAGGTAGACATGTTTTAAGCACCACACACACATTTATTTACAACTAATATTTACACAAGGTGAAACACACAACCCCAAAACTCCCCCAAAGTCCAGGCCTTCTTCCTCAATTCCTTTTCAGGTCTGCCTCCACTCCTCTCCTCCGAGCTCTGTCCTGCTACTCTCCCGACTCCAGCCACCGAATGGAGGGAGGTGGCCCCTTTTATCCCCACCCGGATGTGCTCCAGGTGCCTCCCGATAATCTTCTGCTGGCACTCCCCACTGTGGTGGAAGTACCGGCTGCGCACCCGGAAGCACTCCGGGTGTCCCTGGTCTTCTTCCCCCCAGCACTTCTGGGTGTGGCCGAGCCCCTATAGGGTTGAGCTTCTAAGCTCTGTTCCCGTGGTGTTCTCCTCCGGCCCTCCTGGGCATCCCGTCTGGGTACCACCCCCAGCCACTCTCCACAGAACAAAAAAAAAACTCACTCATCGCGAAATCTCCCGAACCATAACGACTTGGGACTTGAAATTTGGAATGTATGTTACCCTTGGCCCATAGGTACTCGCTTAGAAACGGTTTTAAACATTTCGTGGTCCAAGCGCGTTCTGTCAGTATGTCTGTCCGCTTTCACGAGAGAATTACTTAACAGATTTAGATCTGGTTGTTTTCTATAATTTGCTTGAACTTTCCAGTTGATTTTGCGACTTCTCTCATCACGCTAAGTATCAGAGTTCGCTTGCAGTACCGATGTATTTATGCAAATCCAACAGAGTGGCTGTGGGGCGAGAGCAGGGGGGCGGGGCCTTCCTCATTCACTCGCCAGCCTCTGTTTGTGTTGGTCTACGTCCGTCTCGCCACGTGTTGGAGTGCACCTTGCCTCTGCTTAGCTAGCGTTACCTGTTTGTTCAACAGACATTATCATCTACAGATTGTTAAGGAGTAACGTTTGACGTTTTTGAGAGAGAGATCAGAGCTCCATGTGTTTTAGAGGGTAGCTGCTGATTGCCAGAGATATCACGGCCATGTGCTTTTCTCCATACGCGGGGAATGCTCTCCCATCAGAGCTGAACACAATCAGATGCAGTGCCAAAGTCTAATTATTTTTAAAGTTTGTCCTGTTTCATTACTATGTGGGTGCAGCCATGGGGTACAGCTAGTAAATACATAAAAATCAGATATAAAAATGCAACATGTTTTAGTCAGTTTCAGGAAACTGAACTCCAGACAGTTTATAGTTCTGCATTACTTTAACCAGATAGACTCCTCCATCCGTTGTATACCATCATCTGCATCCTTGTCGTCCAGGGGCTATGATATGAAAGGCTCGGCTCAATCCACATGAAGCCCGCTTTACTAACAGATCAGAATGATTTACTGTCACTTTGGTTGGGGCTTTAGTCAAGCCAAGGGGTTAAAGGTGAAAGCAACTGGAAAGCTGTGCATAAATCCCAGTTCACAAGCATTTCACTTAGCCACAGAATGTCACCAGAAGAATTTTAATGGGGCTTTAGTAGATCAGTACGGTGATTCCCAGCTCAGTTTGATTTAACCCTTCACTTTACTCTTTGTGGGATGAATAAATGAAGTCTTAAAAGTGTGCATATTCCCAGATCCATTAGGGCGGAACAAAAGGGTTATAAATTGAACAAAATTGCCTTCTGTAGATTTTATATTGGCTTATTTTTGTACAGAATATAGTAAAAAGTATTGAAATAAAAATTCAGAATAGATGTAAAAACTTAATGTTTACTATGAAGCTTTAGACATCTTGATTTGGGGGTTTTGTCTGCCATTCTCCTCTGCAGATCTTCTCAAGCTCTGTCAGGTTGGATGGAGACCATCAGTGCAGCGCTACTTTTAGGTGTCTCGAGGAAATTTTGATTGGATTCAATTCTGGGCCCAAGAACATTCACAGAGTTGTTCCTAAGCCAATCCTGTGTTGTTTTTGCTTTGTGCTTACGGTTTCTGTTCTGTTCGAAGGTGAACAGCCTGGGGTCTAGAGTACTCTGGAGCAGGTTTTTATTAAGGATATCTCTGTACTTTGCTCTATTTTGTTTTCCCTCATCCTTGACTAGTCTCCTAATTCACAAACCCCACAGCAGGATGCTGCTACCCCTGTGCTTCACTATTGGAAAAGAGTTGCACAGGTGAGGAGCGGTGCCTGGTTTTCTTCAGACATGATGCTCAGAATGGAGGCCAAACTGTTCAATCTTGGTGTAATCAGGTGAGAGAATATTGCTTCACACAGCCTGAGGGTCCTTTAGGTGCCCTTTGGCGAAGTACTTCGGGCTTTCATGTGTCTTCTACTGAGTAGATTGGTCCAGTGATTGCTTTACTTCTGGACACTATCCTATCTGCACACACCTTCTTCAGAGCTCAGCCAGACTGACCATCAGGTTCTTTATCATCTCTCTTACCATGAACCTACTAATTAATTTCTAGCAAGAGTGAAAGGGAAGGGGTACAGGAAGGTAGTGAGACCAGCTTTGTTATATGGGTTGGAGATGGTGGAACTGACCAGAAAGCAGGAGACAGAGCTGGAATTGGCAGAGTTAAAGATGTTAAGACTTGCATTGGGTGTGACAAGAATGGACAGGATTAGAAATGAGAACATTAGAGGGTCAGCTCAGGTTGGACAGTTGGGAGAGAGGCGAGATTGCGTTGGTTTGGACATGTGCAGAGGATAGATGCTGGGTATAATTAGAGAGGGGTGCTAAGGATAGAGCTGCCAGGCAAGAGGAGAAGAGGAAGGCCTAAGAGGAGGTTTATGGATGTGGTGAGAGAGGACATGCAGGTGATGGGTGTAACAGAACAAGATGGAGAGGACAGGAAGATATGGAGAAAGATAACCCGCTGTGGCGACCCCCTAATGGGAGCAGCCGAAAGAAGAAGAAGACAATTATATAGAATACTGGCTTTGTAAACCCGTGCTGTAAAAAGTCCAGGCTCCTAGAAACTATTGAAATTGCCAGAAAAATATTGAAATGCAGAGTCGGCGGTTTCGTTTTGCGGACGTGCTCGCCCCTCCACCAAACTTGTCTATCAGCAGCCAAGCGAGTTTCTCTCTCGTTTGTCTTTCCTTGCTAGTTTCACTTTGGCGATGGAGTCGTTTTCTTTCAGCTTTGTGCTGTAGCCTCTTACTTCGTTTTTTTTCTGACTCGTTAACTTGGGGCCGCCTTTCCGGCTCTTTGAGCTTCATGCTGCAACCTCGCACTTCCGGGCCGGACAGACAGACCCACACACTTCCACGTGTAGACGTTTATATATTAGATGCTTTGAAACTATCATATAATAATAGAAGAATAACTCTCTGCTTTGCTCCATTTAACTTTCCCTCAGCTCTGTCTAGTCTCCCAGTCCATGATGCTTAATAAAACCAACCACACAGCTTGATGCAGCCCCCACAATGCTTCACTGCTGGAATACTGTTACACAGGTAATGTGTGGTGCTTGGTTTCCTCCATTGAAGCCAGACAGTTCAATTTTGGTTTTATCAGACCAGAGACTGTTGTTTCTCGTACTCTAAGAGTCCTTTATGCCACACCATGAATATACTGTATATACAATTATACGAGGTGTGATCCAAAAGTTCCCAGAATGCATTTATTTAAAAGCATACATATCAAATAACAATTAATGGTGAACAGTTCCTTCAAAATAGTCACTCGCTGAGTTGATACACCAATCCCAGCGAGATTTCAACATTTTGAAGCATCTCTGGAAGTCGTTTTTTGTCAGTGTGTTCAAGACGTCAGTTGTTACTGCTTGGATCTCCTCCACCGTCTCAAATCTGCGTCCCTTGAGCCTCATCTTCATCTTAGGAAATAAAAAAAAATCGGACGGCGCTAAATCAGGGGAGTACGGAGGGTGGGGAATGGCAGTAAACTTTGTGGAAGCCAAATATTCGCGCACAATCAGAGATGTGTGAGCTGGTGCATTGTCGTGATGCAAAAGAAAAGACTTGTCAGCCCACATCTGAGGACGTGTTCAGCGAATTCGATTTCACAAACGCCTTAGAACATCCCTGTAGAATGCTCCATTCACTCTCTGTCCTTGTGGCACAAATTCGCGTGATAACAGCTCTCAAGGACAACTTGAACTGCTGTCTAGCGGCGATTGATATAACCAACCCCTTCTGGCTACAGAATAAATGCATTCCAGGAACTTTTGGATCGCACCTCGTATACAAGCTAAAATTAGAAAATGGGATTTATTAGAAAATGGACCAAACCTTCACAAAACTGATCATGTCATTTCTTAATGTAGTCTGCACCCTTCTCAATGCACTTGCGCCACCTGCCAGGCAGTGCCTGGATTCCAGCAGAATGAAATATTTTGTCTTGTTATTGTCGAACACTCCATGCTGAGGTGTACTCCAGTCACCAGTACAAGTTACTGTGACTTGCTGGAGACCAATGTGAAGCCTGCTATTCGATCCAAGTGACGGGGACTGCTGTCTCAAGGAGTCCTGTTGATGCAAGACAATGACACGCACACTGCTAAGAACACCAATTCACATCCTCCTTATTTGCCGGATTTGGCACAGTGTGATTTCCACCTTTTCGGACCGCTAAAAATACATCTGGGTGGTCGTCAATTCAAGACTGATGATGACGTGAAGAACGTGGTGCATGAGTGGTTTGCGAGGACAAGAGAAAACCTTTTATTCTGCTTTCATACTTCCAGGCAGGTGGCGCAAGCGCATTTAGAAGGGTGAAGACTACAGTGAGAAAGGACATGATCAGTTTTGTGAAGGTTTGGTCCATTTTCCAATAAATCCCATTTTCTGACTTTAGCTTGACTTTCCCTTGTAAATATGTTTTGCAAGTATTATATAGTAACCAGTAATAGCGCACAGCATGATAACGTGCAGTGAATACACTTGACTTGATCATTTCTAGTTTTCATCCTCTTTCTCTGTTAGTTTATCATTCGTTTGCTCAGAGGTTGATGCGCTTGCTACTTCCTGAGCAGCTCTTCTTTTCCCCACCCTAGCAGCCCGCTTCTTCTCTTCTTTCATCGGCACCTTTTCGCTTTAAAACTGATTAAGTCAGTGGTTTTGTTTCAATTACTTTGTACGTTTTCCTTAATTTTTCACTTAAGCTGCCAATTAAATCTTCAATCTGCCTCAAGAATGATTTAAGATATGAAGAGGTAGAGGAAGTGATGGCGTAGGTGGTAGTGAATAAGAACGACGCCCATACGCGTGTTCCGCACAGCCACCCTGCTACATGCTGCCAAGAGTTCATCCTACCATGAAATACAATAAAAATAAAAAGAGGAAAAACCTTGGAGGTCAATAATCACCTGAAAGCGGATAGTAGACATCACGTAGTATATGTGAACCAAATTTTAGATCAAGGGGTCAAACGGTGTGTGAGCTACAGGTGATTTAAAATCCTGGACAGACAAATGGATAGCCATTGTAGCGTATTATATAAGAAGACTAGCAAAATACCTGCGCTTCGCAGCGGCGAAGTACTGCCTTAAATTTTTTATTAAGAAGAAAATTTAACCTTTTTAAACTGAGGGAAAATATGCCAATAATTATTTGTTAAGGATCTCTTTGTATACCATGTTGTCAGTTCGGCCCTCCGGTTGTAACATGACCAAGCTGTGCGCTGAGCTTACTCTTGAGCATGTAACTTACAGTTGGCCATGTGAACAGTAATCTTGTCTCAAATCTCACAGCTTGGATTGCTGCTGTCATAATCGGTTTGAGCTTCATGGGTTGTTTCAATTACGACAGTATTTGCAGGATTTGTTGTGTTGAAGTGACATTCGGCATCTGTCAAGCGTTGTAAGCACACAACCGGTTTCATCGATAAAATCACATCCAGCTTTTGAGAGTTTAAACATTCATAAACATCAAAGTGTCCACTACTGAAATCGTCACCTGTGAATCTAAGATGTTTAAGAGGCATTGGCGGTTGTCCAAAGGTGTAAAATATTTGGCCATTTCGGTACACTTGAAAGCGACAACCGAACAATTCAGCGGCAGCCATCAACTCACATGCAGAACCATTGGTGAAGGGCTTAAGCATTTCACTCTTCTAGTGCTCCTGTGTAGTATAATTATCTCCTGTACCGTCATCAGTCCACACCTTGAACCTGTCCCAGTCATTCAATACATAAGACACAATGTTCCTCCGGATATCAAGAGTGAGCCTGATATGGCCGTGCAATATGTAACAAAGAGAATGGAAAAGGTAGGTGCCATCTCCGGTCATGGAAACCACTCAGTAAGTGACAGTTCTTTGATTGATAGTGATCACCTCGATAGACATGGTAATGGGGGTTGGAATGATAAAGGAAATGGGTACCTGAGCAATGTAAAGTAAGTCTAAAATACCTATACAATAACTATAATTGTAATAAACAAACAATAAAACAGCGGAGAAGCCGTGGATTAAACAAAAAGGCTGTAGTTATCAGTAGGGAGACGTGAATCCCGTGGCGAAGCAAGGAAGGGAATGTAGAGACCGGAGCGACGGACAGGCTTATATAGGCAGGCAGCCAACAACGTGGGAGGCGTTGGGATGGGGGACCCAACGCCACCTCACACGGTGACCGAGCTGCAGGCTATGGACGTATATATGTACGTAAGTAGGATTCAGTTAGCGTTGGGAACCCGTGTACCAAATTTCTTGAAGATGGGCCCATAAGTAACAAAGACTGTTGAAAAGTTCAATATGGCGGCCGACAGTGGCATCATACCACCGAAATAAGTATGTACATTGGTTTCGGTTAGCTCAGGGAAGCCACCTACCAAATTTCGTGAAGATGGGGCCGCAAATAAGAAAGTTCAACGTGGCGGACGTTGTTGACCGTAAGCTGTAAGGAATGAGCCTGCCAAATTTCAGCCTTCTACCTGCATGGGAAGTTTGAGAATTAGTGATGTTGGAAAGTTCAATATGGCAGCCGACAGTGGTGTCATACCAACGAAATAAGTACGTACATCAGTTTCCGTTAAAAGTTTAATATGGCGGCCGACAGTGGCATCATACCACCGAAATAAGTACCAAATTTCAGCCTTCTACCTACACGGGAAGTTGAAGAATTAGTGACTTTGGAAAGTTCAATATTGCGGCTGACAGTGGCATCATACCACCGAAATAAGTATGTACATTGGTTTCGGTTAGCGCAGGGAAGCCGCCTACCAAATTTCGTGAAGACGGGGTCAGCCTTCTACCTACACGGGAAGTTGGAAAATTGGTGACGTTGGAAAGTTCAATATGGCGGCCGACAGTGGCGTCATACCACCGAAATAAGTACGTACATCGGTTTTGGTTAGCGCAGGGAAGCCACCTACCAAATTTTGTGAAGACGGGGTCAGTCTTCTACCTACACGGGAAGCTGGAAAATTGGTGATGTTGGAAAGTTCAATATGGCGGCCGACAGTGGCGTCATACCATCGAAATTAGTAAGTACATCGGTTTCAGTTAGCGCAGGGAAGCCGCCTACCAAATTTCGTAAAGATGGGGCCATAAATAAGAAAGTTCAACATGGCGGACGTTGTCGACCGTTATGACCATTACGTGTAGAATTTCGAAATGAAACCTGCTTAACTTTTGTAAGCAAGCTGTAAGGAATAAGCCTGCCAAATTTCAGCCTTCTACCTACACGGAAAGTTGGAGAATTAGTGATGAGTCAGTGAGTGAGTCACTGAGTCAGTCAGTGAGGGCTTTGCCTTTTATTAGTATAGATTCAAACGCACTGACTCACTGAACTATCCCTCGGTACATGAAGGAAACACATCTAAAGCTTAGCTTTAAAAAAGAGTAGAAATGTTTGCTCCACTTTTTGACTTTGGCTTTGGTTCTAGAGCAAATTTTTGGTTTAATCTGGTCTTTTGACTCTTGACTTCTCTGATTTTGTTATATGGGGCTTCGTTGCTTATCTCAAAGTTTCACAATAACCTTTGTACACCTAAAGGCCATGTCACATTAAATGACCTTTTCAATGATATTCAGTTGTACACTTCATTTACATCACCTTAGAGAATTGGAGGCAGTCACTGGAACACTCCATGAAGATCAGTCGTTTAATGTGACCAACCCAATGACTCACATCGTCTGGTCCACGACTCTAATCCAGAGACATCATGTAGGTTTGATTTTCTTCTTTTTAGATGTTGGGCAACCTCTGTGTGCATGAGAGGAGACAACCAATGAATGCTCAATAGGAAGTGAAATTCATATAATGCAGCGACAAGGAATAATGAATGTGGGCACGCTTGACCTCAAAAACAGAACAGAAGCTCGTCTGTCTGATGTCGCATGTTCTGCACAATTACAAAGTAATAACTATAAGCACCATTATTGTAAGGTCATACAGAAACCGTACACAAAATTACGAATTAGATACTCTATGTGCCTTTATTGTAACATCTTAGATGTATGCACAATTGCACATTACAAACTATATGCAACATTATTGAAAAACTTAGCTGTATGCACAATTACAAACTACATGTACTATTATTATAAGATGGGTCATACAGTAGGTCTTACAGTAGCTGTACACACAATTACAAATTAGAAACTATATGCGCCATTATTGTAAGGTCTTAGCTGTACGCTGTCATAAGTATGGGTCATAGACATTATAAATGTTTGGGGAGGAAAAAGTTAATTTGAAATAAGCACGATGTGCATAGAACAGAGTCCAAAACAGAACTGACTGGTCATGAGACAAAATGGCCGTTTTAAGCAAGAGTAGGGGAAATGACATCACTGGCGCCGGAACCAGAAGTGACGTCATCGTTGGCACCGAGACCGGAAGTGATGTCTTTGTGACTAGAAGTGACGTCATCGTTGTCACCGGAAATGTCATCAGTGGTGTCGGAATCAAGCAGGAT
Source organism: Polypterus bichir lapradei (assembly GCA_026402145.1). Lineage (NCBI taxonomy): Eukaryota > Metazoa > Chordata > Cladistia > Polypteriformes > Polypteridae > Polypterus > Polypterus bichir. The sequence goes on from JANRMT010062841.1 coordinate 15,691,359, forward strand.
TTCCCGGGAATGGTCTGCAAGAGACTGAGAGAGACGATCAGCACACTCTGCCGCCCCCTGGTCTGGCATAGAATTTCTATTATTTAGGTCCTTTAGCTGTTTCCCATGCGCATGTGAGTGACAACCCACAATTACAAATTACAAACTATGTGCACCATTATTGTAAGATTTAGCAGTATGCACAATTACAAATTGCAAACTATATGTACTGTTATCTTAGTTGGGTCATACAGTAGGTCTTACAGTAGCTGTACACAAAATTACAAATTAGAAACTACTTTATATTATTACATTATTGTAAGGACTTAGCTGTGCGCACAATTATATATTACACATTATAGGTGCCATTATTGTAAGGTCATAGTTGTATGAACAATTACAAATTACAAACTATATACACCATTATTGTGAGGTCATACAGCAGCTGTAGGCAAAATTACAAATTATAAACTCTATGTGCCATTATTGTAACATCTTAGCTGTACACACAATTACAAATTACAAATTACATGCGCTATCATTGTAAGGTCTTTGCTGTACACACAATTACAAATTAGAAGCTATATGCGCCATTATTGTAAAGTCTTAGTTCCACACACAATTAAAAATTACAAATTATATGCACCATTACTGTAAGATCTTAGCTGGGTCATACAGTACCTGTACACTCAATTACAAATGAGAAACTCAATGGACCGTTATTGTAACATCTTAGTTGCACGCACAATTACAAATTAGAAACTACATGCGCCGTTATTGTAATATCTTAGCTGTATACACAATTACAAATTACAAACTATGTGCACCATTATTGTAAGGTCATATAGTAGCTGTACACAAAATTACAAATTAGAAACAATGTGCATTTTTGCAACATCTTAGCTGCAAGCACAATTACAAATTAGAAACTACTTGTGCCATTATTGTAACATCTTAGCTGCATTATTGTAAGGTCATAGTTGTATGAACAATTACAAATGACAAATAATAAGCACCATTATTGTGAGGTCATACAGCAGCTGTAGACAAAATTACAAATTAGATACACTATGTGCCATTATTGTAATATCTTAGCTGTACACACAATTAAAAATTAGAAGCTATATGCTCCACTATTGTAAAGTCTTAGCTCTGTGCACAATTACAAATTACAAATTATATACACCATTATTGTAAGATCTTAGCTGAGTCATACAGTAGGTCCTACAGTAGCTATACTCAAAATTACAAATGAGAAACTCAATGCACCATTTTTGTAAAATCTTAGCTGTACACACAATTACAAATTGCAAACGATATACACCATTATTGTAAGGTCATAGCTGTATTCACAATTACAAATTTAAAACTCTATGCACAATTATTTTAAGGTTTTAGCCTGCATAATTAAAATGCCCTTGCACATTGGCAGGAAAAGCGAGCGGGGCTGGTATTTTAAAAACCACAACTCCAGTCATGGATCATATGGTATATTTTTAGATGCATTTGCATTTGTTATCAATTTTGACAAATGGCTTTTATTATGTTAAAGAAATTGTATAGATATTTAAGCATAAAAAGCGCTGTAACAATCACTGGCACAATCTAATTTCACAATTCTACATGGTAGATGATGCAATTACAATGAATTGATTAGGATATTAACTAAAAGAATTAGAAATGATTTTCTGAAGGCATGTCATTTAATTTTGCTAATCGGCCCTTTTTATATTAGAGTTGATTAGTAAGAGAGTAATTGCCACTGGAGTAGTGGTGTTTGTATTGACTTAGGGATTAATAGGCATGTTAGTCAGTGACATAAAGATTCCAAAAGGCAATTAATTATTAACATCATACTTTACCCTTTTCTGAAAACATTATAAAATGAATATGGTGCCTTTTTTCAGCAGATTTTATGAAAAAAAGGTTCACTTCTGAGTAGCTTGTCCTTTGAGTAATGGCACTGCTACTGTTCAGATCAGCTCCATGTCACTTGAACCCTAAAACTGAATCACTGACTGAATACACAGAATGATTCAAAGAAAAGATCTAAAAAATGGATGTCCTGGTGAACAACCTACAGGTTTATGTCATTGTAATTTCTCACCAAGACATGAGGGGGCACTCCTTCCCCTCCTGCAGAAAGGAACACTTTACCAACTGTGATGTCACTTCCGGGGTCAGACCACCTGGACCCTCCTCTTCTACCCAGAATCCAGCTTAAGAGGAAACAATGCCACCTTGGGCAGAAAGACCGATTGATTTATATGACGTCTCAACTTAGCACATTACCATGCATTTTATTTTACACCTTTTGCATACTTTTAATAGATAAGGTTTGCCTTCAGGTGCTTTTGCTTCTTTACACCATTATGAGGCTGCAAAACAAGAATCAAACTATCAAAATCATTGACAAAACCTTAATATGACCTCAATCAAATATCTGGAATATATGCTGACAAAGTACGTGTGTAATGCCACGAAAAGTGCATGCTGACACTTCAGTACGCAAGCAATGGTACAAGAATGCAGTCAGACTTCTTTTTTTGGGCACCGTCCAGATCTAAACACTAACGTGGAGAGTCGCTTGCGTACTGAAGAGCCCATAGCTGCAGGTGGAGGCTGCCATCGCAATTTTGCCGTCGCTGTACTTTGTAAGCATGTCAGTGTCGATCAAACAGAGGAAGCTCTGCAGTCTACTTGTGACTTTACACTGTAGGGCAGCGCTTCCCGATTCATTTTACCCTCGCACCCACTGTGACGGACAAGGCCGATTTCGCACGCCCTTGGTTTGAGAAGAAGTATGAAAAAAAATATGAGGTTAATGCAGAAAAACAGATCACCAATTGAAGCTTTATGAATAATGGATACTTTATTCTCCATAAATAATTGTTTTGGTAAAGCCATACTCAGTGTAATCCTCCTTCCATGTTCAAATTTTTTCACGACTAGCCATGATTAAATGAACGGTAAAAAAGTAAGAGCGAAGCGGCGGTAACTTATTGAGGCAGGCAGGTGAGAGCACAATAGCACGCGGGCTCGATGTAGTGCGCGTCAAGTCGATCTAAAATGCACGGTCAGATTCGAAAAAATATATCTTTTCAAGTTCTATTTGGATATAAGTAGGTTCTATTTAGTCAACAGAAATATCTTTGGTAGGAATGTAACTTGAATTTAGTCTTTAAATTTCTATGGTGAAGAAAAATGTATGCAATGATGACTAAATTTAACTTACATTCCTACCAAAGATATTTCTGTTGACTAAATAAAAATTACTTATATTTAAAATGTAAATAGAACTTGAACAGATACGATAGTTCATAATGCCCACGCAAGCACTAAGTGCGCGTAAGAGCAGAAGTCATCCGTTTTAACAAGCAGCGTATTGCACTGATACGAAATAGCCTGCCCATTTAATTATCTAGGAATGGATAGATAAATTAAGATTTTGTACAAATGATGTTTTTCATTTTTCTTCCACGATGGATTCTGGCACCCCCAGCAACAGTTGCTCGCACCCTTCCCCACTCGGGAAGCGCTGCTGTAGGAAGATATGTTAATAAATTAAGGTAAATAACATTCGATGTGGCTTTTATATAAGTAACATATAAATGTTTTTATATAAAGACCATCACAAAACATAATCACAATCTGGACTTTGCACGATATGTTGACGAGCTCTGTAAGCCGTGCTGTTTCGTTGAAGGACATGTGTGGGGCAGACTGACAGGCAGGATGATGCCCGACCCGTTGCTGCATCCAAATGGTGCCATCCTTCGCCTTTACACCTGGTGCAGCTGAGTTATTCTTATATGTGAGTGGACGTTTCTTTCGGGGAGGGCTTCTCTTTCTCCATTGTAGAACCCTCATCCTCATCTGAGTTCACCTCTGTAATAGCAAGTCTTCATTTGAAAGCAGCAGTGTCAGATCGGGTTTAGCATGAATGTGACTGAGAGAATTAAAATAAATAAAAAAAAACAGTAACTTTTACAAGTACCATAAATTTACACCAGCTGTTACAGACTCAAATCAAATGTATGTTTTAATTCTATAATAGCAACAATAACAGCAGCTTACTACTTAAAACAGTCGCGCTCGTAATCGAAGCGGCGACCTCTTCATTATGAGTCGGCGGTTTTTGCCGCTGGACCACCAAAGCTGTCGTGTCAGCATCCTACCCTAACCCAATTTTCTTTTCTACGGTTATATTCTTGAATAAAAGCACACTTATTTTGTTATATTTGTACCTTTTGTGAAAGTGTTTATTTGATATTTGGACTTCAGTCAATTATTACTAAAATATGAAAAACATTTCATTTTTAGTTATGTGTTTTCATTTCATGGTACACTTACCCAGATCTTTGTAGACACCCAACGCACATGAAATGCATGTATTCCAAATAGCGATATACTGTATTATTTACCCTGTACAACTCCAGGCACATCACACCGAGATAAACAAGACCTGAACGGAGAGAATTTTTGGCCCGAGTTGAGCTCCATTGAGGGGTGGATGGGATAGCAGGCTGCTTGCTGCTTGTGCTGATCGACACATTTACAAAACAAACGACGCTGATGGAGAGGTGCAAAGGAATTTAAGGTGGGCCAGGATTACGAGTTTTTTTCATAGGCTTCAAGTGTTAACACTATACAGGTGCATCTCAATAAATTAGAATATCATCGAAAAGTTAATTTATTTCAGAAATGCAATTCAAAAAGAGAAACTCATATATTAAATAGATTCATTACACACAGAGTGATATATTTTAAATGTTTATTTCTTTTCATTTTGCTTAGTATGGCCTACAGGTAATGAAAACTCAAAATTCAGTATCTGAAGAAGATTAGAATATTGCATAAGATTTTTAATAGAGAAATGTTGGCCTGCTGAAAAGATTGTCCATGTATGCACTCAATACGGGGCTCCTTTTACAAGAATGCATCAGTGTGGCATGGAGGCGATTAGCCTGTGGCACTGCTGAGGTGTTATAGGAGCCCAGGGTGCTTTGATAGCGGCCTTAAGCTCGTTTGCATTGTTGGCTCTGGTGTCTCTCATCTTCCTCTTTCTCCTTACTGCAAGGCAGCAGAACAACCACTGATCCACCGTGCCACCCTTTCAGAACCTAGCAGAATGGTTCCTTCTGTCAGATGAAAGTGGGACAAAGAGACTTGGGGTTAGCGGTCCTTCACAATGCTATAAGCTTTTTTTTCTCTTTACAAAGATGTGTTCAATGGAGAGCAAAGAGCTCCCAATGATTCCACCCACACACACATGCATACTCCACACAGGGAGGACCTGAGACGGGATCCCTGGTCTCCTTACTGTAAGGCAGCAGCACTACCACTGCTCCACTGTGTTGCCCCCACTTAATTCAAATGTAGTTAATTTTAGCAGATTAAAGAAATAATAATAGTTATAGATGTGTTTCCGTCAAATGCTGCTGATGCTAAACAGCCATTGCTGTTTTCTTAGCTTAACATAAAAGTCTGGTGTGCATTCAAACACAAATTCCAATTGATACTTAATGCTTAAAATTATTACTTAGTAATTAAATAATTACATTTGTTAATGGCAAATTTAAAAAGCAGCCGCACAGAGCTATTTTACACTGTTTGAATTCCAATTAAAGGGACCATTTGTTTTAAAATACGGTGCCTTTGAGTAAATCAGCTAGTGTTAGGTCTGCACTTTTATGGGTATTATATATACATGTCATTTCTGTATTAATGCCCTGCAGTGAAGCGGACTCCCCACGTAATCAAACATTTTATTGTTCTTGTTAGTTATGGCCTTGAAAGCAATACCACGAGAATGGAAAATAACAAAAATGGGAACACTATTTTATGGGCCGTTCTTCCAGTCTTGTAAATTGTGTCGTGCTCATTTGCAATGCCGATTTTAATTTCTAATGTCTGCTAACGCCTTTTAATCATTTTTCATATTTTGCTATTAAAAAAAAAACAATGTGAAAGTGCTGACCTGCATCTCAGCCGATTACAGTGTGGTATCGGACTTCAGCTAAGTGATAAAGCCATCCATCCATGTAGTGAAATGAATGAATCCCATTTTTAACGTTGTGGGTAGCGGGAGTCTAACCCAGCAGGACGGAAAGTAATGTGGGGAACCCACCCTGAATGCGGTGCCTGTTGATAGACAATGAAGATTTAGAAATTGTTGAAGATTTAATCATTCTAGGCTTCAGGTTCATGGATTGGGGAATGTAATCAGGAAATGAAAGATCTTCTGCAAGGAACAAGAGACACAAAACTGCCATGTCAAGATAGGATGGGCTAATGAAATGCTGGGAATAATATATACTGCTCAAAAAAATTAAAGGAACACTTTTGAATCCGAGTATAGCATCAAGTCAATGAAACCTCTGGGCTATTGATCTGGTCAATGAAGTAGCTTGTTCATCAGTTTCATGTGCTTTGGTGCACTAGACGGGCAACAATGAGATGACCCCCAAAACAGGAATGAATGGTTTAACAGGTGGAGGGAGGCCGCTGACAGTTTTCCATCCTTATCTGTTTTGTCACTCGTTTTGCATTTGGCTTCGGTCAGTGTCATTACTGGTAGCATGAAGCGATACCTGGACCCTTCAGAGGTGGCACAGGTCATCCAACTTCTCCAGGATGGCACATCAATATGTGTCTTCCATTGCCAGAAGGTTTGCCGTGTCTCCCAGCACAGTCTCAAGGGCATGGAGGAGATTCCAGAAGACAGGCAGTTACTCTAGGATAGGGGGGCTGTAGAAGGTCCTTAACTCATCAGCAGGACTGACCTGTATCTACTCCTTTGGGCAAAGAGGAACAGGATGAGCACTGCCTGAGCCTAAAAAATGACCTCCAGCAGGCAGGTCACTGGTGTGAATGTCTCTGACCAAACAATCTGAAACAGACTTCATGAGGGTGGTCTGATGGTCTGACGTCTTCTAGTGGGCCCTGTGCTAACTGCCCGCCCGGCACCATGGAGCTCGATTGGCATTTGCCATAGAATACCAGAACTGGCAGGTGCACCACAGGCACCTTGTGCCTTTCACAGATGAGAGCAGGTTCAACCTGAGCACATGTGACAGATGTGAAAGGGTCTGGAGAAGCCATGGAGAACGTTATGCTGCCTGTAACATCGCTCAGCATGAGCGGTTTGGTGGTGGGTCAGTTATAGTCTGGGGAGGAGGCATACCCATGGAGGGACGCATAGACCTCTACAGGCTAGACAATGGCACCTTGAATGCCATTAGGTATTGGGATGAAATCCTTGGACCCACTGTCAGACCCTATGCTGGTGCAGTGGCTGCTGGGTTCCTCCTGGTGCATGACAATGCCCGGCCTCATGTGGCAAGAGTACGTGGGCAGTTCCTGAAGGATGAAGGAATTGATGCCATTGACTGGCCACCACGCTCACTCGCCTGACCTCAATCTGATAGAACACCTCTGCGTGAGACATTATGTTTCAGTGCATCCGACACCTCAGACTGTCCGGGAGCTCAGTGATGCCCTGGTCCATATCTGGGAGGAGGTCCCCCAGGACACCATCCGTCATCTCATTAGGATGTTGTCAGGTATGCATACAAGCACGGATAGGGCAGGCATACAAACTACTGAGTACGATTTGAAGTTGCTGCAATGAAATTTTGGCCAAATGGACTCGCCTGCCTGCCTGCTGCATCATTTTTTCTCTTTGATTTTCGGGGTGTCTTGATAATTTTCATTTCCATCAAATGATGTGGCATCCTTTTGTTCCTAACACATTACCAGTCCATATCAACAGAGATAGCGTGTTTTCAAAGTGTCCCTTTAATTTTTTTGAACAGGTAAAGCAATCATCTCCAAAACAGCGGCATTCACTGTGGGTGCACTCTATAGGACCACCTGTTCTTGACTCTTGTCGTGACTATTTTGAGCTGTTATGACACAAACCTGGCCAAAATAGGTTTAAAAGCTTTGAAAATGACCCACATATCTGACCAGGTGTCTCATTTATTACACTTTGCGTGAATTCAAAAGTGATAAAATGTGCACGCCAAACAACTGGATTGTGAACTTCCTAACCTACAAACCTCAGCAAGTGTGGATTGGCATCATCACATCCCCCATACAGAACGCCAGCAGGGGTACTCCACAAGATAGTGTGCGGAGCCTGTGGTAAAGTAAGGTCCATGGCTGATCGGCATCTTTATTAAATAAATAATCGCTGCACTCATGTGTCGGTAGGATGGGGTGCAGTAGCGTGGCGTGATGTGGGAGTGGACAGCCCTATACTAAGTGCACAGGTGTGGGATTGTCCGTGACCCTAAATGGCACTGGGAGCTGTTAATTGAAACAGTTGTGACACATCCCTACTTTAAAAGGGAAAGCGCGAGTGCGAGGTGAGGAAGGATTGAAAGAAAAGACAGAATGGAGGTTACTGAGAGAAGAAGGCAGGAGGTGAAAAGGACAGGCATGGGTGCGGGCAAAACAGAGCAGGCTCAAGCGAGAGAGAACAGACAGCTGGGTGGAGAGCCTCTGGGAAGGACTGTGTGGCCGACACTTCGGGGAGCAGTCGGAAGTGGTTGCTCCAGCCGAGCTGTTACAAGGATAGGGAGTGACCAGGAGTTTGTACGGCCCATGGCAGAAGACCAGGAAGGCAGCGGGGGTTGAGGAGGCTTAGGAGGAGAGCCCTAGCGTGAGCACCAAGTCTCGGTCTGGAGAGGGAGTCTGTCCGTAGCCATAGGACCTGTGGAAAGTCAACTGCACCTGTCAGTAAGGCGACTCCTCCACTCAAGGCCCGTACGGCAACGTTTCTCAACCTTTAAGTATTTGCGACCCGAGTTTTCATAACAATTTTAATTGCGCCCCCCTAACGTTTTTTTGAAACTCTAATAAAATGTATTTGTATATTTTTTGCTGCCGATACACCGCTACAAGTTTTATTATACCTACTTAACTTTTATCGACATTTATCTAACTCTATATTTATTTTTCTAGTATCAGAACATAGTTTAAGTTAATTTGTTTTGGTTTCAATAGATGTATTTTTCATATTTTCGACTCTTGTCTTCTTTTTTTCACATCTTTGCACCCCCTTTTTTGTTACTTCCCCATAGGTACGGGATAAGCAGAGGAGCCGCCAGTGTTAAAAGAAGAAGGCACTGGGCTTTTACAAAGAACTGTCCTTGCCAGTGGATTTTTAACCTCATTTTTAATGAATATTTATTGGGATTATTTTAAACTCCTCCTTTTCAGCAGTTTTTATGCATTATTTATTTATGAATTCTGAAGCACTACACTTTCCTTTTGAACACATTTTTAATAAAAGCACTTTTACACTATCCCCTTGCTTCATGTGTGTTTTGTCCTCATCAGCCAAGCTCATCCAGTTATGTTATCGATGGCATTGGGTTCAAGAGGCTCCCGTAGTAGACGAGGGAGCCAGGAGCTGACCCGCACCGTCACAGAGCCCCCTTCTTTACTTTGCCATGCATGCGTATCTAGGGCTCACATTCCTAGTCTTGCTGAGGTAAGCTGCACCACAATAGGATGTGCTTCACGGCTCTGTAAAAAATTAATAGTCCCTAGAGGAGGCTGTCTTGAAGGCTGATTGAGATCATTTATGTTTGGTAGAATGCCCAGTAGGGGCTGGGTGGTCTCATGGCCTTGGAACCCCTTCAGATTTTGTTTTTTTTTTTTTCTTCAACCCTCTGGATTTTTTTTTTTTTTGTTTTTTCTGTTCTCCCGGCCATCAGACCTTACTTTATTCTTTGCTATTTAGCATTGCCTAATCTTTTTTTTGTTTCATATAAAGTTTTCTTTCCTCGTCTTGTAAAACACTTTGAGCTACATCATGTGTAATACCATTCCAACAGTGAAGCATGGCGGTAGCACTGTCATGCTGTGGGTTTGTGTTTCAGCAGCGGGAGCTGTGAGACTAGTCAGGGATAAGGGAAAGCTGAACGGAACAAAGTACTGAGATATCCTTAATTATAATTTTACTCTTGTGGTATGCGTCCCGGACACAGACAGGCAGACATCGGTATAATCACCCAACACACGCTTTATTTACAAATACTCTATTTACAAGGTGCACACAACCCCAAAACTCCCCCAAAGTCCAGGCCTTAACACAATGCCTGTCTCTTCTCTTCAGACCACCTCTACTCCTCTCCTCCAAGACTTCATCCTTCTTCCACCTGACTCCAGCCATCGAATGGAGGGAGGCGGCCCCTTTTATCCCCACCCGGACGTGCTCCAGGTGCCTCCCGATTAGCTTCCGCCGGCACTCCCCAGTGTGGTGGAAGTACCGGCTGCGCACCTGGAAGCACTCTGGGTGTCCCTGGTCTTCTTTCCCTGAGTACTTCCGGGTGAGGCGGAAGTGCGGAGGGTCAGGGCTCCTCAGGCATTGGGGTGCACCCTGGTGGTGACCACGGGCCCCTATAGGGTTGAGCTTCCAAGCTCAGTTCCCGTGGTCCCCAAACCTAACAGGGTGGTCGCCACCTCGTGGTCTGAATGAGGCGTAAACCCTCCTCTGGTCTTCCAGGGCATCCCGGCTGGGTACCACCCCCAGCCACTTGCCACACTGTAGAACTCTCCGAACCCCAGACTGTGCCAAAGGCTCACCTTCCAACAGGACAATGTCCCTAAGTGCAAGGCAAAGACAACACAGGAGTGGGTTAGGGACAACTCTGTGAATGCCCATGTGTTGGCCATTCAGAGTTCAGAGTTGAAACTTGTCGAACCTCTCTGGAGAGACCTAAAAGCAGCTGACCACCCACCTGACAGAGCCTGAGAGAATCTGTGTAGAAGAATGGCAGGAAATCCTTCAATCCAGGTGTATGAAGCTTGTTGAGTCAGACCCAAGAAGACTCCAATGTTGGAATGGCTGCTAAAGGTGGCTTCAGCAAAGTTCTGAATAAAGGGTCTGACAATTTGTGTCGGTGGGATGTTTCAGTTGTTGCTTTTTTTTTAAAAATAATTTAGCAAAAATGTATGGAATCCAGTTTTTGGTTTCTCATTTTGGAGTAGTGAGTGTTGTTTGATGCAGAGAAAAAAATAATTTAAAGAATTTTAGCACAAGGGTGCAACATAACAAAATAAGTAAAAGATGAAGGGGTCTGAATACTTCCTGAAGGCACTATGTATGTTGCATGCTATGATTTCCTTCTTTTTTAAAAAAAAAAATGTTTTTTATTATTTTTGTCAGCTGTTCTGATGAGACAGGTAAGTGAAAATGTCATTGTGCTTCTGTATGTATACACGACAATAAGCTTAACTTGACTACAAACACGAGGAGAACACGCAAACCGCACAAGGAGACTCTGAAGAGTTCAAATTAATAGCCAAAGCGAATTTTCTAAACTCATGACCAAAAAACTGGAGTTAAAAAAAAATATTTTTCTACATCTGACATCAGCCTTTGGCCAAGGGTGACTTAAAAAATCAGAATTCATAACGAAATTACGACTTTTCATCCAAAAAACAAAAACCCCAGAGGTCACAAGTACTGCAACAGCAGCCCTTTCAGTCCCCTAGAAGTCTGTTTATTTCATAAATTGTTAGGTTGTGACAGATTGTGTTTGAAGGGGAATTGTTTTAGACCATGCTAGACAACACAGCTGATAGAGTCTCCCCATATTTTACACATTTAAAAAATAATAAAACTATTTCATGGTGGATTGTAAACCATCTTCACTTTGTATAGTCCATTGATGTTTCAGTGAATATTGGTTAAGCAACAGCGTATGGCTATGCTACTGTGCTACAGCATGTTACAGATTAGAAACGAGCTCTGAAAGTTGGTTTGGTTATTATTTCATGTTTTGTTTTTTTTCTATTTATTTATTTCTTTTTTTTGCACAGAAAAGGCTCTCTTTGGTCTTTTGCAGAAAGCTCTAACTCACTGGCTCGGAAAAAGCAAAGCTGTTTGGGGAAGCTCTGGTATTCAATGGATTGAGAAAATATCCAGAGCCTTGAACACTTAATTTTTGCCCATTGATCTATACTCAATAACCCATAATGGCAAAGTGAAAATAGGTTTTCAGAAAGTTTTTCAAATTTATTAAAAGTCAAAAACCGAAAACTTTCATTTATATAAGTTTTTCAGACCTGTTGCTGTGACACTCCCAGTTGAGGTCAGGTGCATCCTGTTTGCTTTAATTATCCTTGAGATGTGTCTAGATGTGTTATTTTTTTAAATGATGAATGCCATTAAATGTAAATTTGTGGTACAACCAGTTCTGACCACAATCTGATCCATCATACTCCCTCCTACAAGCCTGCTATTACATTTCATATGCGTATGAGAACCACCTTCCTTTGCTCTGACAAGGTTAAGCAATACCAGTCCAGAACAAGAGGGGGCACTGATGCTAAAGCTATCTTCTCCTTTCTACCCCTCAGCCAAGGAAAAAATGTCTAAGTGGAACAACTGATCCCGCCTCCCACAGAGAAACTCCGCCCTTCTGGTCCTCGGATTATATGAACAGCTCGATCCTGGAAGGTGGAGTCAGATGCTAACCTGAAAAACAAGGAGGACAGAACTCCTGTGATGCATGCAATCAGCTAGCTTTGAGCTGCCATCTTTCTTTCTTTTCTTTTTTTTTTTTTTGAGATGTTATTGACTGTATTTTCAGTTGTTCGATTAAACAAAGCAAAGAGGGTGGTACCAAAACTTTTCTTCTGTGTCCCTGCCTTGTCAACCCACCCAGCCACTTCTTACAATGGCAACAGGTCAGTTATCTAAGCCAGAGGGTCTTGTGTGTGTTTGAGGGGTTAATTGCTAAAATTTTTATATTTTTATTGAGTGCATCCAAAATCTAATCTATCTATCATATAGTGCCTTTCATATCTATCTATCTAACTCTGTTGTCAACACAAGTGATTCATGACCTGCTCAACACTTTACCTCCTGACACTGTAACAAATCACCATTTGTACTTATTAATATTTATTTTTTGAATTGTTTATTTTTGTTTTGTCCAACCTGCCTTTTTTAACAATTTGTAACAATGTGTTTGAGCTACTGGACACCTGAATTTCCCTAATATAGTGCCTTTCATATCTATCTATCATATAGTGACTTTCACATCTATCTATCTATCTATC
>JANRMT010062841.1:15732888-15744688 GCA_026402145.1 Polypterus bichir lapradei
TCTATCTATCTATCTATCTATCTATCTATCTATCTATCTATCTAGCTTATCCTGCCTAATATACTTTAATACATATATCTATATATCTGTCATATAGTGCCTTACACATCTATCTATCTATCTATCTATCTATCTATCTATCTATCTATCTATCTATCTATCCTATATAGTGTCTTTCACATAGCACCGTCTATTTATCTATCTATCTAGCTTATCCTGCCTAATATACTTTAATACATATATCTATCTATCTGTCATATAGTGCCTTACACATCTATCTATCTATCTATCTATCTATCTATCTATCTATCTATCTATCTATCTATCTATCTATCTATCTATCTATCTATCCTATATAGTGCCTTTCACATAGCACCGTCTATCTATCTATCTATCTATCTATCTATCTATCTATCTATCTATCTATCTATCTATCTATCTATCTATCATAATTAAAGAAGTAAAGGAAAATAAGCATATAAAGTATTGGAAAAACACTTCATCTTTTTGCTTTTGAGTATTATTCAAGTATGAGATGAAAAGATCACAAAGGCTGCATTACAATGGCTAAACATCCAATATGGAAAGAAATGGGTAAATGCCTGGCTATCATATATAACAGCAATAATAATCGGGATGTTCCACCATCACACAACCGTGGAGCTGAATTCAGTGGCTGCTCCAGCTTTTAGCGTTCTGCTGGCATCGGTGACTCTGGAGTGGTCTGCAGTGAGGGTCCTCTGTGTACCTCAGGATCGACACATACCCAGTCCACCTCTGTAGCTAGTCTTTCATCCTGGGCTGCTGCTAAGTAGGAAACCAGTTCTCCACAACTGGATAAATGAATTACAAAATGAGAAAATGGATGCATAGATTAAAATAATAAAAAATAATGTTTCATTATCCTGTTATTCTGATGTTGAATTAATGAAATAACTAAATATTAAATACATTACTGAAATATAATAATAATATTAATAATTTTTATATAACATTTTCATACAAAGGATGCAGCTCAAAGCGCTATAATAATATAACAATATATATTAATAAGTGCTATAATAATTTGTCTCTGAAAATGGATTACATGTGTTTAGTAAAGAGATGGATGGACACATGTTTAACACTAATAATAATATTAATAATACCCTGGGAACCCATACCCAAGGGCCATGCAGGGCTGACTACTGGAACAGGAGCTAGCCCCTAAAACACTAAAGTCAATTAAAAGGGCAAGATAATGTTATGCTAAGTTATGATATATGTTAGTGCTCCATGTTTCTGAGCACATGAGGCCGGATGAAATGGGTATAATAAATGAAAAATAAGAATCGGAATAAGAGTCTAAAATTGGATGAACTGTTTTCAGTAAAATGATGAAGGGATGGGTGGATTAATAACAACAAAAACAAGCACAATCACCACCACAACCACAACAACAGCAACAACAATAATAATAATAATCAACATAATAATAATAATTGTCTTGCAACCGCCAGATATAGGTTAATCTTTGTGCACAGTGCTGCTAAAAAATAAGTATCTAATTTGAAAAACAAGAAAAAAATGTAAAAATGAATGTACTACTACAGTACTACCATAATGATAATATTAATAATAATTGTCTTGCAATGGTGTGATGCCTAATATAGGTTAATCTCCTGCTCCTAAAAAATAAGAATCTGATTAGTAAAGCAAGAAAAAAATGTAAAAATGAATGTATTACTACAGCACTACTACTATTAATAATAATAATATTAATAATAATAATTTTCTTGCAATGGTGAAATGCCTGATATAGGTTAATTCTTGTGCCCAGTGCTACTAAAAAAAAAATAAGAATCTGATTTGTAAATCAAGAAAAAAATGTAAAAATGAATGTACTACTACAGTACTACTACTACTATATTATAATAATAATAATAATAAATTATTATTATTATTATTATTATTATTATTATTATTATTATTCAATTTTTCAAGCAATGGTATGGCGTTGCATTGCCATTGGTTCCTACCTTGTGCCCAGTACTGCTGATTCAGACTATATTATGGCTGAATATCTGAAATGGTTTATTCAGGACTAAAAACAGAATTGTGAAGGTTTAAGATAAATAAATAAATAATAACCATGAAACTAACCCCAGGTTAAGCTTGTGTCTGATGCTGCTGATATGGGCCCTAATATTCATGAGAATCAGAACTGAAAAAAGAATGTAAAAAAAATAAAATAAATAAAAATGAATGTACTACTACTACCGCTGCTAATAATAATGATATAAATATTAATAACAGTCTGCCAAAAATTCAATCTCTGTGCAAGGCTGGTTTCTACTTTGGGTTCAGGGCTTCTGGCCCGTAAAAACCCAACCAAAACTGATAATGTCATGTTATGTTATGTTATAAAGTTCCATCTTTCTGATCTTCCTAGGAACTTCAGACTGGTGTAATTGTGTTAAATAAATGAAAATTAAGAATAAGAAAAAGATTCTGAAAACAGATTCAGTCAAGTGCTTGATGAATGAATAACATCAACAACAATAATAATCATAGTAATAATAACACTTGCCTTGCAGTATTCTGATGCCACATCTGGGGTGGGCTGCTTTTTGGGCCCAGTGCTCCAATATTCCTGAGAATCTCAACTGAACAAAGCAGATTATAAAAACTCAAAATCTTGACTACTACAACTGCACATTCAGGCTCCAGTATCCCTGAAAACCTGAATGTGATTAGGTGAGATTAAAAGTGAAAGTATGAATTGAATAACCTCAATAATAAATGATTTTCAGACTGGGCTTTTCCAAACTCCAGGACAAACAGAAGTCAAACGACTACAAGTGAGAACACAAAGGCGGCCCTGTAGCCTTTTCCCTAAAAGAGGCCGAGGAAATTCCTTCAAACAACGTAACAGAATTCAAACTGGGCTCGAGGCTACGCTCTTTGTCATACCAAATCTGTAATTAACTGATTATGTTTGTTCTTTTAAAAATGAAACCTCAGAGAGCAGAACATTTTCTTCGAGCCAAAGACCTGACTTTAGAGATTCTTATCGGTGCCAGCGGCAAATGAGTTCCATTGTAAGTAATAGTTAGAAATTGGACTAATTTGCAGGCCACATATGACAGATTTGGCTTCTGACAGGACTTGCACAACATGGATGAGTTTTACATTTCTGTAGTCGTACTGTACATGCAAGTTTTGCCACTAATGTAACCGCTTGTCATTTGCTCATATAATTAGAGTGCATTTTAAAGAAACAAATGAGCTCTGGACACAGCAATGTGATTTTTTTTTTCTTGTGCACTGCATTTTTTCTAAAACCTTTACTGTAAGACTTTTAAGCAGAGATCTTTTTTTGAAATTTGATGCTGCTCCTCAGTTTCCTAACACATTAGTTACACACTGCTATCGTGGGCTGCATCAGGAATGGGCAGGAGGAGGAGTATAGGAACCTAATTGAACCTTTGTTCAATGGTGCGACTCAAACCACTTACACCTGAACACCAGCAAAACCAAGAAACTGGTGGTGGATTTTAGGAGGCCCAGGCCCCTCATGGACCCCGTGATCATCAGAGGTGACTGTGCAGAGGGTACAGACCTATAAATACCTGGGAGTGCAGCTGGATGATAAATTGGACTGGACTGCCAATACTGATGCTCTGTGCAAGAGAGGACAGAGCCGACTATACTTCATTAGAAGGCTGGCGTCCTTCAACATCTGTAATAAGATGCTGCAGATGTTCTATCAGATGGTTGTGGCGAGTGCCCTCTTCTATGCGGTGGTGTGCTGGGGAGGGAGCATAAAGAAGAGGGATACCTCAAGCCTGGACAAACTGGTGAGGAAGGCAGGCTCTATTGTAGGCACAGAGCTGGACATCTTGACATCTGTGGCAGAGCGATGGGCACTGAGCAGGCTCCTGTCAATCATGGAGAATCCACTGAACAGGATCACCTCCAGACAGAGGAGCAGCTTCAGTGACAGACTGCTGTCACCGTCCTGCTCCACTGACGGGCTGAGGAGACCCCACACTATGCGACTCTTCAGTTCCACCCAAGGGGGTGGGTAAACATTAATATTATACAAAATTATTGTCTGTCTGTTATACCTTCATTGTTATCTATCTATCTATCTATCTATCTATCTATCTATCTATCTATCTATCTATCTATCTATCTATCTATCTAAACTTGCTTCCTCTGTGTGCCTCTCCTAATCAGTCAAATCCACTGAATTAAATGACTGGTGGATCCCAAACACAGTGAAGAAACATCTCAGTGACGATCAATAGAATGGAGAATGAGCCAAATTTCATGTGTCGCAGTAAAGGGTCCCAATGTTTGTGTCAATGGAATATTTCAGTTGCTTTAGTTTGAATAAATTTGCAAAAAATCTAAAGTCCAGGATTTTGCTTGGTTATTCTGGGGGTATTGAGTGTTGCTGGATGAGGGGGAAAAAAACGAATGAAAATGATTTTAGCATAAGCGTGCCACATAATAATATGTTGGAAAAAGTGAAGGAGTCTCAATGCTTTTTGAAGGCATAGGTGCACAAAATAACACCGTAAAGTAGATAAATTAAGTTAAAAAATGAGCAGTTTCTAAATAGTTCAGGCGTAATCCAGTGGTGCTATATGGGTGCCCTGCATCAGACTGGCACTCTGTCTGGGTTTGGTTCCTGCTTTGACCCCAACGCTCCTGAATCATCAGTGGCCTGCCCGTAAACTCTGATCGGATAACTCAGGGGTGTCGAACACAGG
Organism: Polypterus bichir lapradei; assembly: GCA_026402145.1. Lineage (NCBI taxonomy): Eukaryota > Metazoa > Chordata > Cladistia > Polypteriformes > Polypteridae > Polypterus > Polypterus bichir. Next base: position 15,737,649 of record JANRMT010062841.1, read on the forward strand.
TTTTCACTCTAACCCTTTTCCTAACCAGTTTTCACTGCTTATTGACTCCTTTTCCCTTCATTTTAATAGGATTCAGTCCCCTGAATTGATTCGTTACTTCATTAAATGACAGCCAAACAGAAATGAGACGTGTAATGAGCCAACAGATGACCAGCTAAATTGGGTCTTCAAACTCCAACTAATTTCACTCCAACCAATTTCTTTATTAGAAGCCGATTATTCTTGCTGTTAATTAAAGCAGTTATTTAATTCCATGGCTAGTTGCCACTCTCATTCTGCCACAGCAGAAATTTCCAAAACTGTTGATTTTTCTGTTTTTAAACGATATTATACAACTTGACTCCTCTGTCTGTTTGTTTGTCTGGGTCAAATCTTGCGATTGATTTTAAACCCGCTTTTGCAAAAGCAAATTTCTTACATACTTGTTCAGTATTGATGACAATACAATAATCCATCAAAACCGATGTAATTAGGTAACAAATTTAACCGTAATTAATGTTTATACGATTCCAGTTAATGCACACATAACAATAACGGAGATAGAATACAGTGCGATATAGGAGCGCACAATTGAGAGGCCCCCACTTGCCTCTTCCAGTGAGTGGAGTCGGTAAATATGGCTGCCGGCTTTACTTGTTGTACTCTTACTAAGGAGTAATGATGATGATCACGGTGAGGAAGTATTGCCATAAGCTTGCCGTTCTGTCGTCGATATTTTTTTTTCGCAGCGACCGAATGCTAATCCTGTAAGAGCTTGAAAAGAAACCAAAAAGAGACCAAAAAAAAATTTTTAAGTAAAACGATTTTATTTACTTTACTTTGGACTAGAATGGAAAAAAATACATTTTTCTTTAACCACAATTTTCGTGGTTATATTTGGTGTCACACACGTGCGCATGGGAGGCAGCTAAAGGGCTTCGGTAAGGGTAATTCCGAATCAGACCGGGATGTGGCAGAGTGCACTGACTCTTTTTCTCCCTTTCCTGCACACCATTCACAGGAGATCCCACCTGGCCGTCTTGACGTCACTTCGGGTCCGAGCCTATGGAAGAAGACCTTGCCGGCTCCAGCCCCTGTGATGTCACGTCCGGACTCGAGCCTATGGCTGAAGATCCTTCTGAGCCTGACCCCTTTGACTTCACTTCCTGTCTTCCTCTTTAAAAGCCTCCACCTTTTCCCTGTTCCCTCAGTTCTGTTTTGGACTCGTTTTGTGCACATCAGTGCTGTGTAACATATTCACGACTTTGCAGCCAGGATACCAATTATACGGGTGGCTGCCCCAAACCTTGCTATGGCTCTGTGTGGAGTTTCTGACAGTGGCTAAATAAAATCATGGGCCGCGAATAAATTAATTAATTCAATTAATAGAATTGTTACTTTCATCATTAAATATATAAAAAAATGACAGCATTGTAGTTACCCAGCATAGTAAGCAAGTTTCAAAAATCTTTTGAGTCAAGTATGTCACATTATTCAAGTTTTCGGCAAATGGAGAAAAGGTTGTCTCCCCTATAATTATCGATCTCCAGGTTTTATTTTTCCTGAACTTCATGTACATAATATTGTTTTTTTACACAAATCAACAACACCTACCCTTTAAATCACGCATTCACAGCATTTAAATCACGTGATCAGAATCTGACGTTTTCATTGGTAGGCGGTCTTTCCTCATTGGTCAGTGGAGTTTCTAGGCTTTTGTCTTGCAGTATGTAAAATACTGTGTACTGTACGTGCTCCAGGGGACAGATGGACGTCCCACCCAGGACGGAAGTGGATTCCTTACCCGACTGGGATGCAGTAGCAGAAGGATGGAATAATTGGGGAGAATACCCGGCTGGGACACTTTACTATTTCTGCCCTGACTGGGATGCCCAAAGACTGCAGAAATTGAGAAGGGGAGCGGTTCATCCCCCACCATTCTAGGTAGCAGTATCCTTCTTATGGAGTCCCAGTTTGCACACCTGCAGGGCTGCATGGGAATTGGAGTTAGGAAGTGCAGCCCTGTAGGGATCCCTGGGGAATAATAGAGAGAGGACCTCCTTGGCTTAGATATATCCCAGAAATACTTCCAACGGGCCACATTACGTTACTGGAAGTGCTCCCAGGTTCTCTTTATAAGGAGCCCACTGCCATAGCTCGGGGAGCCAGAGTTGGGAGGAGGTGGGGAGGCCAGCAGAGAAAGAGAGAGAAGAAGAACAAGAAAGGACTGTGACTGTGCTTTAGTGGGGGGGGGGGGGGGGGAAGGAAAAGCGCGGCCCACTTGAGGTAAAGGTGTGTATTAGGCAGAACTTGTCTCTCACATCTGTCTGTGTCGGGTAGGGTGGCTGGTACACTGCCTGGTGGTCTTCAGTAATTTTTTGAGTCAATTAATTTAATTTATGTGCAGCCCAGGATTTTATTGAGACACATATAACCACAAAAATAGTGGTTAAAGAAAAATTTATTTTTCCTTTCTAGTGCATTTATAAGTAAAGTAAATAAAATTATTTTACTTGAAAAAATTTTTTTATATTTTTTTTTTTGCTAAGAACAGCATCAAAATGTTTCGGTGCCCTGAGAGATCATCCTTACTGAGACCTTCACCTTTCTTTATTTTCAGATTTTGTGTGATGGGCACAGATGAGCTGGTCATGTGGCATCTCATTTTGTGTCTCAGTATTGTTTGGCTGCTAAGTCAAGTTAATTAAAACTAAAGCAATAGAAGTTCATTAGCAGCAAAAACTAATCACTAATTAAGAATATGTTTAGGATAAAAACCTGCAGCTACTGCGGCCCCCCACCCCTGGGATAACTGGACGGATGAATGGCGCCCGTCATGACCTCTTTGGAATCTGTTTATCTAACAAGCAAAAGAGACGAAGTGGACAGTAATCGTGCTAATTCTCCGAGGGGAGAGCACAATAAATTAGCGCACTGTCACACACGTGTGCAGGGGAGGCAGTTAAAGGGCTCAAAAGAAGGTAATTCCCGATCAGACCAAGGAGTGTCAAAGTGCATTAATCCTTTCTCTTATCTCTCCAAAGACCAAATGAGGGAAATCCTGCCTGGCTCCGCCCCAGAAGACATCGCTTCCGGTTCCGCCTCAGAAAACATCACTTCCTGTTCCGCCTTCCAAGAAATCGTAACCTGATGACCTAATTTCGAGTTCCTGTGCCAAGATCCCTCCTCTTCCTGCCATTCCACTATATATCCACCATATTTACTAACCTGGGCAGTTCTGTCTTGGACTCTTGGACCATTTTTCAACCTCTTTTCAACTTTTGCAGCCAATTTTCAAGCATACGGGAGGATGCCTCCAAACCTCTTTGTGTGTCAAGGCTTGATTAATTACCATGACACAAATCAAGACGGACACATGGACTACAAGGCAATTTTACTAATTTGAAATGTAATCGACGTTAATCCGCTCTGTATTGTGTGTTTTTGTTTAGATCAGCACCTAATCCTTCATAAATGTAAATTGATTGCGTTGGATATTTTGAAAAAGATCAAGTAGGACGTTTTTTCTTAATATCATTTCTATTGATTAAATTACTTTCGGCGTTGTCCAGTGTGCAGTTCATCTGAAGGCAGCAAATATTATGTGGACATAGCAGACTATTCTTACACAAGAGTAAAGCCAATATAAAAAATAATAATTATTGTAATGTCTTGTGACTGGGTGGTCAGGTTGTACACACCACAGAGAAGTACTGGGGCACCAGCCAGGCTACCCCATTTGAGAGAAATAATAAAAACTGTGCGCAGCACAAAAGAAATGTGGCTCTTCTGTAGCTTCTCTCTGCTGGAAGGTTCCATCAGCTTTGTTGAGGCAGGGGGTCACAAATGGCCCTTTCTGGAACCGCCCACTTTTATGACATCCAAATGGAAGTGTGACAATAGGACCGTGATGAAGTGCAGATTTAAATAAATAATTGGACCCCGGAGTGTGCAGGAGTGTGATTGTGCACATTCGGTGTTGATTGGGGTGCATGGCTGGTTGCACATTCACGTGATCAGTCCGGTGCCTCAGTCACACCTCGGAGTAGGACAGAGGACCACACCTGCACCCAATTGGGATGTATAAAGGGAGCCTGCATGGCAAAGAGAAAGAACGGTAAGAAAGAAAAGGATTAAAAAAACGAGATCAGATGAAACAAAAGAAAGAGGAAGAAGAAATGGAGGTTAAGGAAAAATAAAGAAACATCAAGAAATGAGAAGCATCAGATCGAAGAGAAAGGATGGGTTTGGTTACTGGGGTAAAGAGATGCTCCTGGGTGTCCCGGAAGCACAGGTGCCAAAGCACTTCTCACCAACTATGGAAAATCCTTGTATGTCAGATCTTCAAGTTTTCAGCAAATTGCGAAAAGGTTGTCACCCCTATAATTATCAATCTTTAGGTTTTATTTTTCCTGAGATTCATGTACACAATATTGTTTTTTTTCCCTAATCAACAACACCATCTTTGCACCATTTAAATCACATGATTAGAATCTGACGTTTTCATTGTTAGGTGGTCTTTCCTCATTGGTCAGTGGAGCTGCTAGGTTTTTGTCTTGCGGTATTTAAAGATACTTTATAATATAAGTGCTCCAGAGGATGGAAGTGGATTCCTTACCTGGCTGGGATCCCATAACAGAGGGATGGAATAAGTGGGGAGTAATACCTGGCTGGGACACTTTATTATTCCTGCCCTGATCAGGATGCCCAAAGACTGCAGAAACTGAGAAGGGGAGCGATTCATCCCCCACCACTCTAGGTGGCAGTATACCTTCTTATGGAATCCCAGTTTGCACACCTGCAGGGCTGCATGGGAATTGGAGTCTGGAAGTGCACCCCTGTAGGGATCCCAGGGGAACAATAGAGGGAGCTGCTGGGAGAGAACCTCCCTGGTTTAGATTTAACGCGGTAATACTTCCAACGGGCCGCATTACATCATTGGAAGTGTCCCGGGTTGTCTTTACAATGAGCCCAGTGCCATAGTTCGGGGAGCCAGAGTCGAGAGGAGGTGGACGAAGCTTGCTGAGAGAGGAGAAGAGGCGGCAGAGAAAGACAGAGAAGAAGAAGAACAAGAAGAAAGAAGGGACTGAGCATTATGTGCTTGACTGTATTGAGGTGGGGAGCAAGGGAAATGCGCTGCCCCACGGGAAATAAACGTGTGTGACTTTGGACTTGTTCCTCTGTGCCTGTCTGTGTCCTGGTATGGGGAGCTGTATGCCCCGGTATTTCACACCATATATAATTATCCACATACAACTACTCCACTTTCTTGCTGCATAGTTGAGTGTATTCTTCAATGGACTAAAATAACATGTCGAATACCATCCAGTCCTCCCAACCCAGTCCCACCCTGTTGTTTCTGTCTCACCCTGCCACACATTTGGCTCCTAGATGAGACCTAAGCAGGTGTCCCATCAGACCCCCCCTACTTCTCGCTTTGCATGCCCGACCCCATGAGTCTGGCCCACTCATCCCACGTGAGCCCAGACAATTCCCTCCGTCCCTCTATTTTTGGAAGTAGAGCACGGATATCTACTGGTCTGCATTGGTGACACAGTTTAATGACGTCATTGTCATAGCATCCATTGTTTTAAAAATTCTATATGTTTTGATAATATTCCACATGTTCTCCGTGTTTTACGCTGCTTTCAGATACATTTATTAAATTTTTGCAAAAGTATCATGCTAATGAAAGGTGTTTTGCCAAGTAATTCTAAGCACATATACAAAATTATGTGTTGGCGATACCAGGTCACAAAAGTGTGTAGAAAATAGGGTCTGCTGAAACCTAACCCCATTTTTACCGTAATATCAATGCCTCATTATCAATGGTTCCTGATTCCACAAGGTTTTTCAGGAATGTAACACCCATGGATAACAAGAATTGACTTTAATGTAGCAGATGTACTTCCTGCGACAGCTCAGGGAGTTCCTTCTACCACAGGAGTTGCTGATTCAGTTCTACACCGCAGACATTGAGTCTGTTCACAGCTCATCCATCACAGTGTGGGTTGAATCAGCAACTAAATAAGACAAGAACAGGCCACAGCAAAGATTCAGGTCTGCTGAAAAGATCATTGGCACCAGTCTTCCCACCTTACAGGCCCTGTACTATTCCAGAGTCCTTAAGTGGGCAAGGAAAATCATCACCGACCCCTCACATCCAGGCCACAACCTTTCTGAACTTCTCCCATCTGCCAGGCATTATAGACAAAGCTACACCAAAGCAAGCAGATGTAAGAACAGTTTTTTTTCTAGACGCCATCAAGCTCTCAAGTGGTTAACTTGGTGGTCCTTGCTTAGTATGGGCATCCCCTATACCTTGCAATATTATTACATATAAGTAATGAGTATTGTGCCCAGGTGCAGAAATAACAGGTCTCGAAACAGCAATGAAATTTTGGGGTACCAAAAGGCTCGCCCTTTTTATGGTCTGTGGACAACAACAACAAAAAACAAAAAAGCAAAAAGAAATAACTAACCATATGCAGGAATTCACAAACAAGAGTAACAAGGAACAAGAGCATTTGGTCAGTTCTGTGTGCAACTCTAGCCAGTAATGGATGGCAGGGGTTTCATGGCAGTGGGAACAGAAGGGGCGGGGCCAAATGAGTACTTGGCTCAGTGGGGAAAGAAAGTGATGACAATGTTAGTGGCAGTGCCCCCTCTTGTCTGGGTGGGTTACTACATACCTTGACTGAACCTGCACAGAGGATCTCCAACGTGCATGCGTGACAGTATATGTTTAAGTATTTCCTTTACTGCTTTACTCTTTGAATGTATATGTAAGTACATTGTATGTCTTGTATTTATCTAAGGTGTGTACTTATCAATTGTGCGCATGTCTGTCATGTAACTATACTTGGAGAGCCATGAAAAAACTGGAGTCTATCTATCTATCTATCTATCTATCTATCTATCTATCTATCTATCTATCTATCTATCTATCTATTATATAGTGCCTTTCACATCTATCTATCTATAGTGCCTTTCACATCTATCTATCTATCTATCTATAGTGCCTTTCACATCTATCTATCTATCTATCTATCTATCTATCT
>JANRMT010062841.1:15745749-15781281 GCA_026402145.1 Polypterus bichir lapradei
CTATCTATCTATCTATCTATCTATCTATCTATCTATCTATCTATCTATCTATCTATCTATCTAAAAATAAACATCTGAAATGTGAAAAATTATCTATCAGTGAGACAAGAATTTGGACTTCCTCTAACTAAGCAAAACTTTAAAATGTAAGAAATACAAAAATCCTGAAAGGGTAACACATTCTAAGTAGCCTAGTAAGTTTTGGTTTTTGAAATTAGAAAATATATCCTTGAATACTCCTTGTAATCTTCAAAAATTATTGTTAATGTTTAATCCACTTAAGTGTTTGCTTAATTTCAATAGAATCTCAGTTTCATATACAGGTAGTTATTTAGATTATGGTGTAGACTTTTACCCCCTGTAAGTTAACATAAAACAGGACCTTCTTAATAATATCTGTAAAACGGATTGTTAATTTAGTCAGTTAGGAGATAGTCTTGCTGCTAGCGTGGACTGCTAGATAAGTTTGCAAATAGAAGACTGGCGTTTAGTTTTCTTATTATGCTTAACATTCTTTATGTAATGCAACTGTATGACCAAACTTAGAAAGAAATGAAACAAGATACATTAGCCTTAAACAGAACTTTCCTTAAAAAAGAACATTTCTTTTTATATACAGTATATCAATTTTTTCTGTATTTTTTGTGTGAATTGCTTTGCTTTTTAATTTTACTAAAACTTTTAAAGAGAAGATTTTTGTTCTGTGGAATTACTTGAACACTTAAGGCCAGAACTGTCCTATGAAGCAAACTAAAAGCTGCAGACCTTTCGTAATTTGGCACACACCCAGCTACACGCCTCATTACAGGCTTTTCTCTCATAGGGACGCTTTTCATGTCATCGTTTTCTTGGAGTTAAACTTAACATGTAAGTCACATAACTCAAGGCTAGTTATTTGGAATTAAGTAAAATAGTCTTTTATGTACAATTCTAAATGAGATACTACTACTAATTCTACCACAGCTAATATTAATAGAAATAATATACAGGTATTCATCTTTCATTTATATCATATACAATAACAACAAGAAATGTGGAGCCTATTATTTTTAGCTATTAACAACTATTTTTGAAGAAATATAGACTTGCAGTAGCCTACAAAACAACAGCCACAACATTCATTCCTATTGTATACTTCCATACACAGGATGTAGCTGAAAGTGCTTTGCAAGATGGCACAGAAATTGTCACAAAAAGAAAAACAAATTAATTTAGGCAAGAATAATAATAAGTAAGTCATACAAAATAAATCAATAAAAGCTTATATAGCACAGATATACTGTATACTCAGCAGAAAAGTAGAGTTCTTACATATAATGTTGTATTCTAAGTCTCTATAGATGAGTATAATGATGTTGGCTGGGAGGACAGAGAAAAACACAAAACCTGCAGGGGCTCCAAGGCCAAAAGCCCCGCCAGCCCCCCTACACTACTGGGAAGTCTACCTAACATATTTCCTCATTGTTTCCAGACTTTGTCCCAGACGATTGGGTGCAGTGGGTTTCGTGGACCACTTGGGCACCCACTTTCATTTGAGCTTACAGGTGACAGCACAGACGTTCAATCAGGAGGTGGTGGCATTTTCACAAACCAGAAAAGAAAGCTGAGATTAGTAATGACTGCCAATCCCTGAAGAATATGATAATTATACGTTTTTATATTCTATTAAGAGCATGACTAAAATGCAGGTATGTAAAAGCCAATTTTAAAAAGTGGGTTTTTAGGACCCTCCAGGGCTAGCTGGTCTTTTGTATGGGAGTTTGCCCAAACAGTCTACATGTGTTTTGTGGACATGGAAAAGGAGTTTGACTGGGTCCCTTGGGGAATCCTGTGGGGGGTGCTCTGGGAGTTTGGGGTACCGGACCCCCTGATAAGGGCTGTTCGGTCCCTGTACAACTGGTGTAAGAGCTTGGTCTGCATTGTTGGCAGTAAGTCGAACCCGTTTTTCGGTGAGAGTTGGACTTCTCCAAGGCTGCACTTTGTCACAAATTATATTCATAACTTTTATGGACAGAATTTCTAGGCTTAGCCAGGGTGTTGAGGGGGTCCGGTTTGGTGGACTCAGGATTGGGTCACTGCTTTTTGCAGGTGATGTTGTCCTGTTTGCTTCATCAAGCCGTGATCTTCAGCTCTCTCAGGATCGGTTTGCAGCCAAATGTGAAGCGGCTGGGATGGGAATCAGCACCTCCAAATCCGAGACCATGGTCCTCAGCCAGAAAAGGGTGGAGTGCCCTCTCAGGGTTGGGAGCGAGATCCTGCCCCAAGTGGAGGAGTTCAAGTATCTCAGGGTCTTGTTCACGAGTGAGGGAAGAATGGAGCGTGAGACTGACAGGCAGATCGGTGCGGTGTCCACAGTGATGCGGGCTCTACATCGGTCAGTCGTGGTGAAAAAGGAGCTGAGCCGTAAGGCAAAGCTCTCAATTTACCAGTCGATCTACGTTCCTACCTTCACCTATGGTCATGAGCTATGGGTAGTGACCAAAAGAACGAGATCGCAAATACAAGCGGCTGAAATGAGTTTCCTCCGCAGGGTGTCTGGGCTTTCCCTTAAAGATAGGGTGAGAAGCTCAGTCATCTGGGAGGGGCTCAGAGTAGAGCCGCTGCTCCTCCGCATCGAGAGGAGTCAGATGAGGTGGCTCGGGCATCTGATCAGGATGCCTCCTGGACGCCTCCCTGGTGAGGTGTTCCGGGCACGTCTAACCAGGAGGAGGCCCCAGGGAAAACCCAGGACATGCTGGAGGGACTATGTCTCCCGGCTGGCCTGGGAACTCCTTGGGATTCCCCCGGAAGAGCTGGAAGAAGTGGCCGGGGAGAGGGAAGTCTGGGCATCTCTGCTCAAGCTGCTGCCCCCGCGACCTGACCTTGGATAAGCGGAAGAGGATGGATGGGTTTATAGGAGTTTTTTTTTTTTTTAATGATCCACGGTGTCAGCCCAGTGTATCTTTATTGGTAAAATATTACTGATTTTAGGTACACAACAGAAAAAGGCCACCTCAGCACTACTTTTATGCATAGCTCTTGGAATAATAAGAAGACTGGTATTAGAAGATCTAAGGTTATGACATGGAATGTAGGGGATACACACTCTAAAAATATAAAGGATGAATATTGTTTAAATATTATTTAAAGCTTTATGTACTATTAGTAATATTTTACAGTCAATTCTAAAGGACACTGGTAACCAATGTCATGATGCTAGGACTGGTGTGATGTGCTCAGATTTTCTTTTTCTACTTAAGATTCTCGCTGCTGAATTTTGAACTTGCTGCAAGCGATTGATGTCTTCCTTACGTAGTCCTGTTAGGAGGGTATTACAGTAATCCAGCTGGCTAAAAAGAAAAGTGTGCAATGATTTCCCATAACCCTGCATTGTTATAAGTGGTCTAACTTTTGCAGTATTCCATAAATGAAAAAATGCAGTCCCAGTAATCTAGTTAATTTGCAATTTAAAGTTTAGGTTAGAGTTCATGTTTCCACCTAAATTCTTCGTCTCCTCCTTATCCTTTGATGTTACAGGATCGAGTGTATCTCTAAGACCTTCACTATTTCCATTTTTTGCTAACCACTAAGATTTCTGTTTTTTTCCTTATTTAGCTTGAGAAGGTTACTAACTCATCCATTTAAAAATTCAAGTAAGACATTGGATCAGAGAACTCAAGGTGTCCAGCTCATCAGGTACTACAGATAAGTAAAGCTTCATGTCAACTGCATAACTGGAATAGTTCACCTTGTGTTTTGAGATAATCTGGCCTGATGGTAGCAGGTATATTAAAAAAAGCCGCAAGCTCAGAATAGACCTTTGTGGTTCCCTGTATACTGCATCATGGGCCTCCAATGTAGAGTGACCACAACTAACAAAGAATTTTTGACTTGTTAAATTTAAAACAGCCCACCCATTGTCTAAGGAGATTTACTGGGATCAATGGTGTCATATTCTGCATTTAGGCTTAAGAGAAGAAAAACAGATATTTGACCTCAATCTACATTAACATGCAACTCATTTACTTCTTTAATCAGTGCAGCTTCTGTACGATGACTTGTTCTGAAACCTGAATGGAACTTGTCATTAATGCAATGTCTGTTTAAGTAATCATTTGCAAGACTGAAAATTGTATTTTTTTTTTAATATTTTTGTATTTTGTTATATACTGTGCTAGCCGGACAGTGAAGAGGGCCCTGCCTGGCTCCACACTTCTGACGTCACACTTCCCCCTTCCCTCGTCCTGCAGCCTCTGTCTCGGATTAGCGCAAATATATCACTCCTGCAAGCAAACTTTGATACCTAGCATGATGAGAGAAGTTGCAAAATCAACCAGAATGTTCAAGCAAATTCTAGAAAAAAATCCGATCTAAATCTGTTAAGTAGTTCTCTCATTCGCTAGCTAAGCGGTGGCAAGGTACGCTTCAACATGTCGTGAGAGGTAGACCGACTCCAACGGAGGCTGGCATGTGAGTGACAAGGGCCCTGCCTGGCTCCACACTCCTGACGTCACACTTCCCCCTTCCCTCGTCCTGCAGCCTCTGTCTCGGATTAGCGCAAATCTATCGCTCCTGCAAGTGAACTATTAATTCTTATCGCAATGAGAGAAGTTGCAAAATCAACAGTAATGTTCAAGCAAAATATTAAAAAAAACCCGATCTAAATCCGTTAAGTAGTTCTCTTGTTCGTTAGCTAAGCGGATGTAAGATACACCCCGAGGCTGGTGTGTGAGTGAGGAGGACCCCTCCTCACATCCCCTCAGCCTGCAGCCTACTGTCTCGGATTAATGCGAATATATCATTCCTGCAAGCAAACTATGATTCTTAGCGTGATGAGAGAAGTCGCAAAATCAACCAGAATGTTCAAGAAAATTACAGAAAAAAACCTGATCTAAATCCGTTGAGTAGTTCTTTCGTGAAAAGCGGACAGACAGACGTTGGATTTTATATATATATATATATATATAGAGAGAGAGAGAGAGAGAGAGAGAGAGAGAGAGAGAGAGATGTTTGTACTGGTCTTTACAATATTGTATTTCACTGACTCATTCTAATGTTTTTAATTTAATAATAAATTAACATAGTGTTTGTTTTTCCAAATTCACTTTTTAATATATGGTTGGCACAGTGGCAGTGCTGCTGCCTCGCATTAAGGAGACCTGGGTTTGCTTCCCAGGTCTTCCCTGCGTGGAGTTTGCATGTTCTCCCCGTGTCTGCGTGGGTTTCCTCCGGGTGCTCCGGTTTCCTCCCACAGTCCAAAGACATGCAGGTTAGGTGCATTGGCGATTCTAAATTGTCCCTAGTGGGTATGTGTGTGCCCTGTGGTGGGCTGGCACCCTGCCCAGGGTTTGTTCCTGCCTTGCGCCCTGTGTTGGCTGGGATTGGCTCTAGCAGACCCCCGTGACCCTGTAATTAGGATATAGCAGGTTAGACAATAACTGACTGACTTTTAAATATATGGTGGCACAGTGGTAGCGCTGCTGCCTCACAGTTAGGAGACCCCGGGTTCGCTTCCCGGGTCCTTTCTGTGTGGAGTTTGCATGTTCTCCCGGTGTCTGTGTGGGTGTGCTCCGGTTTCCTCCCACAGTCCAAAGACATGCAGGTTAGGTGCATTGGCGGTCCTAAATTGTCCCTGGTGTGTAGGTGTGTGTGTGTGCCCTGCGGTAGGCTGGCGCCTTGCCCGGGATTTTTTCCTGCCTTGCGCTCTGTGCTGGCTGGGAATGGCTCCAGCAGTCCCCCGAGACCCTGTGTAAGGATATAGCGGGTTGGAAAATGACCGACTGACATTTAAATGTATGGTGGCACAGTGGCAGTGCTGCTGCCTTGCATTAAGGAGACCAGGGTTTGGGTTCCGGGTACTCACTGTGTTGTGCCTGCATGTTCTCGCCATGTCTGTGTGGGTTTGCTGGGGTTTACTCCTTCTGTCCTAAGGCATTCAGGTTGGGCGGACTGGCGATGACCGTAAATTGACCGTAGTTTATGATAGGAGTGTGTGTGTGTGTGTGTTCTCTTCCTGCAGTGGACTAGTGAAATCTCCAGGTGTTGCTCCTGCCTCGTGCCCTATGCTAGCTGGGATAGGCTCCAGCCCAGAGATACCGTTCAGCTCTAAGCCACTTAGAAAATGACTGACTGACTTTTAAATATTTTCATTTTAGGATTTGCTATTGGTGCTTCTCATTTTACATACTGCATACTTATTCATTCAGGTTTGATTTATCTTAGAATATCAGATAAGAAAATCAACGGAGCCAGTTGCGTATCCAACACAAAGCAGTGTGTTATTACAGATACCGTATTCAGATCATTTTGTGTTTAATTTAATGTTATAAAAACACACACAAACCCACACAAAATGGCTCAGTCGTAAGGTGAGAATTATGTAGACAGTCAGAAGTGCTGGCAGTTTTCAGGCTTTTATCAATTGACTTTAATAGTGGGTAGCGGGTGGTGATAGCATAATTAGGTAGCAAACATCTCTTTTAGCAGGCTATTGAGTGCTCTAATTACCAGCAGATTAATGAGCTGGACTACTGATTTACATGCAAACTAGCCAAGTTTACTATCAGTTGAATATCACTTTGGTGTGCAGGGATATTCATTTCTCTTTGCGAAGATTGTAAACCATTCAGATGCTCACCCTAGGGGAGCTCTACCACTAATTCAAATTATCACCAGATTACAGAGATAATAGGAGCCCCTGCTGCTTTGAAACTAATACATTTTACTCTGACGATTTTATAGCTTACTCTGCAGAAGAACTGGGAAGCACTTGAATGGCAAGCACTGAAAAAAAACACACACACACACACACTCTTCCACTTCTGGCCTTTTAATGGCCGCTCTTCTTTCAGGCGCTCCGTGAACTTTGTGTTCACTGCTCGTTGGGGTCTTCAGAAGCCCTTCCATTCATTTATTTTTTTTTCATCTCAGCTCTTGATGCTCCATGAGACCACTCCGTATTCTGCTGCATTTTGTTAGTTTATAGGAACAGAAGAAATGTGACAAATGAGAGGAGTCCATTCAGTCCATTAAGCCCGTTTGTTTAGCTAATAACTAAGCGGTCCCAATGTCTCATCCAGATTCGTCTTAAAGGTTGTCAAGGTTTCTGCTTCAACTTCATGTCTCGTTAGTTTCTTCCAGGGTCTCCAGCACTCTTTGGTTCCTGGCTTCGGTTCTAAACGCACTTCCCCTCAATTTTCCACTGATCTGAAGAAAACAAATGAGAAAAAGACACCAAATAATTCCGCATCTGGCCGACACTTAGTCCTTCTCTGTCCTCCCACTGCACGCCCAACCTACCTTTGAATTGCCTTTCCCAAGGTTTCTTCCATTTTTATCCCTAGAAGAGGCTTTTCTGGGAGTTTTTCCTTGTCTTTTTAGAGAGTTGAGGCAGGAGGACTGTCAAAACGCAGGGCCTGTTAAAGCCCATTGTGTCACTTCTTGTGCGATCTATACAGAAATAAATTGTATTGTATTGTATGGAGTCTATAGGTTTGAGCACCAGGATGCTCAAAGAGCCGTCCGTAGACCTACAGGTGATCTGTGAGCAAGCCGTGGGGCTCAAACGTGCTGACGCCGAGGCACGCAACTGAGGCCGTTTTTCGAGCGCGCTCACAGTTTCTGACGGCCGAATGAGGAGGCGCACTTTCATAACCGCTGGAAGAGAGATGGCAAAAGAGCAATATTTAAAGTCAGAGTAACAGGTCTGAAGGATAGAGAGCTCAGTTTTAAAGCAGGCGGCAAAGGGAATTCACACGTGTGGGAAAGCATAGAATTGAAAGAGGGAGAAAGTTAAACAGTACCAGTGACGTGCGGTGAGTGTCATGGCTGGTAACTTCTTCACAGATTTACAAATATAAGAACCCCAAAAGAGTCGCTTATTCACTATTCAAATGGCAGCATGCGCATTGACTACTGGTTATGGTTCATATCTCATCAGAATTCTTTACACACATATCGGTAAGGTACGTATTTGACTAAGAAAGAACGTTACGTTTATAGTGGCGAGAGAGAGCGGAGAGAGCGCATTTGCTCCTCACCCTCCATGTGTTCTAAATTTGCCATTGCAATTCCACAATTCACACTCATACAATACAAATGAAAGTATAGAGCGGTGTAAAAATAAAGCGGATTTCAACTTTGACATTAATTGAATTATTTAGCTGTTTTTAAAAGCTTTTCATTCGGATACTTTAATCAAGTTTAATACAGACTATTCAACAAAAGGATAAAAGGAAAAAAAGCAGAATATTTTATTTAAGGTCAAAATTAAGTTTTTAAATATCGGATTTTTTTTTTCTTAGTCTGATCCCATTCTTTTTATAAAACTGAAAACCGTATATGCTCTTACCTTTATTTGTAAATGAAGTCCATGCACCTTTCTTTCTCCACGAAAAACTCACATCACTTTCTTGTAAAAGTCCTCCTTATTTTCCTTTAGTTTTAAAAATCTTAATCTTCCATTTTAGTAGTCAGTCGGAACAAAAAATAAAAATAAAAATAAACAGATCGCTGCAGTGCACTTGACTTTCTGATATCGCTAACTTATTGGCACCTCTGTGTAGAAGAGCAGCAGCAACGAGCACCGGTTGGGCTCACATGCGCCCTCTTCAGGGCGGCACGGTATTGTCTGCCTCACTCACTCACATTGTGCCTTTTCACTGCGGTTTAATGTCCGATCAGCGAGACTAAATACGTCACACACATTCATTAAAGATATTAGCCAGCCTGTGGACAGTCAGGGGGTATAATAAACGTGTCTGCAAACATTATATACAGAGAGACAGCGACAGGCACGTGCCAGTTTCATACATCAACCCCGTGTGTGAAGGAGAGCGAAGTCCGAGGTGAGGTGAGGCTCGTCACTGCCGCACCTCACGTTTCTTCCCTGTATTTGAACAGGAAATCCACCAATTCAGTTATTTTGACTATAAAAATTATCACAATTTTTGGAATCATACAGAAAACAAATTTACAGCACAGACCAGTGGACACATTTATTTTATGTTATCATTATTAGTTTTTTTTTACTTTTTATGACTGCACGTCTCTGAACAGTACTCACTTAACAGAGGCTGAACGGGTAGCTGACAAGTCACCAAAACAGAAGGGTAAGCACGTGCGTCCATGCATGAGAGACACAGCAGGAACATTAAAATATGGTGAACTGCACCAGAGCAGCTGTAGACAAATGGTGTAGGTCCCGGCGTGTCTATTTATTGGAAGTCTGCGGGAAACGTAAAGGCGGATTGGATGGCCTAAAGGGTTCATGATATAAAACCAGGGTCCGAATGCCAGACGTCATCTTTTGACCAGGTCTTCAGGCTTTAATGTAGATCTGTGCTACTGATTTATTTAACTAAGTAGTGGAGATATAACTTTTTGTTTTATATAAAATAGGTGCTTGGTTTTTTTCATTTTGTTTTGTTTTTTGACAATTTTTTTTCGACCCGTCCTTGGTGATCTGTTTTGTAGCTGGACGAAGGAGGTGGAAGAGTTTTTGTTTTGTTTTGTTTTGTTCTTTTCTTCACATTTGATTATTTGGATACCACTGTAAATATGCTGCTCAAAAAATTAAAGAACCCTTTTTAATGAAAGTATAGCATGAAGTCAGTGAACCTTCTGGGCTATTGATCTGGTCAGTGAAGTAGCAGAGGAGCTCGTTAATCAGTTTCAGCTGCTTTGGTGCACTAGAGGGGCAACAATGAGAAGACCCCCAAAACAGGAATGAATGGGTTAACAGGTGGAGGGAGGCCACTGACATTTTCTCTTTCTCATCTGTTTTGTCACTCGTTTTGCATTTGTCTACGGTCAGTGTCACTACTGGTAGCATGAGGCCATACCTGGACCCTACAGAGCTGGCACAGGTAGTCCAACTTCTCCAGGATGGCACATCAATGCGTGCATCCCATTGCCAGAAGGTTTGCTGTGTCTCCCAGCACAGTCTCGAGGGCATGGAGGAGATTCCAGGAGACAGACAGGCAGTTACTCTATTAGACCTGTACAGGGGGGCCGTAGAAGGTCCTGAACCCATCAGCAGGACCCACCAGTATCTACTCCTTTGGGAAAGGAGGAACAGGATGAGCTCTGTCAGAGCCTACAAAATGACCTCCATCAGGCAGGCCACTGGTGTGAATGTCTCTGACCAAGCAATCAGAAACAAACTTCATGAGGGTGGCCTGAGGGCCCAATGTCCTCTAGTGGGCCCTGTGATCACTGCCCACCCGGCACCATGGAGCTCGATTGGCATTTGCCATAGAATACCAGAATTGTCAGGTCCACCACTGCTGCCCTGTGCTTTTCACAGATGAGAGCAGGTTCACCCTGAGCACACGTGACAGGCGTGAAAGGGTCTGGAGAAGCCATGGAGAATGTTATGCTGCCTGTAACATCATCCACCATAACCAGTTTGGTGGTGGGTTAGTGATGGTGTGGGAAGGCATATCCATGGAGGGATGCACAGACCTCTACAGGCTAGACAACGGCACCTTGACTGCCATTAAGTATCAGGATGAAATCCTTGGACCCATTGTCAGACCCTGTGCTGGTGCAGTGGCTCCTGGGTTCCTCCTGGTGCACGACAATGCCAGCCTCATGTGGCGATAGTATGCAGGCAGTTCCTGGAGGATGAAGGAATTGATACCATTGACTGCCCCCCCACGCTCACTCGCCTGACCTCAATCTGATAGAACACCTCTGGGTGGGACATTATGCTTCGGTCCGTCCGACGCCTCAGATTGTCCAGGAGCTCAGTGATGTCCTGGTCCAGATCTGGGAGGAGATCCCCCAGGATACCATCCATCGTCTCATTAGGACGTTGTCAGGCATGCATACAAGCGCCTATGGTGGGGCCATACAAACTACTGAGTACGATTTGGAGTTGCCGCAATGAAATTTTGGCCAAATGGACTCGCTGGCCTGCCTGCCGCATCATTTTTTCCCTTTGATTTTCGGGGTGTCTTTGAATTCAGCCCTCTGTAGGTTAATCATTTTCATTTCCATCAAACGATGTGCCATCCTTTTGTTCCTAACACATCACCATATCAGTCCGCAGCTGTAGAGATAGCCAGCAGGATTTTTTTCCCATTGAGATCTGATGCGTTTTCAAAGTGTTCCTTTAATTTTTTTTGAGCAGTGTATTATAAGTAACACCTGCACTCATTTTTCTTTTTTGCAAGTGTCTTTTCTTTTAACTTTATAAATATTTTTGCAAGACATTAGTTTGGAAAATAGTTTGGACACTGCTGGAATTAAACAGAATCCTGTTTTTGAATAGTTATGTTTCAGTCTGACTCTGAGTCTGTCTTACTCGGGCTCATCTACTGAGTCCCCAAGTCGGGAGTTGTACAACAGGGTCCTTACCTGGGGTGTCACGGACCACCAATTACCATTTTGGACTCCCAGAAATAAGAACATTAAAACATTTACAGTATGAGAACAGTTCATTAGTGTATTAAACATGACTCATTAATTCCTGTAAAATTTCCAAAGCAATAGCAAGATGGGATTTAAGGAGGGGGGCTTTTTACAGCCCGTATTCCAAGGTAAGAAGCACAAACCCCAAGTTTTTTTAGGGGGTTCTCATCAAACAGAGCAAAGAAATCTCCCTCGAGGACGCTGCTGTAAGTTACGTAGTCTTGACACTCGTGCGCCTCCTCATATATGAAGCGTCCGTGCTTCCCTACCAGCTCTAGATGGTACAGACACCCTTTAGAAAATGACAGATAGTTCACTAAACAGGCTAAAAGTTTAAACAGCTCATGTTTTCTTAAAAAATAATTAATTCAGCCTGCATGCTTTTCACTATTTCATTGTCTGTGATGACAAATGGTGTCTGGGATGTGTGTACGCTTTTGTCAAATATATTAACTAATCAGCGAACTACACTGATGCCATTCCAATAAAGGGGCATATAAATTACCATAGATAAGTATAACAAATAACTAGATAATTCAGCAACATGACCCGACATCTTTTTATTTAATAACGTATGGTTTGTTTTCTTAGTACGATGGGAGAAAAGAATGTTTTTGAGACATGCTGTCCTTCTTCAACTTTTTACGTGCATCTCGTGACACTCCTCGCCTGTGTTATGATTAATTAGCTGGAAGAGGAATCTCGTTCGGTTACACATGGTTTGCATTTGCTTATCTTCAGTTTTATTTGGATTTTTGTCAAAGAGTCTTAACTCGCGCGGGTTTCAAACATTCTTCTTTAGTTCAGTAAATGAACCTAGAAATTGAGATAATTCATAGGAACTTGGCCTGAAACGTTCACATGGTTAAAACATGTTATCGCTGTTTTCATTACAGTCCCTTACCATGTTGATAATAGGAGTCATTTGGAGACTTTGCTATTAGTAATTTGTTTCAAGGATTTAATTCTGACAACAGAAAAAAAAAATATATACAGGAATTTTTCTGTCCAAAAGATTCCCTGTGTATTCTGCACACAAGTCGAGAACACGTCATTGTCATCTTATATCTCCTCTGAGATCATATACCCAAATCAGTTCTTCTTTCTCCAATAATAGTGTAGATTTTCAATCAGTTAGTATTATGCAGGGTGGCACGGTGGGTAGTGCTGCTGCCTCTCAGTTAGGAGACCCGGGTTTGCTTCCCAGGTCCTCCCTGAGTGGAGTTTGCATGTTCTCCCTGTATCTGCATGGGTTTCCTCCCACAGTCCAAAGACATTCAGGTTAGGTGTGTTGGCAATTCTAAATTGTCCCTGATGTGTGTGGGCTGCCACCCTGCCCAGGGTTTGTTTCCTGCCTTGTGCCTGGGATTGGCTCCCGTGACCCTGTAGTTAGGATATAGCGGGATGGATGGATGGATAATATTATGCATTATATAGTGCCTTTCCCATAAAACACTAGAATGAAACAAAACATATTTTGGAAATATTTAGCACAAGGTAAAGAAAGGTTGTGACTCACTAGACCCCCATCCAGGCACTGTTAGACACAAGGCAAAAATAGCTTCTATCAGGTTCTAAATGCCAGGCAGGATTATCTGGCAAAAGGGTCTCAGATGGGATTCCAGATAAAACAAAAGGACAAAATGGGAAGGCTTCTGCTTTTAAATATTTTTATCCCCCATCTGCTAGATGGCAGCATCCTAGCACCTCAGTAACCATGTGGACACCTGCTGGGGATGATGGGAATTGTAGTGCATTGAGTTGGCCCTACTGGGTCCCATGGGTGCCGCCAGGGGCTGCTGCGGGGATTCACGATGAGGACGTCCGCTTGACCCGGAAGTGCTTGGCCCTGGCACTGCAAGTGCTCCCAGGTCCGACGTAAAAGAAAGCCGTCCAGCCTCCTCCAGTGGAGTCAGAGTCAGGCACTTGCTGGAGGGAGGTGGATGGAGAAAGAATAGATCTAAATCTAAATAAACAGGATTCTGAGAAATTAATTCATGCATTTGTTTCTAGTAGAACTGACTACTGCAATGCGGTGTTCACTGGGCGTTCAAACTGTTCTTTATACAGCCTCCAGTTAATCCAAAATGCTGCTTCAAGAATTATTACAAGAACAAGAAAATACAAACACATAACTCCAGTTCTTAAATCCTTACGCTGGCTCCCGGTTAAGTTTAGGGACGATTTCAAAATCCTCCTTTTAACATATAAAGCATTAAATGGCCAAGATCCGGCTTACTCATCAGAACTTATCGTGACTTACAAACCAGTCAGTCAGTCATTCTCCAATCCTCCAATATCCTAAAAAAGGGTCACGGGGGTCTGCTGGAGCCAATCCCAGCCAGCACAGGGTGCAAGGCAGGAACAAATCCTGGGCAGGGCGCCAGCCTCACCGCAGGACACACACAAACACACCAAGCACACACAAGGGACAATTTTAGGATCTCCAATGCACCTAACCTGCATGTCTTTGGACTGTGGGAGGAAACCCACGCAGACACGGGGAGAACATGCAAACTCCACGCAGGGAGGACCCGGGAAGCGAACCCAGGTCTTCTTACTGCGAGACAGCAGTGCTTCCATTGCACCACTGTGCTGCCCCTTATAAACCAGAACATAAATTAAGATCTCAAGATGCCGGTCTGCTTATGATTCCAAGGATTAATAAAATAACAATGGGACGTTGAGCTTTTAATTACAGGGTCCCTAAACTGTGGAATGGTCTGTCTGCTACTATAAGAGATGCCCCTTCGGTCTCAGCTTTTAAATCCCGGCTGAAGATTCAGTACTTTAGTTTAGAATATCCTGACTAGAGCTGCTGATTAGCTGTACAAACTGCATCTCTGTTGTTAGTCATTAGCACTAAAACATAAGTAACATGATGGTTATAATTTGTTACTAACCCTCCCCTATTCTGTTTCTCTTCTCGGTACTCAAAGTGGCACTTGGTGCCACTGCCCACCTGGTAAGTGAATTTGCCTGCTGCAGATTCATCTCTGATGGAGGATCGCAGGAATCGTCGGGGAGAGGGGTCCTTTCATCGGATTGGCTGTCTCAGCTGTAGAATGGCCAAATTGGGGAGGCAGCTTGATGGCCGAGGTCTCCAGGACTCTGAACAAATCCAAATCCTATTATGTGATATCATCTACTGTTAAATTCTACTCTGTACTTGTAATATTTTTATTTTACTATTATACTGCATTGAGGATTACTTGTGTTCTGTTCTTTATATTGTATTGTATTGACCCCCTTTTTTTGTGGCACCCACTGCACGCCCAACCTACCTGGTAAGGGGTCTCTCTTTTGGAGTTTTTCCTTGTCTTCTTAGAGAGTCAAGGCTGGGGGGCTGTCAAGAGGCAGGGCTTGTTAAAGCCCAAAGGTCACTTATTGTGTGATTTTTGGGCTTTACAAAAATAAATTGCATTGTAAAATTGTATTGTAAGAAGAGACGGAAGAATAATTGGATTGGAATTGTGCAAACTTTAGGAGGTATTGGTATAATAAAAACCTCAGTTTTGAACCTGTGACTGTATTTGTGTAGGTTTTGTCCATGGTTTGGGGCTTGGTGGAGCCCCTTATCTGTCACAAGGTACAGAGACTGAATGGATGGAAAACATTAATCAATTGATGAACTAATTCTTCGTAGTGGTGGGGTCACACACGTGCTTCTGAGTGTGATCCCTAGGATTGTGAGAATGACAAAGGCCTTTACAAGAAAGGATGTAGATCAAAAGTGCCAAGCCAAAATGAGACAAAAAATTGCAAGCACTTGCTTAAAAAAAGCCCAAAATTCAAAGTTCAAAACAAATTAATGAGTTTGTTTTTTTTTTTTTTTTACCCCATAATAGAATGTGGATGGAACTGCACCACAGCCTTTTATATGCAGTAGGTGCTGAAGCAGTATGGATAATAAATGCCCCAGCCCTTGGTCACATGACCAGAAATAACCACTACAACAGCAAAACAACATGGCCACAACCATTGTCACACATGTGCGCTTGGGCACCATCTTTTTGGCACATCTCAGGTAAGCAATACCACCCCAGAATGACAGGGGGTACTGTTGCTAACTGTACCATGTCTTTCTATTCCAAATGACTCCACCCCTTCCAGCCGGCAGAATATAAAGAGGGTGTCTCGTTTGGATGGAGCTCTACCCCAGAACTGGCAGATTGATTAAGACACACTTTAGTCTTGTGTTTTGTTTATTTTATACCGCCAAGAACCATTTCTGTTATACCTGGCATCATTAGTAAATGGGGTGACCCAGTTAGTACCCCAATGTTTATTCTGGATGCCGTGTAGCACCTCACTTGACAGCAGTGAGCATCTTTAATTCAGAAAGACACAACATCATATACTGTAATAATGGCTTATGCACCTAACATCAGTGGGCAGAACTGACCGATTTACTACTTGTTTTTTGTTCGTTTTGCACCACTGAATGCTCTCTGTTATACCTGGCATCAATAGTAAATAGACCAACCCGGTTGACACCCCAACATTTATTTTGAATCCTTTATGGTACCTCACTTGACCATGTGATGGGCAGCAACGGCCACTACCTGGCCGGGACACCAACAGCTTGGAAGGACCAGGGGGGGGGCATTTTTAAGGCAATACCTCCCCTGGGACACTAGAGGGCAGAACCTCCTGGACGGCTGTGGCACCATGGATTCCCACAGGGCAAACTGGAGTTTGGTGAAGCCCTGTTGGGTTCCATGGGGGTCGCCATGGGGAGCTGCAGAGCCATATAGAGGACCTCCAACGCACCTGTGAGTGATTCCAGGTAATACTGATGAACCACCTGGAACATACCCGGGACCTGAATAAGATGAGCTGCCTCACTCCATGGAAGGG
This sequence comes from Polypterus bichir lapradei, assembly GCA_026402145.1. Classification (NCBI taxonomy): domain Eukaryota; kingdom Metazoa; phylum Chordata; class Cladistia; order Polypteriformes; family Polypteridae; genus Polypterus; species Polypterus bichir. The sequence goes on from JANRMT010062841.1 coordinate 15,762,004, forward strand.
CCAGAGCTGGGAGGAAGAAGACAAAGCCTGAGGATGGACTGGTGGAAAGGAAGGACTGAACTGTGTGTTGCAGTGTGGGTAATTTGTGCACATTTTAAAACTGTAAATAAACCGGGTGTTGAGTTTGAAGCTATGTCCTGCCTGTGTGTGTCCGGGTTAGGGCGGCTTCACAACCACTATGGGCATCATTAAATCAGCAGGACATGACATCACCTAATAATTCCTTATGCATCAAACATTCAGTTAATTTTAATTCAGTTTATTTTTTTATAGTGCTGCAACAAGGTCTCAGGTAAAATTCAATTTTACAGTTTACTAAATACAAAATTAGTACATTAAAGACAATGATATGTCTGAACTCATAGGAAAACAAAGTTGTTGGAAACTGATTAACGTAAATGGAAACCAACAATGCCTGTCCATTAATTAATTGTTGAACTAGAGCCAACTGACAATGGAGGAGAGGAAAACAAAAACTCAGGCAGCTGCACCTCTGCAGGGTCCAAAGTCAGAGTCGAGCAGTCACCGTCTTGGAGATCTCGGCCAACTTGCCTCCCATTCTGCGCATTCCATAGTAGAATCAATGCTGGTCCATCCAATCTGAGGACAGATTCTTTCCACCCGATGGTTCCAAGGCTCCCAGTAGCTCAGATGACTTTTCCAAGGGCAGAAGAACAACCCGTGTTTGAATCTTACTCATGGTTGCCTATTCTTACCCTGCCTGTGTGAGTTTTACTCTGGGGACTTCTGACATCATAAAGTCATGTGAGCTTTACAACCACTCCTGCCTGAAGAGCCTCTGGTTCCTTAGACAAAGTGGGTCGGGAAATGTTATATGAAGTTGTTCATCACATCATCCAGTTTCCAACTCTGCTTATCTAACAGGGTCATGGAGAAACATGAGCTTATTCCAGTAAGCACTGGGCACATGGCAGGAACAATCCCTAGACAGGACACTTTCCCATCGCAGATTGAATAAACACGACCATCAGGGACCAATTTATCATCATCAATACATCTAACATGCATGTCTTGGACTGTAGGAGGAAACTGGAGCACCCCGGAGGAAATTTACACGGGTTGATTTGTTGTAGAACCACACCGTGATCCATCCTATGTCTCACATTTTGTAGTGTGGTCATGACTAGTATCTGAGAACCTGCAAATCCATGGCATCTGGCTTACCAAAGCTTTCAGAAGCAGCTGTTTCTACACCCGTGAGTTGTAACAGAATTCTCATGCTTGGGCACACAAGGACTGCAAACTGAGCAGTTCCTGGTAAGCATCCTCTAACTTCTTCCACCCATCCACAGTGGAAATCCTGCCGACTACACACCAAGTGTTTTGTCGTGTAATCACATTACAGGCAACCTCAGGTTGCACATTTTGCACTGTGTTAACTGTGGGCATCAGGGTGCAAACCCGGGACATCTGAATTACAAAGGTCCTCAGAAGCTCCTCCTCGACTGTGAATAATAAGGGAACGGTTACGTTTGAGCGTATAGGAACTGTTTGTTAACAATGCAAGTGGAGCAGTCTCAGGCAACCTTCATCTTCTTCTTCAGCACGTCCACCTCACTTAGCCTGACCACAGTTCAAATCATCCCAACATTACGGCAAGTGTTTTGTCGTGGAATCATGCAAAGATCCATCCGACCGTGCCTCAGGTAAAAAGTGTCACGCCACAAGGACTGATTTAATGGATCTGGAGATAAGAAGAATTGAAACCGTAGCCTAATTTCAATGGTAATTAAATGAACTCTAAGTCGAAAAGAAGTGTACTTGAGTGAAGATTATTGCACAATAGACAACACTCAAACGCTTGAGTTTGTTAAATCACCAAACTCGGACTATCTGGACGTCTTGAGGGCCAACCTTTATACCTTTCACCCTAAATGTCACACTCAGTTAGACCCTGGATGACAAACACCCTGGCATTCGGCACAATAAAGCCCCACAAAAAGGCTTTGCAGGAATAGTTTTAGAACCCTTAAAAACCTGGATTCAATAAAACAAATAACCAAATGTGTTCATGGTCTTAAAAAACCCAAGCGAAGGTTAACAATCGGAAAATGAAAACGAGGAAAAAAATTAAAATAAACATGCTGCCCATCTTGCCACAGTTAAGAGATGCATAAGTGTGTGAGAAATGTCGTGAGACAGAGGAAGAGCTGGAGTTGATAAACAGAGACGTAATCGAAGGCAGGACAAGCGGAGAGTCACAGCTGGAAGATCATAACTGCAAGGTAATCAAAAACAAGGGAGCAAAAGGAGACTCGAAACTGAGCCAAAAAGAGAGAACTGTAACAAAAACAAAGAAATGACCCTCGGGGTCTACTTGGTAATAAAGCTAAATATCCTAGAATTTCACAATACATTGTACGCTCACAGTGCAAATTCTTTGGCCCACCATACTTAATACTGGGTGGGGGCCTCCTTTCACTCTCAAAACAGTTCTTCGTGGCATGGATTCTACAAGATGTTGGAAAACATTCCTTTGAGAGTCTGGTCTACGTTGGCGCGATTGCCTCACGCAGGTTTTGCTGATTTGTCAGCTGCACATTCATGCTGTGAATCTCCCATTCTACCACATCCCAAAGGTGTTCTGTTGGGTTGGGATTGACTGGGATAGCCACTAGAGAACACTGAATTTATTGCCATGTTCATTAACTCTTCCAGGGCGGATGTCGACTTTTGTCGAAAATTCAGGGGTCCTCTAACAACAAGAATGAACGATATGTCACATCTAGTGGTCCTCTAATGCTACTCGGCTGTAAACAGCGACAAAACTTACCGTTACATTTTAGTTTGACTCTCTTTGCTAGAATGAAAGTTAGCTTTGTTCATTTGACCTCAACGTCCTGTGCGTGTATGAGTAGAGAAGAGCAAAGAACCCCTAAAATAACATTGATATCTGGCCAAAGTGTGTAAAACCAAATACTCCTTGGACAGCGTTCTGCGTGTTATCGCTGAATGGGATTCTGACTTGTCTGGACTCCGGTTTTGATGCAAGTGATCTGGAGATGGAGATGGAAAATGAAAGTGAGGTACCGGCATCAGCTGATGGTGGTGCAAAACACGTTCGTGTAGCTGATGTGCATATGGCAATGTTTGCCTGGGAGGACCGCCACTTAAAATGATAAGAAGTACAAAGCAGATTGTGTCGCGCTGCGACTGCCACACGCTGCACAAAAACAGGTGCCGGCAGCAGCCACAGACGTTTTTTGTCTGAAACCATTGCTTTGTGTGGTTTTCAGCCTCCAAAGAATTAAAACCAATCTGAGATGGCATTTGCTATTGTGGCATGATGGAAGTAGCTATGAGAAGATTTGGGGATGCACATGGACAGCAACCTTTAATTAAGCCATGGCATTCATGGTTGAGTGGTATTAACAGGGCAAAAACGTGCCAAGAAAATATCCCCCACACCATTACACCACCAGCATGGACTGTTGACATGAGGCAGGTTTGATGCAAGGATTCATGTTGGGGGTGCTGAATTCTGACCCTACAATAAGCGTACCTCAGTAGTACTAAGGTGTTATTAGCCATTATGGATGTACTGAGAAGTCAAGCAAAATGGCTAACTAAAAAGATTACAGTATGCAAGCTTTGACCAACTGAAACCCCTTCTTCAGGCAAGATGTGCTTCAGCAGAAATTGAGACTTATCAGACAAGGCTACATTTTCTCAGTCTTCAATTGTCCAGTTTTTGGTGAGTCCAAACCCACCGCACCCTCAGATTTCTGTTCTTGCCTGACAGGAGTGGAAACCTGACGTGGTCTTCTGCTGTTGTAGCCCATTGTAGCTCAAGGTTTGATGTGTTGTGTATTCTGAGTTGCTTTTCTGCTCACCATAGTTGTATCTGAGTTATCGTATCCTTTCTGTCAGCTTGAACCAGTCTGTCCATTCTACTCTTACCTCTCTCATCAAAATGAGATCTTTCCATCCACTGAGCTGCTGCCCACTAGTCATCTTTTGTTTTTTACACCATTCTGGGTAAACTCTAGAAAGTGTTGTGGTTTAAAACCAGCCTGATGAAGTCAGCAAGACCACACTGATAATCGATTGTCACCGATTCTGTTCATAAATTTTATGCACAGAATTTCTAGGTGCAGAGAAAGGGTGGAAGGTGTCCAGTTCTGGGACCTCAGGAACACATCTCCGCTTTTTGTGGAAGATGTGGTTCCACTATCCATCCATCCATTTTCTACTTTTGCTTATTTCAGTTCAGGAAGGACGTGGAATGGGCCACTTGGCAAACTCTGATGCACACATCCACACTTGCTCACAACCAGGCCTGATTTAAAGTGACTACTGATACTTTTTTTCATTATTTTAATGTGAGATGATGGCTACAAAGCATTCTTCATTTTTTATTGCCATTTTCAGGAACATAAGGAAACAGTTTTGGGGATTTTTCATAATTGTCTGTGCATCTACCTCTCTAATGGTGGTTGCCTTTATGGATGCAATAAAAATCTGGCACATAAGATGTTCTCAAAAAAAGAAGTTCATCGAAAGGGAAATACATCTTGTCTTGCAAATAATTAATGATGAATCTGGAGAGACAACACTGTGCCAAGTTCAAGGCCACTGCTGTGTCACACTGCTTTGGCAATCTGTTCCGGTCCCAGTCAAGGGAGATGTCCACAGCGACTTGTTTTTATTTATTTACTTTTTTACTGAATTCAAACTGCTTATGGATAATCAGGCTAGGATTATATTTTTTTTACTAACAGCTAAGAAATGACAACTTCTCTAAGGATGGCTAAATATGCAGTATTTATAAGTGCATGGAAATATTTACAAGTTCACAACAAATCATTAAAGTTTATGTTGATGTGTCTGTACTATTGTTATGTCACATCAGCTCTTCCATTTTCTTTCTAGATTCCACCTTGTACAAATGTTTCTTTCCATTTTTCCTTCTTAATATTGTGAACAAGCAGGGTAGAATTGAGAATGATTTCAAAATATTCTGATCAGGTGGGTTTATTATTACACAAACCGACACAGGGATGGGACCACCAGTGTGAGCACATAAGGCCCAAAACATAAGCAGAAGATGAAGCTCCTGGCACTCTGCACCTTCCTTGTTCCCCAGTCACTTTGCTTTCTCAGCTCCCATTGATTTACTCTCTTTTCTCCAGCCTGTCAACCACTCTTCTCCAGACTCCAAGCACAACATGCTTGGATTAGACTAACTTTAATCCATTACACCCTGTCACGATCCCAGAATTGCTCCCAGGTCTATAGACTGAAGCTCTTTTTAGCCGCTAACTAGTATTAAAGTCTCCATGACAGCTACCTAACACGCTTCCTCTTATTCCCACCATTGTTGCTGGCAGTTGTTGCAAATTCCAGCGTTTTATCCTGAGTCTTACTCTCTTTCTCAGTCTGGTTCCACTGCCAAACGTAGTTCTGTACATTACAAATACAGACAAACGAGAAAATATATGCATGGCATAACCTTCAGGAGGGGTTCAGCGGCTAAGGTTAAAGAATATGAATTCAATCATATCCTTATTTATTTAGAATTCGAAAAACCCACGCATTCAAAAGGCATTCACTACAATGACCTAAATCAGAAGGTGGCATGGCACTACCTAATTTTCAATTTTATTACTGGGTGGCAAACATACAAGCTATATAAACCTGGACATGGACACAAATAGATGAACACACACTAGCTTGGTCTGCAATAGAAATGAATTCCTGCAGCAGTTCTTTATATTCCTTGTTTTGTACCCCATTTACTGGGTATTGTCAATATACTAACAACCCAATTGTGTTTAACTCGCTCAAAATATGGAACCAATGTAGGAAGCACTCTAAGTTAGAGAATATGTTATCTGTGGCACCTCTACGTGATAACCACCTTTTTCGACCCTCTCGAACTTATGTGATTTTTAATGTTTGGAAAATGAATGAGATTAAATGATTTGAGAATTGTATATAAATAACTAGGGGGCTTTGCCCCCTGCTTTCTTCGCTCGTCAACCTCCCGGCCTATGCTACATGCTATCCTTTGCAGTTCTGCCGCTTGCATATGGGGATGCAGATGTACAATTTAAACAGATTTTTATTTTCATGGAAATTGTTTCATATGCATCAATGCAACATATAACTGCCCGTGATTGATTTTTGTTTATTTCTCTCTATTAAATGAAATGACTTATTCTAATTTTTATCTCTGAGATTTTTTAATTGTCTTTGCAAAAGCCATTCTACCCGGAAACTGTTAACGTTTTAATACGAATGGCATATCAAGATCTCCTTTGTTGTCTAATATTATTCACGGAAGATATACTACATTACCTTTCTTGGAGACGTCCTTCTTTCTACAGCAATTCATACGTTGTAAGACCGGATGTTGTTAACAGTTGTAGATATTCTTTGGGATATTGTAAGTTGTTGTTTTCATCTTCCACATGATCACCACCAACTCTTTCTGCATAGTCTATTGATATGCATTTAACCAATTTGATGTGTAACCGATCAACATTTTTGCCATTAATTCATTTGATTTCCTCGTTTCTCGGTGCTAGGATTGCACATGTATTCGTTTTTTTCTGTTGATAACCCTTCGTGATTTGGACATAATACGTCTTCTTTAATTGAGATTACCATGTGCGTGGTTAAAAATGGTTGAGAGGAGGGCATGACTTATCCCAACACTCTTGCCACTTTGCAAAGCATTTCTGGAAGTTTTCTTTCGAGAGTGTCTTTAGTTGGGCCATCGTGGTTGCCTGGATGTCCTCAATGGATTGAAATCGTTTGCCTTTCATGGTCATTTTCAATTTAGGGAACAGCCAGAAGTCGCACGGTGCCAGATCCGGCAAATAAGGTGGATGCGGACAATGCCTAATGTTTTTATTAGACAGAAATTGTTGTGCTAGAAGGGATGTGTGACAAGGAGCGTTATCATGATGAAGATTGAAACTGTTTCAACGTTTTCCTCAGTTATCGATGTTGAAGGATGTCCTGATCTTTTCTCGTCTTCAACCGAGTCAGATCCATTATGAAATCGATCAAACCACTTGTAAAGACTCTTAATTGTTGGTGCAGTGTCACCATAAACCGATTTTAACATCTGATGGGTTTCCTGAGCTTTCTGGAGTTTGAAACAAACTTTCATGTTAATGCGTGCTCGATATCCATTATTAACGACAAACTTGAAAAACACACTTGAACTCAACAGTGGCTCACAAACGACTGATGGTATCAAACAAGTTGAAACTTCTCACAAACGAGGCTCTGGGATGGATGTTGTCAGAACCTGCATTGAATTGTTTTGCGTTGCTCTTGGATGGTGCTGTGCATCAACATTCACCATACTTTTTGATCACACCTCGTACAGTACAATTTATTTTTGTTTATCCCAAATTCACACAAGACGTGCCGCAATGGGTTTTACCAGGCCCTACCTCTTGACAGCCCCCCAGCCTCGACTCTCTAAGAAGACAAGGAAAAACTCCCAAAAAAAAAACCCTAGTAGGGAAAATGGAAGAAACCTCAGGAAAGGCAATTAAGAAAGAGACCCTTTTAAAGGTAGGTTGTGTGTGCAGTGGGTGTCAAAAAGAAGGGAGTCAATACAATACAATACAGAGAACAGAACACAAGTAATCCTCAATACAGCATAATAGTAAAATAAAAATTTAACAGTAGATGATATCACATAATATGATTTGGATTTGTTTAGAGGTCATCAAGCTGCCTCTCCATATTGGCAATTCCACAGCTGAGTCAGCGGGACTCCTCTACTCGATGGCTCCTGTGATCCTCCATCAGAGATGGCTTTACCTTAGGCAGGAAGAACAACCTGGCAGGTGGGCAGTGGCACCAAATGCCACATTTGAGTACTGAGAAGAGAAACAGAATAGGTGAGGGTTAGTAACAAATTATAACTATCATATTACTTATGTTTTAGTGCTAATGCAGTCTGTATGGTTAATCAGCAGCTCTAGTCAGGGTAGACTAAACTGAAGTAGTGAGTCTTAAGCTGGGATTTGAAAGTTGATACCTAAGGGGCATCTCTTATAGTAACACTTAACACTTAAACCCGACACACAGTTAACACTTAAACATAACATTTTTTAAAGTATACCAAATAGAGTAGTACCCAATAATGTCTACAAAAGTCGACATTCAGGGGCAGAGGATGAAGAAAAGCTGTCAACATCAATAAACCTCACTGTTTCATTATTGGTAGACCCTCTTTGCTAGGAGGACTGTTAGACTTGTTGACTTGACGTCGAATCACTGCATGTGCATGAGTAATGTAGAATAAACAACGTCTAGAATGACATCGACATTGGGCGAGAGATAGAAGAAAATAGTCAGTGAGTATACTTCGTAAAATATTCCATGAGTATAATTTACTTTATTAATTTATTTTTTGAATATTACAGCTGACTTATCGAACTCTGATTTTAATGCAAATGATTTGGAAATCGAAAATGAAAGTCAGGTACCTGCATCAGCAGATCATTCCCCAGTTGATTGTGCAGCTGCCGCACCTACAGCAACGTTCATCTGGGAAGACTACACAGACACATCTCCGATTTTGATGCAAACGATCTGGAAATCAAAAATGAAAGACAGGTTCCTGCATCAGTAACATTCGCCCTGGGAGGACTACACAGACATAGAGTAGTGGGAGAAAAGCTGGCTACTGGACTTCATCAAGCGACACAGCGTGCTAGTGGACACTACGGATTACCAGCCACTTGACTACTTCAAGCTGTTTTTATCCATAAAGCGCCTTTCAGCTTATGAGTGAAGAGACAAACAGGTATGTGAATTTACATACTAGAGAGGCACATGGAAAATAAACCAGAGCGACATTTGTCATAAATAAGTATTTTTTATTGATTTATGTTCAAAACCATTGCGTTGTGTGCTTTTAAGAAAAATGAATTTTTTGGAAAAATATTCATCCCTGGGACAAAAGGGAAAAAAATAATTACCCCTAAAAGAGTTAATTCAAGCCACTGTGACCCAGTCCTGCTGTTACTTTTGCATGAGGATTAAGCATTGAAAAGAGAACCAGTATAATCTAGTGTAGCATAATACTGACTCCAAGGGTCCGTTTCTTAGTAACTTGCAAGGACATGAGAAATGCCCAACTAATCAAATACTCATGTAATTAACTGTTGTGGACACCAGGGGGTGTAGAGCTCCCCGAACCCCAGACCCAACGGACACTGAGCCCAAGTCCAGCACACAACACACCTTTATTCGCTTTTGACCTATTTCCCACAGTACAGTATAGTACTAAGCACCAATACACTGTCCTTTTCTCTCTCTTCTTTCTCTTCTTTGCCTCCACTCCTCCTCGCAAGCTCATCCACCTCCCATTGACTCCTCAAGCTGAGGCAGCTGGCCCCTTTTATAGAGCACCCAGAAGTACTCCAGGTGTTCCATGATCTCCTTCTGGCTGTACTTCCGGGTGTTCTATAAAAGGGGCCAGCTGCCACAACTCTGACAGCCAAAGTCGGGAAGTGGAGGACGAAGCTTGAGGGAGGAGTGGAGGCAGAAGAGACAAGGAGAGAAAGGGACTGTGTGTGTTTGGGGTTTACATGGACTTATTTGTACTGTGCGTTGTGGGGAGCGAGAGAAAAATGCTTCCCCACTGGGACTTGTGCCTTTGTCTGTTGTGTCGGGTGTTGGGGGAGCTGTATACCCCCTGGTTACAGAAGTATAATCAACAGCTGTAAGTCAGTCATCTCCTTCATGGCACACACCGCACCACCAATAAAGGTTTTCTCCCTGCTCTGAAACGGCTCTAGTGAATAAAATGCATTTCATCTTTCATTCTAACAAATGGCACATCACAGACATTAACACTGCACTTTTATGGCAATATGAGAGAAACACCTGGAGAACAGCAAAGTAGACATGAATAGAATATGGCATGAAAGGGTGCAAGATGCAAAATCAGAAGTGTGAGGCTGCACTCTGTGGCACCATCACCATCAATGTAAATGGCTTAAATATTGCTGCACATGATGATGATGCTCTTCTTTACCTTTCTAACGCAGCATTTGTCATTATAGAAGGTTCAACATGCCAAGTGTAAACTAACAGTAAAGAAACTGCAGCCTGAAATAGCATTTGTAGCAAACGCCACAGTGCATTGATGTGAGAAAAACCTTTTTTCTTTAAAGAAAAAAATTTAAATGTCAGCTTACTACATATCTGTTTGTTTGAAAATTTACTTCAATAACTGTCAAAGAGATGTGCCGTACTTCACACCTGAAATCTATGTGATCATCTCTCAAAGGAGGTTGTCAGATACTAAAAATGTATCATTCACCATTAGTGTGATCAAGTTTGGAGAGTCTTATTTTCCTGGGATGAGAAAAAAGCAACATTTAATGTGTGTGCGTGTGTATGTGCGTGTGTGTGTTGTTAAACTCACCAGTGGAAAATTACACAATATCCATACATGAAGTGTTCTCCTTGTTTAGGATTCCACAAGATAATAATAAAAAGTAAATACAAAAACAAGAAAAATTGCTAATAAGCCTTTTATAAGTCATGACATCAAAGACTTCTGCAGCCTGATGCAGTATACCTTTCACTTTTCCTATTCAAGAAAATCATGAATTTTACTGTTTTTTATATACGAGCGTATATATAAACTGCTCGAAAAATTAAAGGAACCCTTTGAAAACACATCAGATCTGAATGGGAAAAAAATCCTGCTGGCTATCTCTACTGCTACGGACTGATATGGTGATGTGTTAGGAACAAAAGGATGGCAGTCACATCGTTTGATGGAAATGGAAATGATCAACCTACAGAGGGCTGAATTCAAAGACACCCCGGAAATCAAAGTAAAAAAAATGATGCGGCAGGCAGGCTGGCGAGTCCATTTGGACGAAATCTCATGTCAGCAACTCCAAATCGTACTCAGTAGTTTGTATGGCCTCCACGTGCTTGTATGCATGCCTGACAACGTCCTAATGAGATGACGGATGGTGTCCTGGGGGATCTCCTCCCAGATCTGGACCAGGGCATCACTGAGCTCCTGGACAGTCTGAGGTGTCAGATGGACCGAAACCTAATGTCCCACCCAGAGGTGTTCTATCAGATTGAGGTCAGGCAAGTGAGTGTGGGGGCCGGTCAATGGTATCAATTCCTTCATCCTCCAGGAACTGCCCACATGCTCTCGCCACATGAGGCCGGGCATTGTTGTGCACCAGGAGGAACCCAGGAGCCACTGTAACAGCATAGGGTCTGACAGTGGGTCCAAGGATTTCATCCCGATACCTAATGGCAGTCAAGGTGCCGTTGTCTAGCCTGTAGAGGTCTGTGCATCCCTCCATGGATATGCCTCCCCAGACTGACCATCACTGACCCACCATGCTGAACGATGTTACAGGCAGCATAACATTCTCCACGGCTTCTCCAGAACCTTTCACGTCTGTCACATGTGCTCAGGGTGAACCTGCTCTCATCTTTGAAAAGCACAGGGCGCCAGTGGTGGCCCTGCCAATTCTGGTATTTTTTGGCAAATGCCAATCAAGCTCCATGGTGCCAGTCTGTTTCTGATTTTTTAGTCAGAGTCATTCACACCAGTGGCCTGCCTGCTGGAGGTCATTATGTAGGCTCTGGCAGTGCTCATCCTGTTCCTCCTTGCCCAGAGCAGCAGATACCGGTGAGTCCTGCTAATGGGCTAAGGACCTTCTACAAGGGTCCTGTCCAGCTCTCCTGGAATAACTGCCTATTTCCTGGAATCTCCTCCATGCCCATGAGACTGTGCTGTGAGACAGAGACCTTCTGGCAATGACATGTATTGATGGGCCATCCTGGAGAAGTTGGACTACCTGTGCTAGCTCTGTATGGTCTAGGTATGGCCTCATGCTACCAGTAGTGACACTGACCGTAGCCAAATGCAAAACGAGTGACAAAACAGATGAGGAGGGAAAAATGTCAGTGGCCTCCCTCCACCTGTTAAACCATTCATTCCTGTTTTGGGGGTCGTCTCATTGTTGCCCCTCTAGTGCACCAAAGCAGCTGAAACTGATTAACAAGCCACTCTGCTACTTCACTGACCAGATCAATAACCCAGAACTTTCATTGACTCAATTTAATACTTGGAGGGTTCCTTTAATTTTTTTTTGAGAAGTATATATAAACAAGCATAAAACAAACAATAACAAACAGTTAAGTCTAAGTTAAGATCAAACAAATAATGTCCTGATAAAAATCCATTACACTGAAAGCTCAGCCTCCTTTTCCTCTCCAATTATCCATTCACATAGCACATGCACTTCAGAAGAGGTTATCTATCTGAAGCTAAGAATGGGAGACCAACCAGGAATAAGCTTGGGATGCTTCTGGAAAAGATGTTGGCAAGGCCAGGAGGGGGCATTTACAATGTGGTCAGATCCCAATACCCCATTGCAGTGCCGGGGACACTGTGCTGTTAAAATGTCAGCATCCTTCAGATGAGACATAAAACCGAGGTCCTGACTCTCTGTGGTCACTGAAGATGACTGGGAATTCTTTTTAAACAGTAGGATGCATTCCGATGTCCTGGCTAAATCACCCACCATGGCACAGCTGAGTCATTTTGGCTCCCTAATCATCCCCTGTTTCTAATTGGCTGGCTATCTCTCACCCCTTCACCACCTAATAGCTAATGTGTGTTGAGAATACTACTACAAAATGGCTACCATCACATCATCTAGGGGGATACTACACATTAGTAGTGGTTGAAGTGGCTCCCCACTCACTGTGTAAAGAGTAGTGAGAATAGCGCTATTTAAATGTAAAGATTTATTTATTATTATTAATTCAGAGAAATGTACACCAAGAGCCCAGATGAGCATGGCTCTTCAACTATTGACTGACCTATTGAACCCAGCTCCATAAATCCTCAAACCGTCAGCGGCTAAGTGTGACGACATTTCTGCATTTTTTTCCAATAAAATACCAGAAAGTATTCAGACTACTTCACTTTCGGCAGACTTTACTGTGTTGTAGATTCAATTTTAATTGAATATATTTGACATTTTTGCCCATCAGTCTATGCTCATGCCCATAATGACATAAAGTGAGTTCAGAAAGGTTTGCAAATTTAGTAAAAATCAAAAGCTGAAATCTCTCATTCATTTAAATATCCGGACCCTTTGCTGTGGCACTCCACATTGTGCTCAGGTGCGTCCTGTTTGCCTTTATTTAGTATGAGATGTTTCTAGAACTTGAATGGAATCCACCTGTGGTAAACTCAACTGATTGGACGTCATTTAGTAAGGCACACACGTGTACCTGTGCATAGAAGGTCCCCCAATCCACACTGCATTTCACAGCAAAAAAGCCAAGCCATGAAGTCCAAGAGACTCTGTAGACCTCTGTGATCAAAATTATAGTGAGACGAAGATCAGGGCAAGGGGATACAACCATTTCTAAGGTTTTGAGTGGACCATAGTGGCCTCAATAATTGTAAAATGGAAGAAGTCTGGAATCAGCAGAGCTCTTCCTAGAGTTGTCTGTCTGGCAAAACTGAGTAAGCAGGCATGAGGGGCCTTGGCCTGGGAGGTGACCAAGAACCCAAAGGTCACTCTAACAGAGCATCAGAAGTCCTCTGCGGAGATGGAAGAAGCTGTTAGTAGGAAAACCATCTCAACAGTACTCCATCAATCAGGCATTTATGGTGGAGTGGCTGGAGAGAAGTAACTGCTGAGTTGTACTTCTGAGAGATTCTTCCATCTCAGCAGCGGCACTTCATCAATCAGGATTTTATGGCGCAGTGGTTTACTACTAATTAGAGGTTGACAAATGGCATATCCGATGAGACAAAAATGAACTCTTTGGGCCAAACTCCAATCGTCAAGTCTGGCGAGTGCCAGAGTCTGCTCGTTATCTTCCTAATTCCGTCCTTACACTGAAGCACGGTGGTGACAGCATCATGCTATGGGGTTGCTTCTCAGTGGTAGGGACAGGCAGACTGATCAGAGATTAGGGAAGGAAGAATGCAGCCAAATACAGAGAGAGCCTTGAAGAAAACCTGCTCCATGGTGAACACCAACTTAGATTGGGGTGACGGCTCTCCTTTCAGCAGAGCCATGACCCAAAATGTACAGCCAAGACAATGCCTGAGTGACTTCAGGACAAGTCTCCGGATGTCCATGAGAGGCCCAGCCAAAGCCCAGGATTAAAATCTGTCATGAAGACCAGGCATGGACTGGCGTTCTGGCTGGGATGGTTTAAGGTTCCTTACTGGGCCGATATACCAGGTTAACAGAACTCTCTATAGACCTCTATGATCAAAACTGAGGTGGGGCCAAGATCAGCGCAAGGAGATACAACCATTTCTAAGGTATTGAGTGTTCCCAGGACCATAGTGGTGTCAATAATGGAGAAGTCTGAAACCACCAAGGCTCTTCCTAGAGTTGTCTGTCTGGCCAAACTGTGTAAGCAGGTACGAGGGGCCTTGGCCAGGGAGGTGACCAAGAACCCAATGGTCACTCTAACAGAGTTTCAGAAGTCCTCTGCTGAGGACAGACAACCATCTCAACAGTACTCCATCAATCAACCGTTTATGGTGGAGTGGTTGGAGAGAAGTAACTGCTGAGTTGTACTTCTGACAGATTCTTCCATCTGAGCATCACTTCATCAATCAGGAGTTTATGGCACAGTGGTTAACTATTTAACTATATAAGCATTTAAATGTCCCTGAGAGTGTGAGGTAAAAGACTGTGTGGTCCAATAAGACAAAAATTGAACTTTTTGTGCCAAACATCCAACTGCCAAGTTTGGCAGACACCACAGTCTGCTCATCATCTACTTAATACCATCCTTACATTGAAGCACAGTGGTGACAGCATCATGCTATTGGGGGTGTTTCTCAGTGGCAGGGACAGGCAGACTGATCAGAGATTATGGAAGGATGATTGCAGCCAAATTCAGAGAGAGCCTTGAAGAGAACCTGCTCTACAGTGAACACCAACCTAGACTCAGGGTGGAGCCTATCCCAGCAACATCAAAAGTAAGGCAGGAACTAGCCCTATCTAGGGAGACCATTCATTACCTAGCCCTCTTGCACAGGACCAATTACATATTACAAATGTCATTATTTTCTACTTATTTGGATTTTTTAATTTTTTTTTGAATGGCATGTCTACCATACTGTATACCGCAACCACAGTAGTTTGACTAAGCCCCAATCAGAATACTGCTATCACACCTTGTGTCCTTTGCTAGCTGGGACAGGCAGACTGATCAGAATTTACAGAAGGATGAATGCAGCCAAATACTGAGAGATCCTTGAAGAAAACCTGCTCCATAGTGAATGCCAACTCAGACTGGGGAGATGGTTCACCTTTCAGCAGAGCCAGGACCCAAAATGTACAGCCAAGACAATGCCTGAGTGACTTCAGGACAAGTCTCCGGGTGTCCATGAGTGGCTCAGCCAAAGCCCAGGATTAAAATCTGTCATGGAGAACAGGCATGGGCTGGTGTTCTGGCTGAGATGGTTCACGGTTCCTTACTGGACCGGTATGCCAGGTTAACAGAACTCTCTGCAGACCTCCATGATCAAAACCGAGGTGTGGCCAAGATCAGTGCAAGGTGATACAACCATTTCTAAGGTATTGAGTGTTCCCAGGACCATAGTGGTGTCAATAATGGAGAAGTTTGGAACCACCAAGGCTCTTCCTAGAGTTGTCTGTCTGGCAAAACTGAGTAAGCAGGTACGCGGGAGAGGTGATTAAGAACCCAATGGTCACTCTAAAAGAGTTTCAGAAGTCCTCTGCTGAGGACAGAAAATCATCTCAATAGTACTCCATCAATCAGGTGTTTATGGTGGAGTGGCTGGAGGGAAGTAACTGCTGAGTCGTATTTCTGACAGATTCTTCCATCTAAGCTTCACTTCATCAATCAGGAGTTTATGTCACAGTGGTTAACTATTTAACTATATAAGCATTTAACTGTCCCTGAGAGTGTGAGGTTAAAGACTGGGTGGTCCGATAAGACAAAAATTGAACTTTTGGGGCCAAACTCCAATTGGAATGTCTGGCGAACACCAGAGTCTGACAGGCATTGGCTGGCATTCTGGCGGGGATGGTTCAAGGTTCTTTACTGGGCCAGGTTAACAGAATTATGGGGTTGGCTACTTACATGGACTATTTTCTTTGTCAATGTAATAGGTGGCAGTCTCCGTGGGCAACGGTGCCTGCATGGATACCCACTGGGCAGGCTTGGATTTGCAGTCCCGTTAGACAAACCTGCTGGGTTCCATGGGTACCACCAGGGGAAGCTGTAGGGACAGACTGTCCCTTCTTTATAGTAACACCCGCCTGAACCGAAGGAACAGTATTTCCAACCTGTAGTGTGGTAACACTGTAATTACTCCCCGAGTCTGGCATAAAGGAAGCCACTCAGCCAAGTTGGGAGAGGAGCTGGACAACTCTCAACTGCTCTTTAAAAAACTGCTAAAAACTCATTATTTTAACATGGCTTTCTAATAGCTTCATTTTAGTTTAACCCTGATATTCTGTATATGCATTGAATTATCGTTTTCATTCGTGGTGGCTCCGAAATCCATACTAACTCCTACTTTCTCTGCTGTTCTTTTTCTGGTTTTCTGTGGTGGCGATTTGTGCCACCACCACCTGATCAGGGCACCGTGCAGTCCTTACAATGATTGATTGAAGGCCAGAGGTCCACATGACCATCATTGTAAAGTTCTTCCATGTGGAGCCTGAAAACTATGAGGACTGATTGAGATCATTTATGTTAGGGGGCTGGGAGGTCTCGTGGCCTTGGAACCCCTGCAGATTTTTTTTTTCTGTCCTCCCTGGCCATCGGACATTACTTTTATTCTATGTTAATTAGTGTTCCCTAATTTTAATTCTTATTTATTTTTTCATCCTGTAAAGCACTTTGAGCTATATCTTTTGTATAAAAATATGCTATAGAAATAAAGATTGTTGTTGTTAGAGGAGTGAGAGGAGATGAGGAAGGAGAGAAAGAAAGAAAGAAAAGGAAGAGCTGTGCTTGTGTTTGTGAATAACCTGTGAAGAAGTTTCTTAAAATAAATTATTATTTGAACCTGGGACTTGTGGTATTGCCCTTGTGTTTGGGGTCTGGGTGCTCACTGCAGGTCACAAAACCGCACAGAACTTCAGAGGAGAGACCTGAAGATACCAGTTTATCGACGCTTCCAATCCCATTTAATGGAGCTTGAGAGGATCTGACAGGGAGAATGGGATAAGCTGCCCAAATCTGGGTGTGCAAAGCTTGTAGAGACTTAACTAAGAAGACTCGAAGCTGGAATTGCTGCCAAAGGGGATTCTACGAAGTAGTCAATTAAGGGACTGAATGCTTCTGTGAAAGAGAGTTTGCAAACCTTTCTGAAAGTACATCTTCACTTTGACATTATGGGTTATTGGGTTTAGATTGACGGGTCAAAAAAATGTCAAATGTATCCATTTTTAAATGAATGTAAAGTGAGCAGAAAGTGACGTGGTGCTTACATCAAGACCATCTCAAATTAAGTTATACGCAGTTTCTTAAAAAATATTTGCCATGTTTGAAACACTGTGGTGGGTTGGCGCCCTGCCCAGGATTGGTTCCTGCCCTGTGTTGGCTGGGATTGGCTCCAGCAGACCCCCGTGACCCTGTGTTCGGATTCAACGGGTTGGAAAATGGATGGATGGATGTTTGAAACAAAATCTAGACATCCTGCAAATCATTTTCTATGACCTTATCCATAAAAATGAAGAGGGCGAGTACTAATTTGGCAAAGCAGGGTGTGATGAAGGCCTCGGTGGTCATTTGAAGGCACATTATTAAAGCATTTTAAGTTACCCCACACAAGGTAGCAAAACACGCCATCCCTCTGAGTTGTGTTGAAGACATTTATGCATTATGTATCAGCTATTCCAAGTGACAAACTGAGTGCATTAAGGAATGCCACCACCCCCTACAAAAATTCTATAGCCTTATTAATAACATGGACCATTAAAATTTATCAAGTGCTATTCTCAATACAAGATATAAAATCCATTTCTCAGCCAGTACAGAAAAGATTATTATATCCCTTTTTTACTGTCACCAGAGGACCTTGGTGGTGCTTGGTTTTCTTCTGTTGTCTGACCCCACCATAAATCACAGTGCGGTTAATAACCTAGATTACAACTACCAGTTGCATTTACAGAATTAAATATTGACTATTTGAAAATGTTATTAAATTTTTACTGATCCGAAGACCACAGAATAGCCCTGCCGGTCATGTTTCTGAATGAAAGTACTCTTGTAATCTTTGCTGTAAACACAGTTATGTGTGTGCTTTAAAAGAATTCATAGAGTGGTCACCCAGACAAACCGTCAAAAAGTAAGCCGCTTTGCTGAATATTGTCTAAAACAGGGAACAAGTTATATTAAAGTATGATGGCCAATTTTCAATTGAAAATACTCACTGGTATGAGAAAATGTGATTGCCAAGACAAGAAAGACACAACATTTACAGAGAGAGGAAAGTTGAAACTCTAATCCACATTCACAGGAGAATTGTTCAGAGAAACAGGGTTCTGTAATGGCAATAAAAAGACTTCTTTGAGGCACTGGAGCACAACGGAGAGCTCAGACTGATAACATCACTTTGGAGAATTTGCTTTCTTTGGTGCCCATGCTTGCTGCAGGGTTTTGTACGAAACTGATACTGAGTGCTAATCAGTCTTCGGTCCGTCCGTCCCTCCGTCCGTAAGCAAATTTGCGGCCGCCGATTATCCACACACAGCTTAGTGGGATGCGGTGTAACATTCCTAATCCCAATTAGCCCAATTCAGGGTGGAGTCTACCTCAGCAACATCAGACGCAAGGCAGGAACCAACTCTAGTTGGGGAGACAGACCACTAACTACCCTTCTTGCATAGGACCAATTACAATTTACAAGGGTCATTATTTTGTACTTTTTTTTTTTGTGAATGGCATGTCTACCATACTGTGTACCGCTACCCCACTCAGACTACTGCTATCACACCTAGTGAGCTTTGCCAGCTGGGTTAGGCTCCAGCAGATTCCTGTGACCCTGTTCAGAACCAAGTGGGTTAGAAAATGACAGTCTGATTGATTATTATTATCACTGGCACAAAAATGGCTGCCGTCGCATCATCCAGGTGGATGCTGCACATTAGTGGTGGTTGAAGTGGCTCCCCACTCACTATGTAAAGCACTTAGAGTAGTGAAACAAGCACTGCATAAACGTAAATAATTTGAACCTTTATGAAGCTAGGCTCAATAGGACAGTCAATAGTTGAG
>JANRMT010062841.1:15791823-15818515 GCA_026402145.1 Polypterus bichir lapradei
TATATATATATATATATATATATATATATATATATATATATATATATCAGAATTCACTTTATTGGCCAGATACATTCATGTTTACTAGGAATTTGTCTTGCTAGCTTTGATGCAACATATAAGGAGAACACAAAATATAAAAAGATAAAAACAAAATGATAAAATATGATATGTGATACAAGGGAAGCATAAAATGTAAAGAAATAAAATAGGATTAAAAAAGCCCAGTAAGGTCAGTTTGCAGGTATATGTAGATAACTACGTAGATGCGTAGATCTGTAGAAGCTCACATATGACTGGTCAGAACAACTGCATGAAGATAAACCTGTTAAGGTGACGTATTGTTTTAGCCTTCACCGCATGATGGCGTTTGCCGGAGGGTAGTCTTTGGAACAGATGGTGTCCTACTTATATCAGATCAGCAATTAATTTTGCGGCCTGCTTCCTTACCCTGGGCTCAAACAGGACTTAAATGTGAGGTTAAGTTACGGCCTACGATCTTCTCACAGATTCTGATGATGCGTTGCAGATTGGTCTCAATCTGAGCAGAGGCAGCACTAAACCAGACAGTTAGAGACAAGGTCAGAATGGACTCAAAGATGGCTGTGTAGAACTGGACCAGTATTGCTAGGGGGAGATTAAATTACCTCAGGTGATGAAAAAGAATGTTCTCTGATGACCTCTCTTGATAATATTTCTGATGTTATTGACCCACTTAAGGTTTTGCGTTAGCACAGTGCCCAGAAACTTAAACAGTATAGACTGTATATAAAAGGAAAAATGACACATTTAGTGTCTCCTACTACCGTATATTTAGACGATAATTACAAATCTTCGACGTATCTAAGTATTCTTATTATACACTTATTGTGTAAATTAACAGCTGTAAGAAATAAGGCAGAAACAACTTAAATGTTTGTGGCACTCAAAGGCAAACCACTGTCATGCACGTGCGAGTAGGGGGCCGCGGACGGACCTAAACG
The DNA here is from genome assembly GCA_026402145.1 of Polypterus bichir lapradei. Taxonomy (NCBI): domain Eukaryota; kingdom Metazoa; phylum Chordata; class Cladistia; order Polypteriformes; family Polypteridae; genus Polypterus; species Polypterus bichir. The sequence continues at coordinate 15,792,807 of JANRMT010062841.1, forward strand.
GTAGCGTAAAGTCATATGCCAGAAGGGAATGGCGGGGTACTAACCTTTCTCTCTTTATTTCCTGTAGAAAGAAAGACGCACCGCCGCCGTGACTCTGCTTGACTCACTAACCACGCATCGCCACTTCCGCCCTTCCTCTGTCAATTTCCTGATGACGTCACCCATTCCAACATCCATCTCGGCTCCTTCCCAGCATACCCCTCTCTCTACTTCCGGTCCCTCTTCATAAATATTCCCCACTCCGCCATTTTGACTGTCAACTGTATGGTGCAATTGTGTACTGGTTTTTGACATATTATACTTACTGCAAATCATTTTCTACAGCATACGGGGCCAGAAACCCCAAACCTTTATGATCGTTTGTCTTTATTTTCACACCACATATAATTTGATGAAAAAGAAAAACAAACACATTGTGCAAAAGCATTGAGGACGTCTTTTCAGATGTGAGTCTAGATGTTGTCTGCCTAAGATTTTGGATCTTCCTTTTTTAGGCACTTCCGGAAGGAAGAGGTTGGTCCAGACAGACAGACATGGGAAGTGGCATCATTGGTGTTAAAGGCAGTAGTCTTTTGGTCTGCAAAGGGAGAAAAAGAAAAGACGTTAGTGCACAGCATCAACTCGTGGAGCTGCAGGGAATTATCATCACCAGAGCCCTTAAGCTGACCCCTATGCACACATGCGAGAAAGTACAAATCTGATACTAGTCATTATTACCATATACTGTACATACTGTGTAACTACAGTGCAATTAGCCATTACTAATGTAGACTTACTGTATATGTTAAATAACAAATACATATCACTCATACACCTAATTTTGTGCTTACTTACACTGTTAATCAAAATGCAGAGTAAGTACTGTGAACGCTAGAGGTCACTGTTGTCCCTTTAAACCCAATAGACAGACACTCAGGACACCAGCTAAAAGTACCAAGAAGATTTTTAATTATTTTCTTCTCCTCCAACAGTGCTCCCCAAGCACCACGGCCACAATAAACAATTAAATGAACACAATACATAATAATTCTCTATCTCTCTATTTTCTCCTCTACACCTCCCAGCAAGCTTTGTCCACCTCCACCCAGCTCTGGCTTGCTTGCGGGGTTCACAGCAGTCCTTTAAATAGTCCTTGACCAGGAAGTGCTTCTGTCCTTCCATCCATGTGACTTGCCAGCACTTCCAGGTCAGATGGAGAACTTGCATTTTCTTTAGCCCGGAAGTACTTCAGGCCTATGCAGAAAGTAGAAATCCCCAGGTCCGACTGCAGCGTCTCCTGGCGGCACCCAGCAGGGTTGTGAAGCCGAACTCCAGATCCCATGGTGCCTTGTGGGAATCTGGGGCACCGCTATGCTGCAGGAAAATCACCATCTAGCATCCTGGGGGAGGCAGTGTCTCAGAGTAGCTGCCTTCCCCCCTCCTTCCATTCTTTGGGCATCTCGGCCATCCATCCATCATAGTACATAATAATAATGTCTAATGTATTAACAGTAAGTAATGAATAAGGAATGTAAAGTGTTGCTAAATGATAAATTTGAAAGTAAACCTAATCATTTATGAGCTTTTCTGAACTTATCATGACTTACAAAGCAGAACGTACATTAAGATCTTAAGATGCTGGTCTGCTTAGGATTCCAAGGATTAATAAAATAACAGTGGGAAGTCAAGCTTTTAGTTACAAGGTCCCTAAACTGTGGAATGGTCTGCCTGCTAATACAGGGTGGTGCCGGTAAACGGGAAATTTTGGAACTAGGTGTAGGTGACCCTGGGCTGTCGCTAGTTGTTTGGGACCAATGCGCCCTCGTTTAGAACCCCTTGCCATTAGTTATAATGGAGCAGTGGAGTGGCGCACAACGAGCGTCCTCTGTGAAAGCCTTTTATAAGAATGCTGATAGTGTGGCCATTGCGCAAAGGGAATGCATGATCATGCCCCGTCTACTCATGTGATTATAACATCTGAATATCGAAAACATGTGGTTTCAACAGGACAGAGCCACTTCGCATACTGCCTGACAATCGATGGCAGCTATTTGACGATTATTTGGTAGGGCCTCATTTCACACAACGGTGATATTCCATAGCCTCCGAGATCCCCAGATCTCACTGTTTGTGATGTTTTTTCTGTGGGGACATCTTAAAAGCCAAGTGTCCCGCACACGTCCTGTGATCACTGCTGAACTAAAAAGGAGGATTGAAGAGGAAATTGCTGGCATTCCTCTTGACATGTTACGTTGCTCAATGCAGGATTTCCACGACAGGCTGTCAGAGTGTGCACCGAGAAATTGACAACACCTTCATGATGTTTTCTTTAAAACATTAAATGAATATTGAATGAATATTGATTACCATCATTAATTGCATATCTTTATGTATAATACGCTACCGTGGCTGTCCGTTTGTCTGTACAGGAGTTTAAATCACCTGTAGCTTGCAAAAGACCAATTTACCTGAAACTTAGTACACATATACTACTTGACGTCTACTATCCTCTTTCTGGGTGATGATTGACCTCCAAGGTTATTCCTCTTTTTATTTTTATTTTATTTTATTGTAGAATCAATCTCTCGGAAGCGGCCAGCAGGGCGGCCATGCGGTGCATGTGAACGGGCGAAGTTCTCATTCCTACCACCTTCATCATCACTTCCCCTACCTCTTCATGTCTTAAATCATTCTTGAGGCAGATTGAAGACTTAAGTGCCAGCTTAAGTGAAAAATTAAAGAAAACATACTAAGTAATTGCAACACAAACACTGACTTAATCAGTTTTAACACGAAAAGATGCCGACAGAAGAAAAAAAGAAGCCGGCCGCTAGGGTGGAGATAAGAAGAGCTGCTCAGGAAGCAGCAAGTGCATCAACCTCTGAGCAAACAAATGCTAAACGTACAGAGAAAGAAAGAGGATGAAAACTAGGAATACTCAAGTCAAGTGTATTCAGTGCACGTTATCGTGCTGTGCGCCATTACTGGTCCTATATAATACATTTCATCATTAAATGTATTTTGTAATGTGTTTATTTGTGCATTGAAAGTCAATTGAAAATTTCCCATTTTCCTGTGCCACCAAGTATAAGAGGTGCCCCTTCAGTCTCAGCTTTTAGATCAGGCTGAAGACTCACAACTTTAGTAGAGTGTCCCCTGACTAGAGCTGCTGATTAGTTGTGCATACTGAAACTCTGTTGTTATTTGTTAACACTAAAACATACGTAACATAATCATTATAATTTGTTACTAACCTTCACCTATTCTGTTTCTCTTCTCTGTACTCAAATGTGGCAACTGCCCATTTGCCAAATTACTTTGCTTGCCTAAGTTAAAATCATCTCTGATGGAGGATCGCAGGAATCGTCAGGTAGAAAGGATGACTTTTCCTTTTATCAGATTGGCAGGCCCAGCACTGACTCAGCTGTGGAATGGCCAGTAGGGGAAGGCAGCTTGATGGCTGAGGTCTCCAGGACTCTGAACCAATCAGAATCCTATAATGTGATATCATCTGCTCTTGCATTTTGTAATGTACTTGAAATATTACTATTGTACTATCGTATTGTATTGAAGATTATTTGTGTTCTGTCCCGTTTTCACACCCACTGCACACCCAACCTACCTGGAAAGGGGGTCTCCTTCTGAATTGCTTTTCCCTGAGTTTCTTCCATTTTTATTTTCCCTACAAGGGTTTTACTGGGAGTTTTTTCTTACCTTCTTAGACAGTCAAGGCTGGGGGCCTGTCAAAAACACAGCCTGTTAAAGGCCATTGCGGCACTCCTTGTGTGACTTTAAACTATACAAAAATATATTGTATTGTATTGTATTGCATAAATGCTGAATGTGTAGTTTCAAGTAGCACAAAGGCTTGTAGTTATTCAAACATCTCTGGTAAAGTCATCGTTTCTAGTCAGCTTTTTTCAGGACAGGCCGCAATCCTGTCTCAATATGGCTCCTCATTGTGTTCTCTTCATGGCCATGGTGTGTTCGTGTGTTGGGGGAATGGGGGTAAAGAGGCTAACTTTATACATTCCTGTCAAAATCCTTAGACCAATAGGATGTCACGTTACAGAATGGCCTCTGATTCAAAAACAATTGCCAACATCCATAATTCAGATCAATGAGTGCCCACAATGCCTTTTTACACCTGCCCTCAAGTAGTGGATGGGCTTATAAAATCTCCTCCATTTTGTTTTGCCGAACCTAGGTAGTTTCATAGCCTTCCTGCAGCTTTTGGCTTATAGAAAATCCTGCACTGAATCCCCCTTGCCAAACCAGTTTGAGACCCCACCACCACCACCACCACCACCGAACCCTGCAATAAATTTCACATCCTGAGTCAGTCCTAAATTCTCTGGAGTTGGTTAAGTAGACAACAAGCTTAATGAATGAAACATTAATATTAAAATTGGCATGTCTAGCTTAGCAATAAAGACATACAAAATATTTATTAACTTAAATGCAAAATATCACTTCATCACAGTATTGTTTCAAAATGAAATTTTTCTTATTTCAAAAACTGAAAATGAGGTTTTAGAATTTAGGGCTAGGGAAGTGAACACTTAAATGACACATCACCATATTATATGTGAAATACAGAGCTCTGGAATAAGAGCTACCTAGAGTGGCAGTTTATTTATTATGAATACATATTATTCATAAACCTGATGCTTTTCAGGGTTGGCAGATTCCATGTGGGCAGCATAAGGCAGGAATCAACTCAGGACTAAGGGTACCCCTACACCACTTGTGTTAATGCTTAGCTGATTTATGTTCGCAAAATAAGTTAACACACACACACCTTTGAGAGGTGGGAGGAAAACAGAAGTAATTGGAGTAAAACCTTTGCAGACACAGTGAATGTACATGGAGCAAGAGGGCATTGCATTCAGTACCGTGGGTCCATGAGGCAGGAGGGCTAGCAAGTGCACCACTGTGCCACCCTTATGATGACTACAGTATACAGTAAATAGAATATACAGGGTGGCAGAGTGGTTTGTGCTACTGTCTCACATGTCCATAAGACTGGGTATGAATCTCAGTCCAGTTGTTGCCTATGTGAACTTTCCACCTTGCATATCTGAAATATTCACGTTAGGTTGACTGGCAGCCAAACAAAGTGAGTGGGTAAGCGAGAGAGTGTGCTTTATGAGGGAGGTCAGGTTCCATCCAGGGTTGGGTCCTCTCTTGATTAAAGTGCTTCTGGAATAAGCTCCAGCCCATAATGGAATAAATGGGTCTACATCATGGTGGGATAAATGGGTATTTTTAAAAGAGAGGGAGTTGACACTGTTTTGCTACTCAATAGTTCCTGGATCATATTGGATTAGTGACTGTGAGTTTTTTCATGCTGTCTTTTTTTAAGTAAACATTCCTCCAGTCCAAAGAACTACCATTAGATGGTTTGATGGCCTGCAAGTGAGGAAGTGCTAACATGTGCTTGAATTTCTGTCATTCATGCTTGATTTGAGCGCAGTTCTACCGGGAAAGACTCCAGCTCTCAGTAACCATGGCCAGGAAAAGATGAGTTTAGAAAATGAATGGCAATTTGTTTAAAAGTCCTTAATGCTACAGTATCTACAATCATGGGAGGCAACGTCCCTCTGGTGCTTCTCCTGTCTGAATTCTTGCAGGACTGCATGGGAATTGCACTGTAGTTGGAACTTGAAGCTCTGTGGGGAACCACTGGGACCACTGGTGGGAGCTCTTGGGGATCAATTTTCCTGCTCTCATCCATCTGACCCAGAAGTGCTTCCAAGATACAATGGTGAGGTACAGCACAGGAAGTTCTCTTGATCCCATTTTCAAAGAATCCTGTCATCCTTGCGGGGGACCTCTGAGACTATTGGTGGAAGATCTTGGGGAGCAGCTTTCCTGTCCTTATCCATTTGACCCAGAAGTGCTTCCAAGATATACTGATGATGTACAGGAAGTTCTTCTGGGTCCAACTTTTAAAGAATCTCACCATCTTTGTGAGGTGACTATGGTGGGAGATCTTTGGGGAACAGCTTTCCTGCCCTTATCCATCTGACCCAGAAGGGCTTCCAAGATATGTTGCTGATGTACAGGAAGCTCTTCTGGGTCCCACTTTTTAAAACATCTCATCATCCTTGTGGGGTGCCTCTGGTGGGAAATCTTGGGGCGCTGCTTTCCTGCCCTCATCTGTCTGACTCAGAAGTGCTTCCAAGATATATTGCTGATGTACAGGAAGCTCCACTTTTAAAGAAGCCCATTGTCCTGTTGGGGGACCTCTAGGGCCATTGGTGGGAGATCTTAAGATAATTAATTTGGTTTGGGAGAAATGTAAGAAACCTTTCATAACTGGGGATGAAACTTGGTTACCTTAACAATTGACACAATGCAGTCCAAGCCAGTGTTGGTAAGATAATATGCGCAATATTTTGGGATGTAGAGGGTGTAGACCATATATATATTTATTACATACCTCAAAACTCATAACTGGCCAATACTATGTTTACTTGCTTTGCTATTTGCAGCTGTCAACCAGCCCATCTTCTGCTTCATACATATGCCCATGTTCACACTGCACAGTTTCTTCTGTAAAACTGTAAATGTCATAAAGATGCCATACCAACTCAATTCTCCAGAGCTGGTGCTGTGTGACTATCAAACTATTGCCAGTTCTTTAATAGGTCATGCCAGTCTGAATCAGAGAATCAGAATCAGAATATCTTTAGCCGGTAGAATATCATGTCTGACATGGGCTGAACATTTTACCTTACAAGGACATGTAATTGGGGTATCGTTATGGGGCACAGCCGGTAAATCCATTAGTTCAGTCCTAGGGCACCATCATCTGAGGGGAGCCATTTACGAAAATGAAGGGGTGTGTGTTTTTGAATGCTGAGGGTCACCTTTTATGAAAGTGAAAGAGCACAAACTCCAGACACCAAGGGGAATTCCTTAACCACCAACCCACCCCCCAATCTGGTCATATAACTATCAAACAAGGAGTGGGTACCATTAATTCAAGGAAATCAGCGGGAAAAGGTCATCAATCTCTGACACAGACAGACACCAGGCACAAGCCCAGCACAGCACAGGTTTTCATTGAGGTATGGGAAACTCTGTTCCTTTGTTCCCCGCAGAGTACAGCAAGTACAGTGGAACCTCGGGTCACGACCGTAATTTGTTCCAAAACTCTGGTTGCAACCCGATTGGTCGTGACCCGAAGTAATTTCCCCCATAGGATTGTATGTAAATACAATTAATCCTTTCTGGACTGTACAAGCTGTATGTAAATATATTTTTTTAAAGATTTTTAAGCACAAAAATAGTTTATTATACCATAGAATGCACAGTGTAATAGTAAACTAAATGTAAAAACATTGAATAACACTGAGAAAACCTTGAACAGAGAAAACTAACATTGCAAGAGTTCACACTATAGCCTTACGAACCGCTCACTGTAAGCACTTTTTTTTATGAGTTTTAAGCACAGGGAAAAATGAACATTTGAAAAATCCGTAATTTATACAAAAACTAACCATAAACAACCAAGAAAACTAACCTTCCATGAGTTGAGTTCTGACATGAAGTAAGTGAGGAGGAACTGGGTGGAGGGGAGATTACAGTTTTGAGGTAAAGTCTGTGGGTTCGCTGCATGCTCCTATCTCGCTTCCGGGAGCCCTTAAACCCGTCACCGTCGGTAATATTATCAAAAACAAAGTCCAAATTAAATAAAGTGCAGTGCTTGCAGAATCCTTCAATAAATAAATGATCCCATAAAAACAGAAGTGAAGTGGAGTGGAGGTTAAAATACAATAGAAAAAAGTCCAAGAGAAAAAATATAATGAGATTAAAACAATGCTCGAAGCAGTCTCTTTAAAAACAAGCCCGGTGCATTCTTTAACTGCCTTCTCGGCCTTACTGCCTTCTTTAACTGCCTTCTCGCACTCTCTCTCGCTCTTGCTGCACAGGGAGAGACTGAATACGTGTGGAAATCATCGGTGCGTACGAACTGGAAGGAAAACTGGCTTGTTCATCACCAGAGTGTGTGGTCGTGAACAGATGCAAAAGTTTGCCGAACTTTCGTTGCCACGAACGATTTGTACGTGGTCCGAGATGTTCGTGACCCAAGGTTCCACTGTATGGTCAAATACACTGCACTTTGTCTTCTTTCGTCTTCTTTTTGTCTGTTTGTCTGTCTGTCTTTCTTCCACCTCCACTCCCCCTCTGGCAAGCTTTGTCCCTCTTCGTCCCGACTCTGGCTCCCTGAATGAAGGTCAATGGCTCCTTTTATACTGCACCTTTGAGTACTCCAGGTAGCTCGTTGGGGAGGTCCAGAAGCACTCCCAGGTGTGGTGGAAGCACAAGAAAGTAGGGCTCTATAGCGCCTCCTAGCAGCGCCCACGGAACCCAACAGGGCTACCATGAACTCCAACTCCCATGGGGCCCTGTGAGTATCCGAGGCACTTTTGCAACCCAGGGAGGCTGCCCTCTAGCACCCTGGGGGAGATAATGCACTGAGCATACTTTCTGAGGCGTCCTGGCTGGGTAATGTCCTTGGCCGTCCACCACATAAGATGTTTGAGGTTTAGAAATTTTTTTTAACTAAAAACTGATATTTTGAAGAATCAGTGCAGAGAGATTTTTTTGGGAATTTTTTCTTTCACTTCCAGTACATTAAAGTTGTTTATTTTGCGTAAAGTAATTATTTTAAAGAAACTATGTGGGAGACAGGCCGTCATACCCCCATCCTCTGGGCGTGAGTGGCTCGAATTTTGCTGCAAGCAAAACAAAATTTATTCTTCAATTTTACTTGTGAAGCGAAAACCCCCAAGCTCCTCTCCAAATTCAATTTTGCGTGAATCATTTCGCTTATCACTACCTGTTAGTCTCCATTTGTTTAACCAGAAAAGGTCCAATTTCTTCAGTCTCTCAGTTGCTCTCATCAACACATTTAATAACGAATGAATACATTATTTTTTGTACCGCATTACCCTCTCTAATAGACATCTGCTATCCTTGCTATCCTAGTAAATGACTTGCGGGTAAATGCAGACAGAGGCCATTTATCTGTTCTCATCCTCTTAGATCTGAGTGCCGCATTTGACACCATTGATCACAATATTCTTAGAAATCGCCTTAGTCAATGGGTGGGCCTCTCCAGCAGTGTCTTAAATTGGTTTGAATCCTACCTGGCAGGTAGAAAATTCTTTGTAAGTTGTGGTAATTATAACTCAAAGACACATGATATCCTATATGGTGTTCCACAAGGCTGTATCCTGGGTCCGCTGCTCTCTTCGATTTACATGCTTCCGTTAGGTCAGATTATCTCGGGGCATAAAGTGAGCTACCACAGCTATGCTGATCACACACAACTGTACTTATCAATAGCGCCTGACGACCCCGACTCTCTTGATTCCCTGACACAATGTCTTACTTGTGTTTCTGAATGGATGAGTTGTAATTTTCTCAAACTAAATAAAGAGAAAGCAGAAATTTTAGTGATTGGCAATAATGCATATACGGGGAGTCCTCGGGTTACAACGTTTCGACATACAATGTTTCGTGTTTACAATGGTCACTCCCATAAAAACTTAAAAAAAAAATTGAGACATGAGTGTTTTGGCTTGCGCCATTATAGTCATACTTACAGACTATGTGGGTGGCCTAGTTTTGTTGCTCGCGGAGGAAGTGTTCCATTTGTGTGGCTTTGTTTGGCGACTTTGTGGCCCTTATCATGGCTCCTAAACGAAAGTCAGAGTCTTCAGATGGTAGTGCTTCGAGGAAAGCTATCACGATGGAAGTGAAATTGGACATTGTAAAGAGATCAGGAGTAAAGGTAAGGAATTTTTTTTTACACTCATTTTTTGTCATTTTTTCTGTTACTACAGTACAGTGTACAGTCCAATATATGTATGTCCTTTTTCTATGGCTTAGTTGTGTTTTTATGTTCTAGATTATGATTTTGCAAATGTGTTAGGATAGTGTAGTGACTTAGGGTGTGTTTCGACTTTAACCAAAATTTGGGTTACATCACTGTTGTAGGAACGGAACTGTGTCGTAACCCAAGGACCCCCTGTAATGAGGTTATAAGAAATAAACTTGATGCATTAGGATTAAAAGTCAAAACGGAGGTAAGGAATTAAGGGTAACTATTGACTCTGACCTGAATTTTAAATCACATATTAATCAGATTACTAGGACAGTATTTTTCCACTTAAGAAATACAGCAAAAGTTAGACCTCTTATACCATTGCAGGATACTGAGAAATTAGTTCACGCTTTTGTTTTCAGTCGACTAGATTACTGTAGTGCTCTCCTCTCAGGACTACCCAAAAAAGACATCAATCAATTGCAACAAGTGCAGAATGGAGCTGCTAGAATCTTAACTAGAAAAAGAAAATCCGAGCACATCACCCCAGTCTTAGTGTCACTACACTGGTTACCTGTGCCATTTAGAATTGACTTTAAAATACTGCTTATAGTTTACAAAGACTAAAATAATCTCGCTCCATCTTATACTTCGGAATGTCTGACACCTTTCACTCCAAATCGTAACCTTAGATCTTCAAATGAGGGTCTGCTTAGAATTCCAAGAACAAAACTTAAAAGAAGTGGTGAGGTGGCCTTCTGCTGTTATGCACCTAAAATCTGGAATAGCTGACCGATACAAATTCGCCAGGCTAATACAGTGGAGCACTTTAAAAAACTGCTAAAAACTCATTACTTTAACATGGCTTTCTCATAGCTTCATCTTAGTTTAATCCTGATGCTCTGTATATTCAATTAATTATCATTATTATTCATGGTATTCAAATTCAATATCCGTACTAACCCCTACTTCCTCTTCTGTTCTTTTTCCGGTTTTCTGTGGTGGCGATCTGCAGCCACCACCACCTGATCAAAGCACTGTGATGTCCCTACATTGATGGATTAAAGGCCAGAAGTCCACATGACCGTCATCATCAAATTCTTCAAATAGATCCCTGAATACAATGAGGACTGATTGAGGTCATTTATGTTAGGGAGAATGCCTAGAGGGGGATGGGCGGTCTCGTGGCCTGGATCCCCTGCAGATTTTATTTTTTTCTCCAGCTGTCTGGAGTTTTTTTTTTTTTTTTGTCCTCTCTGGCCATCGGATCTTACTTTTTTTTTCTATGTTAATTAGCATTACCTTATTCTAATTTTTATTTATTTTGTCTTTTTTCTCTTTCTTCATCATGTAAAGCACTTTGAGCTGCATAATTTGTATGAAAATATGCTATAGAAATAAATGTTATTGTTGTTTCCCGAATCCTATAAGTTTTGAAAACCCACAGTTTTTCAAATATTTTAAAAGCAGATACTAAAAATGTGTGTTTAGTCAAAGCAATGAATGCCAGTGCTGCAGTGTAAACAAAGTTAAATTTCTAAATTTTGCAAAAATGCATGTTACAATGCTACATTTTGTAGTTAAACCTACTGTACACAGAAGAAGTTTGTGGTTTAAAGTTGTTTATTTTACTAAAAATGGATATTTTGAAGAAACGGTGGGGAAGATATACACACTTGTGGTCTTTATTTAAATGCTAAATGACTGACAGGCATTCCTACACAGGCCATTAAACACCCATCCTCTGGGTGTGAGTAGCTTGAATTTTGCTGAAATTTTATTCTGCAAATTTTTTTGCAAAGTGAAACCCCCAAAAGTTTTGCTGCAAATTCTGTTTTGCGTGAATTGTTTTGCTCATCACTGCCTGTTAGGCTCCCTAACCCTAACTCCTTGCATTTTTCCTCATAATGGATGCAGCCTGTTCTCTGTTCCTGGATATTTTCTAACGCACTTATGTTAAGTTTTAAGTCATGATGCTGATCCAGTTGGGATGCGTTTACATCCACACTGTCATGTGGTTTACTATTGTCTGTTTATTCCAGTTTGTTCTTGTGGAGTTTTGGAAGCATCAACGTGAAAGGCAGGAATTAACATTGTATGAAATTAAACAAGATGACCCCTTTTAATGGCTAACTAAAACGAGTACAATATGCAAGCTTTCGAGGCAACTCAGAGCCCTTCTTCAGACAAGATGTACCTCGAGAACTTGCATGTTGTAATTTTTTTAGTTAGCCAATAAAAGGGGTCATTTTGTTCAACTTCTCACTACATTCGTAATGGCTAACATGGCATAACCAAGGCCATTGTAGCGCATGGGCACATTGTGCAGTTGTCCCATGAGCATAGGGGCCGCATGCTACTCTATGTATGTTGTGTAATTAGGGGCCCCATTGCACTGCTTTGCTCGGGGGGCCTATAATGCTGTTAAGATGGCCCTGGGTCCAACACCCTAGTGCTACGTTGTAGGACAGAATAGCAAACAAATGAAGAGCAGGCAGACTCAGATCTGCGCAGTGTCCAGGATGGGATTTGAGCCCAGATTTCTGGAGTTTGCCACCGTACCACTAAAACCCTCAGCTCTCAATAATAAATTTAATAAAGCATGAATAAATGATTTGTTGTACTACATTAACGTCTCTCATAGACATCTGCCATCCTTTTCCTTGGTCCTATAAATTTTGGAAACCCACAGTTTGTCAAAAGTTTTAAAAGTAGCTAATAAAAATGTGTGTTTTAGGTAAACCAATGAATGCCAAGGCTGCAGTGAAAACAAACTTAAAATTTCTAAAAATACTCATTAAAATGCTGAGGTTTGCAGTCTCCAATTAAACCACAAGCCTGCAGATCCTGTGCACAGAAGACATTTGAGGTTTAGATGTGTTTATTTTGCTAAAAATTGATATTATGTGTGGAGAGAGGTGAAATGAAATGGAAAAAGTGGTAATGTGTGCATTAAATTAAATAAAAAACAGACTGGTTAGGTTGCGTAGAGTGGAGAGCTCGAAAAGCCACAACGACACCATCTATCTGTTGTAGACATCACATGGGCTGGACCGGCATTGCAGCCAGAAGAGGGGATGGTTCCTTACTCGGACGGGAGGCACCTAGACATCCCGACCAGGGAAGAGAGAGGAACCGGACCTGGAAGAGATGGCTAGGACAGATGGACGAACAGCCCACCGGAAGTGTAAGAGGTCACTGGGGACTTTCTACTCCCCCTAGACGCAAGATTGCAGAAGTCCTCCATGACCGTACCCATTCGGGAAACAGCAGAGAATGCTGGGAGATGTAATCCGGCAATACAGCCCTGCTGGGGACCATGGGTGCTGTAAGGAGATGTGCTCCCCAATTTATGGGACTTCCGTGTGACCTGGAAATACTTCCATCTGGCAATCACCCTGGCACCAGAAGTACTCCTGGGTCCATAATAAAAGTGGGCCGCACTTCCTTATCCAAGTGAGTCGGAGCTGGGAGGACGTGGAGCAACACTCAACTGGAGGAGGGCAGTGTGGTGGAGAGAAGAAGAGAGTATTCTAGAGAGAGTGAACCTGTGAATTTGTGCCTGTGTTACTTTTGGAGAATTTTGATCAATAAACCTTCCATTATTTGAACACGGGACTCGGTGTAATCATGTTTGGGGGTTTGGGGCTCATTGACACCCCAGTTTCCATCACACAGTCTAGACTGAGTTGCCAGTTTATTAGGTACACCTATTTATGAGGGTGCTGGGACTCCTTTCTCCTTCAGAACACCATGGATGTGTCTGTGTGTGGATTCTGTAAGAGGATGGATGTGTTCTTCAAGACTGTTGAACCGTGCAGAAATGATCATGTTGGCCAGTTGCTGCAAATGGTCCTTTTCACCTCATCCTTTTGATGCTTGGTATGCAGGAATCTTGCAGGTCACTGCAGCATTTCTTGCATACAATACATGAGCAGGCAGGTGCAGTTTGTCTCAGAGAGGTGTTTTTATTCCGGAAGTCCCATTCCTGCCAAAACCCTTCCTCTAACCCCAAACACTTTACTACAAACAAGCACACACTGTCCTAAAATGTACACATTGCAAACCCTTAGGAAAACTGTACTGCTCAAAGGTTGATCTTTGGAGGCTCATGAGACTTCACAGAGAATCTCATTTAGGTTTCATTCAAGAATCAATTTTGTCGCAGATGTTTCTCCTAAAATTCCTTAGGAGACATAGCCTTATTCAAAAATGAGACATGAGGTTCAACTGAATAGTCAAAATTGAGAATTTGGTTTGAAAAGCAGGCAATATTTTGTGACATATCTTTCTATTGTTTTAACATGGCAGTCTCAGAGCCTCATTTTAGTGTAACCTTTATATTCTGTATATGATTTGAATTATCACTTTTATCATGGTTCCACAATCCATACTAACACCTGCTTTCTCCGTTGTTCTTTTTCTATTTTTCTGTGGTGGCGATCTGAGCCACCACCACCTGATCAGGGCACCGTGCAGTCCCTACATTGATGGATTGAAGGCCAGAGGTGCACATGACCATCATCATCATCTAATTTTTCCACGTGAAGCTTGAAAACCATGAGGATTGATTGAGATAATTTATGTTAGGTAGAATGCCCAGTGAGGGCTGGGTGGTCTCGTGGCATTGGAACCCCTGCAGATTTTGGTTTTTTTTGTCCTCCTGGCCATTGGACCTTACTTTATTCTTTGTTAATTAGTATTGCCTAATTTTATTGTTATATAGTTTTTTCTTTCTTCATCTTGTAAAGCACTTTGAGCTATATCATTTGTGTGAAAACGTGCTATAGAAATAAATGTTGTTGTAGTCTTGTTTTAACCTCTTTAACTATATTTTACTTAGTATTGGACTGATGTCTTTATCCAGGGTGATTTTCAACATCTGAGATTTGATTGCTTACATTTCATTTGTTATTTCAGTTGAAGCAAAGGCAGAGGAAATGACTTTCTCATGGCCACATGGTGTCAGAAGTGGGATCTGAACACACAACCTGAGGGTTTGAAGTCCAAAGTCTTAACTGCTATGCCGTTTCTTCTAGAATGAGTGTGCTTTAGTTGGAACACAGCAATATAAATTATTGTGACTAATCGTACTATTCAGACACAAGAACTACAGTTTTGTAATCAATGTAAGTAGTGCTGTATTACCACAAAAAACTGTACAAACATTTTACCATTTATTACTGAGCACATTCGGGGGTATTTTGTGTCAGGAGAAAAATCTGAGAAGCATGAGACAAAATAACATGTCTACATTTTATTTCTTTCTGATCTCATTATTGTCTAGGAGAAACCAAAAAGATATTAAGGAGATCTCTTTTTTGATTTTTCAACATAACATTTCCCTTTCCCCCACCAAATACATTGACCCCAGAGAAATATAACAAGTCTTGAACGTTAGAAATAATTTCAACTGTACAGAACGGTATTTTTTTTTTCCCTGTGAGTGCATCTTCCAAAAAACAAATATCATTTGTCACACACATACACTTGAGAGACAGCTGGAAGGACCAAACAAAGGTAATTCCATGCCAGGCCAGGGGGTGGCAGGGTGCACTAATCCTGTATCTGTTATCTCAGCAGATCAAATATGAGAAATCCTGCTTGAGTCCAAAGACGTCATTTGCAGTTCCGGCCATGATGACGTCAATTCCAGATCCAGCCATAACAATGTCACTTCCAGTTCCGGGCATGAAAATATCACTTCTGGTTTTCGGGACCTATGACAACATCACTTTTGATTTCAGGCATAAAGACATCACTTCCGTTTTTTGGGCCCTATGATGACACCACATCTGGTTCTGGACACGAAGACATCACTTCTGGTTTTGGCTCCTATGACGATGTCACTTCCAGATCCAACCATAACAACATCACTTCCAGTTCTGAGCACAAAGATATGACTTCTGTTTTCCAGCCCCTATGATGTCACTTGCACCAACTTGCTATAAAATCCCGACAACTTTATTCTGTAGTCAGTTCTGTTTTGGACTCAAACCTGTTCACAACTCTACATATATTTACCCTTTTGCAGCCAGAGATTAAGTATCCGGGTGGCTGCTCCAAACCTTTTCCTGTGTGTGTTCATTTTCACACATTCTAAAGTCTACTTAATAATGAAAATCATTAAGAAAAATCATTGAATCTGTCTGGCTGTGTTCTTGCATGTTCAGGTCTGGAGATGGTTTCCATAAGAGGTTGCAATGCCACAAGTTTTTCAGTCCGCTTAGGGCCAGATGGTCCTGCAGTCGAATTGAATCAAGCCACTCTACTGTACCACCTGAAGAGTCGCAGCTCGGTAGTGGTGCAGGTACAATGAGGAGGCGACCATCAAAATGTGACAGGTCTTAACTGGCTTCTTACATTTAAAGGAGAAGACCAAAAAGATTGCAACTTATGATCTTGGTGTGGCCTCCAGACCCTGGCCCAGTCTGATGCAGTCATGTCTGGCAGTTTGACCCGGTGTGACCCATCAAAGTGTTGCTTCATTTTATTTTGGTTTTTGAACACATTGTTGTTGGGACACAACCATCTCTAGGGTTTACAGAGAGTGGTTTGAAAAAAGGGATAATATCCAGTGAGTGGCAGTTCTCTGGGCAAAAATGCCTTGTTGATGCCAGAGGTCAAAGGAGAATGGCTAGACTGTGTCTGAGCTTATAGAAAGGCAACAGCAAGTCAAATAAACACTCGTTACAACCGAGGTGTTCAGAAGAGCATCTCTGAGCACACAACACGTCAGACCTTGCAGCAGGTGGGCTACAGCAGCAGGAGACCACACCAGGTGAAACTCCTGTCATCTAGGAACAGGCAACTGAGACTACACTTCACATGGGCTCAACAAAATTGGACAATAGAAAATTGGAAAAACATTGCCTGGTCTGATGAGTCTCGATTTCTGTTGCGACAGTCGGATGGTAAGGTCAAAATTTGACATCATTAACATGAAAGCATGGATCCATCCAGTCTTGCATCAAAAGTTCGGGCTGCTGGTGGCGTAATGGTATGGAGGATATTTTCTTGTCACACCTTGGGCCCCTTAGTACCAATTGAGCATAATTTAAATGACACAGCCTACCTGAGTATTGTTGAGGACTGTGTCCATCCTTTTATGAGCGCAGTGTACCAATCTTATGATGGCTCCTTCAAGCAGGATAGTGTGCCATGAAATAAAGCTCAAATCATCTTAAACATGACAATGAGTTCTTAGGACTCAAATGGTCTCCACTGTCACCAGATCTCAATCCAATAGAGCACCTTTGGGATGTTGCGAAAATTCGAAATTTGCATCACGGATGTGCAGCTGATAAATCTGCAATAACTGTGTGATGCTATCATGTCAACATGGACCAAAATCCCTGAGGAATGTTTCTAGCACCTTGTTGAATCGATGAAAGGAAGAATTATGGCAGTTCTGAAGGCTAAACGGGGTCCATCCTAGTTCTAACTAATGAAGTGGCTGCTGAGTGTATATTAGACTTATTTAGAAATGTCATTTAACCAAAGTCACTCACCTTCAGGGTGCAGGAGGACACCAGTGTACCTAAGAAATCCTATGCAGACACAACAAGAGCTTGAGAAGTACACACAGTCACTGACGAGGATGGCAGCCAAAACCCAGTCTGGAACTGTCAGATGGCAACGCTAACCACGTGGCACCCACTAGATTGCTCGTATCTTAATTATCCAACAATTTTGTGAACTCATTTAGTTTAGAATGATGTGTTTGGCCCTGATATCTTATACTTGTGTGTCAAAGTCTTTTCTGATATAAAATGATTTTTTGTGGATAATCTAAATTTTCCACAATGTTTAATAACCCATTAATAACCCATTTACAGTTTAAGCAAAAGAAGATTAAGAGGTGACATGACTGAAGTGTTTAAAATTATGAAGGGAATTAGTACAGTGGATCGAGACTTGTATTTTAAAATGAGTTCATCAAGAACACGGGGACACAGTTGGAAACTTGTTAAGGGTAAATTTCGCACAAACATTAGGAAGTTTTTCTTTACACAAAGAACGATAGACACTTGGAATAAGCTACCAAGTAGTGTGGTAGACACTAAGACGTTAGGGACTTTCAAAACTCGACTTGATGTTTTCTTGGAGGAAACAAGTGGATAGGACTGGTGAGCTTTGTTGGGCTGAATGGCCTGTTCTCGTCTAGAATGTTCTAATGTTCTAATGTTCTAACTGCCGTGATCCCCATTTGGGGATCATGTACTTTAACCCGCCAAATAACGGCATCTGTCAGTCACATCGAAAAACAGGATGTTCATGTGCTCCAGAAGGATGTTACCTGTGAAAGGGAACCTAAAATGATCTTGCGCATGCAGTGTGGTGAGCACACAACTCATTTTTCTGGTTCAGTCACCGCTATTCATCAGCAAAGTGAAACATGTTTTTTGAAAGCAGAAAAAACGTTACCCACCGAGGCTAATTTTGGTGACGATGAATTTATCCTGATTCTTGGTGAGTGTTGAATGTGATAATATCACTTTTTTCATGTCATTGTAATCTGGATAGGTACAATGGACCCAAATACCTCGAGCCCCATTTGGAGCTAATAGCTGATACTGACTAGAATTTCAGCAAATGTTTCGGGATTTTTACAGGAAAGGGTTCAATATAGGCATTCCCTAAATCATCAATCAATCGCCTTCCTGTTGACAAAATAACATCTGAATTTCACTACATCGGACGGACAGAAATGGGCAAACAGAGGAAATGTGCAGTGTGTAAGAAAAATGCAAGAAAACAATGCTGTAGATGCGATGTTGGACTACACATGGAATGTTTTCAAGAACAACATTAAAAATAGATGGGGATCAGATTAGAATTTGAAATTTCGAAAAAAAATGCTGGTGCTGTAATTGAAAATAGATGTTATTCTTACTATTTGGATGTAGATAAGAACAAAGTAAAAAATATTGAGAAAAAAAGTTAATGGGTGTATTATAGTGATATTTCCCTCTACTTACCCTTTACCTAGGGGTAAGTGTACTCATCAGATTTGTTACCCGGTTGGTCTACTGTTGCACCTTAAGATTAACACACACATACATTGCTATACTCATACACACAGAAACTCAACAGTGCCGTATGAATGACACCCACACAGCTAGTTAACCTCTAGCACTTTAAGCCACACAAGTGCCTTATGAATAATACAACTTGTCGCTCTCTCAGCACTTCAAGAGACTTACTTATTATTGGCATGAGCAACATACAATGTTTTAAAGATATCTCAGACCTAAATAATACTTTTGGACTCCAAGAATACATTTAAACATACAAAGGCTCAGCACTCTTGACTATAGGCCATTTATCAGCCAAGAATGCCTTTCTTTATGTAATGTTCCCTACTATTGGGTGGAGCTCTCACCCTCAGCCTTCATAAACCTCGTAGCACAGAGTGTATGGCAAACCTCCGGCTACACCAGGTGCTCAAAGAAATCTACCTTATTATTTCAGTCACTCTAGACATAGCAGGATAGTGTGCTATGACATAAAGCTCAAATCATCTCAAACATGACAATGAGTTCATTGGACTCAAATGGTCTCCACTGTCACCAGATCTCAATCCAATAGAGCACCTTTGGGATGTGGCGAAAATTCGAAATTTGCATCACGGATGTGCAGCTGATAAATCTACAATAACTGCGTGATGCTATCATGTCAACATGGACCAAAATCCCTGAGGAATGTTTCTAGCACCTTGTTGAATCGATGAAAGGAAGAATTTGTTGTTTGGTGAAAGTGAAATCCACATACAGAAGTGGCAGAGATGTGTAGTGGCTGGTGCATAGCGCAGGCCAGCTGGGTTGGGAGGGAAGCGAGCTGGGGGCAAAGCCCCCTAGTTTAATATAAAATTCTACCGGGGGTTTTACAAGATGTGATTGTCAGAAATTCTGAATGGCTGGCTGTCAATATGATGAATTCATTCACTGTTCATTTTCCCAAACAATAAAAGTTTTTTTGATGTTGCTTAATACCTCTTCCTTTCCCAGGCAATAAAATAATTTAGTTACTTGTTGTCACAGATGCCCAGGTTAAAAACTAATCAATAGCCTTAGACACCAGCATGTCTTCCTTTCTTTGTTGGAACCGCTGTTTTAAAAGTGAGGTACAACTGGGAAGAGGATATGCTTTGAGGTGTCCTGAATTTTATTCATCTGTTGTTTTGTCTTGAACAAAATATAATGAAAATATAAACCAAAATGTACAGATTTTGTACCCCACAACAATGGGTTAAGGTAATTACTGAATAAAAAGGACTTTCCAAATGTAACATTTCCAGCGTTTTTTAAAAATAAATCTAGTTTGTTAAGACGGGTTCCACAAGATGCTAAAGCAAGAATAAGTGACTTTAAATCTTGAAAAGTGGAAAATGAACTTAATATACATAACAAAAAGGATAAAGCATTTTAAATGCTTGTATTTATTTCAAAGGGCTCTCCTGTAAAGCAATCCACTCTAACTTTTCCTTTTTTTTCCGTCTGGAGCATCATCAGCTTGAATTAAATGGATTAATTACATTTCAGTCTAGAAAGAAATCCGAATCTTGTCTTTATCTCGTCTAATTTCAGTCGCTCACTAGGGGCTTTCGGAATGCACATATCCATTTAACGACTTAATCACCTAATTAGATGATTTTCAAAGGTAATCACAAACTAAGTAGAGGGTTAATTTTCTGCCCTGTCCTTATTCACGGCAGCGGAGCACTGCATTCTTGTATCATTCAATGCTGTCCTAACAATAGGGATTCTGGAGATGAAGAGTTAAGATTAAAGAAGAAAGGGACTCTGGACAGGAAATACCAGGTGACTTTAGAAGGCTTCTTGTTTGAAAGCTCCTCCATATTTTATCAACATCTTTCTTGGAGCAAGCTGAAAGTAAAACTTTGAATCACTTAAAAACTGTCCCTGTTATTTTCTTTTCTGCTTGCTGTCAGACTTTGCAGGTCATCAACATACAGTAACCTTCATAATGTTTGGGACAAAGGCGCATTTTTCCTTGATTTACACTCCTCTGCTCCACAGTTCCATCCATCCATCCATTATCTAACCTGCTATATCCTAACTACAGGGTCATGGGGGTCTGCTGGAGCCAACCATAGCCAACAAAGGGCGCAAGGCAGGAAACAAACCCCGGGCAGAGTGCCAGCCCACCGCAGGGCATGCACACACACACACATACACCAAGCACACACTAGGGACAATTTAGAATCGCCAATCCACCTAACCTGCATGTCTTTGGACTGTGGGAGGAAACCGGAGTGCCCGGAGGAAACCCACGCAGATACGAGGAGAACATATAAAATCCACGCAGGGTGGACCCGGGAAGCGAACCCGGATCTCCGAACTGTGAGGCAGCAGTGCTACCCACTGCGCCACTGTGCCACTCGCTCCACAGTTTAAATGTACAAATCAAACAATTCAGACATCGTGATTAACGTGCACATTGCAGACATTCATTCAAGGGTATTTGCATAGATTCTGGTCACATGACATTTTTTCTACACAGTTCCCCCCCCACCCTCCCCTTCAGGGCACCATAATGTTTGGGACACAGCAATGGCAGGACTATTAAAGGCGTTGTCATATTTAGGACTTTGTCGCATATTCCTGGCATGCAATGACTGCTTGACGTCTGCCATTCATAGACATTAGCAGGTGCTGAGGATCTTCTCTGGTGATGCTCTGCCAACCCTCTAATGCAGCCATCTTCAGCTCCTGCATGTTTTGGGGACTTGTCCCCTTAAGTGTTCTCTTCGTCATATGGAAGGTATACTCAGTTGGATTGAAATCGAGTGACTGGTTCAGCCATTCACAAATTTTCAATTTTTTAGCTTTGAAAAACTCCCGTGTTGCCTCAGCAGTATGTTTGGATCATTATTTTGGAGAGCAGGGGTGTCCAACTCCGGGCCTGGAGGGCCGTGGTGGCTGCAGGCTTTCATTCTGACCCTTTTACTAATCAGTGACAAGTTTTTACTGTTAATTAACTTTCTTTCCCTTCATTTTAATAGCCTTGTTTTTAAGGATTCAGTCTTCTGAATTGATTCTTCATTTAATGACAACCAAACAGAACTGAGATGTGAAACGAGTGGACAGATGACTGGCTAAATTGGGGCTTCAAACTCCAACCAGTTTCTTAATTAGAAGCCCACTTTGCTGTTAATTAAGCCTGTTATTTAATTCCATGGCTTGTTGCTGCTGTCATTCTGCCACAGCAGACATTTCCAAACCTGTTTATTTTTCTGTTTTTTCTAAGAACAGCGCCAGAATGTTTTGCTGACCTGAGAGATCAACCTTACCGAGATCTTCACCTTTCTTTATTTTCAGATATTGTGTGATGGGCACAGGTAAGCTGGTCATGTGGCATCTCATTTTGTGTCTCAGTATTGTTTGGCTGCAAGTTAAGGAAAAAGAAACAACAAAGGTGCCTGAGACAAGTTAATTGAAGAAGTTAATTAGCAGCAAAAACTGGCCACTAATGAAGAGGATGGTTAGAATGAAAACCTGCAGCCACTACGGCCCTCCAGGACCAGAGTTTGAGACCCGTGGTCTAACAAGTTTGGAATCATTTACTGGAACTTGAGCCAATCAGATATTTCTCCACACCTTTGAATTGAATGTGCCGTCAGCAGTTCCATCATCAGTGAAGAGAAGTGTGCTAGGACCTGAGGCAGCCATACATGCCCAAGGACTTTTCCCAGAACTCTGCAGGCTCTTTGAATTGCTTTTTTTTCACAAACTGCAATCTGGCCATCCTGTTTTTGTGGTTTGTATCTTGCAGCGTGTCCTCTGTGTTTGTGTTCATGAAGTCATCTGCTGATAGTCGTATCTGACACACACATCTGCCCCCGAAGAATGTTTCTGACCTGTCACACAGGCGTTGGGGGGCTTTTTCTTACCAATAGTGAGGATTCTTCTGTCATCAGCAATGAAGGTGCTCATGGCCTACTAGTGCTTATGCGATTACTCAGCTCACCAGTGCGTTCTTTTGCCTTAATGACATTTCAGACTGTTTTATTTGAGGTCATCCTAAGGTTTATCTGATGT
This sequence comes from Polypterus bichir lapradei, assembly GCA_026402145.1. Taxonomy (NCBI): domain Eukaryota; kingdom Metazoa; phylum Chordata; class Cladistia; order Polypteriformes; family Polypteridae; genus Polypterus; species Polypterus bichir. Next base: position 15,815,691 of record JANRMT010062841.1, read on the forward strand.
CTCCAATGGTTTTATTCTTATTTTTCAGCCTCATACTGTCTTCTTTGACTTACATTGGCACAGCTCACTACACTGGTTACCTGTGTCATTCAGGATTGACTTTAAAATTCTGCTTATGGTTTATAAAGCCTTAAATAATCTCGCCCCATCTTATATATATCGAAATGTCTGACACCTTATACTCCAAATTGTAACCTCAAATCTTCAAATGAGTATCTCCTTAGAAATCCAAGAACAAAACTTAAAAGAAGTGGTGAGGCGGCCTTCTGCTGCTATGCACCTAAAATCTGGAATAGCCTGCCAATGGGAATTCGCCAGGCTGATACGGTAGAGCACTTTAAAAAACTGCTGAAAACACATTACTTTAACATGGTCTTCTCATAACCTCACTGTAATTTAATCCTGATACTCTGTATGTCCAACTCATTATAATAACTATTCATGGTGGCTCTAAAATCTGTACTAACCCCTACTCTCTCTTCTGTTTCCTTTTCAAGTGTCCTTTTGGTGGTGGCTTGCGCTACCACCATCTACTCAAAGCACCGTGATGTTCCAACAATGATGGATGGATTAAAAGCCAGAAGTCTGTATGACCATCAACATCAAGTGACTCCGTGAGAACCCTAACTACAAAGAGGACTATTTCATTTATGTTAGGTAGAATGCCCAGAGGGGACTGGGTGGTCCCGTGGCCTGGAACCCCTGCAGATTTTATTTTTTTTTTCTCCAGCCGTCTGGAGTTTTTTTTCTTTCTGCTTTTTCTGTCCACCCTGGCCATCGGACCTTACTCCTTTTCTATGTTAACTAATGTTGTCTTATTTTAATTTCTTATTTTGTCTTTTATTTTTCTTTTCTTCATTATGTAAAGCACTTTGAGCCACTTTTTGTATGAAAATGTGCTATATAAATAAATGTTGTTATTGTTGTAGCTCTTCTCCTCATGTTGAACAATGGCAACTACAGACTCCAAAGGGTAGAAGCAAGCTGAGGCGTCTTATGAAGCAATGAAACCCACCTGAGGAATCACAGACCCCAAACATTATGGCACCCTGAAAGTATTTCTACACGGTGTGACCAAAATGTATGCAAATCCCCTTAAATGAGAGTCTGCAATGTGCACTTCAATTACATCTGAATTGTCTGATTTGTAATTTTAAACTATGGAGCAGAGGGATAAATCAAGAAATAATGTGTCTGTCCCAAACATTATGGAGGCCCCTGGTACTTAACTGACACCTTTATCCAATGTTACTTATACCATTAAGAAATACTACAACGGTTTACAATTTATTTTCTAACAACTGGCGCACAGGCAGGTTAAGTCAAAAAATGCCTCTGTTTTACTCTACAGTATGGTGCTGAAAAAGTTAAAAACTAATCTCTGAAATATCTGGGTTTTTTTTTCTGTTAACGGAGATAACATGCCAAATAAAGATTTCCCTTTTGTGAAATGCATGGCTGACACATTGGAAGTTTGATCCTCATTGACTCCCATTGAGGATTTGCAGACCAAGTACGCTCCCTCTTGTTTCGAAGGTTTAATATCTGATGTGAAACAAGGAGGCTTCCAATTGTTCTCCCACCGGTGGCTTTATTAGAAACAATCAACAAGTCTTCTCGGCGACAGGGCATGAGGTGTAATTCTATTTTCTCAATGACCACAGGAAAAGAGGAAATCAAATAAGTAAATGTGAGAAACGGCAAAGGGGAGGAGGCTGCTTTCTGCTTGGCTACTCCTCTGAGGGTACCTGCTCAGCTGTGGCAGGTCTTGGACTGGCCGAGGAAGAAAACATGGCAAGCTAGGACAATGGGATGACACTGCCCCTGAATGCACCACCTAGCAAACATAGACAGTTGTCAGGAACCGGCAAACCAGCCATGTCCTCCTCAAGTGGCACCACTTCCATGAGGCTTGAAAAGGTCTAGTTGTTTTGCAGGCTTTCACTTGCAATGATACGCCTCATGCTCTGAGGATCCATTGACTGCATGCAGAATTAGAATCACAGGAGGAGGTGGTAGTTCACTTTAAAAAAAAGGAAGTGAAAAGAATTAAAGAAAAAAAAAAAAAGAATGTGCTGTATCTGCTGGGGTTTGGGGTTAAGGAGCGATGAGTTGATTTACAACAAGGCACCACCTTAAAAGTCTGATTTAACCAAATAACCTTTCAGGTATACTTTTTCAGTTTACATTTATTGCCTTTGCTTTTTTTTTATAAAATTAATGTTGTGATTATACAACACTGGCAATAACAGATGTGAGGATTTACATGGATTCCTCCACAGTAAATGTCTCCCACAAAGGACTCGGGCCTCGTGTTCTGCCTTGCCTTGCACAATGAAGTGTGCAGCTCTCTGCGGCCCTCAAATTACAGTAAGCATATTCAGAAAATGGATGGATAAAGGGATGAAAATTTCTAAACTTTTTTTTACCTTTATCATAAAATTAATTCTTTATTTATATGGTATCATTAAATATCAAGTACGTAATTCATTTCCTTAGGCTACATCACCTGGGCTAGGAACCTGTATTGGATGACACTGGAACCATCTTCCTGCTACATTTGGATAATATTATTTTATTATTATTAAGGTTCAGTGCATGAATAGATAAATAAACAAGTTCTCACTTCATTGTACACAGATTCCTCTTTTCCTAGTGAGGGCCAAGATGGGCAATCCAGGTCAATTTATCTATATAAATAGCAAAAGCCTGGAATTATCCCAGTGAAGGCCAAGATGGTCTGACAAGATTATCCTATCTATATAAGCAGTAATAGCCTTGAATTATCCTAGTAAAGGCCAAGATGGCCAGACCAGGTCAACATA
>JANRMT010062841.1:15822443-15841577 GCA_026402145.1 Polypterus bichir lapradei
CAAAAACCTGCAGTGACAGGGGGTCCCCAGGACCGACGTTGAGAACCCCTGGTCTAGAGGCTGTTAGATTTGCAAAAGGAAGCTCCACTAAATATTGATGGCATATCTCTGTTGGGATGCCCAAATTTATGTACCTGTCTAATTTTGTTATGATGCATATTGCATATTTTCTGTTAATCCAATAAACTTAATGTCACTGCTGAAATACTACTGTTTCCATAAGGCATGTCATCTATTAAAAGGAAGTTGCTACTTTGAAAGCTCTAAAACAACAACATTTATTTATATAGCACATTTTCATACAAATAATGTAGCTCAAAGTGCAGTGCTCAGCCAATGAGAAACAAAAATCCAAAGAATTAAGAGGGGTTCCTAAACTTTTTCATATGACTGTATATGAGAACTCACACAAGTAAATAGAAAATGTGTCCTTACCTCAACAAAAAGAGAGTAAAAGAAATATGCGATAAAATAATTTTTTCAAGATTCCATTTATTGTCACAAACATTCATCAGAAACACAGAAAGCACGTCTTCTTTCGCAATAACCTCCCCACCGAGGGGGCGTGGCTTCCTCTCGATAGACCAAATCACAGTAAACTGTTCATGCCACGATGTTGGGTTTATTTTGATTTCCTTCTGTATTTATATGAGGACTCACGCAAGGGAATAGAAAACGCATCCATTCCTTGAGAAAATGAGAGTAAAAGAAATACAAGATAAATTGGTTATTTCTACACCCCTATTGTTGTCACAAACATGCATCGGAAACATTTTTTTCATCAAAACTGAAAGATGGCATATTTGATAAGTTTTTATGCTTTTACTTTCCATTGGAGACCCATAAAGTTCTTTGTAAAATTTTTGGACTGGCTACGTATTTTTAAAAAATGTATAGAAAATGCTTAACTTTAGAACTCAATTGCATGTGACAAATGCATACATGTTGGAGAAGACGTAACTTTGACTTGAAAAATATCAAACTTTTCCTTTATTTTTTTTTTCTTAATTAGCAGCTTAACAATAATAAGACTGAAAAAAAAACCAACACATGACAAGCTAACATGTGTCCATCATACGATATCTGAAAATAAAGAAAGGTGAAGATCTCAGTAACGTAGATCAACTCAAGTTGAAAAAACATTTTGATGGTAATCTTAGGGTATGGAAACTCAACAGATATTGGAAATGTTTGCTTTGTGTTTGATGTGACAGAACGAGATCACCAACAAGCCATGGAATTAGAGAGTGGGTTTAGTTAACACCAAGAATCAGTTTCTAATTAAGTAAACTGGTTGGAATTTGAGACACTGCCTGTGCTGGTCTTCAGGTCTTGCTTTTGTTTGGCTGCCATTTAAGGAAAAAAGAATAAATGTAAAAAAGGACTGAATCTTAAAAAAAAAACACAACAATTATAAAACTTGGAAAAGATAAGTTAATTAGCAATGGAAATGGGTCACAAATTAAGAAAGGGGCAGGAATTAAAACCTGTGGCCTCAGCGGCCCTCTAGGATAGGATTTGCCATCCCTGGTACAGGCTATATGGAGTGCTGGAGGGGCAACCTAAGAACTGTGCATTATTCCAAAAACGCTAAGTAAAATCTTAATGAATGTTGAATGTATAACAAAGCTGAACCAACGTAAAATCCAAGCTATATAGTATTTCGAAAATTTCAAAAAGAAGGTTGATTGAAATGAGGAAGGCAAAAAATGCATCACTCTAAAACAGACAAATAGAAGTTTATGAAATTTTGCCTGCACATTACTGTTGATACCATGTAAGACTCTAAGGTCTTTCAGAAGTTCCATTGACAAACGGTGCTGTAATGATCCATCTATTCATTTTCTTAACCCACTTATCCTAGTGCAGGGTCACAGGAAAGCTGGAGTCAGTCTCTGCAATCATAGGACACAAGGCAGGAACAACACTTAGACACTTTTGCACAAAACCAGCAGAACAGGTTGGCTGATGGTAATAAATATGGCATATTGTTTAGATTGGTCCCTGCTTACAGTGAAATCGACATTCCTCATCAATCACTCAATGGAAATGACAGCAAAGAGCGGGGCATGTTGTTTGCGCACATTAAGATTTCAAGATGCTGGCCTGCTTATGATTCCAAGAATTAATAAATTAACAGTGGGAGGCCGAACTTTTAGTTACAGGGTCCTAAAGCTATGGAATGATCTGCCTGCTACTATAAGAGGTACCCCTTCAGTCTCTGCTTTTAAATTCCGGCTGAAGACACACGACTTCAGTGTAGCATACCCTGACTAGAGCTGCTGATTAGCTGTACATAATGCATCTCTGTTGTAATTCATTCATACTAAAACATAAGTAATGTGATATTTATAATTTGTTACTAACACCTGTTCTGTTTCTCTTCTTGGTATCCTTGTGTGGCACTTGGTGCCACTGCTCTACTGCCAAGTTGTTTTCCTGCCTATGGAAATGTCATCTCAGATTAAGGAGCATTGGAATCACCGGGTAGAAGGGTCCTTTCATCTGATTGGACTGCCCAGCACTGACTCATTTGTGGAATGGCCAGTAGGTGGGAAGTAGCTTTTGGCCAAGGTCTCCAGAATTCTGAACACGTTTGTTTCCTCATATGTGATAGTTTTGTATTTAATGAATGATAAAATCTATTCTTGCATTTTGCTTTCTAGTTGTACTGTTACTATTGTTGTATTGTATTGCTGAGGTGGCCATGATAGATCGGCCATCTTGCCCTGTGAAGAGGATTACTTGTGTTCTGTTTCGTTTTTTTATATTTACCCCATTTTTCATACCCATTGCACACCCAACCTACCTGGAAAGGGTAGACTCAGACAGCATTTCCATAATATATAAAACCATATTACAGTCCCTCCCTTTCAAAGATCTCAGTGTGCAGTGGGAAAAGGATCTCTCACTCAACATCTTAAAAAAGGAGTGGAAGGCAGCCATGCACAGAATTCACCTGATCTCCATATGCGCAAGGCATACAATTATTCAACTCAAAATTATATATCTGGAAGCATCTCTCTCATTTAAAATTGTCCAAAATTTTTCCAGGGCAAGATCCAACCTGTGAACTTTGCAATCGAGCTCCAGCCTTACTGGGCCACATGTTTTGGGCCTGCACCAAATTAACATCGTTCTGGACCAAAATCTTTAAATGCCTTTCAGACAGCCTCAGTGTCACAATCTCTCTCAATCCACTAACAGCTGTGTTTGGGGTACTTAAAGATGGGCTTAAAGTGGAGAAACACAAACAGACTGTAATTGTCTTTACTTCACTATCCTTATATATAATTTGATGCTATCCATATGTAAGGCGTTCGTGTCAATACCTTGACTCAATACAAGTTAGAACCATGTAATGGGACTCTGCCTCTGTAGTTAGAACATAACGTGGCAAACGCGGACGCAGTATTGCATGATTGGCAAAGACTGTTCGAGTGCTTCAGTGACGCAGCTGGACGGCCGAGTATAGTAAGTCGGTGTTGGTTCGAGCAGATAACAGTAAGTTTGGTTGGTTTTTGGAACGTTGGTTTGGTGGGACGTACTTTCCAGGACTAACATCGTTGACTGACTTAAACCGTTCGACAGCTCCTGAACTGTAAGTAATTTAGAACGTATCGCCATTTGCTTGGTACGTCGAAATCTATCTTTGGGCAGTTCGGTTTTGGCATCCATCCTTCTGACATCTATTGGCAAACTGAGTAATGACGGCTGGGTATTAACAACGGTCATTGTTTAAATTTTAGCCGATCTCAGATCTAAAATGACCACTCCAACATAATTATTACCCCGATTCTGGTTAGAGTCGTAAAATACGGTTTGTTTTGAAAATTTGTTTGCCGAAAAAAATCAAATGAGGTGCGCCGAAGAGCCGAGTTCACGTCTCGCAGCCCCATTTAAACGGGAAGCTCTTCATTACATCGGCCGAAAAGGTCTATTTTAAGCACAAATCATTGCCATGATAACAAATTAATTTCAAGGACTTAAAAAAACAAATAATTCTTTGCAGAGAAAGTATGGATTTCACAAACGTAGAATTTATAGCCCGATTCGATCGGGCTCCCAGTCGTTAGTTAACACCTATTTTTGTAAAAATTGATTTATTTGTTTGGAATGTTATTTGATTTTAATAAAATCAAAAAACAAAATCTGTTCTTGCATTTTGCTTTGTAGTTTGTATTATTACTATTGTACTATTGTATTCTTGAGATGGCCATGATAGATTAGCCACCTAGCTCTGTGAAGAGGATTACTTGAGGATTATATTTACCCCATTTTTGATGCCCATTGCACACCCAACCTAACCAGAAAGGGATCTCTCTCTCTCTCTGAATTACCTTTTCCCAAGATTTCTTCCATTTTTAACCAAAACAATTATATTTTTGGGAGTTTTTTCTTGTCTTCTTAGGGAGTCAAGGCTGCAGGGGCTGTCAAAAAGCAGGGACTGTTAAAGCCCATTGCAGCACTCCTTGTGATTTTGGGCTATATAAGTAATAAATTGCTGTCGTTGTTGAAGTGGGACCAAGACAAAAACCATTCACAAAATTTTTGTCCTCCATAACGTTTGAGGCAAATACACATTTTTCCTTGATTTAACCCTCTAAAATTGACATTGACATGATGAAAGTGCACATTGCAGACTTTCACTTAAGGGTATTTGAATACATTTGGGACAACAATTTTTATACAAACACTGTCCCAAATGTTATGGAGGGTGCTGTGCATTGTTATTCATACAGTAGGCTTCATGGAGTCAAAAGAATTTCACTAGTTTATTGTAGTTTAAGCGTCAACACCACAAAAACCCCACATTACTCCCGCTGACTGGATATTCATACAATATTGCATGTTTTATATTTATTTAGACCCAACTTAACATATAGAGTTTATGGAGTTTCAAATGTTGCATAATGAACCGAAGTTCAATAGAGGAAACAACTCTAACCCTGGTAGCTTACACACTTTTTCAGTTATTCAATTATTCTGCAAACCATCCAGTTAATTAGTGTGGGTGTAAACATCGATTCATGAAACCACAGTAAACCATGGAATAAAAAGAAAAAAATCAGGGTTTCAACCTAGCAGAATGTTACCCCAATTATAGAATCCAATCAGACACAAAAAGAACACATTTCTTAGCTCGTAGGAGCAGAGAATATGATAGAAAGGTATTGGAGATGATGTCTGGGACAACCAGCATTGACAGAAAATACAGAGTGAGTCAAGATTATGTTAACACTGATGGATTACTTTTATCTCAATCACATCTTTCCAGGTCGTGGATAGCTTGTGGTGGACCACACTTCCCTGATTTGACATCCTAAAATTTCTGGTTATGGGGTATGGTGAAGGAGCGTGTATACAGTATAGCGGTAAAGTTTGTGATATCAATGACCTGAAGGACTGAATACGGACTGTGGTATCATCTATTCCCCACAAAATGTGTGTCCAGGCTTTAAATGGAACTGTCGCTCGTTGGTTTTTGTGCGTCGAACATGATGGCGAACAGCTTTGAGACATTCCTGTAAATCATCTTGCACATATGAAGTATGTTTTGTGAATAAATTGTTTCCGCCATTCAAATGTTAACATAATTTTGACTCACCCTGTAAGTCAACATTTATAAATCAATATTTGCTTTCCTACCTTAACCTGTCATACAAAGGCCTCAGGTGCTTCATCGTCAACGGGTGCCTAAAATCAAGCACACAGTCATGCAGTCTCCATTGACAAACACTGGACGTAGAATGGGTCGTGACTTTGAAAGTGGCACTGCCGTACGATGCCACCTTTGCCACAAGTCAACTGCAAGTGCTATTGTTGTGAAATGGAACCATTGAGGAGCAACAACAGCTTAGCCACAAAGTGATAAACCATGCAAAGTCATGGAGCATGGCCACTGAGTGCTGATGCGCATACAAATCGCCTATCGTCTGATGCATCACTCACAAAGGAGTTCCAGTCTGCCTCTGGAAGAAACATCAGCAAAAGAATTGTACATCAGGAGCATCACAAAAATGAATAGCCGCACACAAGTCTAAGATCACAGTGTGCAATGCCAGGCATCAGCTGGAGTAGAGTAAAGCATGTCACTTTACACTCTGGATTCTGAAGCAGTGGAAATGTGTTCTCTGGAGAGGCAGTTCCATATCTGGCAGTCTGATGGATGAATCTGGGATTGGCCAGGATAACGCTACGTTCTGGATGTCTTAGTGCCTATTATAAAGTTTGGTCAAGAGAATGATAATAATACAGTAATATTACAAATAATAGTAATAATAATATAAGCATATACCAGACACGATCGTTGATACCGCAGGCCGTGTCATCATGGGACGAGACTGTTCCCACAAACCGTACCATCACCACCAATAGTGTTCCATGACAAGAAGAGCAAGTCATGCGTCTTCATCGATGTGACAATCCCAGATGATAGCAACATCCTGAGCAAGGAGGCAGAGGAGATCATCAAATAGAAAGATCTAGAAATCAAAGTTAGACTCACATGGAACACGAGGACAAGAGTGGCTGCAGTAGTCGCTTGGGCACTGGAAACCATCAAAACTGGATTTCAAGAGCAGCTCCCAAACTCCTGTGACAGTCAGCACAAAAGAGATCCAGAAGATCGCACTCCTCGGCACGGTCCGCATTACTTCGACAAGTCCTCAGCTGAACAACAGGCTGAGTTCAAAGCCTTAGAGGTCTGATTGACCTCTGGCAAATCCACCAGCGTATGGCAGAGCACTGAGACGGGGGTATAATAGTAATAAGAACTCTTTACATTTATGTAGCGCTTTTCTTACTCAGAGAACTTTACACAGTGAATGGGGAGCCACTTCAACCACCACTAATGTGTACAATCCAACTGAATGATGCGTGGCAACCACTTTGAGGTAGAACACTCACCACACAATTGCTGTTAGGTGGTGAAGGGGAGACAGACAGCCAATTAGACACAGAAGATGATAAGGGAACCAGAATGACAATGTCGTGATCGGTAATTTAGCCAGGACATCGAGATACAACCCTACTCTGTGTGAAGGTTGCCCAGGGATCTTCAACGACTACAGAGAATTAGGACCTTCATTTTATGACTCACTGTGCCATTTTGTACAGTACAGGGTGCCCATCACTGTTTAGACCACAGGGTAAGCACCTCCTGGTGGCCTGGCCAATACATCTTCCAGCAGATAGATAGATAGATAGATAGTGCAAGCTCACATAGGTGGGATGGCCAGGTGTCGACAAACATGTGGCCAAATCGTGTAGTTCTACTCACTGCCCATGGAGCTAAATATTGGCGACAAATTGCGTGTTGTTTAGCATGTCCAAGTAAGAACTTCACTGTACTCTGTACATATGACAATAATGACCTATAAACCTTTAAACAAAAAAAAAATCATAGTTAGACTTTTCTTGGATTTTTTTTTTCTCCTAGTTATTTCAGTGTGTTCCATGCTTTATTTTTAAGAAGGATGCCAACTTTCACACACATGTGGAGAGGAGTTCATATTAGCTACCAAGCAAAGAAGCATTTCATTAAGACCAATGTCCATATGTTAGAATATCACATATTCCTTATTTTGCTTGTCAAAGTTCTCCCAAGTGCAGCATTTGTAGAGCATCACAGCATAGTTGGTGAGATGCAGGAGGACAATGCAGCTTCAGGAGTAATAGTGGAATCTGTCAGAAAATCAGGAGAATAACTCAGCATCTATACAGCCTGTGTTTTTATGTCAGGTGGTATACAACTTGTGGAAAGGCGCCCGACCTGACACAGACTGACAACGGAGGCACGTTAAAATCAACCAAATATGATTTATTTTTCTTCACTTGTGGGGCACGTCTTCCCCGTGTCCCACAGGCAGTACACAGTCCCAAGCACTAAGCACACCAAATAAGCCCAAAGAAACTCACCACAACACAAAGTAAAGCACACTCTTCACCACCACTCCTCTCGGCAAGCGTTGTCCTCCTCCTCCTTCCGACTCAGCCTCTGAGTGGTGGCTGCTAGTGCTTGATTGGTAGTGCTCTGGGTGCTTGATTGCTGAGTTCTGGCTGCACGTCCGGGTGCATAAGGGCTCAGGAGTTCCAGCTGCAGCACACCCTGGCGGTGCCTGCGGGACCCAACAGGGCTGCACCAAACTCCAATTCCCATGGAGCCCTGCGGGAGACCGAGGCACAGCCCCAACCCAGGGGGGTTGCCATCTAACATCCAGGGGGAGGTATTGAATAGTCCATGGTTGCTTCCCCTGAACATATACTGAAGGGGCATCTCAGCCGGGCATGGGCCCCGGCCGTCCTCCACAAACATTACTTACAAATCACTAGGAAAGGTCTTGTGTACATGTGGCGTAGTGTGTCTACAAAGGGATTGGTATGGATGAAAGCCCAGTGCTAATTGTTTATTCCTATCCATCCCTGGGCTCTTTTCAGACACAGATATTGAATTGCATTGTGCTGGAGCTCTGAATTGTTTTGAATGTGATTTGCACTTAAATTCTATCATTTTAGCATTAGGTATCACACGTGCAAATCTGAGGACAACCCTCCTAACTAATCATTGGTAAGCAATACCAACACAGTCTGCTGTCACTTATACGGTATTGTCTCTTTCTGTCCCTGTAGCACAAAGAAGACACCTAACGAAGGCAACTGACTCCACCCCTTCCGGTTGGAGGACTCTGAATTCCAGACGTTCACAGAAGGTGGCGCTTGGCAGAGACGAAACTCCAATCCAGGTATGACAAGGCATTGCAAGACTGCAGAAACGACCCTTTATTTGAGTTTTGCACCATCAAGCGCTGCTTGAGTTTGTTTTTATTTTGGTCGAATAAGCAGGGCGACAAAGTTTATGCCCCAAAATTTATTTGGATCCAGTGTAATACCTCACATGCCCACATACATCAAAATGTTTTCTAAATATTTAACTGATTCCTTTCAATCTTGATTTATTATTGTAATGAACTGGCACTCTGCTCAAGTCTTTTTCCTTCCTTGCACCCAATGCTGTGGAGTCTGAAGTTCTGAACTCAAATAAATTTCGCTAATTCAGAAGATGTGAAGTGGCAGGAATGAGGATCAGCATATCCCATCTGAGATCATGGTTCTCTCTCAGTAAAGAGTGGAGTGCTTTCTCCAGGTTTGAGGTATTTGCCCTTAGTAGAGGAGTTCAAGTACAAAGTGGCACAGAGAAACGGAAAATTTTGGAACTAGGTGTTGGCGACCCTGGGGTGTTGGCTGTTGTTTGGGATCAATGCGACCTCATTTAGAACCCTTCGCCATTAGTTATTATGGAGCAGTGGAGTGTTGCACAACGAGCATTCGCTGTTAAAGCCTTTTATAAGAATGGTGAAAGCATGACTGCTGCGCAAAGGGAATTTTGGCATCATTGTCAGTTAGGATGTCATGATCATGTCCCGTCTGCTCATGTGATTATAACATCTGAATATCGAAAACGTGGTTTCAACAGGACAGAGCCACTTCGCATAGCGCCCGACAATCGATGGCAGCTATTTGATGATTGTTTGGAAGGCGCCTCATTTCATGCAACAGTGACATTCCATGGCCTCCGAGATCCCCAGATCTTACTGTTTGTGATTTTTTTTCTGTGAGGACATCTTAAAAGCCAAGTGTCCCTCACACATCCTGCAACCATTGCTGAACTAAAAAGGAAGATTGAAGAGGAAATTACTGGCATTCCTCTTGACATGTTACGTTGCTCAATGCAGGATTTCCACGACAGGCTGTCAGAGTGTGTACAGAGAAATGGACAACACCTTCATGATGTTTTCTTTAAAACATAAAATTAATATTGAATGAATATTGATTACCATCATTAATTGCATATTTTTATATATAATACGCCATTAGTTATAATGGAGCAGTGGAGTGGTGCATTCGCTGTGAGAGGCTTTTATAAGAATTGTGATAGTGTGACTGCTACGCAAAGGGAATTGCAGCGTCATTACCAGTTATGATCGTGTCTCGTTTGCTCGTACGATTGCAACATGGGGGTGTAATTTCAAAGAAACGGATTCAGCCTTAAAAAAGAAGTCCCCAGGTGGAGTCACTTCGCATACTGGGGGCCCGACAATCGATGGCAGCCATTCGACGATTTTTTTGAAGGCATGTCATTTCACGCAACGGTGGCACTCCATGGCCTCCAAAATCCCTACATCTCACTGTTTGTGATTTTTTTCCATCTTAAAAGCCAAGTGTACCGCACACGTCCTGCAACCACTGCCAAACTAAAAAGGACGATTGAAGAGGAATCACTGGCATTCCTCTAGACATGTTACGTCGAGCAATGCAGAATTTCTACAACAGGCTGTCAGAACGTGTACGGAGAATTGGACAACACCTTCATAATGTTTTATTCAAAACATAAAATGAATATTGATTACCATCGTTAATTGTATATCCTGTACATTTCATCATTAAATGCATTTTGTAATGTGTTTATTCGTGCATTGAGCTTCAATTGAAAATTTCATGTTTCCCAGCACCACCCTTTTATCTCGAGATATTGTTTGTGAGTGATCGAAAAAGGAAATGTGACATTGACAAGTGGATTGGAGTGGTGGCAGCTGACCTGCAGGTGCTGTACTGGTCCATGGTGGTGAAGAGGGAACTAAGCATGAAGACAAAATTCCCGGTTCACTGGTCAATCTTGTCTTTACCTATCATCATGAACTATGCGTAATGCCCAAAAGCATGAGATCATGAGTACAAGTGGTTGAAATGAGGTTTCTGGGCAGGCAGTTGGTCTGATATTCCATAGTTGGGTGAGAATCTCAGTGATTCAGGAGAGCCTCTGAGTAGAGCTGATGATCCCCTAAATCAAAGGAGTAATTTGAAGTGGTTTGGGTATGTCGTAACAGTGGCTTCCCCTACAGCTGCTCCTAGCACATCCCACTGAGCCGAGCCCCGGCGGCAGACCCAGCAAACACTGGTGGGATCATACCTCTCAGCTGGCTTGAGAATGTCTGGGAATTACCCGGAAAGAGCTGGAATCTGCAGCTGGAGACTGGAAGGTCTGGGCTGACTTGCTTGGCCTGAAGCCACTGCAACCCTCACTAGTAAAAGCTGTAAATTAGATGAGAAAATGTATGGAAATTTTGAGTAGAAATCTTTACCTATCTTCAATTATATTATTTCAGTTATAAAAATTTGATTGTACAGCTCCCAGCATACATTAATCCTGAATTAAATCGTGCAGACGCACTTACTCCTGATGGACTTCTCGTCAGTCCAAGGCTGCTTCTTTCCTTGCATCCAGCAATGCCAGGAAGGGGTCTGGATGACAGTCAAATTGGATTAAGCAGGTTTAGGGAATGGATGGGTGGATCTCCAAAGCTAGAATAAATTTTGTTTTATCCTCAGATTCTACCTAATAATTGTAACCTTTGGCCAGCACTAATATGCCCATAGCAAATACAAAGGTCACTTGGATCACCAACGCTCTGTGCCTTCCACACGTGTAACCAGGCAATCATCAGTATTTCTGGCCACTGGGAAATATTTCAAATGCAAATACTTAATATTTTCATTGAGTAGTGGTTTAGAACTAGATATAGGCTTAAGGAAATTGAGATTCTGTATACGTGAATTGAAATTTCCATATAAAGCTTATTCTGAATACATTGGTAATAGCACTCCAAATGAGTCTTACTAATCCCCAATTTATATGTATGTGAAAAATGGCACAAGTATTCTCCTTTTTACATGCGGTGCTCAGATCCTGCAAATGGTCTGGACTGGCTAGGATCAGCAAACAAGCAGGGTGCATCACAAGATGCATATGAAGTTGGGCAAAAAAATAGGAAATCTCATAAGTGGTGCTGGCTTCCTGTCGGCAAAATGTTTTGATGCTGATTTGAAATCCCATTAGCAAAGTCACGTGTCCTTCAAGAGGACAAGCAACCGCCCCCCCATCATTCTAACACTCGTCTTCGACAGCTCAACTGAAATGTGCCCTCTTTGTTTGTATACACTGATGTTTCAGAGTAAGGCGTTGCTCTAACATGACTTCTGATTGTTAGTCAGAGTCTGGTTTGTGAAGGTTGGACCCCTGAACTGTTGGTTGACCTAATTTAATACTAGATGGACAACATCGATTTAATCAAGGTATCAGTGCATAATGAATACCTACATGTTTTGGAATATTTCATTTCAATATCAAGTAAGAAGGTTCAGACAAATTAGTTTAAAGATTAAGCACCTTGGCATTGCTGTGCTTAACCCTTTGATCCCTGCCCTCCTCAGTGTTTTGGCACTATATCCCTAACCCTAACTATAACCCTAACTATTCTGAAAAACAAATATTTAGATGTATAAAAGTAAAATTTTATCATGTAATGATAATATGATGACAAGCCAAAATGTTATAAAAACAGATTGATACTATAAAACAAGCTGTATCACTTTGAGGCTCTCAGTTTTCATCAATATAAGGTCCTGACACTAAAGCTGCGGCTTTAAGTGATCTATTTTGAAACAGTTTTCAGTGTCTGACGCAATGCACAACAACACATCACGTGATTTTCACCGACTTCCGATCAATAGCCGCATGTCTCCTCTTCCTCACGAGGCTCTCGCTTCAGACTCCTTCAAGTGCAGGGCAACCTAATGCAGGGACAGTGGCAGATAGATGGAGAGTTTGACTTGGGTGGGTACACCTGTCACACCGTAATGCAGATGTCCTAAGGTGAGCTCATGGATGAAAGAAACCTCTCGTGGAGCAGAAAGGTTGCCGGTTAAACCAACATGGGGCGCTTACCCTGTGGTTTGTGCGCGTGCAGATGAGACGTAAAAAACAGAGGTCCTTACTCTCTGTGGTCATTAAAGATCTCTGGATATCTTCGAAAAGTTACAGTAGGTTTATCCTTATGCCTTGGCTAAATTGCACATCATGGCCCAGTCCATTTTGGCCCCCTATCTCTATTTGGTTATCTCTTGTATCTCTTCACCCCCTAAAAGCTAATGTGTGGTTCAATAAATAATAATGATAATAATTATTATGGTGGCATAATGGTAGCGCTGCTGCCTCGTAGTAAGGAGACCTGGGTTCGCTTCCCTGGTCCTCCCTGCGTGGAGTTTGCATGCTGTCCCCGTGTCTGCATGGGTTTTCTCCGGGTACTTTGGTTTCCTCCCACAGTCCAAAGACATGCAGGTTAGGTGCATTGGTGATTCTAAATTGTCCCGTGTGTGTGTGTGCGCCCTGCGGTGGGCTGGTGCCCTGCCCGGGGTTTGTTTCCTGCCTTGCGCTCTGTGTTGGCTGGGACTGGCTCCATTATTATTAAAAGTAAAAGCTCTCTTTGCCTGCTTGTACTTCTCTGTGCATGCTATGCATCTGTCCTTTTGAGCTGATCCTATGGCACTGAAATCCATTATTTATCTTTATGGATAAAAAACAAAACTGACCTGCGGCTAAGAAAACAGCAGAACAGCTTGTGTAAGTAGTGCATCTAGAAACTGTATTATTATGCTGGGAATTGTAGTGCCATGGAGCAGCCCTATTGGGTACTATAGGTGCCACCGGGGGCACTGTGGGGATTTATGATCCCTGATTTCAAGACTTCCGCTTAACACAGAAGTACTTCCAACGGTATATGCCCTAGCACTGGAGGAACTCCTGGGTCTTGGATTAAAGGAGTCCCTTTGCCTTGCCCAGGTGAGTTGGTGTCGGGTGGAAGTAGGACAAAGCTCACCTGGGAGGAGTAAAGGAATAAACAAAAGGAAAGAGAGAAAAGAATATTTGTGTTTATGTAATGTGTGAATAAATTTTATGTAAGATTGTGCTTTAATAAATCCTGTGTTTTAACCTTGACTTGTGTCCGTAAAGCTGTGTCTGGGGTGCTGCAACACCTCCAAAAGGTCAGTGTATATATGTTACGGACAAAACCCGAAGTTCCGCCAGTTCCCGAATTGGCCGGCCATTTCACATTTTGGCCGAGAGGTCTGGCCAAAATCCGAATTACTAGAAATGACCAGCATATATGCTACTTTGTTATATATATAACAACAGCAGCAATATAATATACAGAGATGGGCAAATGTAGGTTTACAGCTGTTCATATGGAAAAAGACATGCATGTTATGATTATTACAATAGCTTTATTAACTAAATAGCTTTATGAACTTTATTAACTCAAAAGAATGGCACAGTGCACTTAGGTACAATCTCGTAAGTGCTCCAATTGCTGGCCTACATTATGTACACATTCTTGTAGTCTACTTGCTATAATCAAACCAAATTTAATAGTAATAATAAGAAATAGACAAAGAATAAATAATATAATAATTAATAAATAAATAATACAAGAGTAAACTTTGTGGGGTGGCACGGTGGTGCAGTGGTAGCGCTGCTGCCTTGCAGTAAGGAGACCCGTCTGGGTTCGCTTCCTGGGTCCTCCCTGCGTGGAGTTTGCATGTTCTGCCCGTGTCTGCGTGGGTTTCCTCCCACAGCCCAAAGACATTCAGGTTAGGTGCATTGACGGTCCTAAAGGCCTTACTTATTCTATGTTAATTAATGTTGACTTACTTTTATTTTTTATTGTGTCTTCTATTTTTCTATTCTTCATTTTGTAAAGCACTTTGAGCTACATTTTTTTTTTGTATGAAAATGTGCTATATAAATAAACGTTGTTGTTGTTGTTGTTAAAGTGTCCCTAGTGCGTGCTTGGTGTGTGGGTGTGTATGTGTGCATGCCCTGCGGTGGGCTGACGCCCTGCCCGGGGTTTGTTCCTGCCTTGTACCCTGTGCTGGCTGGGATTGGCTCCAGCTGACCCCCGTGACCCTGTGTTAGGATATAGTGGGTTGGAGAATGACTGACTGACTGATAAACTTTGTGTTACGCGTACTCACAACTGTAAACCTACTTTTGCCCACCCCTGTATATTCCCCCAAGATAAGTTCCAGCCCGGGCTGCGACACAATAAACTGTGTTAAGCAAGTTTATTAATGGATGGCTGGACAGATAAAAGGCGTCATACGTGCTGCAGATGTGTGATCCCAAGTAAGCCACTTATCCTGACAATGCACAAAATACACAGATATTTATCAATGGTGCTATAAAATGAAGGTGCTATATAAATATTATTGATAGGAAAGGCATTTAACTGAAGTCGTGAATACAGATTCATTAGTAAGGCCAAAATTATAAATAACAAGTGCTTTTAACACAAAAACAACAAAAAATACGCGTGATAACGTATTGAATGTTAAACGAAAATTGGATTTTTTTGGAAGAGCATTGAGATAAAGTGTAAAAATATCACATCCTGATTACATTTTCTAAGAAGAAACATCACAAAAAGGTGCTTAATTTTTTTTTTTCTTTATCATTTCATGTTCCCTGATTTGGATGTTGACTGGATGAGTGACATGACTGAAATATATCTTTGTCTTCGACCTGAAAAGCCGCTGAAGCATCTCAAAGCATAAATATTTAAACTAGTTGAATACAGCAAAGCGGTTAAAAGGGTTTTACTGAAGCGTATCACACTATAAGTATAAGAATCAATATTTCTCTGGCTAAAAAATTGTGACAGCTGGTAAACAATTGTTGCCAACATTTATTCCCTATATTTATTTAACACTTAATTCAGTGCAGTTAGACTATCCTTACGGTATATGATGGATAGTTTACACCGCAGACGCAGCCTTTATTATCCTCAAATAATACACTTAGCATCATTCGATGACATGTTCATATTTTTTTGAAGTTCGAAATGTCTAGAAAGGACACAGAGCTGTTGGAGTCCTCGACCAAGTTTACTGATAATGGGGTTATATTTTCAGCCTTGTACAGCTGACAGGTGTTCATCCTTCACTGTGAAATAATCCGAGCTTACAGTGGGTGTCAGCGGAAGTGTATGAGGCCCTCGGTGATACTGATATCATGCTGGAGTGATTAATTAAATTGAAAGACAATTCCATCAGACTTCGGTTGGCTGTTTTCAAAGCTAACAGGTTTGCTGCAGTTACTGAAATGATTGCCTTGCTCAGTTATGGGCCGACTTTGTTCAGCAAAGCACCAGATTGCTTTGTATGAGAGTTGAGTCAAGAATTACCCAGACTTTTGTGATAGTTTTGTTTGGGTTGGCTGGACGGCTTTCCCCAAGCACATGTGGAAACACGGAGTGTCGGTGGTAACGGTGGTAAAGTTTCAACCTTGACCGCTCGGTTTCTAGGAATGAACAGAGCTGCTTGCTTTCCATTTGCACCAAAGAGCGGCAGCGAGCATTGATCTGCTTCTTCATGGCCAACATTGACCCAAAAGCTGAAATCCTCGTCGGTTCATCAGAATCACGGTACGGATTTGTTCAGTTCTGTCTTTGGTAATGGATTTGGAAGGGTTTCCCGCTATATATACTGCTCAAAAAAATTAAAAGAACCCTTTTTAATCCGAGCATAGAATCAAGTCAATGAAACTTCTGGGCTATTGATCTGGTCAGTGAAGTAGCAGAGGGTCTTGTTAATCAGTTTCAGCTCCTTTGGTGCACTAGAGGGGCAACAATGAGACGACCCCCAAAACAGGAATGAATGGTTTAACAGGCGGAGGGAGGCCGCTGACATTTTTCCCTCCTCATCGGTTTTGTCACTCGTTTTGCATTTGGCTACAGTCAGTGTTACTATTGGTAGCATGAGGCCATATCTGGACCTTACAGAGGTGGCACAAGTAGTCCAGCTTCTCCAGGATGGCACATCAATACGTGCCTCCCATTGCCAGAAGGTTTGCTGTGTCTCCCAGCACAGTCTCAAGGGCATGGAGGAGATTCCAGGAGACAGGCAGTTATTCCAGGAGAGCTGGACAGGACCCCTCGTAGAAGGTCCTTAACCCATCAGCAGGACCCACCGGTATCTGCTCCTTTGGTGTAAGGAGGAACAGGATGAGCACTGCCAGAGCCTACAAAATGACCTCCAGCAGGCAGGCCCCTGGTGTGAATGTCTCTGACCAAACAATCAGAAACAGATTTCATGAAGGTGGCATGAGGGCCCGACGTCCTCTAGTGGGCCCTGTGCTCACTTCTTGGCACCGTGGAGCTTGATTGACATTTGCCATGGAATACCAGAATTGGCAGGTCCACCACTGGTGCCCTGTGTTTTTCACAGATGAGAGCAGGTTCACTCTAAGTACATGTGACAGACATGAAAAGGTCTGGAGAAGCTGTGGAGAACGTTATGCTGGCTGTAACATCATTCAGCATGATCGGTTTGGTGGTGGGTCAGTGATGATATATCTGGGTAGGCATATCCATGGAGTAACGCACAGACCTCTACAGGCTAGGCAATGGCACCTTGACTGCCATTAGGAATCGGGATGAAATCCTTGGACCCATTGTCAGACCCTATGCTGGTGCAGTGGCTCCTGGGTTCCTCATAGTGCACAAAAATGCCCGGCCTCATGTGACGAGAGTATGCGGGCAGTTCTGGATGGATGAAGGAATTGATACCATTGACTGGCCCCCACGCTCACTCACCTGACCTCAATCCATTAGAACATTATGTATTATGTTTCAGTCCATCCGACACCTCAGACTGTCCAGGTGCTCAGTGATGCCCTGGAGTCCAGATATGGGAGGAGATCCCCCAGGACACCATTTGTCATCTCATTAGGAGCATGCATCCCCCCGACGTTATCAGGCATGAATGCAAGCACGTGGTGGGGGGGCATACAGATTACTGAGTACGATTTGGAGTTGCTGCAATGAAATTTCGGCAAAATGGACTCACCTACTGCATCATTTTTTCTCTTTCATTTTTGGGGTGTCTTTGAATTCAGCCCTGTGTAGGTTGATCATTTTCATTTCCATCAAATGATGTGGCTGCCATCCTTTCGTTCCTCACACATCACCGTCTCAGTCCATAGCAGTAGAGAAAGCCATCAGGATTTTTTTCCCCCATTGAGGTCTGATGTGTTTTGAAAGTGTTTTTTTTTTTGAGCTGTTTATATTTTTAAGTTACTATAATAATCATTTTTGTCTGTTAGTCTATACTCAATAATCCATAGTGACAAAGTGAATACATGTTTTCATAAAAGTGCAAACTTATTAAAATCAAGACTCCACACAGACAGCGAGCAGGGGTGGTTTTCTAGCTCAGAGTGCTGGTCCTATGAGGCTGCAGTGCTAACAACTACTCTATTGTGTCACCATCATTCATTTATTCAACAAAAGCAACAATTTATTTCTTGTATAGCCCAAAATCACTCAAGGAATGCCTCAATAGGTTAGAAATAAAAACTCTCAAAACAAGAAAGAACACTCAAAATTCATCCCATAAACGTTTTTCACATTTTCAATTTTTATTAAAAACACACCAAAAATTGGAATCTACCTAATTTTATATTTCACAGAATTATTTGTGGTGAAAAGAAACAGCCTTGACAGAGTCTAACAACCACAGGGAACAATCAGGAGTGGTCTCCCCGAGACTTACTTGTATACTCAGTGTGAAGAAAAGAGACCAGAAAGACAGATTAAGGGTTTGGGAACCATCCACATATACAGTGGAACCTCGGTTCACGACCATAATTCGTTGCAAAACTCTGGTCGTAAACTGATTTGGTCGTGAACCGAAGCAATTTCCCCCATAGGATTGTATGTAAATACAATTAATCTGTTCCAGACCATACGAACTGTATGTAAATATATATATTTTTTTAAGTTTTTAAGCACAAATATAGTTAATTAAACCATAGAATGCACAGTGTAATAGTAAACTAAATGTAAAAACATTGAATAACACTGAGAAAACCTTGAACAACAGAGAAAACTAACACTGCAATAGTTTGCGCTATAGCGCTACTAACCGCTGGCTAAAAGCACTTTTTTTTAATGAGTTTTAAGCACAGGGAAAAAAATGAACATTTGAAAAAATCCATAATTTAATAAACCATCAAGAAAAGTAACATTGCAACAATGCACGCTAAGCACCGATCGCTGGAAAAAGAAGTGAAAAAAAAATCAAGCCCAGTGCATTCTTTAACTGCCTTCCTACCTTAATGCGTCCAGCTCTCTCTCACGCTGCCTGTGTGTGCGTCTCTCTTGCTCTGCCTGTGTGTGTGCGCGTCTCTCTTGCTCTGCCTGTGTGTGTGCGCGTCTCTCTTGCTCTGCCTGTGTGTGT
>JANRMT010062841.1:15856780-15871693 GCA_026402145.1 Polypterus bichir lapradei
ATAGATAGATAGATAGATAGATAGATAGATAGATAGATAGATAGATAACACTTTGACACATAGGTGGAAATTAAAACTTTCACAACAGCTCTCTCTCTCTCTCTCTCTCTCTCTCTCTCTCTCTCTCTCTCTCTCTCTCTCTCTATATATATATATATATATATATATATATACTATAAATATTACAACAGACCATAACCCCTCCAAACACACACAAGACCTTCCCGCTTGGATACTCAAAGAGCTGCTGCTGTCAATAACAGGCTTATAAGATGGATTCGCTATTACAAACATTTTATGTTTCTCAGAATGAATAATTTGACTTATTTCTTTAGCTTTTCTTGGACTAATAATTTTACAGTTTGACTTATTTGTTTTAGTCTTGAGCTGAATTGATGTCGCCTTTTTGTAAGGCTTTAGAACGTCATAATGGACAGCAGACTGAAACATTTTGTTAAACAGCTGCTTGTATTTCCAATCGAGACGTGTCCATTGACATATTAAATCTTCTCATTTGTTTCAAAGCCCAGGATTTGCCTTCTGCTTTCGAAAATGGTCCATTAACAGAAAACAAAAGGAACATGGAGAATACCTTCAAAAAAAGTTCATTTGTGCTCAAGTGATCTGGAAAAGGTTAAGAGTTTTTAAACCTCCACTGACCTGCAAAGTCCAGGGTGCCCTGAATGGAAGTCGAAAGGGTAAGGGGAGTTACTTGATGAATAAACTGTTTTGTAATCCACAGAACAACTGGAGCGATCCATAAAGACATTAACACCGTGCTCTTTTTTTTTTTCCTCCAAGTCACTTCTGCTGCTTTAGGAGGTGCACAAAGACAATGGCTGTGTGACAAATTTAAGGAATCAATTTGCTGCAGATAATTGGGAGATGCAAACACCCGAGGAAGCAGTGTTTGTTGTGTGGTGAGAGGTCCGCGCCCCAGCTCCCCCTGGAGTGTGATGTGGTTTGTTTTGCTGACTAAACGGTTAAAGAGATATCCACTTAATGCTGTCAGTAGGTGTAGGAAATGGCAGGCGGGCCATTCTGCATGACCTCCCTGCAACCTCTCCCATTCAGAGGTCACGCAGTGGCTGTTACACTGTAAGCAGGGGGGCTGCCGGGATAAGTGGGAGAAAGAAAAATACAGCAGGAAAAAAAAAATCTCCGTTGTGCATTTAGGGGTAATTAGTTTAAATTTATAACATATGTGTTTGATGCCTGCCTCACCAATGTTGTGTTAAATGAAGACTTTAGCAGGGAGAATACGCTATGAGAAATTTAGCAAGAAGCAGTTTAATGAAGAAATATCTCAAATCACAGCAGTCAATTTAATACAATAAAGTTAAAAAATACATGCATGGTACTACATTCCGGTGCGTTTGGCATCTAATGTAAACTGATCTGAAAGTTGAAAGCATTTCACATTCTTTATTTACTTCATCCAAGAGTCTGTTATCATATTTTCATTAAAAATTTTTGAAACAATGAGTTATATTTAAAAACTAGGGGGCTTTGTCTCCTACTCGCTTCGGTCGGCAACCCCCCGGCCTGTGCTACACGCCAGCCACTTCACGTATGTGGATTTCACTTTCACCAAACAACAAATCTATTAATTCTCGCAGATCCGCCTCTTCATTGGGAAGAACCACAACTTTTCCCTGATGGCAACACAAATTAGGCGATCTACAAGTCTCCGACTTGTATATATATTCGATCTCTTTTCGCTGTTCCATTATTTCACTGAGTAATAATTTCCATTTGTTAGCGCTAATGCGATTTTTACTATCATTTTTTTGAGACTTTTGAATTTTAGTACTTTCATTATCTCTAACCTGCTCTGCATGTGTATCGCGCCAATGTTTTTGAATTCTTTATGACGTTCTACTTTGTCATCTACTCTTTGTCTTTTAGTTCCAGCCCTGGGCGTGGTTAAATCTCTTGGCACAAAGTCTCATCTCGCGGGAAGTTAAAGTATTTCTCTGAAAAAGTCACGTCTCGTCACAGGCTAAAAAGTCTTGTCTCATCCCAGGATTTTTTTATTATAATAGAGAGATAACGATAATAGAATGCAATTATATAAGTTAGTAGAGTACATTAAATACTCCACAGAGGTCCGAACCTTTAAAATGGAGTGAAAAACAGAGCATGAAGAGGCCTGTGCTGGAAGCATAGCTTTTATACACTGAAGATTGCAATTCAAGTGATGTGACAGTGGCATCGACTGAGGGCTGTTAGTGGTGGAGTGTCTGTGACTAACTGTTGTTCATTTAACTTAAACATAACATTTTTTTTTGGATTTTATTAAAATCAAACAACATTCCATACAAATAAGTCAAGTTTTACAAAAATACATTTGAAACAAATCAACCCCCACCTATGACAAAGAGAGCTAGGCCAGCACAATAAAACTTTAAGCTAGTAAAAATAAGTTTTCATTTTCATGCAAACAATGTAGCTCAAAGTGCTTTACATGATGAAGAAAGAGAAACTAAATAAGAATAAACAGACAAAAAAATAAGAATTAAAATCAACAGTGAAGTAAAGGCAATTTCAGTTTGTCCTTTTCCACTTTAAGCCCCTCAGTGAGCCCACCAAACACAGCTGTTAACGGATTAGGAGGGATTGGAACACCAAGGGCTGTCTGAAAGGCATGTAAAGATTTTGGTCCAGAATGATGTTCATTTGGTGCAGGCCCAGAACATGGAGCCCAGTGAGGCTGGAGCTCGATTGCAATGTTCACAGGTTGGATCTTGACATGGAAACATTTTGGACAATTTTAAGCGAGAGAAATATGCTCTTAAACATAACATTTTTGAAAGTACACGTCAAATACCATTACGACGAAAATCGTTACAACGAAATTTTCATCACGACGAAGTACTTTTACAGTCCCAACAGTTTCCCCATATAAAAATCTCGTTGTATGCACAAAGCATGCAATTATTCAACTCAAAATTATATATCGAGCACATCTGTCTCACTTGAAATTGTCCAAAATGTTTCCAGGGCGCGATCCAACCTGCGAACATTGCAATCGAGCTCTAGCCTCACTGGGTCACATGTTTTGGGCCTGCACCAAATTAACATCATTCTGGACAAAGATTTTTAAGTGCCTTTCAGACAGCCTTGGTGTCACAATTCCTCCGAATTCATTAACAGTTGTGTTTGGAGGACTCTCAGATGGGCTTAAAGTGGGGAAGGACAAACAAACTGTGA
This sequence comes from Polypterus bichir lapradei, assembly GCA_026402145.1. Lineage (NCBI taxonomy): Eukaryota > Metazoa > Chordata > Cladistia > Polypteriformes > Polypteridae > Polypterus > Polypterus bichir. The sequence goes on from JANRMT010062841.1 coordinate 15,859,994, forward strand.
TTGCCTTCACTACACTATTGGCATGCAGACCTATTTTGCTAAACTGGAAGAATCCTAACTGATGTTATATTTTATTTGAAACTGGAAAAAATCAAAGTCTCACTTAGAAGATCTGTGCAGAACTTTTTCAAAACCTGGCAAGATCTAATCAATAACATTTTAGAATAAGCTCTTAAAGCACTGAGGAAGTAGATTCTCTCCCCATTTCTTTTTCTTCTCCATTTATGTGTATCTGCCTAATAAACTCATCAATTTATTCATTTTTACTATTTTTAGGTTTTAGTCCATTGGCAATTCTCTCTTTCTCAGAGGTGGGGGTTGATTTGTTTTCTATCCTATTTGTTTTGTAAAAATTGATCTATTTGTATGGGATGATTACAATAAAATCAATATCATTTAAAAAAAAAATTCATTACTACGAAAAACATTCAGCAGATACTTTCATTTTTTAAAGACCTTGAAATACCTGAATGAATCATCCATTGAGCAGTTAGTTAGGCGGAGTGGTGGCTCTGAGGCTAGGGATCCTCGCTGGCAGTCGGAAGGTTGCCGGTTTGAATCCCATAAATGCCAAAAGGGGCTCTGCTCTGTTGGGCCCTTCAGCAAGGCCCTTAGCCTGCAATTGCTGAGCGTTTTGAGTAGCGTGAAAAGTGCTATATAAATGCAAAAAAATAATAATAATTAGTTCTGTGGTCACAACTCAGTTGTGCACAACAATCCCCAAACAAACATTGTCAATTTTTCTCTTTCATCGAACTTTCCTCATACTCTTTTTTTTTTTTTTTGCTGTGTTTGTTTTCTGCGGTTTTCATTGATACCTCTTGCTTATTGCTCATCAACATTTGAAAAACATCCATTGGAATTTAACTCATCGTCACACTCCTTTAGAAATGGCAGACACGAGAAAATAACAACAGTTCACATTAGGAAAAAAACTTAAATTTTTGCTGCTCTTGATTCCCAATAAAAAGAAAAAAGACATCCTAGTGAATTCAGAATTTTGCCATCGACACTGTCAACTTTCTTGAAAGGCCGAGCAAAAATAGAAGAAAAATCTTGGGTTGCAAACCTTGGGCCTCAGTGCAAACGTATGCGAACTATTATATTATATTATATTATATTATATTATATTATATTATATAGTATGCAAACTATTATATTATATCACCTTCTGATCTACTGGCGCCCTGTACAGGGGATTGTTCTTGCCTTGCACCCTGAGCTTGTTGGGTTAGGCTTCAACTTCCTGGTGACACTGCAGAAAATATGTTGGGTTTGGGAAATGAATTAATATAATATAATATAATATAATATAATATAAGGAGAAGTGTATGTGTCCGTGTATCTGTGTGTCCTTCCAGTTGCCAGTTTTTGGAAGAATGAATTTAAACATAGGCACTAGTAGAAGGAGGGTAAAAAAATGTATATATAATAATTAAAATATCAAATAAGGAAATTAGTCTTATCAGACTTTACTGTTCCCTGACGTTATACACTATCAACAGCAGCATCAACAGCCCAAATATAACTAGGCTAGAGTGGCCGAACAAGGCCGTTCAATGAACAACACTGGGAGGAAGCAGTGAAAATAGGCACCACAAGCAAAAGTGATCAGGAGCGTATAATTATACCAGGCCAAATGGATTATGCATATATCAAATAAAAAACATGAGATTTCAACCCATCTTAGTATAATATAATACTTAAGTAGCAATTACAAGTTGCATCATTCTTGGTATGGCATCACTGATGAGTCAACAACAGTATGAGTTGGCATTCCACCATATAAATAAACAGCTTCAGTGCCAGCTGCAGAGGAGGCTATAAAAAATAGCAGACCTGCCAAAGTCACAAATATATTCCTACTAATGCAGAAACAACAAATCATCCTTTTAAGGGATAGCAAGGTACCAAAAAGAGCAACATAAAAATCAAGAACCCATTGCCTTGGCGCAAGCAAGCACGGCCACAGTTATACACACTTTCTGTTTATCAGGATTTGAAGCTGCAATATATATATATATATATATATATATATATATATATATATATATATAAGTACAGGCCAAAAGTTTAGACACACCTCCTCATTCAATGCATTTTCTTTATTTTCATGACCATTTACAGCACTCCATCACTCTCCTTCTTGGTCAAATAGCCCTTACACAGCCTGGAGGTGTGTTTGGGGTCATTGTCCTGTTGAAAAATAAATGATCGTCCAACTAACCTGACTTCTGCACAACACAACTGCTGGTCCCAACCCCATTGATAAAGCAAGAAATTCCACTAAATAACCCTGATAAGGCACACCTGTGAAGTGAAAACCATTTCAGGTGACTACCTGTTGAAGCTCATCGAGAGAATGCCAAGAGTGTGCAAAGCAGTAATCAGAGCAAAGGGTGGCTATTTTGAAGAAACTAGAATAGAAAACATGTTTTCAGTTATTTCACCTTTTTTTGTTAAGTACATAACTCCACATGTGTTCATTCATAGTTTTGATGCCTTCAGTCATGAAAATAAAGAAAACACATTGAATGAGGAGGTGTGTCCAAACTTTTGGCCTGTACTGTATATATATATATATATATATATATATATATATATGTTTTCATTCCTGTAAGTTTTTAGTTAATTATGTTTTTATTTGGTGTCTTTTATGTGGAGATAGTTCCTTCAAGCAAAAGCATTTATAATCTTTATATTTCTTTTTATTTCCTTTTACATATTCGTGGAGCACTTTAAGCATAGAAAAGGCATGTAGATGGTGGTTAGTGAAAAAATGTATCCTCCATAGCTTTTCCATGTAACAAAGGTTTCCTGCTGGCCCAATCCTAAAATCATTTGATAAGTTTTACACCAAAAACTTTCGTAACTGTAGCTGCATTATCCATATACTAGATAGTATATGATGAGATGTGTGATGCAACTGTGTTATACAGAATATCTCAGTCTTTATAGGCGGATCTCTCCATGCCTTAGTCAGCATTTTCCATTAAGAACTGAATCATTTGTATGCCATTTAATTGAGGGTAGCTGCTAGGAAACAAGGGGATGGGGGACGGCCTCCCGTCTAGTGAGATTATCCTGTGGAGAAAACAGCAATGTGCAGAATGGGACATTTTCATTTGTCTTCATGTGGGGAACATGCAGCGTGTCACATTTAAAAAAAAAACTCACTGCGCACCCTGTGGTTATGTGAACAAGATGCACAAACAAAACCAATTTTACTCGTCTGCGACAGATTACCTGCCTTACAAAGCTGTAGGAAAGAACACAGTTTAAAAAACAAAAGTCTGATTGAGACATTAGGGAGGAATATGCCTTATTACCCATCCACTAAAAAATACTTTAGAAATGTGCAAGAACTCTTTTTAGTGAAATTCTGCTAAACAAATTTTTCTGTCAGTTTGGCAAAATTGTATATGAATTGAAACTTGACTGTTTCGCTCATCCCTACTTTTTAGCTTTTCACAGACAAACTGTGAAAAAAAAATGGATTACTGGTGAAATGTATCAGGTCAGGTCAGGATTGTACCCTTCATACGATGAAAAACCTTGCAATCCTGGTCGGCAACCCCCCTCAGGTAGACACATGGTGCAGTCCCACCTTCTGGAAATGACCCTTTATCTACCATTGGCTTGGTCCAGCCACTTGGGTCCTCAGCAATGAGGATCCTGCGAGCCGGATCACCCTCAGGGAAATTTACATTAGAATTAGAAATTTTACATCGGATCACTGTAGATGAGAACAGGCCATTCAGCCCAACAAAGCCTATCTACTCATTTCTTCCAAAAAAACATCAAGTCGAGTTTTGAAAGTCCCTAACATCTTACTGTCTACCACACTACTTGGTAGCTTATTCCAAGTGTCTCTCGTTCTTTGTGTAAAGAAAAACTTCCTGATGTGTTTGTGAGAAATTTACCCTTCACAAGTTTCCGTGTTCCTGTTGACATCATTTTAAAGTCACAGTCTTAACCCACTGTACTGATTCCCTTCATAATTTTAAATACTTCACTCACATCACCTCTTAATCTTCTTTTGCTTAAACTGTAAAGGCTCAGCTCTTTTAATCTTTCCTCATAACTCATCCCCTTTAGCCCTGGAATCAGCCTAGTCGCTCTTCTCTGGACCTTTTCTAGTGCTACATGTCCGTAGTGCCGTAACTGACGCTCCCTCACAATGCAAGTAATGTGCCAAAGTCAAACCAGCGGTACCCAAGCATTCTCCGAAAAGACACAGTACAAAAGGATTCCAGTCTTCGTTTCAGGTCACTGGATAGCGTCCATGTCTCGCAACCATATAACAAAACAGGAAGCACCAGGACTCTAAAGATTTTAACCGTAGTCCTTTTGCAGAGATATTGGGAGCGCCTCACACCCTTTTCCAGCGACCTCATGACCCCCATGCTCTCCCAATCCATCTACTGACCTCATAGGAAGAGTCACCAGAGCCATGAATGTCACTGTTAAGGTCACTAAACCTCTCGACGAGGTCGACACTCTCTCTGCAGACAGACACACTGCTGATGGTTGTGCCCAATAAGTCATTAAAGGCCTGGATCTTGACCACCACTCCGCCATAGTATTATTATTCCGTGTTTGTTTCCTCTCGCATGATATCTTTGTGGTTTTAGCTGGTAAATGCAGGCTACAACAAGAAGCAAAAGTGATTTACCCTAACACCTTTCTAAGGATGTGTGCAGTGCCCATTAGAAATATATCATTATGATTATTATTATTATTATACAGTGAAGCTTTGGCATTAGTGTTAGAAAACTACAAAACGTCATGAGATTTTTCAAAGAAAAATAGAAAAAGCTTTCATGAGTGCCAGCTTTGTGGCTCAGGGCACCATAAAATCGTGACATCATTCTCAAAAGTGAACTCTTACTTGTCATGTCCTACTCTAAGGGAGGACAAATTCTAAATCCTAGTCAAAGTCTGAGTGCTGTTTTTAGGAATAATTCTGAGATGCTTGATAAATTCCGTGTTTCCCCGAAAATAAGACCTACTCCGAAAATAAGCCCTAACATGATTTTCAGGCTGCTCTGTAATATAAGCCATACCCCAAAAATAAACCCTAGTCAAAATCTTCAGCTGAAAAGTAAGGCGCCTAAGGACAGGTTTATACTTCACGCGATGTGACACGTGTGCCCAAAACATCCATTAAATTCCGAGGACACCTTGCCACAATATCTCGAAAAAAGGATGTTTAACGATTACATCCATAAATTTGGGGATGTGCCCATTCCAGCAGCATCAGCACAAGACAGAAACAAAATCTCTGGACGGGGCATCAGCACATCACACGGTGAATACAAACACTCACGTACACTGCCGTCATTTTAGTGTCACCAAATCTGCATATCTTTGGAATGAAACCAGTGCCCACTGTGGAAACCCAGCAGGAAAACATGCAAACTCCAGGCAGGGATCACAAGGGATGTGACTCCCTGCGAGACAGCAGTGCTACCGCTCTGCCACCGTGCCACCCCATGTGTGTAACTATTAACAGTATTCATTATTGAAACAAAGTTATCGATTTATCTGTAAAATGTAACATACATATTTTAATGCATTTCATCATGAAAGTGATATCAAGTACGAATCTAACAATTCTAACTGTGCAGAGAGCTGGAATATTATAAATGTAATGTGTTTGTTCTGTGTGGCGATGCTGCTTGCCGCTGCTGTCAGGTCAGGAGGAAGCCCCAGAAGCAGGTAGCGAGTTAACAACTGGGTCGCTTTTAAGATGACGTTTACAACGACCTACTTTAATGATAAATTACAGGGTTAAAGTGATTAATTTCCACTTTAATCACAAAATAGACCTTTTATTTATTTTTCTCTGTGGCTCAAATACGCCGCTGTACATTTTGATGGTATTGTGAAGGTGCAAAAAAGACGGCGCAGAAGATGGTATGTGAGACTTTTAAAATGTATCGCATCATTACTTTGGGGAATATGCGATGCTTGAACATAAAAGCAACATGAATACATTTGCATGTCGGCATTTTGCTTCACAACGTTGAACCATTCATCAAACATCGAAGCACGCACCTCGATCCTGGAGGATCCTAAAAGCAGCTGGAGTAGCAAGAGATTCAGGCTGGACTTCAGGGTTTGAATGTGAAGAGTTATGACGATATTCCAGAAGAAGATGACATGACTGTATTTGGATAAATGTTGTGAGGGATTGCCGGCCGTGTATCCCAGCCAACAGCCCCAAACCGCCAGATGGAGCCATCCCTGCAACATGGAAGGGCCCCGAATTCCAGCAGGGCATCATGGAACTTGGAGTTTTTCACCACAGCCTTGCTGGATACCCTGGGGGCCACTGGAGGATGCTGCAGGGAGGCCCAGGGACTTATACTTTCCCTATAACCCGGAAGTATTTCACAATCGTAGAAACGGAAGAAATGATATACTTCCGGGCTGAAGAAAAGAGAAGATTACCCGACCCGGAAGTGTTGGATAATCACATGGACTGAGGGCTCAGAAACACTTCCGGGTCGAGGAGTATAAAGGACTGTGGGAGATCTCAGACAGACGAGCTGAGTTGGGAGGCAGGGTGGCTAAGCATCTGGGAGTTTGGAGGATTGGTAATTGTGTATTTGTTTATTGAGAATTGTGGAGAAGAGCGTGCTTTGTGCACTTTATTATTATAATAAATAATTGCTTGGACTTTTTATCTGGTGTCTGACGTGGTGTCTGAGGGTACAAGGGTGCGAGGAAACCCTTATCTGTCACAATGTATATTGTTGTACATGAATAAATACTGTATAAGATATCCCCTGAATTGGAGCAAAAATTAATATAAGACCCGGTCTTATTTTCAGGGAAACACGGTATGAGCAGAGGTCTCTGAAGCCATTCAGTGCACTGCAGTGCTCACCTCTCCTCAGTCGTGCCACCCAAAAAATAGCTGATGACTCTAACTTGGTGCATGCTTGTCAGAGTCTTCTGATAGACTAGCAGGCCCACCCAAGGTTACTGTAGTTTATGCTGCCTAAACAGGGCCCACTTCCCCATAACTCATGTCCTGTTAGTGTACAGTATGTATGGAATAATGAATAGATGCTTAGTGACATAAATAAGGCATAATGGAACAATTAGAGCATTTTTTTATTTGGCAGATTGGCTTAGCAAACAAGAATTTAACTTTGATTAATGGAGGGGTTTTAGGCAAAGGGCTTTCTCAGCGAGAAGTCTGGAAAGTCAAGCAGAAGGAAAATATGCAGGCTTCCGCCATAACCTAAAACTACAAGAGAGAGGGGTTAGGAGCAGGCGCTGATACAGCGCATTGCCGCATCCACCACATGACAAATCAACTCAGGATCCGCAGATTAGGACCCGAGTGACTCCATGCAATGGGTGACATCACACTAGTTCAGATAGAATGGAACCAGGGTGAGGTTTTTGTATGGTGGCAGGAGTGCCAATTCTGCCATCAAGCCCCCAGATTTTTCTCTGCAGGATGGAGGGCCTACATTCAGGGATGGATGAAGATTAACACCATACCCAGGATGGAAAACTACAAGGCATTGTCAAAAAGGCTGAATTTAATTCAAGGTGGCAGCTATCCAGAGCACCACTCTGTCGCAGATCCCACTCAGGCACATACTCTCTAAGGAACTAGCACTCTGTGCCATATGCATGTCTGAGACGTAGCAGGAACACCCACACAGGCAAAGGAGGAATGTGCAAATTCTACATGCAGTCATATGAAAACGTTTGTGAACCCCTCTCAGCCTGGATAATAATTTACTATCCTTTCAACAAAAAAGATAACGGTGGTATGTCTTTCATTTCCTAGGAACATCGGAGATTTTTAGTGACGCAGTATTTAGTTGTATGAAATGAAATCAAATGTGAAAAACTGGCTGTGCACAAATGTGGGTCCCCTTGTCATTTTGCTGATTTGAATGCATGTCACTGCTCAATGCTGATTACTGGCAACACCAAATTGGTTGGATGAGCTTGTTAATCCTTGAACTTCATAGACAGGTGTGTCCAATCATAAGAAAAGGTATTTAAGGTGGTCAATGGCAAGTTGTGCTTCCCTTTGACTCTCCTATTAAGAGTGACAGACAGCATGGGATCCTCAAAGCAACTCTCAAAAGATCTGAAAACAAAGATTGTTCAGTCTCATTGTTTAGGGAAAGGCTACAAAAAGCTGTCTTAGAGGTTTAAACTGTCAGTTTCAACTGTAAGGAATGGAATCAGGAAATGGAAGGCCACAGGCACAGTTGCTGTTAAACCAAACCAGCAGGTCTGGCAGGCCAAAGAAAATACAGGAGCGGCATATGATCAAGATTGTGAGAATGGATACAGACAACCCACAGATCACCGCCAAAGACCTGCAAGAACATCTCGCTGCAGATGGTGTATCTGTACATCATTCTACAATTCAGCGCAATTTGAACAAAGAACAACTGTATGGAAGGGTGAGGAGAAAGAAGCCCTTTCTGCACTCACACCACAAACAGAGTCGCTTGTTGTATGCAAATGCTCATTTAGACAAGCCAGATTCATTTTGGAACAAAGGGCTTTGGACTGATGAGACAAAAATGGAGTTATCTGGCTGGTCATAACAAAAATCTCTTTGCATGGCGGAAGAAGAACACCGCATTCCAAGAAAAACACCGGCTACCTACTGTCAAGTTTAGTGGAGGTTCCATCATGCTGTGGGGCTGTGTGGCTAGTTCAGGGACTGGGGCCCTCGTTAAAGTCGAGGGTCGGGTGAATTCAACCCAATATCAACAAATTCTTCAAGATAATGTTCAAGCATCAGTCACAAAGTTGAAGTTACGCAGGGGTTGGATATTCCATCAAGACAACGACCCAAAACACAGTTTGAAACCTACAAAGGCATTCATGCAGAGGGAGAAGTACAATGTTCTGGAATGGCCGTCACAGTCCCCTGACTTGAATGTCATCGAAAATCTATGGGATGATTTGAAGCAGGCTGTCCATGCTCGGCAGCCATCAAATTTAACTGAACTGGAGAGATTTTGTAGGGAAGAATGGTCAGAAATACCTCCATCCAGAGTCCAGACACTCATCCAAGGCTATAGGAGGCGTCTAGAGGCTGTTAGATTTACAAAAGGAGGCTCAACTAAGGATTGATGTCATATCTCTGTTGGGGTGCCCAAATTTATGCTCCTGTCCATTTTTGTTATGATACATATTGCATATTTTCTGTTAATCCAATAAACTTAATGTCACTGCTGAAATACGACTGTTTCCATAAGGCATGTCATATGTTAAAAGGAAGTTGCTACTTTGAAAGCTCAGCCGATGAAAAACAAAAATCCAAAGAATTAAGAGGGTTTCCCAAACATTTCTCATATGACTGTAGACAGTGACTGTGAGATTCACATGTAAAGCACTGCATCTGTGAGGCAACAGCACTGACCACTGTGTCACCATGCTGAACACTATGAGTTAAGGAGAGTAAAATTTTTATTCCACTAATTTCATATCCTGCTCGTTCCATTATAATGTAATAGAAAATTAAAGAAGAAGAAGAAGAATATTTCTGTTTATCCTGATTTCCATTCTGCCTTTCAAATATTGACTAATTAGTGGGTCTGACACTGAAGCAGTTGCAGCCTTTCATCATTTAGTTTCGTTTGCCCGGGTGTCTGTTTTGCTTATTTTTTAATTGTCACTATTAGGATACAATGATGGGAGCAGACTACACAGAAAAAGAGAAAAATAATAGGAAAACAAAAAAAAGAATCAAGCATTTAAAGGTATGATGAAAAAAATATACTGTATTTCTAAATGTCGTATAATGTAAAAGTCATACTGCTATGCTTTTCTGAATGCAGAATAAAAGAAATGAAAAAAGAGAACAGCTAACGAAATAAGATCAATTATTCTCATTTATTATTACTTAATGTGAATCTGGTTGGAACAAAAACCTGCAGCCACAGAGGGTCCCCAGGACCAAGCTGGGGATCCACAGCTCTAAGAAGACAAGAAAGAAAATCCTTAAATAAAAACATTGTAAAGAAAAAAAATGGAGGAAATCTCAGGAAAAGATAATCAGAGGGAGACCCCCTTCCAGGTAGGTTTGGCATGCAATGGGAGTCAAAAACTGGAGAAAATACAGGGTGGTCCAGATCTAATTATGCAGATCCAGATTGTCTGGATGACTTTGATTTATGCGGGGACGATTCCAGTTCGGCACAAAGACGATTCTTCATGTCGCCAGTTCGCACACTTCTCGATCTCAACTTAACAAGTTATAGTGTAATGAAAATTGTATAATTAGATCTGGACCACCCTATACAACACCCAAAACAGAGCACAAATCATCCTCTTCACAGAGCTTGATGGCCGATCTGTCCTTGTCACCTCAGAAGTGCAGCATGATGCTACAAACTCCTTTTTTTTGCTGCATGGTACTCCACACCAGGTTCACCAGGTGCACAATGCTCCTGACCAGACCACCGGGACAACTTTCAAGGCAAAATGCAAGAATAGATGATACCACTCACTAAATTCAGAACTACGTGATGGTGTGGGTTCTGCTTCGTGCTCCCTCTTCCTTTTTGGGAGGCTCTCGAACCCAACACCATCGAAAATGTAACCGGATGAACTGGCAGATGGGGACAAATCACACTTGTAGCAAGAGGATGGTGTAAAATGTGCGAGTGCTTTTATTAAGAACAAAAACCAAACAGTGTTCAAAAAGAAAATGCAGTATTTCCAATAATAACAAAATCTATAAAAGGATAAAAACCCCAATGTTTAAAACAAAACTAAAAACCAGCAACAGTCATTGGGGCAAGCGAGCCTAGCACAACTCCTTCCATGTCTCCCCAGCTCAGCCATCGCTCACTCAACTAGAGAGACTTCAGCAGCCGCGGTCCTCTCACTACCGACCCCCGTCTTGGCTGCCTCTGCCAGACCTCTCGAGGTCGGTTGTCCTCTCGCCCTCCTTTTCACACACGCAGTCATCCCTCGGATTCCAGGAGAGGACACCACCTTAATCGTTACTCACTCTGTAACACATTCAGACATTCAGTGGCCGAGATCCATGCCTCGAGTGCCGATCCCTCACCTGACCGCGCCGACCTCTCTTTCTTCAGCCGGCTGGCTCGTCCACTTGCACTGCCCGATGCTGCACTCTCGCTCCACAAGCTTTTTCCTTTCCTTTCGTTTTCCTTCTTTCTCGTTTCTGTGCATCTTTCGTCTCCTTTTTCGTTTCCCCACCGGCCCATACTTATATTGCTCCGTGGGCGCAGCGTCTCAATCTCGCACCGCAGGAAGCAGATGAAGCAATCGGGAAAGATCGCACCCGCACGTGCAGGAGTCACCCCGATTACCTCATCCACTCCCCGCAGCTGCACAAGCGCTCCAACAGAGACTGACACGACCGATGGATTATTTAAAATATCAGCCATTCTTTCTGAGCCACGGACCCGTTATACCACAAGCTATCCCATACAGGGATACAAATTTCTTCAAATACATCAAAAACAAAGTAGAAACAAAAGAAATATGGCGATGCGCATCAAAGTACGAGGGATATCCAGAAAAAAAGGTTACAAGTGCCCTGGAGGGTGCAGGGAATTTTTTTTTTCAAAGGTTGGCATACCTGCGTGTAGGGGGGTCCTAACGGTCAAAATAAGCCCGGGACCGCGTCAGTCAGTTGTGAAATGTCATCACAGCAGGCGAGTTCGTCAA
>JANRMT010062841.1:15898019-15909473 GCA_026402145.1 Polypterus bichir lapradei
ACTGTCACCTATAGGCCTGTTATTGACAGCAGCAGCTCTTTTGTTATCCAGTTAGGAGTTTATGGGTGCATTTGGGAGACGGTTGTGGTTTATTATAACATTTATATTTTTCTTGAGCTTCTATAACTAAGCATTTCGCTACAATTTGCACTGTGTGTATTATTGTATGTGACAAATAAAATCTGATTAGATTTGATTCCATTTTGATAACTGGATTGCTTAAGGCACATCCGACTAAGACATTCTGTGACAAAAACGGTGAAACATGACCCTTTGACAAAGTTAGCCATGAAGACTAAGATAAGAGTCAACCTGATCAAGAGACTGGTATGTATTAGCACTAGCATCAATTCAAAATTCTTCATCTGTGTTCCTTGCACTGTCCATAGCCAGGCACTATGTAACAGTTGCCACTCATGTGGGCATAGGGGGCAGCTTAAGGGCTCTGGTGATTGTAATTTCCCACCGCTTCAGGAGTTGCTGCTGTATCCTAATGCGTTTTCCCTTCCTCCCTCTGCAGACTGGAAGATTGACAGCTATAACACCACTGATGTCACTTCCGGTGTTCATCCACCTGGACCCGCTTCTTTCTTCTAGAAAGGAGTTAGGACCGGAAGATCCGCCATTTTGAAGCAGTTCATTTTGAGAACTCTTCTCTGAAAAGATATCTCTACAATTATTGCATTTTTTTCTTGTTATTTTTAGATTCGCCAGGATGGTGCTCCAACTCTTTATAGTGACCTGTCTAATCTCTTGCACTGTATGAAATAGAATAGAGTTGGGCATTCAATCATTTCTAGTCATATTAAAGCTAAAAAATAAAAAGAAGAAGAATGATGCGAATATGGCCCTCATTGGTGAGAAGTAGCAGTGACATCAGAAGACATGACACTCACAATGGTGTTAGTAACTCTGATGATAAAAGTAGGAAGGAAGATTACTGATGATGCAGTGCCAATCATAAGCATGGCGCTTGGCAATGGGCAAGAAGCTAGTTTGCTTGCATTTAATTAACTAATCAGCTGCACAGTGTCACGCATGCATGTCTGTGGATCACCTTCCAAGCTCATCCCAGGTATGTGTTACCACCCCAGGCTGAGAGGGGGCACTGACACTAACTGTCTTGTCATTTTCTTTCTCCACTGTCTTGAGAAATAACCGAGGAAGGCTACTGTCCCCACCCCTTCTGGTCCTGGAGCTTCAAAGAGATGACCACCTGGAAGGAGGAATTAATAATCACAGAGACGACCATCTAACGAGAGGAGCTTCAAGTCTAAGGACACATTGGCAGAGTCAAAACGTTTTGATGCCACTTAGCTACATGGCACTTACCTTTGTTATCTTTGCCCATGCCATCGATTATTGTTTTGTTTTGGACTGTATTAGTAAATGAGGAGGGCCTTATAGGCACCCCAAAATATTCTAGCATTGTTGACTCTTCTTCACTCGGGCAACCATAACAGTTAATAAATTATAGCAGAACTATTGGAATAAAAATATTTAACATATATACAATGTAGTATGTAAAATAGGACTTTATATCAAATGGCAAACTACTAGCAGAGATCGGAAGGTGAAATATTTAAAATGAATAGTGTCAGTAATTGAAATTCTGGCACTGTATACTGGAAGGTCTCAGTTCAACAAAAGCAAAATATTCCAGTATATGTTTTCACTGTGAGAAAAAAAGTATTCTTGTTTATTGGGGAAATAACAAAATCTTGAGTCAATACGATATAAGCACCTGAGATGAAAAGAAAACTCAATTCAAATGGTTTACTTGAGTATTCTGTTCAGCCTTGGCTTCTAATGCAGGAGACAGATGCCGTAGTGTCATACAAGTTTCAGGGAGAACAAAACAGAAAATACAGGGAATCAGTGATCTAAGGTATGAGGATAAACTAAAATAACTAAATCTCTTTTGTCTAGAAAAAGAAGGGTATGCTATGATTTGACAGAAACTTTCAAAATTCTAAAGGGAATTAATAAAGAAGATCCTGGGCTCTGCTTTGATGTTAATATAGAGAACAGGATCAGGGGTCATGAGTGCAGCAGAAGAAAATGCAGATTTAAAGTGCAGAGCAGGTGATATATTTTTTTTCTTCTGACAAAGAGTTATAAATATATGGAATAGTTTGCCCGGAGAAGCAAAGGCACTTGAAGCACCGCAGACTCAGCAGTAGCATTATTAAGAATAGAAATTATTTTTAGGGGTTTTCTTCAAGCTTCTCTAGAGACCAAATTCAAAAATGATAAGCAAACAAGTCATTCTTTAACCTGCCTTATGCAACTCTGGGTTACAGGGGGCTGCAGTCTATCCCAGTAGCATTACATGCAAAGCAGCAGGGCCCATACACTCACGTACACAACACATTGGGTCTATTTAGAATGAAAGAATTGATTGATTAGTGCCATATAGATGAAAGAACTACTGACAACTATTAGCACAAAACTAGAACAAAGATGATTACAATTATATGGAAGAGGCATTGGTAAGGCCAGCAGGGAGCACTGACCCTTGTGGTCTCCATGTGGATCCCGATGCCCCAGTGCAGTGATGGGGACACTCTGCTGTAAAAATGGCGCTGTCCTTTGGATGAGATGTAAAATCAAAGTCCTGACTCTCTGTGGGCATAAAGGATAACTGGGTATTCTCTGTGAAGAACAGGGTGCCCCCCATGGCCTAGTTTTTGGGCCCACTAATCACCCTCTGTCTCTAATTGGCTATCCTTCTCGCCCCGTCACCTCCTATTAGCTGATGTATTGTGAGCACACTGGAGCAAAAATGGCTGCTGGTGCAGAAATGGCTGCTGTCTCATCCAGTTGGATGCTACACATTAGTAGTGGTTTAACTGGCTCCCCATACAGTATGAAAGTAGGTAATTATTGGTATTATTATTAAATGGTCAAAAATAAATAAATAAATTAATCAAGATGCCATTAAAGGAAAAGTTGATGTAAGAACATTAGGAGATGAGAAAATTTGTGATGAGAACAAACCATTCAACCCAAGAAAGGTGTCTATCCTATTCACCTACACCAGGGGTGTCCAGCTCTGGTCCTGGGGGGCCGGAGTGGCTGCAGGTTTTCATCTGATCGTCTTCTTAATTGGTGAGCAGTTTTTGCTGCTAATGAACTTCTTCTGCTTCATTTTTAATTAAGTTGACTCAGACCTCTTTGTTGCCTCTTGTTCCTTATGTGGCAGCCATGAATATAATGAGAGGTTAAACGAGCCGCCACATGACCAGCTCACCTGTGCCCATCACGCAATAACAGAAAATAAAGAAAGGTGAAGGTCTCAGTAAGGATGATCTGCTCAGGTCACCAAAACATTTTGACGGTGCTCTTAGAAAAAACAGAAAAAGAAACAATTAAGGGGTCCGAGTCTTCAAGAGCAAATCAATTAAAGTTAGTTAAAAAGATGTTAATTAGCAACAAAAACAGGTCACTCATTCATTAAAGGGTTAGAATGAAAACCTGCAGTCACGGTGGTCCTCCAGGCCTAGAGTTGACGACCCCTGGGTTAGAATGAAAACCTGCAGCCACTGCAGCCCACCAGGACCGGAGATGGACACCTCTGACATAGACTGTCCAAAGTAACAAGTCAAGATTTGAAGGTCCCCAAAATCCTTCTGTCCACCACACTACTTTGTAATTTATTCCATATATGGTTCACGTACGTGAAGAAAAACTTCCTAACATTTGTTCAAAACCTGCACTTAATTTGATATACTTTGTTATTCCTCAAGGAGTATAAGCTTCCAACTGTGTCTCCATGTTCTTGTTGAAGAATTTATTTAGAGTAACTATTAGAATCTACTGTACTTATTCCTTTAATCATTTTAAGCATTTTGCTGCTGAGTGTGGAGTGGCTGGGATGAGGATCAGCATCTCCAACTCTGAGGTTCTTTCTCGGAAAAGCATGGATTGCTCTCTCCAGGTGAGAGGTGGAACAATTGCCCTTAGTGGGGAACTTCAGGTATCTCAGGATTCTGTCCACTGGAGTTGGAAAAAGAAAACGTGAAAGTGATAAACGGATTGGATTGACGGCAGTCATTATACGGGTGCTGTACCAGTTTATGCGGGTAAAGTGGGAGCAGACACCAAATTCTCAATTCTCAAAAATCCTTGTAGGGGAAAAATAGATGAAATCTTGGGAAAGGTAATTCTGTGACAGACCCCTTTCCAAGTAGGTTGGGCATACAGTGGGTGTCGAAAAAAGGGGGTAAATAAAAAAAAATGCTATTCTGATAATCTGATTAATATGTGACTTAAAATTTCGGTCAGATTCAATCATTACCCCTAAATTCTTCACCTTTGTCTTGTCTTTTAAGCCTAATGGATCAAGTTTACTTCTAATACGCTCACTATATCCATTTTCTGTTTTCTCCTTATTTACAGTAGTTTGAGTATATCACTACTAGGGTGGCATGGTGGCGCAGTGGTAGCGCTGCTGCCTCGCAGTAAGGAGACCTGGGTTAGCTTCCCAGGTCCTCCCTGCGTGGAGTTTGCGTGTGGGTTTCCTTCGGGTGCTCCGGTTTCTTCCCACAGTCCAAAGACATGCAGGTTAAGTGCATTGGCGATCCTGAATTGTCCCTATTGTGTGCTTGGTGTGAGTGTGTGTGTGTGTGTGCCCTGCGGTGGGCTGGCACCCTGCCCAGGATTTGTTCCTGCCTGTGCTGGCTGGGATTGGCTCCAGCAGGCGTGACCCTGTGTTAGGATATAGCGGGTTGGATAATGGATGGATGGATGGATATCACTACTGATCTGCTCAGAAACACAAGTAAGACATTGGGTCAGTGAACCAAGAGAGTCGGGGTCATCAGGCGCTATTGATAAAAGATATGGAACACCCATGAAATGGTGTATTTCAAACCACAATATTTAATTTCCTATATAATTCCTTATAAACGCATCGGCAAATAAACACTTCAACACAGACTTCAGCGGTGAGGATTGCAGCAGGGCGATGCATTCATCTGACTGAATGGGGGGGTGGAGGTTGTAGCAGGCTGCCTTCTGTTAATCCACAGATTTGCAAAACAAAAGCAGACTATTAGCACAGTGATAGGGAGACCCTAGCTTCTTAGCATATATCAGGAAAATTTAAGGAGATCAGGGACGACGAAAAAAATCGTAAGCTTCAGGGATTCTAGTGCTAAAGCAAAAGACACTGCTGAAGTGGTTTAGAGACAACTCTAGGAAAGTTCTAGAGTTGTCCAGCAAGAGCCTAGACTGGTACCCAATCGAACATCTTTGGAAAGACCTGAAAATTGCTGTCCACCAATGGTTTTCATCCAAACTCATAGAACTTGAGATGGATCTGCAGAGAAAAAAAAAAAAAAAATCAGAAAATCTCCAGGTCCAGGAGTGGGAAAGTTCTGGTGTCGTACCCAAGAAGACTCCTGGCTGTAATCACTTCTAAAGGTTCTTCAACGAAGACTGAGTAAAGGGGGTGAATACCTGTGTCCATGCCATATTTATAATAAACTTGCAAACAGTTCTAACGTTTTGTTTTTGCATTGTCATTCTGTGGTATTGAGTTGTTTTTGATGTGGGGAAAAATTAATTGAAATGATTTCAGCACAAGTCTGCAACATGTGAAAAAATGAAGGGGGGGTCTGAAGACTTTAAGACCCCACTGCTTGTGGCACGCTGAGGTTTAATGTAAGAATAAACTGAATGAAACTGAAAGTCATTGTGTTTCTGATCACTGGTTTACTCCAATTTTCATGAACTCTCCAACAAGTTGCTGTTTAATGCTATTCATTTTATTATATTTTTGCAACAGAAAAGGCATTTTTGAAATATCTTCCTTCTAATAATAAAATGCTGTTATAGAGCTGAGATCATCTCTTCGGCACCATCGTAAAAGGAAAGAAAGCAATGGGGGAAGATCAAAGAGATTAAGAGTTGCTATCTGGCTGGGACAGAAAGTGGTTAAAGCCAAGGAAGGCACTGCGGACAGCATGGGGTAACACTGATAGTCTGACGCCAACTTTTATTTTTTTTATTTTTTTACTTTTTAACTTTGCTTGTGTATTGAGAAGGTCAACATGAAAATAGGAATGGGATGTCGCCTACAGGTTTGCAACAGAAAATGTCTGCTTTAGAAAGCTCCCTTTGTTTGCAATTATGAAAGGAACACCCAGTTATTTATTCATTGATTTTTGCTTTTTCCACATACAAATGTTCAGTTGTGTTTGGATGTTTTTTTGTTAGTGTTTAGCATAAGAATTTTTTAGAATAAGTGTTATAATAGAAGGTGATAATTATTATTTACTAATTGGATTTTGCCTCCTGCATAAGAAAGGGCAGAGCAGACGCTTTTTCCTTAGAAGACTGCAGTCTTTTAATGTGGGAGGTGACGTCCTTTGAATCTTCTA
This sequence comes from Polypterus bichir lapradei, assembly GCA_026402145.1. Taxonomy (NCBI): domain Eukaryota; kingdom Metazoa; phylum Chordata; class Cladistia; order Polypteriformes; family Polypteridae; genus Polypterus; species Polypterus bichir. The sequence goes on from JANRMT010062841.1 coordinate 15,904,406, forward strand.
CAAGTCTTTGATGGCCAGTGGGATTTTCTAAGGCATAGTGTGCTGGACTGGTGACTTCACTTCAAGAAACGTCATTAAATGCGACTGGGTCTCCGTCATACCAACAGCAATGTGCCTGCATGCCGCTTCACTGGGCCTGAGACCACCACTTCAGAAGTTTTGTTTTTTTAGTTTTCTGTGTATCATCCTCAGGGCTCCTCTAAAATATGTGGTATCACCCCGGGTCAAGAGCAGGCACTGTCACTAACCATGTCCTCTCCTTCAACTCCAGCAACACAGAGAAGACATCCCCCTGAGGGCACCTGACTCCACCCCTTCTGTTTTTTTCCACTATTTATAATGCGAAGTTGGCAGAAGGAGGCATCGCTCTGTGAGCAAAGTGCAACACCAACAGATATCACGTGACCTTTACCTGTCCTTAATCTAAGCCTGACATCGGCTATTTTGTTGTTAATATTTTTGTTGCCTTTGCACCTTCATTTTTGATAAAGTTTCAAGATGTAAATGGAGATGCCTAATTTGGCGCCCCAATATTTCCTTGTCTGGGACTTTCAGTTCATCACTTATTCACAGTCTATCTATCTATCTAATAGTTCCTTTCATATCTATCTATCCCTAACCCTTTCCTATCAATCTATCTAGCTAATAGGGTCATGATAGGTTACTAGGTTTATTATTATTACTTTACCAGTAATGGCACACTGCACGATAACATGCAGTGAATACACTTGTCTTGACCATTCTTAGATCTCATCCTCTTTCTCTGTACGTTTAACATTCGTTTGCTCAGAGGTTGATGTGCTTGCTGCTTTCTGAGCAGCTCTTCTTTTCTCTACCCTAGCGGCCCACTTCTTCTCTTCTTCCGTCGGCATCTTTTGCGTTAAAATTGATTAAGTCAGTGGTTGTGTTGCAATTACTTAGTACATTTTCTTTAATTTTTTACTTAAGCTAGCACTTGAGTCTTCAATCTGCCTCAAGAATGATTTAAGATATGAAGAGGTAGAGGAAGTGACAGCGAAGGTGGGAGGGATGAGAACGGCGCCCAAACACATGCGCCACACGGCCGCCCTGCTGGCCACTTCCGGGAGTTGATTCTACAATTAAATAAAATAAAAATTAAAAGAGGAATGACCTTGGAGGTCAATCATCACCCTGAAAGCGGATAGTAGACGTCACATAGTATATGTGTACCAAATTTCAGGTCAATAGGTCAAACGGTTTGCGAGCTACAGGTGATTTAAAATCCTGGACAGACAAATGGACAGCCACGGTGGCATATTATATAAGAAGATATGGTGCCTTTCTGAACCCTTTCTTACTTGCAATGGTGATGGACAGGTTGACAGATGAGGAGTCCCAGTGGACTATGATGTTTGCTGATGACATTGTGATCTGTAGTGATAGTAGGGAGCAGGATGAGGAGACCCTGGAGAGGTGGAGATCTGCTCTAGAGAGCAGAGGAATGAGGGTCAGTAGGACCACCAAGACAGAATACATGTGTGTAAATTAAAGGGAGGTCAGTGGAATGGTGAGGATGGAGGGAGAAGTTGGCGAAGGTGGATGAGTTTAAATACTTGGGATCAACAGTACAGAGTAATGGGGATTGTGGAAGAGAAGTGAAGAAGAGAGTGCAAACAGGGTGGAGTGGGTGGAGAAGAGAGTCAGGAGTGATTTGTGACAGACGGGTATCAGCAAGAGTGAAAGGGAAGGTCTACAGGATGGTAGTGAGACCAGCTATTTTATATGGGCAGGAGACGGTAGCACTGACCAGAAAACAGGAGACAGAGCTGGAGGTGGCAGAGTTAAAGATGCTAAGATTTGCATTGGGTGTGACGAGGATGGATACGATTAGAAATGAGGACATTAGAGGGTCAGCTCAAGTTGGATGGTTTAGGAGACAAAGTCAGAGAGGCGAGATTGCGTTGATTTGGACACGTGCAGAGGAGAGATGTTGAGTATATTGGGAGAAGGATACTAAGGATGGAGCTGCTAGGTAAGAGGAAAATCCATCTATCTATCTAAAAGGTCAGTATTCATTATGAACGTCTTGAGTTTTATTTATTTATTTATTTCCCTGGCCATCGGACTTTACTTTTTTTTCTATGTTAATTAATGTTCCCTTATTCTAATTTGTATATATTTTGCCTTTTTTCTCTTTCTTCATCATGTAAAGCACTTTGAGCTGCATAATTTGTATGAAAATGTACTATATAAATAAATGTTTTTGTTGTTGTTATCATGGTCAAATAAATGCCATCCTACTACATATAAGTTGCAGAGTTGTTCTTCAGAGCAGGGAACCATATTTAGTTTCCAAAGGATCATCCACATCTGTAACAGATAACATAATGAATAGATGGTAATATTCATTCATTCATTTTCTAACCCACTTAGTCCTGAAAAGGGTCCCGGGGGTCTGCTGGAGCCAAACAGATTTGTGAAATACCAATGGGTCCTGATTTGAAAAGGACTCTCGCTGCATACTATCACACAGACTAAGCCCAGTTTGTCATGATCTGATGGTGTCTTGCTAGGCAGCCTAACCTACATTACAGATTTCAGCTTTTTTCTACATATTAGGAAGTTTTTCCTAATAGGGAGTGAAAATGTGAGGTTTGAATACAGAATAGGAAGTCTGAAAGAACACCTTATAAGAAGGATTTAGGAGTCGTAGTTGACTCGACACTATCAACTTCCAGACAGTGTTCAGAAGCCATTAAGAAGGCTAACAGAATGTCAGGTTATATAGTGCCTTGATGTGTGGAGTACAAGTCACAGGAGGTTCTGCTCAAGCTTTATAACACACTGGTGAGGCCTCATCTTGAGTACTGGGTGCAGTTTTGGTCTCCAGGGTATAAAAAGGACATAGCAGGACTAGAAAAGGTCCAGAGAAGAGCGACTAGGCTGATTCCAGGGCTGCAGGGGATGAGTTATGAGGAAAGATGAAAAGAGCTGAGCCTTTACAGTTTAAGCAAAAGAAGATTAAGAGGAGACCTGACTGAAGTGTTTAAAATTATGAAGGGAATCAGTAAAGTGGGTAAACTGAAAGAGGGCATTTCTGCCCAATGCAATTTAAAAAAAAAAATTCTGATGCTCAATTTGATGTTGCGATAAACAACCTGGAATGATGGGTTTGGGAATCATTCAAAGAAACAAGTTTTGAGGTAACCATAAAGATGCAAATTATAAATTAATTGTGAAAAATGTATTAGATAAGTTAAGGAGTTGGGCTTTAATGTCAGTCTCAAAGTTCTTGAATTCTTGAATTTTCCCCTGAATTTGTTGGAGCAGTAAGTGAAAAGCAGGGTGGAAGATTCCATGTCGGCGTGATGGTGAACTACTGCTGGATAATTCATGGTGGCGATTGGGGTGGCGGAAAAAAATGGTACAAATGATGGGCCGCCAAATAAAGAATACTGAATAAAAAATTAAGAAGTGACAAAAACTGGACCAGTTATATGTAAGTTGTTTTCTTTACATAAATATTTACAATTTTACTGATTTAAAATAATAGATAGATAGATAGATAGATGTGAAAGACACTATATAACTACTGCTGGATGATTCATGGTGGGGATTGGGGTGGCGGAAAAAAAGTGTACAAATGATGGGCCGCCAAATAAAGAATACTGAATAAAAAATTAAGAAGTGACAAAAACTAGACCAGTTATATATAAGTCAATGGATATGTATTGTTGTTTTCTTTACATAAATGTTTACAATTTTATTGATTTAAAATGATAGATAGATAAATAGATAGATGTGAAAGGCACTATATAATAGATAGGAAAGGCACTATATAAGCGATAGATATGAAAGGCACTATAAGATAGATAGATAGATAGATATGAAAGGCACTATATGATAGATAGATAGGAAAGGCAGTATATAATAGATAGATAGGCTTTTTTGAACTGATAAAGTAAGAAGCTCCTTAAGCATGAGAAAGTCGTTATATAAATAAATATTATTATTAAAAGACTCTTTAATATCAAAGTTAGAAAACACATCTCTGCGAAGTGGTCTAAAGTAATTACAAATATAAAACACAATATAATCAATTTCATAAGCATTTATCCCCTTTAACCTCCTTTAACCTCCACCGCAGGACACACACACACACACACCCCGACACACCAAGCAAGGGACATTTTAGGGTCTCTAATGTCCCTAACCTGCATGTCTGTGCGAGGAAACCCACGCAGACACGGGGAGAACATGCAAACTCCATGCAGGGAGGACCCGAGAAGCAGGATTGGAATTCTAGGTAATTACGGTTAACCTCGAGTCAGATTTGGGGTGATGTTTAATGAGATGCTTTACAGTGTAAAGCCTGAGTAACTCTCCGGACAGTATTCTTCTTCCTCTTCATGTTTTCCCACTTCTCTGTGGGGTGTGGGGTGTACAAGAAATTTTCACCAGTGGGTCTGAGTGTGGGCATACAAGTGTCTGTGCCCTGTGAAGAAGTGCCACCCTGACCAGGGTAGCTTCCTGTTTTTGGCCTAGTATAGCTACAATAGCCCTCCCTCATCACCAATGACCTGAAATTGGATTAAGCATGTTTATGAACATATGTCTGTATCATTATGTATATTCACTAATGATAGATTTTTTTTGGATTATATATTAAATTGTTATAAATTTAGTATTTTTTTTTTATTGTGAACCAATGATGTAGGCATAGCATATTCTTAAGGTCCTTTAAATACTTTTATCATATGGGCAGAAGCATTTCAGCAGAAATCCTGATAGAAAATTAAAAAAAAATCCAGTATGTTCTAAAATGTGCTTTTAATTATAAATAATAATAATAATGTGTCCAATAAACACTGCTGCACATATCGCCTAATCCCAGGTCTAGCATACTTCCTACAGTGCAGGTCATCCAAAGGCAAAACATACTTCCAAACTATGTGTACCCATCAATCCATAATCATGTTTTATTATAGTATGCGTAATTCAAGTCGTGGAATAAAAATGTTCTTTTATTCAATTAATTATTTAGCTGCATAATCCTCAAGTTTAAATTGTAAGCAGCTGTTAAATTCACCTCCCCTCTCCACCTATA
>JANRMT010062841.1:15946738-15965497 GCA_026402145.1 Polypterus bichir lapradei
GTTTCTAACTTAATAGATCGACAGAGCTTAAGTTACACTCAATTGTATCTAATCATGTTTACAGGCTTAAACGAACTACAAAGTGCTATACGGTAACTTTAGGGATGCAGTTGATAAATCAGTAAGGAGTTGCTCTTCACTGTTAGCTTCCAGTAGAAAAGTACAATTTCAAATATTTAAAAGTGTTTCTGTCTTAATACATTTACAAGGCTTTGAGTCATGCTTAGTTGTACCAAACTGCATTTACAGGAGTCACACATGTGCGTCAGAGGCTCACCCTACAAGTTCTTCCCAGGTATGTGACACCACCCCAAGCTGAGAGGGGACGCTGCCTCGAACTGTCTTGTCTTCCTTGTCTTCCTCCACAGTAGAGAGAAACTGCCCGGTGAGGGCAACCAACTCCGCCCCTTCCTGTCCCTGGGCCATAAAAGCACAACAGATTGAAAGGAGGCGTCACTTCTTGTCTAAGCAACCTGAGCAGAGGGGCTCTAACAGGTCAGGTTGGGGAGCATGCACTGGTACAGCATGTTGCTGCACCCACCAAATGACGAAACAGCTCTGGATCCCGGCTGGCAACCCCCTATGCAGGCACATAGTTCAGTCCCACCCTCCAAAAATGACCATCTATCTGCCTCAGCAAGGTGTTACATGGACATCTCCTTGGCCTGGTCCAGCTGCTCAGGTCCTCAACAATGATGATCCTATGAGCCAGATCAGCCACGGAGAATCACGCCATATGGCCGTAGTGCTGTAACCGACGCTCCCTCACAATGCAGGTAATGTGCCTCTTTTGGGACTCTCTAATAGCCTGCCTATAATTGAAGAAGCCACTCAGACTACCTTAACCAGAGCGTTATGGTGCCAGCAGTTTTGTTTCTTTTTGAAAGCCATTACACATTCCTTTTGTCAGAGCCTATAAGTAAATGTGGACAGCCGGGTTGGCGATCCAAAAATGTATCAGTGAATCAGCCTCAGATAACAATACCGGCTTGAAATATACTGCATAGTACAATACAATGCCTTTAATGATGTAGCAAGTCTTTGAATAAGAAATTGCTCAAAACTGTCATGTTCTAGTAAGAAAGTACTGTCCCTGCTACCTGTTTCTAACTTAATAGATCGACAGAGCTTAAGTTGCACCCACCACATGACAAAACAGCTCTGGATCCCGGCTGGCAACCCCCTATGCAGGCACATAGTTCAGTCCCACCCTCCAAAAATGACCATCTATCTGCCTCAGCAAGGTGTTACATGGACATCCCCTTGGCCTGGTCCAGCCGCTCAAGTCCTCAACAATGATGATCCTATGAGCCAGATCATGCCATATGACCATAGTGCTCCCTCCCTCACGATGCAGGTAATGTGCCTCATTTTAACAGCCTGCCTATAAGTGAAGAAGCCACTCAGACTAACTTAACCAGAGCGTTATGGTGCCAGCAGTTTTGTTTCTTTTTGAAGGCCATCACACATTCCTTTTGTCAGAGCCTATAAGTAAATGTGGACAGCCGGGTTGGCGATCCAAAAATTTATCAGCGTATCAGCCTCAGATAACAATACAGGCTTGAAATATACCGCACACTGCGATACAATGCCTTTAATTATGTAGCAAGTCTTTGAATAAGAAATTGCTCCAAACTGTCATGTTCTAGTAAGAAAGTACTGTCCCTGCTACCTGTTTCTAACTTAATAGATCGACAGAGCTTAAGTTACACTCAATTGTACCTAATCATGTTTACAGGCTTAAACGAACTACAAAGTGCTATACGGTAACTTTAGGGATGCAGTTGATAAATCAGTAAGGAGTTGCTCTTCACTGTTATTTTCTATTAGGAAACTATGATTTTAAATATTGAAAAGTGTTTCTAGCTTAATGGATTTACAAGACTCAACAGTACCAAACTGAGTGTAAGAGCCAATCTTAGAAAGTAATGCTTAAGGTTAAGTTAAATTTAGAGATAGAACTGGCTTGCACCAAAACGAAATTTTGAACCAGGGGACGTTGTTCTAATTGTAGATGATGTTGCTCCCCGCAGTTCCTGTGTAATGGGTTGAGTCTTCAAGAAAATGGTAGATGCCAAAGGTGCAGTCAGAAGAGTTCGTGTGCAGACCTAAACCAGCACACTAGACGGACCTGTGAATAAACTGTGCCTGCTTCAAGAAACTGCCAGTGCTTGAAATAAGAAACTTTTAAATGAGAGAAAGAGAGAAGGAAAAGACTGCGCTTTGTCTTGTGGACATTGTGCTCTTGGGTGTGCTGTATGACAATTTGTGTCCTACCTGTCTGCATCGAAGTTAGGGCAGCTGTACATGCCCTGGTGGTCCACATGTGTCTTTTACAAAGAAATTGCTCTAAAATGTTATCTTCTAATTGGAAACTGCTATCTATGCAGAAGTGTTTCTAAATGAATACATTTACATGGCTTTCAGTTATACTCAAATGTACTTAATCCTTAAACTGTCACATACTTGGGGCGTTGCGGGGGGGGGGGGGGGGTACACCAAATACGTTTTTGCTGCACTTTTTAAGGAAACGTCAAAATTCACCAAGAAAAACTGAAATTTTAACAGAGCACATATATTTTTTTCGGACAAAGAGCATCACAATTATTGCAACACTGATCATTTTATACACTGCCAATGAACTGTAAAAACTATAAAAAACTACTGCAACAATCTCTTATTATACAGTATGTACAAGGTGCAACTGACGCCACTGATGAAATTCAGTAAATCACCGAGCCAACTGCGCTTGAACTGGCTGCACGCTGATGCCTGCAGGCTGCTGTAGTGCAGCGGCTGAATCCCAGGGACAGTGATGCTGATTCGCTAGGGGGCGGCAGTGTTCACGAGCTGGCGGCTCAACGAATGACTGGTCAGCTCTGGCGTGCTGGCAAATTGCACTGGGAACTGACTATAGCCGGTTGCGTTAGTTTAAGGGTTAATAATAATAATAATAATTCTTTCTTTATGTAGCACTTTTCTCTTTCATTCAGCATATTTGTACCTAGTGAATCAGGAAGTCATGGCAGACAATATGGAGGATGAACCTAAAAATGTAAAACATAAATTGAAATATACTTCAATTAGTCTGTGGGGTGCCAATAATTGTAGCATACATAGATTAAAGAAAAAGAGAGAGAGCATTTATTTTTCCTGGTTTAATTAGGAGGGGCACCCAAAAAGAACGAGAATTAAAAAAAAAAAAATCGTGTATTTCTTAGAACATTTCCAACATTTAATCACCCTCAAAATAATCTCCCTGAGACACAATACCCTTGTCCCACCACTTCTTTCATTGTTCAAAACTTTTCTGAAACTCTTGCAAAGTGATGGCCTTCAGTGCCTCCGTCGTTTGCTTCTTGACCTCCTCCACATCCTGAAAACGTTTTACTTTAAGGTCTCTCTTCATTCTTGAAAATGAGAAAAAAATCAAAAGGGTGCAAGGTCCAGGGAGTGGGGGGTACCATTGTCATCCTGTTTTTTATGAGAAACTGCCAAACACTCAGTGCTGTGTGGGCTGTAGCATTGTCATGATGCAGAAACCACTCGCCTGATCGCCGCAATTCGGGTTGTTATCTCCACACTGCATCACGCAATCGCTTGAGCATTTTAAGATAAAAACCCTTGCCTGGCTCTAACCTTATTCTTTGAATGCCTCTCGAAACATTGTGACAGCTTTTGTTGCTGTTTCCCTAAAAGGAAACAGAACTTGATGCAAACATGTTATTCTTTCAAGTCTGCCATCACAAAATCGACGAAGACAGTAACAGAGGCTCAAGAAAAAAATTACACTGACCTTACAGACCTTCCCTAAAGATGCTACTTGGCCAAATGATGCGTTATTTTTGGGTCCCCCCTCATATTTTACATTGTTAGAGACCAGAAAGACCACAATAAAGAGTTGGGACACCACTCTGGTGACCCCATATAGCTGGAAATCAGCAAAAACAAGAAAATGAGCAGTAATTGCAAAAATGACTTTTCAGATGCGACTTCCAAAATGACTGAAATTTCCAATCATATGTCCTTCCGGCAGGAAGAGGCGGGTCCAGGTGGGCTGACGCCAGAAGTGATGTCAGAGATGTTACAGCTGTCAATCATTTGGTCTGCAGAGGTTAGGAAGAGAAAAGGCATTAGAACACCGGTGCCAACCCCTGGAGTGGCAGGTAATTTCAATCAGAAGAATCCTGAATCTGTCTGCTATGAGCATGCACATGACCACATCAATTAAAGGTTAGATTTTTGTCAATATTTTGGATGAAAGATGGAAAAGGATAAACAATTAAGACTTTTTTAACAGCTCATTTTGCTTTTATTTACCAAGGGTGCCAGTATTAATGGAGGGCATTGCTCATAATCGGCCAGAAAGTCAAAGGACATAACCCAGCTACAAATGGAGATGAATCTGAACACATCTAAGAACCGGGAGTCAAAACCAGAGGGAAGAGGCGTCTGTTAGGCCTTAGCTTCTAGAGCTAACCTTTTTAAGTATGTTTCTTTCCTCTCTTTCTTATTATGGGCTGGACTGATTTGAATCGAGATGCAAAAATCATAAAAAGAATGGAAGTTTACTATGTTTGTGTTTTCTTGTTATTTTTCGTTCCTTCTTAGCCTGAGTTATCTTGTTAACTCCTTCCTATATGCAATTACATTCTGCATCATAATGATCAAAATAGGGAGAATTTTCTTTTATTATACAATACCCATGAGGAGCAGTAAAGCAAATTAGCAATATCATGCAGAGTTTTAGACAACTGAGAGGATTTCTTATCACTGTAGTATAAATCAGCATGCTCAATTAGAGAGAATGCCATATTGTATTGCTTCCTGCAGGGAACAAACAATGTCAAAAGTTACAACCTCCGCTTTTTTCTTTTAGAAAGATGTAAATATATAACTTAATGCTGTACAATTCCAGAGATTGCTTTTTATCTCACTAAATCAAAAACCCAATATATTTTTTAAATTACTTGCAATCTTTATAGTTTTGCAGAAAACCGTTATCCTCAGATGCAGCCCTTCAGTGTTCTCATTGTTGTAAAAAACTGTTAAATATGACAATGAATAATCAATTCAATCTAAAAAGACTCCATTGCGAATAACGGGCTGTGCCAACTTAGCCCTGACATGAGCCCTAGGCATCTAGTAGTTCATGACCGAGAAGATCAGAGTGTGAGGGTGCAGGTCCTGCTCCATGCTCCCTCTTCCGGATTGGGAGCCGCTTGAACCCAACACCATCAGTAACGTAACCGAATTAGCTGTGCAATGAGGACAAATCACACTTAGAGCAAGGGGAAGGTGTAAAGTGTGCAAGTGCTTTTATAAAAAAAAAATCTAAACTAAACAGTGTCCAAATAAGTAGTGCAGTTTTCAAAGTTCATACATAAATAATCCATAAAAAACAATGAAAATACCAGAGTTTAAAACCGGGCTAAAAACAAGAATAAACAGCAAACCATCAATGGGACAAACAAGCCGAGAACAATTCCTTCAAAGTCTCCCCAGCTCACCCATTGCTCGCTCAGCTGGCGGAGACTTCAGCTGCCACGGCCCTTTGCATTCCGACCCCCGTCTTTGCTGCCTCTGTCAGCGTCTGCCAGACCGCTCGGGGTCTGTTGTCCTCTCATCTTCCTTCTCGAACAAGTATTCGTCCCTGGGATCCCTGGAAAGGACACCACCCTGATTGCTCACACTCTCCTAGAGATGGGAAAATGATACGGAAGTGTCGAAGCTTGTGTCAGTCAATCTGATGCGTAGTGAGTCGAATCACTGTGTCGGAACTTGGGTCATAACACTGCTGTCACGTGACCTGTGACGTTTGAAACGTCATCAGTAATTCACAACGCGCTTTATTGGTTTGACAGCGTTTTGTCGGTTGTACAGCTTTGGCGCTAAAATAACAGGTAGCCTATATAAAATGTCTCATTCTCATGCAACAATGTTGGGTTGTGAGGAGAGAGAGATTTAGAGAGCTTTGGTGACAGATAGTGACTAGCAGTGGAAAACCGCATTTAAAAGTTAAATGGTATAAATGGACAAGGACCATAACACAATAAAATGAACAGAGACATTTCTGACCTTTTGCTGGTGACTTGAGACTGAAACAGTGAGTGCTGCTTCACTTGCGCTCTTGAGAGCTTACCTTGACCTCAGTTAATCACCAGATGTCGCTGTTCATACTGGGGCTGAGGCTTCAAAGCTTCAAATCTTTTTTGGCACAAATAGAAAGAAAGCCCCTGAAACATCAGTGGGGACGATCAGTCCCTAGAGCACCGATCATTCTCTCCGTCGCAGGACCACTATCTGCGCTGCCTTCTCTCACACTAGCAGGCAGGGTCATTCTCTCTCTTTCCCAATGTTGCTCTCGCTCTCTGCCTCTGTTTCTTTCTCCTTTGTTTCCCTCCTTTCATTTCCCTCTTTTCTCTTTCTGTGCCAGCCTGTACTAAAACAGCTCATCTCTATCACACATCGGAAGCCGATGAAACAATCGAGAACAATCGCACCCTCATGTGCAGGTGCGATTCACCCCAATTACCTAATCAACTCCCCATAGCTGTGCAAGCATGCCCATGGAGACTGCCACGGCCAATGGATGATTTAAAAACCAGCCATTCTTTAGGAGCCGCTGACCCAGTATATCACACAGTGATGGATAGAAGGAGACACAGACCAAAAGTAAAACCTGATCTCTGTCTCACCACAATTTGATTACAGCGCACACAGAATGTTCCTTGGACTTCATGGCTTGCAGTGTGAATTGTTGACCTTCATACACAGTGTCACAATAATAGTCCAAAGACATTGAAAAAGGTTTGGGGCACCCACCCATATATTGTGCCCTGGCTGAAAATTGGCTAATTTTATGAGATGTTCACAGGTTTGAGTCCAAAACAGAACTGACTAGTTTAGATGAGTATGGTAGCTTTAAAGGCCAGAAAGGGAAGTGAAGTCATCAAGGGCGGAAGTGGAAGGGTCCTCTTCCATAGGTTTGGACCCGGGCGTGACGTCATTAATAGGGCCCAAACCGGAAGGCTCTTTGTCCATAGGTTCTACACTGGAAGTGATGTCATCAATAGCGCTGACACCGGAAGTGACGTCATCAATAGTGCCGGCACCTAGTGGGATTTCCCATGGATAATCTGCAGAGGACGGAGAGAGAAAGTTTGTGCAGCTCACCACAACCTAGTCTGGTGTGGTACTACTAATATTTAGTCTCTCTAGCTGCCTCCCAATCGCACGTGTGTGACAACAGGTATACGTGTGCCATTCCAAACAATGTCCAGTCAATTTAATTTACCTCAGGTGGTCTCCAGTCAAGTTCTAGAAAGAAGAAATAAAGCAAACAGGACGCACCTGAGCACAATTTGGAGTGCCATGGCAAAGGGTCTGAATACTGAATGTGAGATTTCAGCTTTTCATTTTTAATAAATTTAATTTTACAGATCTTCCTGAAAACTTGTTTTCATTTGTCATTAAGGGTTACAAATTGTGGATTGATGGGCAAAAAAGCCGAATTTATCAATTTATTATGAAATCTACAACACAATGATAAAAGAACGTGAAGGGGTCCGAATACTTTCTGAATCCACTGTACTTATAATAATTGAAATAATTATAAAAATTCACTGCGAGTCTCCTTTGTTTAATAAATGTTGTCACACATGTACATCTGGGGATCACCTTCCTGGCTCTGCTGAAGTAAATGGTACAATGATGGGACGAGGGTTGGCACTCATGCTAATGGTTTCTTCCTTTCTGGCTGCGGCCAAGAGAAGCCACCAGGAGGAGGGTAACTGATGCAACTACCGAGGGTCTGTAAAAACCCGACGGTCCCCAGAGGATGACATCTGGTTTTTGGACATGAACTTAACCTGGAGCAAGCTGCAATGAGAACCCAGAACCACAATAAGAGGAAATCATTTTCTGTTGACATGCTGTGATTTTCTGTTTTTGATGCCACTGAGCACCATTTGTTCTTCTTATTTTCTACAAGTAAATGGAGACACCTGGTTGGTGCCCCTACATTTCAAAGTGGCTTGTACAGTTCTGTCCATTAGGTCACAGTATCAAAATAAAATGTTCATTTTACATGACTATTAAAATGGAACAGAAAATTCATTTTCACGATTAGCCAAGGTGCTTAACTAAAATGTATCAGTAAACTGTTTCATTCTGAATTACAACATGTAAAAGTTTCTCACTCTTTAAAATGAAAGAATTCACATACTCAGGTTTTGCTAAATGAGCAAAGGCTCCATCCACTCAGCATTCATATGATAATAGGTGTCAAATGCCTATAGAATGTGAAGCCATTCTCGATTCTTGTTTGCACATTATCAGTTTTGTTCTGAATTGATCTTAGTATACGTAATGCTGTTTATGCCTAAAGGGAATTAACAACAGTAATCTAATGTAAACATGAATTGATTGGTTTTGCAACATTTATTAAGTTATTGCTTTAATGATCAATTATGTGTTAAATATGTTTATAGAGGCAAGCAATTTGCTACTAAAATAATTATTTAAAATAATGAGGTTGGTAATGTCTTAGAACTACTTTGTAAACCAAAAATATTTAAAGTAGTTTCAGCATCTGCAGTTTACTTGAAGAAATAGAATAACAGGTGAAGTCTCAATTTTCATTGTTTTAACTTTATGGCCGGGTGCAGGAATGTCAGGTCGTGGAGAGGATGAATAGTTGGGACACCAACCGGGTCATCCCGTTCAATTAAAAGAAGTCCAACAAAAACACGCCTCTTGGTGTCTATACAAGCAGCCCCCTTGGACAGGTAACAACAAAATGTATTTGGCTCTTTGCCGCAGAACTGAGGGTCAACTGCTGGAGCCTCATCTGGTGGGTCACTCTGTTTGCAAAATGCTCCTCCTTCCAGACAGCCAGGCTTATTATATCACACGGACCAGAAGGGGCGGCGCTAAGTGCCATCACTGGGTGGTTTCTCAGAGCTGCAGAGAGAGAAAGAGAATGTTAGCAACAGCGCCCCCTCTCACTTTGCCGGGATATCAAATATCTCAGTTGAGCCCATGAAAAGATTATCCGACACAAATGGAATTCATTCATTTATTTAATTAATTAATTAGCATCTGTCTGATCACTGAAGAAGACAAAAGATTACTGTATATTATCACGTTTAAGTTCTCCTTGATTTTACAGTATAATTTCCGGCATTTTATAATGTTGGTCGTATAAGTCCAATACAGAAAACTCACGCTATTGGTCCAAGAAATTACGGTATCCTAACGCCCACCTGAGAGAGTAACCACGGAGTACACTGCCATTTTTTTATATATATTCTGCCTATGTGACCACACGGTAATACCCGAAGCAACATTTGCACTGTTTTGTGTTTTTTGTATCTCACACACTCATACACCTTTATCGTAAGAGCATCCCTTATCTACGATGGAGCGCTCAATCAGAAGAAAATATGAAGCTGGTTTTAAATTAAATGTCATTGAAGTGGCGAAAGAAATTGGTAACTGCGCTGCTGCAACAAAGTTCGATGTGTCTGAGAAACTGGTACGAGATTGGAGGAGGCAAGAAGATGTTAAAAAATAAAAAAAAATTAAGTGTATTTTTGAACGGGTGTATAAGTCGGGGTCTGAGTTTTTGATCGATTTTTCGGGTTTCAAGACCCGGCATATATGCAAGTATATACGGTATATCAAAAAAGGACCAGGTATGATGAATGTTTTTCAAAAGATATTGTCCACAATACACTGAAAAGCCATTATATTAGCACCACCTGTCTAGTACTGGTTCAGGCCCACTTACCTACACAATAGCACACATTCCTCAAAGTTCGGATTCAGAAAATCTCTGGAAACATTCATTAGGAATTTTGGACCATGCTGATGTTTTATCGTGTTACCGGATCAGACACGCACCTAACACAAATGGTACCAACTAACCTTTTGTTCTTTTCGTAATAGGGCTTGGGAAGAAACGTCAAAAAGTAATAAGTAGTCAGACAACTTTAATCAGTACTTGGTTGAAGCCCCTTCGGCAGGGATTCCAGCCTGGAGTCTTTTTCGATCTGACATGATAACCATTGCAAACCTTGGATTTGCATATTTGTTTTTTGCCATTCTTCTTGGAAGAGCCCTGCTGGCTCGGTTAGGTTGAGCAGAGATGGACAGTTATTTCCAGGCCTCTCCAGAGATGTTTGATTGGATTCAAGCCCGTGCTCTGTCTGGGCCACTCAAGAACATTCACAAAGTTGACTTCAATCCACTGCTCTGTTGTCTTTCCTTAGTGTTTAGGGTCATTGTCCAGTTGGAAAGTAAACGTTTGGCTCAAATTGAGGTCTAGAGTGTTCTGAAGCAGGTTTTTATTAAGGAGATCTCTGTATTTTGCTTCATTCAGCTTTCCCGTAACCCTCTCTTGCCTAACAAACTCCAAGAACACAGAATGATGTTTCCACCACCATGCTTCACCGTTAAAATGAGCGGTGCCTGGTTTCTCCAGAAAGGATGCTAATCTTGGTTTCATCGGACTAGAGAATCTTTCTTCTTACAGTCTGAGAGTCCTTTTGCAAACTCCAAGTGAGCTTCCATGTGTCTTTTACTAAGAAGAGGCTTTTGTCTGTCTCTCTCTGTTGTAAAGCCCAGATGGGTTGAGTGTTGCAATGATATCTACTTCCATCTACACATGGGCTCTCTGGAGCTCAGCCAGAGTGACCATTAGATTCTCGGTCACCTCTCTTTCATCACGACTCTTCTCCAATGTTTGATCGGTTGGGCTGAGCAGCTCTTGGAAGAGTCGTGGTTGGTCCAACATTATACTTTTAAAAAGTTATGAAGGCGGCCTTGCTCTTGGGAATGTTCAGTCTTCTTCTTCTTCTTCTTTCAGCTGCTCCCATTAGCGGTTGCCACAGCGGATCACCTTCTTCCATATCTTCCTGTCCTCTACATCTTGTTCTGTCACACCCATCACCTGCATGTCCTCTCTCACCACATCCATAAACCTTCTCTTAGGCCTTCCTCTTCTCCTCTTCCCAGGCAGCTCTATCCTTAGCATCCTTCTCTCAATTACTCAGCATCTCTTTCCTGCACATGTCCAAACCAATGCAATCTCACTTCTCTGACTTTGTTTCCAAACCGTTCAACCTGAGCTGACCCGCTAGTGTACTCATTTCTAATCCTGTCCATCCTTGTCACACCCAATGTAAATCTTTAACTCTCAAAGCTCATTATTAACTCTCAATGTTCAATGCTGCAGGAATTATTTTGGAGTCATCTCCTGATCTGTGCCTCGACACAATCCTGTCTCTAAACTCTGCAGGCAATTCCTTTGACCTCATGGCTTGGTTTTGGCTTAGCAGTGATACCTTCTATAAGACAGGTGTGTGCCTTTCCTAATCAGTTCAATCAATTAAGTTTAGCTCACGTGGACTCCAAATGAAGTGTAGAAACATCTCAATGATATTCTATACAATGGCATGGGCCTGAGCCAGATTTCAAATGTCATAGCAAAAAAGTCTAACTGCTTCTATCAATGTGATATTTCAGTTTTTTATTTTAAATCAGTATTGTAAAACATTTGAAAATCCTTTTTTTGCTTTGTCATTCTGAGGTATGGAGTGTTCCTTGATGTGGTTAGATCAGGTCATGTTTTGGAGCATGCACTGGTGCAGTGCATAGTCGCACACACCACATGACAAAAGAGCTCAGGATCCTAGTTGCCAACCCCTCAGGCAGACACACTGTCCAGTCCCAGTCCAGATCTACCTTAGCCAAGTGTTACTTGGACGTCCCCTTGGCTTGGTCCAGCCGCTTGGGCCCTCAACAATGAGGATCCTGTGAGGGAATCACGCCACATGGCCGTAGTGCCGTAACTGACGCTCCCTCACAATGCAGGTAATGTGCCTCATTCGGGACACCATGAGCAACTGCTCATCAAACACAAAGTCAAACCAGTAGTACCAAAGGATTTTTCAAAGAGACACAGAACAGAAGGAGTCCAGTCTTCATCTCAGGTCGCAGGATAGCGTCCATGTCTCACAACCATATAGTAAAACAGGAATCACCAGGACCCTACAGAAATGTAGGGAGTGCCACACACCACTTTCCTGCGACCTCATGACCCCCGATGCTCTCCCAGTCCGTCTACTGACTTCATAGGAAGAGTCACAAGACACATGAATGTCACTGCCGAGGTAAGTAAACCTCTCGACGAGGTTGACACTCCCTCTGCAGACAGACACACTGCTGATGGCCGTGCCCAAGAGGTCATTAAAGGCCTGGATGTTGGTTTTTATCAGGACACTTGCAAGCCCAGACACTCAGACTCCAATCCCAGAACCATTGACTCCACTTAATGTGGGGAAAATAAATTTAAACAGTTTTAACAGAAGGCTGCAACCTAGCAAAATGTGAGAAAAGTGACAGATCTGATGTCCCACATGTGCTCATGGGAGACAGTAATTCTCCACTAATCCAGAGTGTGGCGCTGTGTGATATAATTCTCTCTCTTCTTCCCTCTGCAGACCAGAAGATTGACAGCTCTCCTCCACCAATGTCATTTCCGGCATCCATCCACCTGGTCCCACCTCTTCCTGCCTGGCTTTCATATGACTGTAAGACCTGCCATCTTGGACAGTCTCGATAAGGGCTCATGTCTGAGAAGACTAGTTTGTTGAGTTTCATACATGTATTTTTGAAATCAATGCATTCAACTATACAGAGTTTGCCTCAGGGGTGCCCCAAAACACTGTCTTTACTTCTTACAATACTGCATGTCAGAGTAAATTATAATTCAGAAAAACTGAAAGTGGACAGAAAATGTTATGCTCAAGTTTAAAATTGTCAATAAATAAAAATAAAGTAGACATATTATTAAAAATCAAGTACAGTAAAAAAGTAGCTGTATTTCAATACTGCCTACATAATAATAGTATGTTCTATGTTTGTGCTGAGTGCGTTTTGTTTTCATCGTCCCGTTTACTGTCCATGATATGTGCGTCAGTAAATGTTGTCCCCGTAAGTGCAGAGGGGAAGGATGATGTTGAGAGACCGCAGCCTTGAGACAGAAATCACCTGTTGGATCCACCAGTTACATCCGGGACATTTAAAAAAGAGGAGCGAAGGCCAGAGTGAGAGAGAGAGGAGACAAATTGAGAGGAAAAAAAAACAATTTAACCATCCATTTATCAACTCATTACTGCCGATCATTGCTTTAGTCCACTGCTTGCTTTTTTCAACATCCGATTCTACATCACGACAGCCAGAGCCGACTAACCCTGCGGTTCAGATTCATAACAGCCATTGCCAGGGCTTTTCATGGTGAGGTCGTTTTGTTGTCGGGAAGGAGCACAATAACACTACAGTCATTTTCAATACTGCCAGACTTTATTTGGACTCATTTTTCACCACATTTTCAATTGCTGTGTTTATCTAATCTGTATTTGTATTTGTGTTCCATGTTTTTGTTTATTGTTTAGGGGCAGGGGAGCATCAATGTAAATATTTGTATTATAATATAATATATGAATTTTATAATTAATATATTAATACATGTAATATATTGTGGTCAGGCGGTGGAAGGACAGACTGAAAACAGTCGAGACATTGGGACGTCAACTGGTTCATCCCATTTAATCGTCGCGAGATGAACAAACAAAATTAGCAAAGAATGAAAATAGCACTTCAGCGCACTCATGTACAGGGACTTCCTTCTCAAGAATCAGTCCTCTCAAAACGTCACGGGCTTTGGCGTGCAGCTCATTCCGGTATCCCGGCAGAAGCTGCCTTTCTCTTTGTCGGTGCTTCCTTTATACCGTTCCTTCCGGATGGGGCGGTGTTAAGTGCCCTTGCCGGGCGGCTTCTTGAAGCTGTGGGGGAAGAGGAAGAACAGGACAAGGTCAGCAGTAGCCCTCCCTCTCGTCTTGGCGGGCTATTGTTTACCTTTCCCTGGCCCATAGAGGAGTCCTCCGGCGCCCATGCGTGACACGATATATATATATATATATATATATATATATATATATATATATATATAGTCACGCACGCGCGAGTAGGGGGCCGCGGACGGACCTTAATACATTCGTGAAGACATACGCCAGCAGGGAGTGGCGGGGTACTAACCTTTCTCCTTTTGTTTTTCACAGAAGAAAAGACGCACCGCCGCCATGAGCCTCCCACCTACAGCTTCCCGCACTACGCTACTTCCGCCCTTCCTCCGTCCACTGCTCATGATGTCATTATTCCCTTCTTCCACCACGGTTCCTTCCCAGCATTCCTCCACTTCCGGCCCCTCCTCCATAAATGTCCGTCAATGCCATCTTTTTTCTGTCATGCACCGGGAACTTATTTGTTCATGTACATTGACCTGTTTTGTTTAATACTGTGGATCAATTTTCAGTATACGGGGCCGGAAACCCCAAACCTTTATGTTGTGTTCTGATTCATCTTTTACAATATATATATATATATATATATATATATACAGGCAGTCCCTGGGTTACATACGAGATAGGGTCTGTAGGTCTGTTCTTAAGTTGAATTTGTATATAAGTCAGAACAGGTACATTATTTTAATAAATGTTATTGTTGGCCGACTGTAACCAAGTGCTCTGCCAATGAATGAGTTTCACCTCTCTCTGACCTTTTTATTATTTCTACTTTATTTGCAATGGTGATGGTTTTTCTCTTCTTTACTGTATCACCAGCAGTTGCATCAGATTTGTGTTTCAGAGACATTGTTGAAAGGTGAAGACAAAAGGTTAAGATGAGCTCTTCTGCACGGCACTGTACACGCTATCACAGCAGGAAGGCACCCGTCGTCAACACGTCTGATGTACTGACAAGAGACAACTTCCTGCTATGTGCGTAACAGTACAACCAGGCTTGCTATTGAGAATGACTGGGGCGGTGAGGGGGTATTCACCACCCTCCCACCACACAGTCACCTCCACTACAGTATGCTGCCTGCAGTGTTTGCCCACCAAGAACAAACACGGTGCAGCCAAAGGCGGGAAGTGAATCGCCTCCATTCAACAGGCAGCCATCCGAGGCACACTACAATACTACCACCCACCACCCTGTTCACCCTCAATGGCCTTCGTTCAGCCACAACCGAGTCACCACTTGCAGCATTACCAGCCACCCACTGAGAACGAATGGGGCAGCCATGTATGGTGGGCGGGCAGTGAAACGCCCCCCTCCGCTCCATCCAACCTGTGTCCAGTCAGAAGCAGGAGCTGCCGCGGCGTAGTGGGGATGCAGCAAACCGCCCCATCAAGCCTCCATCCTGCACATGAGTGATAGCTGTGGCCCCGGTGACTATGGACCACGGGTTACCACTTGCCGCCGGGAGCTGCCCGAGGGACACTACACTGCGTGTGCAGCGAAATCGCCCCCCTCCAGCCTCCGTCCAGCCACCACTTGCAGCGTCCTCAGGCTGAAGATGACGGAGCGGCTATTACTGAGGCGCATACGTCACAGCTGCGGCCCCATTCATAAGTCGTAGGTCGGATGTCCGTAACCTGGGGACAACCTGTATATGTATATTATTGAATATTTTCTGTCTTTTTATTTTACAATATATCCATGTTTGATTTTACATATCTGTTACTTTTTTCTGGTTATTTCATCGTGTTGGGAAAAAATAAGACAACTTGTAAGGCAGCGGTTCTCAAACTGTGGGGCGCGGCCCCCTGGGGGTGCACTGAAGCTGTACAAGGGGGGGTTGAATAAATGAACAAGACATCAAAATTAATTTTTTACATTTTTATTTCGACTTTAAATTTGCAAGCATATAATCATAACGAATGCATTATAACTAAAATTAAAATAAAACATTTCTGAGACATAGATCTAATGACTAATATGTGCCTGTTTTAAAGTACACAGCCTGTCCAGGTTTGGTTTGATATTCGAGATATCGAGACACTCTGAGCTCCTTTTCTATTTGAAGTTTGTTTCTATGACAAGCGGTGCTGATGCTGCTGCTTTTATAGTCGCGTATTATGAATCCAGAAAGTTCGAGACGTATCGGTATCTGTCGCGAACATTCAGGTAACAGTAGATCAGGTGATAATACGGTGCGACTGCACCGCATTTGACAGCGAAGCCAATATTGTCAAATTGAGTTAAATAATTTACTGCGTATTGGGTTATTTTCATGATACAACTAACAGCGGTATAATATTTGTCGGACGAAAATATGTTCGTCTCGCGCAGATTGACTTCATCGGTGTCCTCGTTTACGAGATTTTTAAAAATTAAAATATTATTTAATCATTTCTTTACATAAAAACATAATTAAATAAAAATAAATAATTTATTCTTCGTTTTTGGGATTAGAATTACTAGAAGCACTTCAAAAAAAATAAATTGCAAATATTTCATCGAAGTTAGCCGAACACATGCAAATCTTATGGAAGTAAAAATGACGAGATACTGCGACACCGCACGAGTATCATACCTTTGTTAGTTGAATCATGGGTTATTCTCATCTATCTTATATTATGCAGGGGGCGCAGAATTATTCCAGGTAGAAAAGAGGGGGTGTGAAATATGAAGGTTTGAGAACTGCTGTTGTAAGGAGTTCGGCTTGTTATTAGAGCAAGAAACCTCAGGTGATCCAAGGAATAAGTCTTGGTAGTGTAATGGCCGATCTGGGTAAGGGGTCAGCAATTACAACTGGACAACACTGATGTTCAATAACACATCATTTAGAACATCTGGACGAGAACAGGCCATTCAACCCAAAAAAGCTTGCCAGTCCTATCCACTTACTTCTTCCAAAAAAACTTCAAGTTGATAACATCAAGTAATTTCAATGAATTAAAATCCATAACAAAATGTAGGCTTATTCTTCAACGTAAATCATCTGGAAACAATCTTAGCAAATTTTATGTATGTTGACATTTAAAACAAAACTAGTTGTGCTGTTCTGTTGCCTTTAGTGTTATCAATGGGTGATATGATGTGTTAAAAAGCAGTCCAACCTCTCCAGTGCCTATGAAGTGCTGACCTAACCTGAGGACCACATCTATCATTTCTGACGATTTCAAATCCACCAACAAGGTGGTAACCATAGAAGAGAGTAATTCGCTCAATGGCCTCTTTATAAGAATACAGCATGTCAATCTTAATAATGTTTGACAGTTTACAACAGGAAATCAAGCTGATTTACCATTTAATTATCTAGTAAAATGACTTGTTAATGATAATGCATTATTCTTGGGGTCATATCCAGTTGACTTTGAATAATTAATATAAATTATTATTTTAAGTCGAACCAGATGGCCAAATGATTAAAGCGTGCTAACACCCAGGTAGTCTTTCACCTCTGGCTCGTTGATTAATCAAGAACTGAAATGGTTTTTAATTTTCTCTCTTAAGCAAGTGAAAGGTGCAGCATCACAACTCTTATTTGTATAATAAACGCTTAACTCTGACAACACAGGTGTGTTTTTTTAAGGGGAACGGAGAAGGCTCTGTGGGGGGCCATGTGTAAATGTTCTCAATTATGAAAAGTATCAATAAAGCTGATCCAGGAAAATCGTTGCACCTAAATAGTGACAAATGCATTCAAGGACATTCATGGAAATAAATGAGAGGAGTATTCAATATGGAATCCAGAAAATTTCCAATCACACTTGATTTGTCATGTAAGTCTTTTCGTGGTCCTATTTTCCCCTTTTTATACTCTTCATTGTGTAGACCTTAATAAAATGTTGTAAGTCCCTTACACTTAGCACTTTGTTATCAGGTACTTTAGCACTTCCTCCTCCTTTCCATTCTAAATCTGTAACCTCCGGCAATTAGAAGAGTAAGGAAACAGGCAGGAGTTAATCTACACATCTAATGATGAGTTATTGATAAAAATGGCCAGTAATATTAAGGAATCAGAATCATTTGTGAATATTGGCAAACCATACCCTCACAACCTAAGCAGCAGTGCATCTGGTGTTCATAGGCAGCTCTCAGCTTATCTTCAGTCCAGCTTGCTTTGCTACCACATGGCCATTGAAATGGAGTATTGAAACAGGCCACATGCCTCTCTCAGTATTGCTACAGAGCTAGAGGTGTCTTCATCATAGTCTTCTCATGATGGCCAGATGGTGAAATAAAGAGGTAAGGGCAAGGTGACCAACTTTACACCATTCTTAAACTGATGGGTCATCACAGCACAGAATGGCCCTCTGATTCACAACCAATCATAAACAGCCACACTTTTAGACCAATCAAATTATTTTCCAGCCCCTTCCTGGCCAGTTACCAATGAGAGGTACTACTCATCCCTCTGTTGTTCTGTTTAGTCAGTTGATGGCCTTCCTGCGGTGGATGGCTTATAGCCTCATATAAGTCTAAGTGCAGAATCCTCACCCCCACCCCCTTGCCAAGCTGGTCTGATGCTCCATCTCCCTCACCATAAACGTCATGTCTTGTGTCAGTCCTAAAGACATTGGGGGTCTTAGGCTTGGTTAGGTAAACATCAAAGCACCGCTGTTCTCATCAATGAAGTAAAACCTGCCCCCGAAATACTTTCTAGATTACAAATAAAGACATACAAAATAATTATCAACTCATATGCAAGGAATAACTTCACTAATAGGCCATATTCATGCTACTGCGACGGTCATCCACCTACTGCAGCATATCATGCAGCACATCATGAACATCAACTATATTTCATTGTGATTGTATATATTTAAAATAAACTCTTAGATAGATAGATAGATAGATAGATAGATAGATAGATAGATAGATAGATAGATAGATAGATAGATA
>JANRMT010062841.1:15965507-15999118 GCA_026402145.1 Polypterus bichir lapradei
ATAGATAGATAGATAGATAGATAGATAGATAGATAGATAGATAGATAAAAACATTTAATATTTCCCTCTTTGCATGCTCAGAGTCTCCTGCATTCTCTGACATAGGTAGCTATCAGATTCTTCCACACCTGATGTGATAATATACTGTATATTGTAGATGCCACAAGGGCTGGACGGGCATCCCGGCCAGAAGAGGGGATGGTTCCTTAACCTGATAGGAGGCTCCTAACAGGCAGATAGGCATCCCAGCTGAGGAGGAGAAGGGGATCAGACCCAGAAGGAAAGACCAGAAGGGATGAATGGACAGCCAACTGAAAAGGGATAGCTGTCACTGGGTCCTTTAGTTCCCCAGCACGCTAGATGGCAGCAGCCCCAGTTATCAGTGCCAAGTAGGAAGCCAGCAGGGCATGCCAGGAGATATAGTCCGGCAGAGAAGCCCTGCTGGGGTCACTGGGTGCTGCAAGAGGGATCTGCAGGAAGACAAGCTTCCTGCTATAATGGACTTTCACATGACCCGGAAGTGCTTCCATCGGGCAGTGGCCCTGGCACTGACACTAGAAGTACTCCCAGTTCCTTAATAAAAGGGACCACACTCCCTTACCCAGGTGAGTCAGAGCTGGGAGTTTACATAATACAGAGCCCAAATTACTAGTCCCGCAACACATTACACCATAATTACTCCTTGCCACCAGTCCTTCTGCCTCCAATCCTCCTCAGGCTTTTTCTTTCCTCCCGACTCTAGCCAGCTTATGGAGTGTGGCGGCTCCATTTTATAGGGCATCCGGAAGGACTCCAGGTGCCCAACAAGCTTCTTCTGGCCACACCAAATAAGGCCCTGGAAATGTCCATGAGCTCCCTGGTGGTGGCCAACAGGGTTGAATTCTCATGCTCATAACTCGTGGCCCCACTGGAAACCAAGGGGGCTGACCTCTATTAGCCCGGGGAAGAAACTGTCCCGATAATACTCTTATATATATATCTCTTATATATATACTCTTTTTTTATATACTCTCAGGGTTAAGGCTATATTTGAGAAGATTGGTGAAGGTCCCGACCTATTCTGTGGGACTTTTGAGAAGCCTCACATCCCTTTTCACCATGTTTATTGCTCCCTTATACAACACAAGATAGTGGAAAATGAATTAATGAGATTACTTTTGTTTCTGATGCATCTTTAGGACTGCAGTCATCATGATTGCCATTATAAATAGCAAAGCACGCTTTGTAGTAGGAGAACACTTACCCCACAGCACACCTCACATAGCTCCATAAAATGTCTGCATGTGACAGGAAATGACTACATTCTTTTTTTTAACACAAATTAGAGGCAAATGTCGTGGCACGGTGGTGCAGTGGGTAGCGCTGCTGCCTCTCAGTTAGGAGACCCGGATTCCCTTTCCGGGTCCTCCCTGCGTGAATGTTCTCCCCATGTCTGCATGGGTTTCCTCCGGGTGCTCCGGTTTCCTCCCACAGTCCAAAGACATGAAGGTTAGGTGCATTGGTGATTCTAAATTGTGCTGGGTGTGTGTGTGTGTGTGTGTGTGTGTGCCCTGCGGTGGGCTGGCGCCCTGCCCAGGGTTTGTTTCCTGCCTTGCGCCCTGTGCTGGCTGGGATTGGCTCCAGCAGACCACCGTGACCCTGTAGTTAGGATATAGTGGCTTGGATAATGGATGGATAGACATACAAATGTATGGTGAACACTTCAGGACAAAACTTATATGTTAAAACATGGCTTAGCGCACAAAAATGTGTCTGGATTGACATGCACAAAAATGCACTTCTTTCTGTATGGAAGTGTGAAAAATGAAGGGCCATATGATTGAAGAAGAGACCAATAAATGAAAGAAATGAAATCTTGAGGTTCATAGTATAGGGAAGCATGATTAAGTTTTAGGAAATCCCATTTGGCATCATCTATAAACTAACTTTAAATATAAATCATCATCAAAACAAATACCATTTTCATAAAAAAATTCATTCTCCAGAGTAAAAAATGTAGGATTATCACTCATATTTTCAAAGGCGGGATTATGATTATTTGTCTGTTCATGCTATGCTGCATTCCCTGTTCCCTGGGGCCAGTTCAGCTATGGGGAAAACACTCATTCAAGCGCCTTTTAAATACAGAAGAAGCACACTCTCTATTTGCTTTAGGGCTTTCTCTGCGGGATCAGCTGCTGACTGTCGACTGCACCGTGTAATTCACTTATCGCACATTGCTTTGAGGCGTTAAAGCCAGCTTACTCACCTGCTCTTCTGTTGTTTTCTCTGTCCTGTGCCTACCATGTCTGGCTCTTTCCCAGTCAGTGTGCCCGTTCCTCCACAGCTGAATCCCACCGAAGAAGACGGCTTCAAGTTTTTTCCTCCCAAGAATAAAGCTGGAGCAGGACAGACAACTAGTAAGTTACCC
Source organism: Polypterus bichir lapradei (assembly GCA_026402145.1). Classification (NCBI taxonomy): domain Eukaryota; kingdom Metazoa; phylum Chordata; class Cladistia; order Polypteriformes; family Polypteridae; genus Polypterus; species Polypterus bichir. Next base: position 15,967,918 of record JANRMT010062841.1, read on the forward strand.
GGCTTGCTCTTTTTGTTCAAATAAAAACTTTCAACACAGAATAAAGCCTGAATACAGCTGCTCCAAATCTCAGAATAAAGGTATTTCCAGTTCATTCTCTCCTCCCTGTGTTTTGTTCCACTAAGAAGCCCAAACACAACAAGTGGTACCAGAAGTGGGGTGAGAAGATCTGAGCAGAAGCCACTTTATTAGGTACACCCGTTCAGCTGCTTGTTAATGCAAATATCTAATCAGCCAATCACATGGCAGCAACTCAATGCATTTCGGCCTGTAGACATTGTCAAGATGACATGCTGAAGTTCAAACCGAGCACCAGAAAGGGGAAGAAAGTTGAATTAAGTGACTTTGAACGTGACATGGTTGTTGGTCCTAAATGGGCTGGTTGAGTATTTAAGAAATTGCTGATCAACTGGGATTTTCACACACAATCATCTCAAGGGTTTACAGAGAATGGCCAAAAAAAGGGAAAATATCCAGTGAGTGGCAGTTCTCTGGGTGAAAATGCCTTGTTGATGCCAGAGGTCAGAGGAGAATGGCCAGAATGGTTCGAGCTGATAGAAAAGGCAGCAGCAACTCAAATATGCGCTTACAATAACCGAGGTATGCAGAAGAGCATCTCTGAACACACAACACGTCGAACCTTGAAACAGGTGGGCTACAGCAACAGGAGACCACACCGGGTGACACTCCTGTCCGCTAAGAACAAGCAGCTCAGGCTACAATTCACACAGGCTCAGCAAAATCGGACAATAGGAGATTGGAAAAACGTTGCCTGGTCTGATGAGTCTCAATTTCTGCTGTGACATTTGGATGGTAGGCTCAGAATTTGGCATTAACAAAATGAAGGTATGGATCGATCCTGCCTTGTATCAATGGTTCAGGCTGGTGGTGGTGGTGGTGTAATGGTGTGGGGGATATTTTCTTGGCCACTTTGTGCCCTTTAGTACTAATTGAGCATTGTTTAATTGCCACAGAGTACCTGAGTACTGTTGCTGACCGTATCTATCCATTTATGACCACAAAGTGCCCATTTTCTGATGGCTACTTCCAGCAGGGTAATATGCCATGTCACAAAGCTCAAATCATCTGAAACTAGTTTCTTTCTTTTTTTTTTAAACATTTTTTTGAATTTATTAAAATCAAATAATATTCCATATAAGCAAGTCAAATTTTACAAAACTAGGTTTGAATCAAATTAAACTAGTTTCTTGAACATGACAATGAATTCACTGTACTCAAATGGTCTCCACAGTCATCAGATCTGAACCCAACAGAGCACCTTTTGGGATATGGTGAAACAGGAGATTCACATCATGGATGTGCAGCTGACAAATCTGCAGCAACTGCGTGATGCTATCATGTCAATATGGACCTGATTCCCTGAGGAATGTTTCCAGCACCTTGTTGAATCTACGCCATGAAGAATTACAGCAGTTCTGAAGGCAGGGTGATTGAAGGGGGTCCACCCTGGTACTAGTAAAATGTACCTAATAAAATGGCCAGTCAGTGTGGACGTATCAAGCTTTGATCTTCATTTGAACAGCATCTTTGGATAAAGGTAATGGAGATGAAAAACAAAAAAGCTCTGAAAATGACCATCCATCTTCCAACCTGTTGAATCCGAACATAGGGTTACGGGGGTCTGCTGGAGCCAATCCCAACCAACACAGGGAGCAAGGCAGAAACAAATCCCGGGCAGGGCGCCAACCCACCGCAGGACACACACCCACACCAAGCACACACTTTGGACAATTTAGAATCGCCAATCCACCTAACCTGCATGTCTTTGGATTGTGGGAGGAAACTTACGCAGACACGGGGAGAACATGCATACTCCATGCAGTGTGGACCCAGGAAGTGAACCCTGGTCTCCTAACTGTGAGGCAGCAGCGCTACCCACTGCGCCACCGCTCTGAAAATGTGACTTTTCTATATAACAAATGGAAAAAGTGGAAGTCAGTGGAAAAAGTAAGTCCTCCCTTGGCTCTAATGGCTGATGTAAGTGTCTGAAAGAAAGGACAAGTACCCTGACTGGGATGGAGGAGGATTTCTTGCCCAGATGGGAGACCATAGTGGATGGACAGCGGGAGTTAGGGTTAGGGTTAGGGTTAGAACGGGTATTTAGAAATTTGTTTCAGAATCTTGCATTCTGCTCTCAAACTGAACTTCCTGGGCAGGTCTGGCCTGGAAAAGTTGACCTTGTAGATGATCTTTTGGACAGTGGAATGTTGGATTCCACTTTCTAGAAAGATGCCATACTCATAGGCAACCACAACATTCTTTATGAAAGCCTTGGAGAACTCTCTCAATCTCAGCTACATGTTTCTAAGATATGGTCTGAATATATCTAAAAACATGCTCCAGTAGGGAACATTAGCTTCACAGAAGGACCAGGTTCAATGCTGGGAAATTATCTTCAGATTCCAATGCCACCTCACAGCCACAACAATGAGAAAATAACCACAAAGACATCACACATCTATAACAATACATAGAGCAAGTTTATAGTTAGCCTGTATTAAAGAAAAACCCTGAGTCAGGCTGTTGATAGACCCATGATGATAGTCAGCAGAGATGAACGCAGCAGTTAGCTCTGATACTCGTAGTGCTTTTATGGTCTCCTCCTCCAGATGCTATTGGAACGTGCAGAGTCTTAGATTTTGGAAGGTTATGCAGAGCAGCAATTCAAAGTCCCAGGGTCAGGTAGATCAGCAGCTGCAGTGATCCAATATGTCCCGAGTCCAGCGGTTGTGTGGTTTCAGAAAGCATTTGATAAGGTTTCACATAAGATGGTGGACATCAAACTAAAAGAAATGGGAGTTCAGGGTGGAATGTGTAGATGGGTGCAGAATTGGCTCAGACACGGGCAGAGGGTGATGGTGCGAGGAACTTTATCAGAACTGGCAGATGTTAAGAATGGGGCTCCACAGGGGTCAGTGCTAGGGCCGCTGCTATTTTTAATATATATAAATAATTTAGATTGGAATATAAGTAACAAGCTGGTTAAGATTGCTGATGATACCAAGATAGGGGGATTGGCAGATAATTTGGAATCTGTTATATCATTATAGAAGGACTTGGACAGCAGACAGGCTTGGGCAGATTTGTGGCAGATGAAATTTAACCTCAGTAAATGTAAAGAATTACACATAGGAAGTAAAAATGTTAAGTTTGAATACACAATGGGAGGTCGGAAAATCGAAAGTACGCCTTATGAGAAGGATTTAGGATTCGTAGTGGACTCAACACTATCAAGTGCCAGACATCTCTGGGGAGAGTTGAAAGTAGCTGTCCACTTATGGTCTCCATCCAACCTGACAAAGCTGGAGAGGTCAGGTCAGGTTAGTCTGGGGAGCATGCACTGGTATAGCACGTTACAGCAACAACCACACAAAGAAACAATTCGGGATTCCCCCAGGCAGACACGTGGTCCAGTCCCACCCTCCAGAAATGACCCTCTATCTGCCACTGCCAATTGTTATGTGGCCGTCACTCTCAGGGAATTGCGGTATGTGACCATAGTGCCATAACTGACGCTTCCTCACAATGCAGGTAATGTGCCTCATTCAGGACTCCATGAGCAGCACAAAGTCAAACCAGTGGTACTCAAGGATTTTTCGGAGAGACACAGTACCAAAGTAGTCCAGTCTTCATCTCAGGTCATTGGATAGCTCCCATGTCTCGCAACTATATATCAAGACAGGAAGCACCACAACTCTTAGACCTTCTTAGAGTTAGACCTTCATCCATTTACAGTGATATCGGGAGGAACACACACCCCTTTCCAGCGACCTCATGACCCCCCATGCTCTCCCAATCCATTGTGGCCCACTAGGCTGGCACCGCCAGGTGAACCCGACACAGACACACGTGGGACACAAGTTCAATGCACATTCGGTTTATTTTTTCTTTTCGCCTTGTGGGAAACGCCTTCCCCGTTCCCCACAAGTATGACACAGGCCAAGCACAAGCACAGCACAATACCACAAGTCTCTTTCTTCACTCTTTCCTCCACTCCTCAGGTCAAGCTTCATTGCTCCTCCTCCCAACTCTGGCTCCTTTTATAACACACCAGGAAGTGCTCCAGGTGCTTGATTACTCGTTTCCGGCAGCACTTCCAGGTGTGGTGGGAAAACTGCCCAAAAGGGCTCAGCAGCTCCTGCTGCAGCACCCCCTGTGGATCCCAACAGGGCTGCACCAAACTCCAACTCCCATGAAGCCCTGCAGGAGTCCGAGGCACTGCTGCAACCCAGGAGGGTTGCCATCTAGCATCCCGGGGGAGGTAATGCTCTGGCCACGCTTGCTCCCGCGGTCCTTCCAGTGTGGAGGAGTCCCAGCCGGGCAAAAGCCCCAGCCACACGCTACACCATCAACTGACTTCATAGGAAGAGTCAGAAAAGAATGACAGAAAAATTCCCAAATCAAATTGTGTGAATCTTGTCGTTTCAGACCCAAGAAGACTCCAGGCTATAAAAGGGATTTCAAATACGTATCACGGAAAAGGTCCGAATATCTGTATGAATGTGATATTTCAGTCTTTCACTTTTAAAAAATGTGCAAGAATTTCTCAAATTCTGTTTTTGTTTTGTCGTGCTGGGGGATTGAATGTTGGTTGGTGAGAAAATAAAACAAATTTATTTGATTTTAGCACAACGGTGCAGCATAACAAAATATGAAATAACGTGAATAATCTCTTAAGGCACTGCAAATGAATCTGACAAGCAGAACTTTGAGATGTGTAAGTATAACCAGAGCTTCTGCAAGAAACCCATGTAGACACAAGGGGTAGACTCATGGACAGCGACCAAGCCAGTCCTCTAATGCAGTTCCCTGGTAAAAACAACAGCTTGACCAATGAACCAGTCCAAATAGTTATGTTTTAGGGTAAATTAAAAATTATTTAACACTAATGATATATGCCATGGGCGGCACGGTGGCGCAGTGGGTAGCGCTTCTGCCTTGCAGTTAGCAGGCCCAGGTTCGCTTCTCGGGTCCTCCCTGCGTGGAGTTTGCATGTTCTCCCCGTGTCTGCGTGCGTTTCCTCCGGGAGCTCCAGTTTCCTCCCACAGTCCAAAGACATGCAGGTTAGGTGCATTGACGATTCTAAATTGTCCCTAGTGTGTGCTTAGTGTGTGTCTGTGTGTGCACGCCCTGTGGTGGGCTGGGATTAGCTCCAGCAGGCCCCCGTGACCCTGTAGTTAGGATTTAGCGGGTTGGATAATGGATGGATGGATATATGCCATGTTGACGTCTAAGTACAAATCCTTTGCTGTTTTTGCACAAGGCTACGAAGTGTGATGAGACAGAGGGGTCCATGGCAGTGCAGTTTTTAAAAATAAAAGCAGTGTGCTCGACCTCTGGGTGGGTAGTGTGACGGAGCAACCCCCGTGTTAATGATGAGGGAACTGGTGTGCCTGCATTCACATGCAAGCGTACACGGACCACCCAGTTTTCATTATTACCGCTCTGGGTTGTGTAATTAAGGCACCTGTACCCCTAACAGTTAAAAGAGGCCTTAAGCGAAGAGCGGCAAAGAAAAAAAGAAAGGCAGAATACAGGAGTGCGAATTAGTGCGGTGGTCAAGAGGCAGGCGATCAGTGACCCTGCGGAAGATCAAGCGTACAGTACTCCAGGGGTGGAACGTTCAGTCGAGGAGTGGCGAACGATCTCCTAGGGATCCCATATATACTGAAGCGGGGCGTGAGAAGAAGACAGAGGTCCTGAAGATGTCGATGGAGGCAGCAGGATGTTGGTGTCCAGCTCTGCATGAAGGAGGCAATCAGAACAAGATCCAGAGAAGGGGACCACCGAGAGACAAAAGAGAAAGACGCACTGGTTTGATGGGAGTTAAATAAAAAGGATGTATCTGTTATGGGTTCTGTGAACTTCATTTATTCCTGGTTTTCAAGTAAGAAGCAGGTGTTTTTACTGGATTATTTATTGATTTATTTATTTATTGGATGGATGGATGGCACTGTGCTGTTTGCTCTTTGTTTGGATTCTCACTTTGAACTCTAATGTTACTTGTGTGATCTTGTGATCATCTTAGACATGACTATCGATGGTCCCGGGTTTGAAGACGTTATGGCAGCTGCAGCCAACTCAGACCATCATTTGGAGAGAGGAGGAGAGAGGTTGGGAGCATGTGTTGATAGTGTGTTTCAGTACCCACCACATGATGAACCACCTGGATTGAGACCCAAGTGCAGCGGGTGACACCTCAGCAACACACTGGGTCAGTGTGAGGTTTTTTTTACGGTGGCTGGAGTGCCAATCCTGCCACCAACCCCCAGGTTCTCTCTGCAAGTTGGAGGACCTGCTTGCATGGCTGGATGCAGATTAATGCCATACCCAGGACAAAGCAATGGCAGGTTATAAGCTTGAAGTAGAGTCACTGCTGGTGTTTATGGGATTCTAGCATCAGCAAATCAAAAGTGCCAGTGTCGTGCAGATCTGCAGCTATGGGTCCAGTGCACATTATCCCCCTGTCACCTCTTCAAAGAGGAACAGTTTGGTTAACTCTATTGTGAATTGGCCCCTTAAAAGTGTTGGTGTGTGGACACGAGTTATCGCTGTGGTCGACTGGCACCCCACATGGGGCTTATTCCTGCCTTGAGCCTAATGCTGCTAGGTTAGGCTCTGGTCTTTTGCAATCCTGAATCAAATTAAAATAATGTTATTAAAAAGCTCACTGCTGCTATAAAGTTACAGCATTTAATTGTATATAGTAATGAATGACATTAAAATATAAAAAGTTCTTTAAATAACTTGTTACATTCTTTGTGATTTTCTTTTTTACAGGGACACAAGTTGCCTAATCTGATGTCAACACAACTCTTTTTTATTTTTTCTTAAATTAATATCGAAAGTCATGCTCATATTTAATATCTAACAGATTTTATTATTTTTGTTTTAGCTCAGCTATTTTTTTTTTTTCACTTTTGTGCAAACCTGTGATACATACCAAGAGATTAAAACCTATAATGCAGTTTAAAGGTCTTTTGTGAGGCAGATATTGTCTCTCTCCTGGCATTATGCCTTGAGGAAGAACAGAGTTCTTTTTAGGTAATAATATACACCAAATAAAGAATTAGATTTAAAAGAATAAAGAACAACAGCAATAACAGCAGACAATAGCGCACAATGGCAGTTATCTGCTTGCCCTGCAGATGAAGGATGGGTTTACACTGGTGTCTCAGCTAGGGTTTCACAGTCAAGGTCAAAACTGCCGCTGTACATTTCAGCCCTCACTCAATTCGTCTTCCTATTTTTGGTGATTTGTTTTTTTTTATGTTTCATTTTGTGGTCTGAAATTAGAAAGTCTTAGCAGACTTTTACTCTTCACTAGTAATGTTGTATATTTTCACACTACATTATTTTCCCTTTTTGAGGGTTTCTTTGTCCCTTCTTTCTAAAAGTAAAATGCTACATAAATGACTGTCAGTCGTTTTCCCTTCTTCTTCTTCTTCTTCTTTCAGTTGCTGCCATTTAGGGGTCACCACCGCAGATCTGTCTCCATCCATCTCTATTTTTACATCATTTTCTGCCACATGTTCAAATCCCGTAAATGCCAAAAATGACTCTACTATGTTGGACACTTACAATACAATACAATACAATTTATTTTTTGTATAGCCCAAAATCACACAAGGAGTGCCACAATGGGCTTTAACAGACCCTGCCTCTTGACAGCACCCCAGCCTTGACTCTCTAAGAAGACAAGGAAAAAAACTCCCAAAAAAACCCCAGTAGGGAAAAAATGGAAGAAACCTCGAGAAAGGCAGTTCAAAGAGAAACCCCTTTCTAGGTAGGTTGGGCGTGCAGTGGGTGTCAAAAAAAGTGGGGTCAATACAATACAATACACAGAACAGAACAAATCCTCACTACAGTATACAAATAAAACTTTTAGAAGTACGTAGCAGAATTTAACAGTAGATGATATTCCATAATATGATTTGGATTTGTTTAGAATCCTGGAGACCTCATCCATCAAGCTGCCTCCCCCATTTGGCCATTCCATGGCTGAGACAGCGCTGGGCCAGCCAATCCAATGAAAGGACCCCTCTTTCACACGATTCCTGCGATCCTCCATCAAGGATGACTTTACCTTAGGCAGGCAAAACAACTTGGCAGGTGAGCCATGGCACATCTTCAAAGAGGAGCAAGACCCTTAACCTACAATTGCTCCATCCTCAGTATGACATTAATTTACATCCAGCCCTGCTTGTAGGCCCTCCAACCTGCAGAGGAATAACCTGGGTGTTGGTGGCAGAATTGGCACTCCAGCCACCATAAAAAAAACCTCATGCTGGTTCCGTTCCATCTGAACTAGTGTGGTGCTGAGGTGTCAACCGTTGGATGACTGCACTCGGGTCCTAATCTGGGATCCTGAAATGGTTTGTCGTGTGGTGGGTGCGGCAATGCGCTTTATCAGCGCGTGCTCCTAACCTCTCTCTTCTGCTACGCCGACTGCCTTCATTGTCCTCCCTCGCCTCACCCACAGACCTCCTCTTTGGCCTTCCTCTTTTCCTCTTACCTGGCGGTTCCATCCTCAACTTTCTTTTCCTGATGTACCCCTCATCTCTCCTCTGCACATGCCTAGACCATCTCAATCGAGCCTCTGATACTTGGTCACCAAACTGTAGAACTTGTGTTGTCTGTCTAATATCCTAATTTCTAATCCTGTCTACCCTCGTTACTCATAGCGAAAATCTTAGCATCTTCCAGCTCTGCCTTCTGTCTTTTCATCAGTGCCACCGTCTCCAAATTATACAACATAGTTGGTCTCACTACCATTTTATAGAACTTCCGTTTCACTCCCCTTTCACAAATCACTGCACTCTTCTCCACCCAGTCCATCCTGCCAGCTCTCTTTTCTTCACCTCTCTGCCACTCTCCCCATTGCTTTGGACTGTTGGACCCAAATATTTAAATTTGTCTACCTTCACCACCTCTGCTCCTTGCAGTTGCACCCCCTCATTCACACACATGTACTCCACCTCACTCCTACTAACGTTCATTCCTCTTCTCTCCAGTGCGGACCTCCACCTTTCCAGGTTCGTCTCCACATGCTGTCTGCTCTCACTACAGATCATGATGTCATCCACGAACATCATAGCCCATGGAGACTCCTGTCTGACCTCATCTGTCAACCTGTCCATCACCATTGATAAAAGTAAAGGGTTCAGAACCAATCCTCAATGTAATCCCACTCTTACTTTGAACCAGGCTGTCATCCCTACTACTACACCTCACCACAGTCACATTGTCCTCATACAAATCCTGCACCACCCTTGTATACTTTTCTGCTACTCCCGACTTCCTCATACAGGACCATAACCCCTCTCTTCACACCCTGCCATATGCTTTCTCTAAGTCTACAAATACACAATGCAATTCCTTCTGACCTTCTCTGTAATTCTCTATCAACACTCTTAAGTCAAACATCACATCTATTGTAGATCGTCACTTCACCTCTCAGCCTAGCTTCCATCACTCTTTCCCATATCTTCATGGTGTGGCAGATCAACTTTATACCACTGTAGTTACTGCAGCTCTGCACATCTCCCTTATACTTGAAAACTGGTAGTAATATAGAGTCACGAGGGGAGCTGCAACCTATTCCAACTAGGATAGGGTGCAAGGGAGGAACAAACCCTGAGCCCTTGGTTGTAGCCCTTGTGCCGCACCCTGAAGTGCAGCCGGAAGAAGGTCTTCAAGCACCTGGAGCACTTCCGGGTGCCGTATAAAAGGAGCCAGTGGCCACTACTCTGAGAAGCTTGCTAGGAGCGGAGGCAAAGAAAGAGAAAGAAGTGAAGGAAAAAGAAAAAAGGGAATTGTGTTCTTGTGCTGTGCTGGAATTGTGCTGTACAGGTGGGAAAAGGGGGAAGGCGTGGAAAAAGAAAGAAAATAAAAGCATGCGTGCTGAACTTGAGTCCTGCGTCTGTCTGTGTCGGGATTTGGGCGGCAGGAGCAACCTCTGCAGGCCACACCTGATTGATGGTGTGCTACTCTGAGAGTCAATCTTTCGACACATTTTCCCATCTAAACTTCTTTTGCTTCACTCACTCAGAATATGGAGCCAATGTAGGAAGTATTTTAAGATAAAGAAGCTTTTAGCTGTGGCACCTCTGCATCAGAACAACCTTTTCCCACCTTGCAAACATACACAGTTTTTAATATCTGGAAAACATTTGGGATTAAATCACTTAGAGATCTGTACATAGACAACGTCCTATCCTATGAAGAATTACCCTACAAATTTAACTTTCTAGCAACACATTTCTTTCACTACCTTCAAACTGTAAACTTTGCTAAACAAAACCTGTCCAATTTTCCTCACCTCCAACCTATTTCTATTCCAGAAAAAATATTGATCAGTCTTGAGGACTCAGGCAGCATCTCCGTAATATATAAAAACATTTTACAGTCCCTCCCTTTCAAAGATCCCAGAGTACAGTAAGAAAAGGATCTCTTACTCAACATCTCAGAAAAGGAGTGGAAGGTAGAAATGCACAGAATTCACTCGATCTCCATATGCACAAATCATACAATTATTCAACTTAAAATTATCTATTGAGCGCATCTCTCTTGTTTAAAATTGTCCAAAATGTTTCCAGGGTTAGATCCAACCTGCGAACGTTGCAATCGAGCTCCAGCCTCACTGGGCCACACGTTCTGTGTCTGCACCAAATTAACATCATTCTGGACAAAAATCTTTAAATGCCTATTAGACAGCCTTGGTGTCCCAATCCCTCCTAATCCACTAACAGTTGTGTTTGATGGGCTCACAGAGGGGCTTAAAGCGTAGAAGGACAAACAAACTGGAATTGCCTTTACTTCCCTATTAGCACATAAACTTATCTTGCACCACTGGAAGAATCCTAACCCACCTCTATTAAGTCAGTGGATAACTGATGTTATATACTATTTGAAACTGGAAAAAATCTAATTCTCACTTAGAGGATCTGTACAAAACTTTTTCACAACCTGGTAGGATCTCCTGTAATTATTAACATTTTAGAATAAACATTTATATTGAGGAAGTGAAATATCTCCCCTCTTTTTTTATTTTTCTTGTTTTTATTAATTTATTAATTTATCTATTTACTTATTTTTTACTAGTTTAAAGTTTGATTCTAATGGCCTAGCTCTCTTTCTCATGGGTGGGAGTTGATTTGTTTCAAACCTAGTTTTGTTAAACTTGATTTGATTGTATGGAATGTTATTTGATTTTAATAAAATCAATAAAATGCTAAAAAAAAAAAAGAAAAAAGAAAATTTCTGAAGCTCTGTTAGAGTGACCGTTGGGTTCTAATCCATCACGCTGACCGAGGCTTTTCTTGCCCGGTTACTCAGTTTGTCCAGATAGTCAACTGTAGAAAGAGTTCTGGAGGTTCCAAACATCTTCCAATTCACAGTTATTGAGATTGCTGTGTTTGTGGGAACACTCAAAGTCTTTAAAAATGATTTTATCACCCTGGCCCAGATCTGCGCCTCCCTATAATTTCATCACAGAGGTCTACAAGGAGTTTTTTGGACTTCATGGCTTGTTTTTCATTTTTTTTTCCTGGTATGCAGTGTGAATTGTGGGACCTTCTATACAGAGGTAGATGTGCGCTTTTCTTAAATGATGTCCGATCAATTGAGTGTGTCACAGGTGGACTCCAATGAAGTTCTTAAAACATCTCAAGTAGGATTAAAGCAAGCAGGATGCACCTGAGCACAATCTGGAGTGCCACCACAAAGGGCCTGAATACTTAGAGCAATGCGAGATGTCAGGTTGTGAATTTCAATACATTTGTATTAAAACAAGTTTTCACTTTGCCATTACGGATTATTAAGGGTAGACTGATGACAAATTTATCCATGTAAAATGAAATCTACAACATAATAAAGTATGCAGAAAGTGAAGGGGTCTGAATACTTCCTGAATCCACTGTACGTGGATTTAAATGACATGCTACGTCTGCACAGAACAACATTATGTTTCTTGTGATGATTATAACTGATATACAGTATTATGCTTATTTCAGTTTCAATAAGTTAATGTGTATTATGGTGGCTGGATTTCTTTAGATCTTGTGAGGGGACTAATAGGTCTGAAGACATTCCCACCTCAGATGGGTTATGTAGGCGTCCTCTATACCAGGGGTTCTCAAAGTCGGCCCTGGGGACCCACTGTGGCTGCAGGTTTTTGTTCCAACCAGATTAATAATCAGTGACAACACCTGACAACTCTGATCTCAATTAATTAGCTGGTATTTTTGTTTTCTCTTCTTGTATTCTACATTAAGAAAGCGCAGAGGCATGATTTTTACATTTATAAGACATTTAGAAATATTTCTGGTTTTGCTATTGATTTAAATGCTTAACTTTCTTTTGTTGATTTCATTCTATTTTGCCATTTCTGTATGCCGTTATCCCCCTCCATTGTATTTTAATAATGACAATTAAAAATGAGCAGAGCAAACAGACAGGCAAACAACACGGAATAATCAAAGGCTGCAACTACTTTAGCGTCAGACCCACTAATTAGTAAATAATGGATTAATTAAAAATTGGAACACCCGGAAAAACAGAATGAACACCAAGATGAGAATATTGTTAAAATCAAAAAATAAAAACATTATTCCCATATAACTGCTTAATACATTTTAATATTTTTTTTTTTTTTTACCAAACTTAGTTTTCCAATTTCTATATTGTTCTTAAAACACAGAACCTGGGAAATAACAGTTCACTGAATTAGCCCAGGAGTCCAATTAAAAACAGGAGCAGTTTGGAACAAAAACCTGCAGCCACAGGGGGTCCCCAGGACCGACCCCTGCTCTAAACCATTCTGAGCCTACACTCAGTGAAGGGTGCTACACAAAAATAAGATGAATTGAATTGAATTATCGAATACTTGTATTGAAAAAGGTACAAAATATCTACATTTGATAAGGAAACCCTAACCCTAAGCCTAATTCTGAATTTCTTCAGTCAGTCACTCATTTTCCAACCCGCTATATCCTAACTCAGGGTCACGGGGGTCTGCTGGAACCTATGCCAGCCAGCACAGGGCGCAAGGCAAGAACAAATCCCGGACAGGGCGCCAGCCCACCGCAGCTGAATATTTTTATTTTGTTAATAAAGTTTATCTAATCTAATCTAATTTAATCTAATCTAATAGCATTATGGCAAAATAAGTCTGTTCTATTAGCAACAGTAATTGATAACTAATTAAGAAATCGGATAAAACAACAGCATGCAGCAATCCAGGATTTGGTGTTAACATCCTTGTATTAGACACTTGCTTGAAAAATATTGTGGTGCATTGTCATATTTGTATGCATAGCTTTATTTAGATCATGCTTCCTTCTCTCCATTTTTCATTTCGAGGAAGAATTGCATAGTCTCTCCATTGGTATCACAAGATCTGCTCCAGAGGCAATGGGTGGGGACCATTTTTTGGCTCAGAGGAAAAAGCACATAATTAACTCCAGACTGGTCTATTAATTTTCCACTTTTATGGTCGGCAGTATGGCAAGCCGTTTCCACATCTGTTCATGACACCTGATTCAGCTGATGGATACAGATAAGGGCTAATCTTCAATTTTGCCTCGGCTGGAGTTGTTTTTCCATCTCATGTGTCTCCAGTACTTGTGTCGAGATCCTCAAAGGGACGGCTTGCCTGACTCTCTTTGTCATCTTCTTCTTCCCTCGGATGATATTATACTGCAGCATTCAGTGACTACCAAGATGTGCTGTAGTCTGCTAAAGTATCATTTGGGAATTTCACTTGTCACACATGCGTGTTGGTGGGTCATCCTCTGGGCTCGTATGAGGTATATATTACTACCCTGTGTCGAGAGGGGGTGCTGGAACTAACCTCATCCTCTTCTGTTTCCTCCAAAGTGCTGAGAATACACCCAGTGAGGGTGTTTGACTCCACCCCTTCTAGTCCTCCAGCTATATATCTCATGATTTCCCAAAGTAGATGTCACTCGATACAAAAACGCACCACAGGACGGAGCCTCTAGCCCATTGACTAAAGCAGACATTGCAAAGCTGAGAGAGGTTATTTAGCCTAAGGAAACCCTTTATCTGTGTGTTTCTAGTGGCATCAAGTGTGTGTTTTGCTTAAGCTTTCTAGACAAAGCCAGAGAGGTGAGAATGCATTGGTTTGGACATTTGCAGAGGAGAGAATGCTGGGTATATTGGGAGAAGGGTGCTAATGATAGAGCTGCCAGGCAAGAGGAGAAGAGCAAGGCCTAAGAGAACATTTATGGATGTGGTGAGAGAGGACATGAAGGTGGATGGTGTAACAGAGCAAGATGACGAGGACAGGAAGAGATGGAAAAAGATGATCTACTGTGGCGACCCCTAACGGGAGCAGCCGAAAGTAGAAGTTGATTACTTAAAAAGTCAGACCTAGACCCACAGATATTTAATAATTATAGACCTATTTCAAATTTACCCTTTCTCTCTAAAATACTAGAAAAAGTAGTTGCCAATCAGCTTCAGTCACACCTTACGCATTAGGAAATTCCAGTCTGGCTTCCACACTGGTCATAGTACAGAAACAGCACTAACGTGGGTTGTAAATGACATTCTGATATCCTCTGGTGAAGTAAACTCCACTGTAATTATGTTTTTAGACTTAAGTGCAGCATTTGACACCATTGACCATTCTATTTTACTGCACAGGCTAGAAAATGATGTTGGGCTTATAGACACTGTGCTTGCCTGGTTTAGTTCTTTTTTATCAAATCGATTCCAGTATGTAGAGAAATGTGCTGACAGTACTCCATCATTATACACAGAAGTTCAATATGGTGTCCTGCAGGGCTCAGTACTGGGACCTTTACTGTTTTCACTTTGCATGCTTCCACTGGGATCTATCATTAGGAAACATCATGTTAATATTCACTCGTATTCAGATGACACCCAGTTATACCTTTCATTTAGATCAAAAGTTTCTCCGATGTTGTCTTTAATTAGCTGTGTTAGCGAATTAAAGGAGTGGATGGATGAGAACTACTTGTCTTTAAACACCGATAAAACAGAGATGTTAATTGTTAGAGGGAATGATCACAACAATATTCTGTCATCATTTAACTCAGTTGGAATCCCCATTAATTTTTCTGAATCAGCCCGCAATCTCGGAGTTCTCTTTTACTCTAGCATGTCATTTAAAGCTCATATTACAAAGTTGTCCAAATCATGTTTCTTCCATCTTAAAAATGTTAGAAAATCAAGGCGCTTTCTAAATAAACAGGATTCTGAGAAATTAATTCATGCATTTATTTCTAGTAGGATTGACTACTGCAGTGTGGTGTTCACTGGACGTTCAAACTGTTCTTTATACAGCCTCCAGTTAATCCAAAATGTGGCTGCAAGAATTATTACAAGAACAAGAAAGTATGAACACATAACTCCAGTTCTTAAATCCTTACACTGGCTCCCGGTTAAGTTTAGGGCAGATTTCAAAATCCTTCTTTTAACATATAAAGCATTAAATGGCCAAGGTCCGGCTTACTTGTCTGAACTTATCATGACTTACAAAGCAGAGTGCACATTAAGATTTTAAGATGCGGGTCTGCTTATAATTCCAAGGATTAATAAAATAACAGTGGGAGGTCGAGCTTTTAGTTACAGGGCCCCTAATCTGTGGAATGGTCTGCCTGTTTCTATAAGAGATGCCCCTTCGGTCTCAGCTTTCAAATCCCGACTGAAGACTCACAACTTCAGTTTAGCACACCCTGACTAGAGCTGCTGATTAACTGTACAGACTGCATCTCTGTTGTTAGTCATTAGCTCTAAAACATAAGTAACATGATAGTTATAATTTGATACTAACCCTCGCGTATTCTTTTTCTCTTTTCGGTACTCAAATGTGGCACTTGCTGCCACGGCCAATCTTCCAAGTTGTTTTGCCTGCCTAAGGTAAAGTCATCCCTTATGGAGGATCGCAGGAATCATGGGAAAGATGGGTCCTTTCATCGGATTGGCTGGCCCAGAGCTGTTTCAGCCGTGGAATAGCCAAATGGAGGTGGCAGCTTGATGGATGAGGTCTCCAGGACCATAAACATATCCAAATCATATTATGGGATATCATCTACTGTTAAATTCTGCTACATACTTCTACATTTTTTATTTTATACTATATTGAGAATTTGTTCTGTTCTCTGTATTGTATTGTATTGACTCCCTTCTTTTTGACACCCACTGCACAACCAACCTACCTAGAAAGGGGTCGCTCTTTGAACTGCCATTCCCGAGGTTTCTTCCATTTTTTCCCTACAAGGGTTTTTTTGGGAGTTGTTCCTTGTCTTCTTAGAGAGTCAAGGCTGGGGGGCTGTCAAGAGGCAGGGCCTGTTAAAGCCCATTGCGGCACTTCTTGTGTGATTTTGGGCTATACAAAAATAAATTGTATTGTATTGTATTGATTAAACGGGGATGACTGGGTTGGTGTCCCAACATTTATACTTGTGGAACTGCAATCCTTCCATCAACCAAACCCGCCTTGTACTGTAACTAATCATTGAAGTTTTGATAGAATATGGGATGGTACACTAGTTAACATTGTTTCATCACAGTTCTAGGAGTTCAGGTTTTATTCCCAACCTGGCCAGTGCCCGTTTTGAGTTTGTGGACTTGGTAGACAAAATATAAGGGTGAGTCAATAATTATCCACACTCTATTTCTAAAATTTATTAGAATTACTGTAGGATATACAGATGCATCATTTTTCAGCATAACATTTGCATGTACTTGGTCCATGTAGTTTAAATAAAAAAACAGTGTGTCTCAAGCTTGTGGGTTTGCGATTCGTCCATGGGGGCTATTCAATGGGGAAACAAGATGACTGCTTGTTAATGTGCATGTACGATTAGCTCAGCTGTTCCTCATTGACATTCCACAGGTTGTTAGTCTGAATAGGAAAGGGAAAAGAGAATGAACTGAAAAGACGTAAAGAAATCAAGAAAGTAAGGGAAAGAAAAAGAGGGAGGACAGAATTGATTTGGAGTTAATGTGGACAGAAAGTGGTGAGAGAGAGTGGGGAGAGGCACTCTGGGGTGGATCACATTACTCCTTCTGAACATCAGAGAGCAGGAGCAATTATGGGGTCCTGATGGAGGTGAAGTTAACACCCAGCAAAGTTGCACTGCCACAGACCCCATAATCACTTTACCTCACTGCTCAGATTCTGTTATTTCAAAAACTGAAAACCGATCAACCATAACAGGAAGTCTTGACCACTCTAGTGATCTAAAGCCTTGACTGTAAAATGTACCAATTGAAATAAGGAATGAAAAGTATATGGTGGTGACTTAGATTGGATTTGTGAAAACTACTGTATCATTAAATTGTTATTGCATCCTATAATAATAACACACAGGTCGGAGAACATTCAATTCATTGAGCCACCTAAGGCTCTGTTTTATTCTTGCAGCCACGAATGCTCACCTCAATTGGTGACCCACCACCTCTATGCCTGCCTCCTGTGCTGTCCTAGTAATCTGAAGCTCACCAGAGTACTGAACATCTGTCCTAAAATCCATGGATACTCACCTAATTTGGCAATTCAGCACCTCTGCGCTTATCTCTTTTGCAATTCTAGTGATCTAAAGCTCACTGGACTCCTGGACACATTTTCTTATGGCCATGGATGCTCATCTCAATTGACGATCCAGCACCTCCAGGCTTGCCTCCAATGGCACTTTAGTGATCTAAAGCTCAGCAGACTCCTGATCTCTGATCCTTATGGCCATGGATGCTCACCTCATTTAGCAAATCAGCACCACCTCATTTATCTCCTTTGCTGCTTTAGTGATCTAAAGCTCACCAGACTCCTGATCACCTTTCTTTATG
The DNA here is from genome assembly GCA_026402145.1 of Polypterus bichir lapradei. Classification (NCBI taxonomy): domain Eukaryota; kingdom Metazoa; phylum Chordata; class Cladistia; order Polypteriformes; family Polypteridae; genus Polypterus; species Polypterus bichir. Next base: position 15,985,777 of record JANRMT010062841.1, read on the forward strand.
GCAATGGACGCTCGCCTCAATTGACAATCCAGCACCTCGACGCTTGCCTTTTTCAGCCCCCTTACGATCTAAAGCTCATCAGACTCCTGGACTCCGATCTTCATGGCCATGGACACTCTCCTCAACTGGTGATCCAGCACCTCCATGCTTGCCTTCAATGGCGCTCATTAGAGAGCAACAGTAATTGTGGGGTCCTGATGAAGCGGGAGTTAACGCCTCACAAAGCTGCACTGCCACAGACCCCATAATCACTTTACTACACTGCTTAGATTCCGTTACTTCAAAAACTGAAATCCAATCAACCATAACGTGAAGTCTTGACCACTCTACTGATCTAAAGCCTTGACTATAAAATGTACCCATCACATGAAAGGATATGGTGGTGACTTAGATTGGATTTGTGAAAACTACTGTATCATTAAATTGTTATTGCATCCTATAATAATTATAGCTCACAATTGCACAACACACATACTGAAATACGCACTTAGGTATATCATAAGAGCACCATCATCTCCCTTGCCGTTCTAGTGAGCTTAAGCTCAGGAGACTCCTGCACACCTTTCCATATGACCATGGGTGCTCGCCTCAATTGGGCGTCTCCACGTCTTCCTCCTTCAGCACCCTTCCAATCTAAAGCTCATCAGACTCCTGTCCACATTTCCTCATGGTGATGGATACTCACCTCAATTGACGGTCCAGCACCCTCATGCTTACCTCCAAAGGCACTCTAGTGCTCTTAAATCTATTAACCTCCAGTCCACCAACACCTCCATCGCTGTCTAGTGCTTTCTCTCTGTGCACCTTTCACCTACTGGTGAAATCACTGAGCAGAGAAGTCTTCTATCGAACTTTTCTTTCTCTCTGACTGTCTCATGGTCCTTTACACTCCTGTGTGTTCAGATGAGCTCCATCTTAATTACCACCCACAGAACATCAATGAGGACACCAGAATCCTCATCATCCTCCGGTGTCCATTGAGAATTACTGGAGACATTCTTCTGCCCCGAGCTTCCCCGACCTCCTTTCCTCCTTTCATCTGCACCAGTTGTGCCTCAACCTTAACATTTTGTTTCCCTCCCTCTCTGTTTCTCCAACTTGATTTTTTGCCACCATCTTTCTTTTCCTCTTTTCTTCTCTCTTCAATCCCCTGTGAGTTCAGGTGCACCAAAGAACCCACCGAGCCTCGATGAGGGACAGCTGTGTTAACTGCTCTCATGCACATTAAGCACAACCTCTCTGATGAAGATCTCCACACCTGCATGGGTTTTCTCACACCACTGCCTCACTGTTTTTAAAACTCTCACACCGCCACAAACCCATCATGTGCTTCACCACACCCTTATGCTGGAGACCTTTGTAGTGTGGAGCGGTGGCACTGTGGCTAAGGATCTGCATTGATATCTGGAAGGTTGTTAGTTCGAATCCCATTACTGCCGGAAGGGATGCTACTCTGTTGGGCCCTTGAACAAGGCCCTTAACGTGAAAACTGCTTTAGAGACGCTGCATAATAGCTGACCCTGTGCTTTAACTTCCAAAGGTCAGGGGATTAATAAAGTACATCAAATCAAAATTTTTGCAAAATTGTTTTTTTTCATAAACAGCCTTTTTGTTTTCCAAATGAGCAAAACCAGTCACTGATTTGCATTCAGTGCTGGCATTAATAAGCAGTGTGGACAAGTGGAAGAAAGAGTCATAGTCCTTGAAAACTGTTGGGGTGCCAACGGGGTTGCCCCTTTTATTCTTGTTACATACAGATTACAAGGAATGTTCAAAAAGTTTCCACAATTTTTTAACTCTATTTATTAAGAATTTCAAAAACAAATCACATCACTTTTTTACATAGTCACCTCATTTTTGATACAATTTTCCCAGCGTCGTAAAAACTTTTTAATGCCCAGTTACTACTCCTCCCGCCTTCACCGTTTCCAATAAAAATTAAAAAAAGTGCGGAAACTTTTTGAACGTCCCTCGTAAATACTGCAAGTGCACGAAAGCACTGAAATACAGTTAGGTCCATAAATATTTGGACAGAGACAACTTTTTTTCTACTTTTGGTTCTGTACATTACCACAATGAATTTTAAATGAAACAACTCAGATGCAGTTGAAGTGCAGACTTTCAGCTTTAATTCAGTGGGTTGAGCAAAACGATTGCATAAAAATGTGAGGCAACTAAAGCATTTTTTGAACACAATCCCTTCATTTCAGGAGCTCAACAGTAATTGGACAATTGACTCAAAGGCTATTTCATGGGCAGGTGTGGGCAAGTCCGTCGTTATGTCTTATCAATTAAGCAGATAAAAGGCCTGGAGTTGATTTGAGGTGTGGTGCTTGCATGTGGAAGATTTTGCTGTGAACAGACAACATGCGGTCAAAGGAGCTCTGCATGCAGGTGAAAGAAGCCATCCTTAAGCTGCGAAAACAGAAAAAACTCATCCGAGAAATTGCTACAATATTACGAGTGGCCAAATCTACAGTTTGGTACATCCTGAGAAAGAAAGCAAGCACTGGTGAACTCAGCAACGCAAAAAAGACCTGGACGTCCACGGAAGACAACAGTGGTGGATGATCACAGAATCATTTCCATGGTGAAGAGAAACCCCTTCACAACAGCCAACCAAGTGAACAACACTCTCCAGGGGGTCGGCGTATCGATATCCAAGTCTACCATCAAGAGAAGACTGCATGAAAGTAAATACTGAGGGTGCACTGCAAGGTGCAAACCACTCATAAGCCTCAAGAATAGAAAGGCTAGACTGGACTTTGCTAAAGAACATCTAAAAAAGCCAGCACAGTTCTGGAAAAACATTCTTTGGACAGATGAAACCAAGATCAACCTCTACCAGAATGATGGCAAGAAAAAAATATGGAGAAGGCGTGGAACAGCTCATTATCCAAAGCATAGCACATCATCTGTAAAACACGGTGGAGTCAGGCAGTGTGATGGCTGCCAGTGGCACTGGGACACTAGTGTTTATTGATGATGTGACACAGGACAGAAGCAGCCGAATGAATTCTGAGGTGTTCAGAGACATACTGTCCGCTCAAATCCAGCTCAATGCAGTCAAATTGATTGGGCGGCGTTTCATGACACAGATGGACAATGACCCAAAACATACAGCCAAAGCAACCCAGGAGTTTATTAAAGCAAAGAAGTGGAAACTTCTTGAATGGCCAAGTCAGTCACCTGATCTTAACCCAATTGAGCATGCATTTCACTTGTTGAAGACTAAACTTCGGACAGAAAGGCCCACAAACAAACAGCAACTGAAAGTAAAGCCGCTGCAGAGCATTAAAAAGGAGGAAACCCGGCATCTGGTGATGTCCATGAGTTCAAGACTTCAGGATGTCATTGCCAGCAAAGGGTTTTCAACCAGGTATTAGAAATTAACATTTTATTTCCAGTTTATTTAATTTGTCCAATTACTTTTGAGCCCCTGAAATGAAGGGATTGTGTTCAAAAAATGCTTTAGTTGCCTCACATTTTTATGCAATCGTTTTGTTTAACCCACTGAATTAAAGCTGAAAGTCTGCACTTCAACTATATCTGAGTTGTTTCATTTAAAATTCATTGTGGTAATGTACAGAACCAAAATTAGAAAAAAATTGTCTCTGTCCAAATAGTTATGGACCTAACTGTAAATAAAATTTCAGCAGTCTGGGAAGCTGTGTCCTTCTCAAAAGTTTGGGTCCAAATGAGACTCTGACGTTCAGGGGCGTCTCCCATTTATACCGGACTCCACCAGAACAGGGTGTGGTTAGTTACCTTCAGGGGGCGTGTTCTCTGGGCTATAAAAGGAGAACAGACAAGTCTGTTAGTGGTGGCGCCCCCTCTGGCTAAAGCAGGGTATTAAATATCCATGATGACTCTTTCATGTACATGACACCAGTAATCATGACTCTTAACTGGATTGCAAATCTTACATTTAATGCTCAATGTGTAACGTGTAAATTCATTTTGCTTATTTGAGAAGGTACAAGTTCAAAGATGCGTGTTGGCCCATTTTAATAATACCGGATAAGTTATTTATATTTAACTGTTATGAGCTCTGTGTGTTGTCGAGAATGTAAATTACAAATCCTGTAGCTCTTTATAAAAATTCCATGGAATAAAAATGAGCCGTTGTAACGGACTACATAGCACAGAGTGAGCATTTTGGACAGACAATATATGCCGTTATTTGATTTTCATTAAATTGGAAGCCACTAGGCTGCTTTCTTCTTCCATTTGACTGTTGGCTGAATGATTTATTGCATGGAGCTTTCTTGCATAGAAATACATCAAAATCACACTGTTCTACAAGCTGGTGCTTTTTTTTTTTTTTTTTTTTTCCTTCGAACAAAGTTACGATTTCATTTCTGATTTAAGCTCTATGAGTTGCCCAAGTGTGTTTTCTTTGGTCACTCATTAGATCCAGATGATTTCTAGTCAGGACAAATTCGGTGCTGGCGTTCCCATAAATTAGCCAAAAAAGACACGGCTACTAATTGAACCAATTGGCTGTCAGAGCTGAATGCAAGTCTTTCATTTCAGAAGAAGGATATTAAAACATTTTTCACACTTTAAAGCCGCTCGGTTTCCTTTCCAATAAAAGCTGACGCTGGTGTTGATGGAAGGAAAGTTGTGGACTTTTTGTGTAAGCTTCTCCCATGAGACTTGACGCTTTAATGAAACTCTCACATCAGTGGCTCGTCTGAGTCCTGGATTTTATTTGATAGTGCAGGTGAAAATTTATCAGGCCCGGACAATGTGTAATTTTTCCTTCATGAGTCGACTCGGACTAATTTAAATCCCCAGTCAGTGCATTAACAAGGATTGTCTTCAAAACTCGCTTTGACGTAAGAGTGCGACGTTGTGTTATTCTTATGGCTGATCCTATCCCACACTCCCCCAGGAGCTGCTTTATTTAATCCAGCTGGAGCCGAGGCAAGCAACCACTGTGCTGCACTGTGACCCTCGACCATTCATATTTCATATTCTTGCTGTGGTTGGTCTTTAACAACTAACGGCACCTTTATTTATTTATTTCTTTATTTTTTCTCCCAGCACCCACATTTTTGATCTTTTTTTTTTTTTTTTGAATACTGAAAAAACAAAACGACAAGCTGACTTATTTATCATGTGGGACTAAAACACGTTTACGGAGGGTAATTTAATCCACCTCGCCAAACCACGGATAGATTATTGGCTGTTACGAGGCCAAAGGTTGTGCCACTTATAATTTAAAAAAATGATACAGCTCTTTTTATGGAATATGACATAAATCTTTAAGCATTAAATCATCCCGGTATAATTTGTCTGACGGACAGTGCAGCTAAAGGAAATAAATATATCCGTGAAGTCACACTGATAACATGCATATTCCACCAGGCTCTTAAGATTTTTCTTCCCCTCGTACTACCGTCTCTATTTTTAATGAACATATAAAAAAAGTTTATGAGGAAGAAAAAAAAAAATTTACATTCCCGACATCAGTCTTGCAATCATTTTTCCTTCACTCATTGCATTACTCCCTGTGTGTTCATATCCTGCTTATCAGATTTCATGTTTTATGTATTCTTCCAACTTGACACAATGGTGCTGATAAAATGAAGGCAAATTTACTTCTTTTAGTGACAGACAGCAATTGGAGGGAAATTAAGTTGTACCGTGATATCATAATATACATGGTGCAAATAACCTAGTTTGAATAATCGCAGCCTTCGTCTGTTTAAATGATTTTTACCAGTTTATGGAAAGCCTTTGATGTGATAATGTTAATTCCCTGCTGGTGGAAAAAAAAAAAAAAAACCACTGAAAAACGGAAATTATATGAGTAATAGAGTGTCAGTCAATCTTTTACACCAGTGCCTTATTAACTGTTAATCATTTTGTCATAACTGTTTCATGTAATAAATTTGATCGAAAAGCCATGTATGCTTTGAATTATGTGTGTGTTTGTGAATTATAGATATATTCCTCCCATAATGATGTGAAATGGAAATATTGCAGGCAAAAATGATACCCTGGTACATTTATCGTGGCACATACAAAAGATACTGTGTGCCAATAACACAGGTAAAAATCTCCTAATTCCAAAATGGACTTTCTTTCTCTAATATATTCATTCATTCCATAATAAATGTCCTAGAATATAATTTACAGGTTCTGTATATACAGTGACGGGTTAGGGGAGAGGGGGTGACGGCCCCGGGCATTCAAATCTTGGGGGACATCCAATCCAAAGAGTGTTGCTCTCTAGGAGAGCCCTGTTGTGAAAATTTAATATTTAATTTAATATGAACAAATTTAAATTATTATAGCTCATTCTCAGTGAAGCACTAAGGTGGACGAGTTTAAATACTTGGGATCAACAGTACAGAGTAATGGGGATTGTGTGAAAGAAGGTGAAGAAGAGAGTGCAGGCAGGGTGGAGTGGGTGGAGAAGAGTGTCAGGAGTGATTTGTGACAGACGGGTATCAGCAAGAGTGAAAGGGAAGATCTACAGGACGGTGGTAGTGAGGCCAGCTATGTTATATGGGCTGGTGACGGTGGCAAAGGAGACAGAGCTGGAGGTGGCAGAGTTAAAGATGCTAAGATTTGCATTGGGTGTGACGAGGATGGACAGGATTAGAAATGAGGACATTGGAGGGTCAGCTCAGGTTGGACGGTTGGGAGACAAAATCAGAGAGGCGAGATTGTGTTGGTTTGGACATGTGCAGAGGAGAGATGCATGCTGGATATATTGAGAGAACAACAACTACATTTATTTATATAGCACATTTTCATACAAAAAGTAGCTCAAAGTGCTTTACATAATGAAGAAAAGAAAAATAAAAGACAAAATTAGAAATTAAAATAAGACAACATTAGTTAACATAGAAAAGGAGTAAGGTCCGATGGCCAGGGTGGACAGAAAAAACAAAAAAAAAAATCCAGATGGCTGGAGAAAAAAAATAAAATCTGCAGGGGTTCCAGGCCACGGGACCACCCAGTCCCCTCTGGGCATTCTACCTAACATAAATGAAATAGTCCTCTTTGTAGTTAGGGCTCTCACGGAGTCACTTGATGTTGATGGTCATACAGACTCCTGGCTTTTAATCCATCCATCATTGTTGGAACATCTCGGTGCTTGGAGTAGATGGTGCATATTGGTAGTAGAATGGAGAAGGGTACTTAGGGTGGAAGTGCCGGGCAAAAGGAGAACAGGAAGGCCTAAGAGAAGGTTTATGAATGTGGTGAGTTAGGGCATGCAGGTAATGGGTGTGACAGAGCAAGAAGACAAGGACATGAAGAGATGGAACAAGATGATCCACTGTGCCAACCCCTAATGGGAACTTCTGAAAGACAAAGAAGAACGGTAGAGAGTAACAGGTATTGTGAAAGAGAAGTGAAGAAGAGAATGCAGGCAGGGTGAAATGGGTGGAGAAGAGTGTCAGGAGTGATTTGTGACAGACGGGTATCAGCAAGAGTGGAAGGGAAGGTCTAAAGGATGGTAGTGAGACCAGCTATGTTATATGGGCTGGAGATGGTGGCACTGACCAGAAAGCAGGAGACAGAGCTGGAGGTGACAGAGTTAAAGATGCTAAGATTTGCATTGGGTGTGACGAGGATGGAGAGGATTAGAAATGAGGACATTAGAGGGTCAGCTCAGGTTGGACAGTTGGGAGACAAAGTCAGAGAGGCGAGATTGTGTTGGTTTGGACATGTGCAGAGGAGAGATGCTGGGTATACTGCGAGAAGGCTGCTAAGGATAGAGCTGTCAGGCAAAAGGAGAAGAGAAAGGCCTAAGAAAAGGTTTATGGATGTGGTGAGAGAAGACATGAAGGTGACGGGTGTGACAGAGCAAGATGACGAGGACATTATGAGATGGAACAAGATGTTCTGCTGTGCCGACCCCTAACAGGAACTGCTAAAAGAAGAAGATGATTCTCAGTGAAACACTATGACTTCTAAGCGCTAGAAGTGCTCGATTGCACCTGGCCTAGCCGGCCTAAACATTATGAAAACTATGTTTATTTCACATGGGACAAGAAATTGAACCCACGAGCCCAACGATCTTGAAAAGGGCTTCAGCACGACTCGAGAGATACTCCATTCCCTCTCCTTCCGTCAGGCCCGTATGCGCATTGAACGTTTTAAGGGTCATTTGTCCGACCTTGGTGTAATGAAGAGCTTACCTCACTTATTTCATCTCCCGTGTTCTTTTTCTGACTAGTCCAGTAAGGTAAGTCAGAGAAATATGTAGTCTGTGTAGCCCGAGTAAATCTGGGGTATGTTATAATTCTTGCATGTACAAGACTTTGGTTGGGGTTCTTGACCTTTCAGATCTTCCATGTCACAAGAACATCTGACCAACCGGGCTTTAATCAGCATTGAAAAAGAATTCCTCACAGATGATGTAAAAAATGTAGTAGCATAATTGTTTTCGGAGAGGAAATCTAATTTGGGGAAACGAACAAATATTTAATTTGAATAAAGTGTATATTTCTTATTTAATATGCCTTTCTTTATCCTATTCATATGCCTTCATATGCCTTGACAGAGTGGTGGCTCTGAGGCTAGGGATCTGCACTGGCAATCGGAAGGTTGCCGGTTCGAATCCCGTAAATGCCATAAGGGACTCTGCTCTGTTGGGCCCTTGAGCAAGGCCCTTACCCTGCAATTGCTGAGCGCATTGAGTAGTGAGAAAAGCGCTATATAAATACAAAGAATTGTTATTACCATTCACTTTGACAGCACCTCACCAAAGAGTTTGCCCTGGGCATCTTCTAGCCTCTTCACGCCTCTCTGTATATATACTGCCCTCCATAATGTTTAGGACGCAGCAGTGGTAGGTCAATTAAAGCCATTGTCATATTTAGGACTTTGTTGCACATCCCTTGCATGTAATGACTGCTTGAAGTCTGCGATTCATAGACAACAGCAGGTGCTGTGGGTCTTCTCTGGTGATCCTCTGCCAAGCCTCTAATGCAGAATGTAATGCTTGGCCATTCAAGAATTTTTCATTTATTAGCTTTGATAAACTCCTGTGTGTCCACAGCAGTATGTTTGAATGTTAGGATGAGCACCATGGGCCCTAGATTGACATTCACACGATTCTGTGGGCCTATTTTGTAAGTTTCTTTGTATAAGAGGATCTGTTAATCTTTAAGACTGTAGGGGCTTTCATGAGACTTTAGGGAGTTTCAAAACTCGACTTGATGTTTTTTAGAAGAATTAAGTGGATAGGCCTGGCGAGCTTTGTTTGGTTGAATGACCTGTTCTCGCCTGGATTGTTCTAATGTTCGAATCATAAAAAAGTACATGTAATTATGTTATGTTTATTAGGTTCAAAGCACCCATGTTTCTTATTCCTCGTGAGTGCTTATTGGTTGTCAGCTCTCATGCACACAGAGCCTGATCCTACGACTAAAGACCCAAGTTTGATTTTGTCAAAATCAATTGGGGTGATTCGCTAGGTATATCACATTTGGTGACCGGCCTTCATGAGAGTGCACCACCAACTGCATCTGACTCACTAATATTATACAGGGTGGTCCAGATCTAATTATGCAGATCCAGATCATCTGGATGGCTTTGATTTATGCGGGGACAATTCCAGTTCAGCATGAAGACGATTCTTCATGTCGTCAGTTCGCACACTTCTCGATGGTCCGAGATTTTTCAGGTGATTTTCTATGTAATAAACTTAATAAGTTATAGCGTAATGAAAATTGCATAATTAGATCTGGACCACCTTATACAAATGAAGACTGAGAATAAAAATCGCTGGAAGAGTTGTCTAAAATGGCATGGCATTTAGGAAAGCTACTTCAACAATCCTCATTAATTCTTTTTTTTTTGGGATTTTATTGATTTTATTAAAATCAAATAACATTCCATACAAATAAATTAAGTTTTACAAAAATAGGTTCGAAACAAATGAACCCCCACCCATGAGAAAGAGAGCTGGGCCAGAAGAGTAAAACTTTAAGCTAGTAAAAATAAGTAAATGGATAAATTAATAAATTAATAAAGAGTAAAAAAAAAAAGAAGGGAGAGAATCCGCTTCCTCGATTTAAATGCTTATTCTAAAATGTTATTGATTAGATCCTGCCAGGTTTTGAAAAAGTTTTGCACAGATCCTCTAAGTGAGTATTTCATTTCCAATTTCAAGTAGTATATAACATGAGTTACCGACTGACTTAAAAGTGGTGAGTTAGGATTCATCCAGTTGAATAAGACAAGTCTATGTGCTAATAGTGTAGTAAAGGCAATTCCAGTTTTTTTGTCCTTCTCCAGTTTAAGCCCCTCTGTGAGCCCACCAGACACAACTGTTAGTGGATTAGGAGAGATTGGGACACCAAGGCTGTCTGATAGGCATTTAAAGATTTTGGTTCAGAATGATGTTAATTTAGTGCAGGCCCAAAACATGTAGCCCAGTGAGGCTGGAGCTCGATTGCAACGTTCGCAGGTTGGATCTTACCCTTGGAAACATTTTGGACAATCTTAAACAAGAGAGATGCGCTCGATAGATGATTTTAAGTTGAATAATTGTATGCTTTGCGTGTATGGAGCGCGAGTGAATTCTGTGCATTGCTACCTTCCACTCCTTTTCTGAGATTTTGAGTGAGAGATCCTTTCCCCAATGTACTCTGGGACTGTAAAATAGTTGTATATATTATGGAAATGCTGTCTGAGTCCTCAAGGCTGATCAATATTTTTTTCTGGCATAGAGGTAGGTGGGAGGTGAGGAAAATTGGGAAGGTTCCGTTTAGCAAAGTTTCTAATTTGAAGGTAGTGAAAGAAATGTGCTGCTGGAAAGTTAAATTTGGAGTGTAATTGTTCGTAGGATGCAAAGACGTTGTCTATGTACAGATCTCTAAGTGATTTAATCCCAAATGTTTTCCAGACATTAAAAACTGCGAATGTTTGAAAGCCTGGGAAAAGGTGGTTCTCGTGCAGCGGTCCCAACAGATAAAAGCTTCTCTATCTTAAAAATCTTCCTGCATTGGCTCCATATTCTGAATGAGTGAAGCACAATTTGGTTGTTAGTATATTGGCGATAACTTGCATTTATTTTATTTTATTTAACCCTGCTTAAGACACATCTGTTTTCATGTGCATTTAATTCTTCTTGATTTTATGAAGTTGGTTTCATCTTATTTATTACTATTATTATTATTATTTTGTTTGATCTTATTGATTGGTTTAGTATAGTAGTGTGCAATGTATATTGAGTATATATACGCTGTGTAGTACCTGCTAACCTTTTTGTCTTTTAGTTGTACAGCACTTTGGTCAATGAAAGTTGTTTAAAGGTGCTTGATAAATAAATAAATAAATAAAAATTTATTGGGGCACAAAGCAAGGAATAATAACAGGAAATGCAGGATTTTATTTCTATTGCGGACCAAGCCTGTGTATGTTCATCTATTTGTGTCCAGGTTTTTATAGCTTGTATATTCGGCGCACAGTAATAAAATTGAAAGTTAGGTAGAGCCATGCCACCTTCCGCCTTTGGTCTTTGTAGGGTCGCTCTTTGGATACGTGGATGTTTTGAATTCCAAATAAATGAGGCTATGGTTGAATCTAATTTCTTAAAAAATGATCTATTGTTGTATATTGGAACGTTTTTAAATAAAAAAAAGAAGCTTAGGAAGGATATTCATCTTAACATTGTTGATTCTTCCAGCTAAAGTGAGATGAAGGGTTGACCATCTATGCAAGTCTTGCTTAATTTTTTCCATCCAGACAGCTTTATGTTTACTTGTGATGTTTACCCCTCAGTATTTAAACTGATCCTAAAATCAAACACTCACCCTGATGCTGGGTGGTGTGAAAGTGCAGTGTTAGCGCTGCTGCCTTGCCGTAGGGAGATCTGAGTTCATGTCTTGGATTCTTCCAGCATGGAGTTTGCATGTTCTCCCCGTGTCCATATGGGTTTCTTTTGGGTGCTCTGGTTTCCTCACACGGTTCAATGACATACAGGTTAGGTGGACTGGCATTACTAGTGTGTGGTTGTTTGTGTGTTCACCCTGAAATGGACTGGCACTCCGTCCTGGGTTTGTTCCTACCTTGTGCCCTATGCTAGCTGGGATAGACTCCAGGAACCCCTCCATGACCCTGTTTAGGGCAAAGCAGGTTAGAATATGACTGACTGACTGACTCCAATGTTCTAAGAGCTCCATCGATTGTATTGCAATTCCTTAGAATATTTGTGCATTTTCATTTAGTAATGTATTTAGTGGTGGCAGTGGTGGTGTAGGGGTAAGTGGGAGGGGGCCCACTATAGAGCTTGTCCCCTCACGTCAAAGTCACAGGGACTTATGAATTATTTAGCATTGCTCACTAATTACTGGGCCACCATGCTGCCCCCATTCCATAGCCTTCTCAATACACTTGTGATTTTCTCTATTATTTGCATTCTGAAAAAAGTTAAAAACACACATTTCATTTTTTGTATTATAATGTCAACACTTTTCACCTTTACCATATTTAAAATATTTTCAAACTTGTACAAAATATTCAATGGCTCAATGATGAACCTCAAATTATTGAAATTTCTAGGCTGTATGTGATTCAGTTATATAAATATTAGGAGCCTGGATGGTTTATTTGATGCTTAAAATATATTAAATAGAAAACAAACAAAAAGCCAGTAAAAAATAATCTAACCAAAATAACTCCAGGAAGAAGTCGAGTTTAAAATTCTAAATGGAACATTGACTGGTTTAAACAGCCATTATAGATCACAGTTAGTCTCTAGTGAGTCATCATTGCTAGAGCTGAATAATACCCATGGCTTGGCTACACTGTATAAAAATTAAGCTGTATCTATTTTTCTTGTTTGTTATTTCTTTTCTGTAGATAATTTTCCCATCTGCAAGATACATCAATTTCACTAAAGTCTGACGAGAGTAATTTTTTTTCTTCTTTTCCACTGCAAGGTAAGGGGCTTGATGTGTGTTATCATTTAGAGAAGTGCTTGGAAGGTCTCACATCTGTCTTTGTTAAATGCTTGTTATAGCCTTGGACTCCCAAGTGCACAGACCTTCTCAATGAATTATTGCTTGCTACCTAGTTACCACATCCTACATATAATCCTATATTAAATTCACTACTCTAATATTGACCAGTCCCATCAAATTGCAGTAAGGCACTTGAAAAATGCATATTGTTTATTTAAAATTGGCTCAACAAGCAGGCAAAATGATGAGCACCACAAACGTTATACTGATAGATGTTTGTGTTTAGGATCTGTGGCAGAAAAATGAAGCTCAACGAGGTTGTTTTTCAGTCCAACTATAGGTCTTAATAGCTGACATAAGCAACACTGTGTTGGTGTTGACATCAAAGGGCTACGGAAAGGGAAGCT
>JANRMT010062841.1:16010446-16024710 GCA_026402145.1 Polypterus bichir lapradei
ATCTATCTATCTATCTATCTATCTATCTATCTATCTATCTATCTATCATAGTGCCTTTCATATCTGTTTGGCAAAGCATGAAATGTTTGTGTTACTTACTATACACTTTAGTTAGGCATTGTTTATAATACCTAGTCATTATACAGAACGACAAAATACTATTTAGGCAATGTATGAAAAATGACTCATGAAAAGGCCTAGAATGCCTAGGAAATGTTTGAAATTTTAATCATTTCATATTTCAAGATCCCATTTTTGGCATTCTATGGATTTCCTAGGCATTCTATACAATGCTTAAATTCACACATTGATGGTAACATATCTATCATAAAGTGCCTTTTACATCTGTCTATCTATCTATCTATCTATCTATCTATCTATCTATCTATCTATCTATCTATCTATCTATCTATCTATCTAATTTATGTGAGGAAAAAAAGGAAAGTATTGTAAAAGCAGAGGTAAGTAAATTAAGTTATTAATTGTTTCTTAACTATATTGATGTGTTGGTGTCTTATATTACTGAGGAAAATAGTTTATTTCAAAAATAAAAATCTATCTATCTATATATTATATTATATTATATTATATTATATTATATTATATTATATTATATTATATTATATTATACTAGCTGTGTAAGCCCGTGCTGTAAAAAGCCTGGGCTCCTAGAAAACATGGCCCTTCAATCAATCAATCATATCGGTTGTGTATTAGCGGCTCCTCGTCGGTTTTGTTTTGCCGACATGCTCACCTCCATTGTCTATCAGCGGCTAAGCAAGTTTTGCTCTCCTCACAGTTTTCATTTTGCCAATGTGCTTGCCTTGGGGAGACGTGAATACCGTGGCGAAGCAAGGTAGGGAATGAAGAGACCGGAGCGACAGATGGCCTTATATAGGCAGGCAGCCAACAACGTGGAAGGCGTGTGGATGGGGGACCCAATGCCGTCTCCCACACCGACCGAGCTGCAGGCTATGGACGTATATATGTATGTAAGTAGGATTCAGTTAGCATTGGGAACCCGCGTACCAAATTTCTTGAAGATGGGTCCATAAGTAACAAAGACTGTTGGAAAGTTCAATATGGCGGCCGACAGTGGCGTCATACCACCGAAATAAGTACGTACATCAGTTTCGGTTAGCGCTGGGAAGCCGCCTACCAAATTTCGTGAAGATAGGGCCATAAATAAGAAAGTTTAACATGGCGGACGTTGTCGACCATTATGACCGTTACTCGTAGAATTTCGAAATGAAACCTGCTTAACTTTTGTAAGTAAGCTGTAAGGAATGAACCTGCCAAATTTCAGCCTTCTACCTACATGGGAAGTTGGAGAATTAGTGATGAGTGAATCAGTGAGGGCTTTGCCTTTTATTAGTATAGATTATATTATATTATATTATATTATATTATATTATATTATATTATATTATATTATGTAGAAGCTGCACAGTGAGGCCAACAAGCCCCAATTTATTTATGAGTGCTATGTCATTTCTGCTGATGTAGTGTCCATCGCTGGCCTGCCCAGCCTGAAACAAGTCCCAGAGAATGGCATCTGACTTTGGTCTCAACCTGGAAAAGTCTCCAACAAGTTGTCTAGGTCTCCCTAGCCTGTGAACCCTTTTATTTATTGGGCTCTCTCAAGCCGTCTTCTGTTTTGTGCCATTCTGTGCTATTTTTGTTTGTTTCGCTTATTAAACCTCCTATACCTTCCACCAGACCACAGTTACAGTTTGCCCTTCTCCCTGATGAAATGCACATATAAAACCTGCTTGTACCTTCTAAACAAACTCTAGTAATGTTTCTCGGCATGTATATTATGTTCACATCCCTGACTGAGCAGTTCATTATGTGAGAGACTGGCCAGCCACTAAATATCAATCAACCACCACAACCCCACGCCTCCCCCTCTTCAGTTTTGCCCACTGCCCGGAGTCAATTTCTTGAAACAGCAAATGTAATAATTTCCCAAACTTGTTTAAGAGAGGACCTCCTTTCTTTAGCATTTTTTACCTTTGATGCTCTATTTCAAAAAGAGAACATTGGTCAGACAGATACTTTGCAATTATAGATATGCAAATATTAAAAAAGGTCTTCTGTGTGCACAAATGTTGAAGTAATATGTAGATTTATATATTTAGCAGATCCAGCATGACTAACAAGCCACAGATCAATGAAGCCAAATACCAGATGGATAGAGGGCAACTAATGGTAACTAAGATAGAGTATTTATGGTTATTTGTAAGTTAACTTGATAAATAATTTAATAGAAGGCATGTGGTGTGGTGTAGTGATTAAGCCTTGGGCTTTTATCCGCTGAGGTTGTGGGTTCAAATCCTGCTACTGACATAGTGTGACCCTGAACAAGTCACTTCACCTGCCAGTGCTCCAACTGAACACACAAAAACAAATGTAATCGATTTTACCTGAAATATTGTAAGTTATCATGGATAAAGGTGTTAGCCAAATAAAGAGTATTAAATGTGCTTGTTATATTCTGTCTCATTCTAAATGTACAAACTGTGTATCTATTAGATGCTGTAATAAGAATAAAGTATGCATAAACTGCAAAAAAAGAGTTATGGAAATGCCCCGTGTAATAGCAGCAAAACTGGGTCAACATTGGGTGCAAAGAAACCAAAACAGTTGACAGAATACAGGAGTTGAACGATCGGTTTTACACAAAATGGCTGCAGGAAATGATGAAAAAAACGAAAGTCGGAAGTGACGTCATCTTGGTGAGCCAGAAGTGACATCATCATTGAGGGACCAGAAGTGACATCATCACGATGAGTCGGAAAGTGACGTCATTAAGAGCGGAGCGGAAAGTGACGTCATTACAATGGGCCGGAAGTGGCGTCATCAAAGATGGACCGGATGTGATGTCATCCTGTGGAGCCGGAGGTGACGTCATCACAGATGGAGTGGTCTGTATGGAGCCATTTTCTGATATTGTCGGTGAGTGATTGTTTTTATTGTTTATCTTCTTTTGTTCTGTAGAGACAGAGAGAGAGAGACATCAGTATCACAAATCAACCCCTTATCTGGTATTATATCACTCACCTCAGGGTTTGTTGACTCCCTCCTAAGCGCACGTGTGTGACAATGCTTAAATATGACAATCCTTATTTGATAAAATATCAAATTAGCATGTTTGGTATTCTCCCTCATACTAAATATACTATACAAACTGCAGATTTACAAGATATCTATTATGAGGAAAATTACTTGATAAAATGTGGTGCAGTGGGTAGGGCTCTGAACCTCAAAGTCTGAGTTTATGGGTTCAAATCCCACTACGGACACTGTGTGACCATAAGCAAGTCACTTCACCTGTCTGTGACTCAGTTGGAACCACAAAAGAAATGTCACCAATTGTATGTGAAATGTAACTCGTCTTGGACAAAGGAGTGTCAGCCAAATAATAAGAAGTATCAAAAAACATTTTTAGGTAATTTGCTTCATAATAAATGTTCAAACTGAAGTGCAATGCATCTCTCATTGCTAATATACAAACTGAAGATCTACTAGATACTTATGATGATGAGCATTATTTGACAACATATCAAATGAGCATGTTTCAAAAATCTGTTTCATGATAAAATATACAAACTGTAGACCTACTAGAGGTCTATTATGATGATAGTTATTTGGTGTAGTACTTAACACTAGAATTACCAGAGCCTACGAAAAAACTCGTAGATCCAGATTTAAATCCATTAAGTAGTTTTCTCATTCGCTAGCTAAGCAGAAGTAATGTACGCCCCAAGGGTGGCACATGAGTGAGGAGGACCCTGCCACCCTTCCCTTGGTCTGTTGCATTTTGCTCAGATTTGCGCAAATAAATTGGTGCCCCAAGCGAACCATGATACTTAGCGCGATGAGAGAAGTCGCAAAATCAACCGGAATGTTCAAGCAAATTATAGAAAAAAACCCGATCTAAATCTGTTAAGTAGTTTTTTCGTGAAAAGTGGACAGACAGACTGATGTTGGATTTTACATATAGAGAGATATACAAACTGATGCTCAATGCATCTCTCAAAGCAAATATACAAACAGTGGATCTACTAGATATTTATTAAGAGGATTGTTATTTGATAAATTATCAAATGAGTATGTTTCAGTAATCTGTCTCATAATACAGTACAAATACAAACTGTGGATCTACTAGGTGCATATCATGGTGAGCATTATGTATAATTGTGGTTAAGGCTCTGGACCTCAAAACCTGAGTTTGTGGGTTCAAATCCCACTGCTGACACCATGTGAACCTGAGCAAGTCACTTCATTTGCCTGTGACCCAATTGGAAACACAAAAGAAATGCAACCCGTTGTTTTTCAAATTTTGTAACTCACCTTGGATAAAGGCATCAGCTGAATCAGAAGTATCAAGAGAGCTTGTTTAGGTAATCTGTCTCATAATAAATATACAAAATGATGAACAATGCATACATATACAAACTGTGGATCTACTAGATGCTTAGTATGATGATTGATATTTGATAATGTGTGGTGTAGCGTTTAGGCTTAGGGTTAGGGTTTTGACCTCAAACCATAACGCTGTGGGTTGAAACCAGATAATCCGTATTATAATAAATATCCAAACTGATGCATAATCTCTCCCAGCAAATATACAAACTGTGGATCTACCAGATGTTTATCAAGAGGATTGTTATTTGATAAATTATGATCAGATGAGCATGTTTTGGTAATCTGTCTCATAATAGATGTACAAACTGTGGATCTACTGGATGCTTATTATGATGATTGATATTTGATAAAGTGTGGTGTAGCAGTTAAGGCTTTGGACCTCAGACTGTAAGGCTGCGGGTTGAAATCCCACTTCTGACACCATATGATCCTGAGCAAGTTACTTTGCCTGCCTGTGTTCTGATTGGAAAAACAAAAGAAATCTAACCCATTGTATCTGAAATATTGGAAGTCGCATTGGATACAGGTGTCAACTGAATAATTAGCAGCATCAGATGAGCTTGATTAGATAATCTGTCTTATAATAAATATTCAGATTGATACACAATCTCCCATTGTTTTTCAAATGTTGTAACTCGCCTTGGTTAAAGGAATCAGCTGAATCAGAAGAAGTATCAAGTGAGCTTGTTTAGGTAATCTGTCTCATAATAAATATACAAAATGATGAACAAAGCATATTTCATAGCAAATATACAAACTGTGGATCTACTAGATGCTTATTATGATGATATTTAATGAAGTGTGGTGTAGCGGTTAAGGCTTTGGACCTCAAACCATAAGGCTGCGGGTTGAAATCCCACTTCTGACACCATATGACCCTGAGTAAGTCACTTTGCCTGCCTGTGTTCCGATTGTAAAAACAAAAGAAATCTAACCCATTGTATCTGAAATATTGTAAGTCGCATTGGATACAGGAGTCAACTGAATAATTAGCAGCATCAGATGAGCTTGTTTAAATAATCTGTTTCATAATAAATATTCAGATAGATGTACAATCTCACCCAGCAAATATACAAACTGTGGATCTACCAGATATGTACCAAGAGGATTGTTATGTGATAAAGTATCAAGTTAGCTTGTTTCGGTATTCTGTCTCTATATAAATATAAAACAAGATGTACAATAAATCTTTCATAGTAAATATACAAACTGTGGATCTACTACATGCTTATTATGATGATCGATATTTAATATAGTGTGATGTAGTGGTTAGCCTTAGAGTTAGGGTTTGGACCTTAGACCATAAGGCTGTGGGTCAAAATCTCACTTCTCACACCATATGTCCCTAAGCAAGTCACTTTGCCTGCCTGTGCTCCAACTGGAAAAACAAAAGAAATCTAACCCATTGTATCTGAAATATTGTAAGTCGCATTAAATACAGGCGTCAACTGAATAATTAGCAGCATCAGATGAGCTTGTTTTGATAATCTCTCTAATAATAAGTATTCATACTGATACATAATGCCTCTCTCCCAGCAAATATGCAAACCATGGATCTACTAGATGTTTATCAAGAGGATTGTTATTTGATAAAGTATCAAGTGAGCATGTTTCGGTAATCTGTCTCATATTAGATATGCAAACTGCGGACTTACTAGATGCATATCATGATGATCATTATGTATCATTGTGGTTAAGGCTCTGGACCTCAAACTCTGAGCTTGTGGGTTCAAATCCCACTACTGACACCATGTGACCATGAGCAAGTCCCTTCACCTGCCTGTGCTCCAATTGGAAAAACAAAAGAAATGTAACCCATTTTATCTGAATTATTGTAAGTCACCATGGACAAAGGAGTCAGCTTAATAGGTAGAGCAGATATAAATGAAGTAGAATAACGACAGAACTTGGATGTGTAGAAATGTGTACGGCTGTATCTGGCTAAATGATTTCTATTTAACTATGGAATACAAGAAAAGTCAGTCAGTTATTAAAATGTATCCTACTATTTAGCGTGTCTGAGTGTGTGTGTGTGACTCAGTGTAAGTGTATGGAGGTGTTTTTCAGGGCTGAATATTGATCCTTTGAAGCTTCATTAGCTGCATGCTGACATCATAGATTGATGTCTCTTTTAAACTGGGTCTCAGTCCAAACTGTCCTGGGAATCCAAACTATTGACTCGGAATGTTTGTGCTGCTTGGTCACTGGAGGATTTTTGCTGTTTTTAATGGGATCCATCAATTCAGCTTCCCTTTAATTATTATTGTTATACTGCTCACTAGAGAATGTAGGGTCGGATATTCTCTTCTTTTCACCGTGCTGGCGAAAAATAATTTTCTTTCTACATTATGACTTTCAGGTTACCATCCCACATTTTTCTTAATTTTGACACAGTTATTGAAGACCCGGACTCTGAAATGTAGAGCTCAGTTGCAGGATGCTATGGAGATGGTGCACGGAGAAATATTCTCAGGGAGGATAAATCAGATTACCTTCAATACATTAACACGATTTGAAAGAATGGCATTCATAATACACTTTTTAAAAGAGAAGGGATGCATTTTTTTCAGGCATTTCAGCCATTAATGTTTTGTTTTTAGATTAATACACGACTCGCAGAAAATGAAGATATATGGAAATAAGCAGACCTCCAGTTCACCTTGCAGAAGGTTGAAAGGGCTGACAGTCCTGAAAGTTTCCAGCGTCTTTCGGCAAACAACAAAAGACAAGAACACTAAGTGATCTTAGTAGATGATGAAAAGGGATGCATATGTTAAGCACATTGATCAGCCCTCATCTACACTCCAGATCCCGCTCTCTGTGATATCAATACATCGAAAACATAATTTGTATCAGCAGTTGTTTCTTTAATTAAGATCTCTCCCAAATCTTTTTCATTGATTTATGCCATTTACACATCGATCAGTTCTGTTGTGCTGAGCTGTTCCTTTTCATTCTGATGAAATGACTTATTGTGGGATTCCGGCGCTTATACTCTAGAAGTACATGCTAATATGTACTGAAAAATTCTAGTGTGCATAACAATTACTGGGCTGGACATGCGTGTGACACATCATGTCACTAAGTAGGAATTTTAACGGGTCCAAGACGGCGAGAAAATTGCAAGTTCAATCTTGCTGAATGAGCAATTGCCTGGATAAGACATTAACTCTTTCAGGGCTGATGTCGACTTTCGTCAAAAGGAGGAGTTGACGATGGTAATCGACTGTAAACTGTGACAAAACCAACCGTTATGTTTTAGTTGGACTCTTGTTTCTAGAAGGAAAGTCAAATTCATTGGTTTGACCAAGATTACCTGGACTCATGTAAGTAGCAAGGCACAAACAACAGCAAAAAAGGCACTAACATCTGGCGAGAGATCAAAGCGAATGCGTAAAGCAAAATACTCAGTGGATGACGTTTTGCCTATTATCTCTGAACTGGACTATGACTTGTCAGACTCAGATTTTGATATAAGTGATCGAAAACAAATGTGAGATTCCAGCTTCAGCTGATTGGTCCCCAGCTGAAGTTCTAGAATCGTTGTGATAAGAGGTAGAAACCAGATTGTAATGCACTGTGACCATGTCTCAGCCACGCAAACAAAGCCTGGCCGCAAGCCTACCGCACATTCTTGGCAAACTGGCAGCCACAGTATGCAGCAACAGATGTTTTATGTTGATTTCTGTGTGAAACCATTGCTTGTCAGAAACTATGTTTTTTTGGAAAAAATATTTAGCCCTCATAGAGTTAATTGACAGGCTTCAGGCTCTGGCAGTGGTTGGCGATTATGATGCATGAGTTGTGACCACCAGGGGGCATAGAAGAACCCCAAATCCCCTGGCACATCTCCACAGCACAGTCCCGGGTTCAAACACAGGATCTTCTTTATTGACAATAAGAACATAAGAATACAGTAATCCCTCACTATATTGTGCTTCGACTTTCATGGCTTCACTCGATCGCAGATTTTATATGTAAGCATATCTTAATATATAATGCGTATTCTTTGTTGCTTCGCGGGTTTCTGTGGACAATGGGTCGTTTTACTTCTGGTACATGCTTCCTCAGTTGGTTTGCCCAGTTAATTTCATACAAAGGACGCTATTGGCGGATGGCTGAGAAGCTACCCAATCAGAGCACGCAGTTAAGTTCCTGTGTGCTGATTGGCTCAGCGATGGCGTGCCGAATTCGATTGCGCTGTGTTAACCAGGAAGTCTTATCTCGCTCATTCAGCATCAACGTGTTAACTTTTGTGCTCTTTTGTGTTTATCTTTGTGTATAGTCAAGCCCTTCGTTACGGCTCCAAAACGATCTGTCTGTCATAATGGCTGTAACATATGTGATATCAGAGACGCTCGATATCTTTAAAATAATATTTAGGTTTTACTGTATATAAACAGTGTTTACATGCATAATTTCAACAAATCTTACCTAATATCTAAGAGAATACAAAGGGTTTATGCTGTATAACTGTGTGGAAAATGTTTATAAGAGTGTGGGAGAGTTTATAAGGGCTTAAAATATATAAAAATAACCTTATGAACATATGGTTTTTACTTCACGGATTTTCACCTTTCGCGGGAGGTTCTGGAACGCAACCCCCGCGATAAAGGAGGGATCACTGTATAAGAAATTTGATAAATGAGAGGAGACCATTCAGTCCATCAAGCCCATTTGTTTAGCTCATAGCTAAGCTCTCCTAATATCTCATCCAGATTTTTCCTAAAGGTTCTCAAGGTTTCTGCTTCAACTTCATGTCTTAGTTCCCCCACAACTCTTTGCTTAAAGAAGTGCTCCCTGTCTTTAGTTTTAAATGCAATACAAGCACCATTCTAGAAATACCCTTTGGCAGCAATATAACACAACAATAAAACTTTTACTTCCTTCCGCACCTCCCTTGTAGCCGTGTCCATACTCCTTTCGATTCTGATTGTCCTTGCAGCCTTTTTTTATGTCCGACCCAGAAGTACTTCCGGTGCCAAAGCATTTCACTTCTGGATGAGGAGGAAGTCTTTTGAAAAGAGGTTGTAACATTCCCCTGCAGCTCCTCCTGCTGGCACCCAAGAACCCCAATGGGGTCGTCCCAAGGGACTACAATTACCAGCCAGCCCTGTGGATATCTCTATGGGTGTCCCACCATGTGTATGTGGGAAGAATATGACTTTGGGTGGCAGACACCACCTGTTCTTCCATTGTGGCCTCCCTTTATTGCCAGAAACCGGTCGGGACACCTGACCATCCAACATGATATTTACAGAGTATATAAAGAGTAAGGGGGATGAAAGACAATGAAAAAACTGGCAAGACTAAAACCAAAAGAAAAGGAAAGATTGTGAATTGGAACAGAGATTGAGAGTAGATGGAGAACCAGGGTAAGAGAGGGAGTATAAAACGGACATAGAAGGTCATGCCTTCTTTAGAGTGGTTTGTCTTCCGTGAGAGCTCAGGGTCAAACCTGCTCTGTGGCCACGAGGTTAGCTGGAGGGAGCTGTCTGCGGGTACCAACTGGAGGTGGCAGAGAAAGTGTGAGTCAAGGAGTTTGAGTTTGGAGGCATAGGTGGATCCTGGTCATGTGGAGCAGAGGAGAAGTGATGGCGACAAGGGAGACTGCGGGCTAGAGTGATGACGGAGGCAATGGAGAGATCAAGGAATTGATGAGGGACATTGTCAGTTGTACAGTGATGGAGTCAACAGGGCTCCATCCACAAACTGAGTGCCAAGGTGTTTTATGGGAGACATTGCTGCCCTGGGGGTCAGGACTGTAAGCATCTGTTTTTTCCAACTAATTTTAACGTATTTATGGAACTTATTTCTTGCACATATGTATTGTATTCCTGAGGACTCTGATTTACCAGTGACTAATTTTTGCCTTGCAGTTGTTAAACCCCTGCTTAAAAAATAATCTAGACTCTTGTGTCTTTGTCAACTTTAGACCATTTTCTAATCTCCCTTTCCTACGAGGTCTGACACAAAAAAATGAGACTAACCTTATAGCTCGGGAACCAAGAGTGATAGGGGAGAAACAAAGAGATGCTTATAGAAGATGTTCTAACTTTTTACAGCGAGAAAAATGTCAATGCGATCGCTTTACTCAGTACGACTGGACACGTGTTCACTAGACGTAGTAGTAGACGTTTACTTACACCCGTTCAGAACGTGCAAAGGTGAACAGTGAGTTAATATCAGGTTTTTGTGAAAGTGAAGTAATCTACAACGGAAACTTTTCAAATATTGATTGAGGTTTACCATGATGTGTTTTTGAATGGCACAAGCCAGTGCTCAAAGGAACTCACTTTTTGTTGGTTAGAAGAGCAAAAACGACAGAGATCCTCAACAGACTTTCAGAAAATGACCAGCGGAATTGCTTTGAACATTGGCAGCAACGTATGCAGCTGTGTGTCAACTCAGAAGGGAGCTATTCTGAAGATGATCGTAGTTAATTTTCATAACATCCTTAGCGTTAGACCCACGCATTACTTGGGTTGTAAAAACAGAGCTAAAGGTGTTAGGCCCAAGTGTCACTCGGACAACGGTATAGACATGTCTCATGTAAGACCTGAGGTTTACTCAGGCTGTAAAAATAGCAGCAGTGTTAGTGCTGAGCGTTTCTTGGGCAACGGTGTAGGCTTGTCTCTCATAAGCGTCAGGCCCGAGCGTTACCCAGGCAATGGTGTAGACGCATCTTCTTCTGTCCTCATGATGGCATCGCGTAAGAAATACCTCTCAACAGCAGGGATGACAAAGTGAATCTGTCTTCAGGCAGTGAAATTGAAATGGCCAATGAAACCGAAAGGGATTCTGGGAATCCGAACGTGATGTTCGTGTCACTCGCACACGTGCAGTATGCTGTTCATATTTTATTATTATTCATTATTATTATTATTTGTATCAATATTATACATTCTACACTTTTGACTTTGTACTTTTAGTGTTTTGTACATTTTACAGTAGAAAGATGAGATTTAATAAAAATGTTATTTTTCAAGCCAAAAAATGCAACACTTTTTACATTTTTTTGACACAGTTTTTGAGAAAACAGTTACAGCCACAGTCTCATTTTTTTTTTTCTTTTGTGTTGGACCCGCGTATGCAAAATTCAACAAAAAGCAGTTTTTAAGCAGTGAAATGATTACTTGAATAACAAATCTATTCGTTATAAGTTTCAGTCAGGTTTCAGAACAAGTCGTAGTACAGAAACTGCAATGGTTGAAGTGGCAAGATATCTGTTCATGTTCTCTTAGACTTGAGTGCACCATCTGACACCATAAACCATAGTTTTCTTATATATTGCCTTAGAGAATGGGTGGGCCTCTCCGGCAGTGTCTTAAATTGGTTTCAGTCTTATTTAACCAATAGAAAATTCTTTGTTAGTTGTGGTGGTTGTACTTTGGAGAATGATGATCTTGAATATGGTGTACCGCAAGGATCTATTCTGGGTGTGCTGCTTTTTTCAGTTTACATGCTTCCTTCCATTAAGCCAGATCATCTCAATACAAAACGTGAACTGCCACAGCTATGCAGATGACACACACCTTTACTTATCTATCTCTCTATTATGATAAAAAAAATCTTGGGAAGAGAGGCGAGATGTGACTTTCTCAGAGAGACACTTTAAAGTCCCACGAGACAAGACTTTGTGCCAAGAGATTTAACCACGCTCTGGGCCGGAAATTAAAGACAAAGAGTAGATGACAAAGTAGAACGTCGTAAAGATTTCAAAAACGTTGGTGCGATACACATGCAGAGCAGGTCAGAGATAATGTAAGTACGAAAATTCAAGTCTCAAAAAAATTATAGTAAAGATCGCATTAGCGCAAACAAATGGAAATTATTACTCGGTGAAATAACGGAACAGTGAAAAGAGATAGAATATATTGCTCAGATTTAAACTTTAAGTTGGAGACTTGTAGACCGTCTAATTTGTGTTGCCATCTCAGGGGTGGGGATCGATCTGTTCTTAACTTAAATTTTCTTTTTGTAAAAACTTGATTGCTTTGTATGGATTGCAATAAAATTAATAAAAAAAATAATAATAATAATAATAATTTGTGTTGCCATCAGGGAAAAATAGTGTTTCCTCCCAATGAAGAGGCGTATCCGTGAGAATTAAAAGATTTGTTGTTTGGTGAAAGTGAAAATTTCAAGCCCCGTGAATCAAGACTTTATGCAAAGAGATTTAGAAAAGTCCTGCCCACATTTAAAACATTTACAACCACGCACACGGTTCTCAAGGGGCGGAGTCAGTTACCCTAACAGAGCAGTTTTTCTGCACTGTGGAGGAAGAAGAAGACAAGACAGTTAGCGGCAGCACCCCCTCTTGTCTCGGAGTGGTAGCACATACCTGGGAAGAACTCGGACAATGACCCTCCAACGTGTATGTGTGACATTAGATAGATAGATAGATTAAATAATACTACATTGAAATAATGGGTTCATTTGACAGCAGGGGTCATCTGCAAAAAATATAGTCTATATAGTTATCTATAATGATTAAAAAATATTTTATATGAAAACAAATATACCCGAAAGAATATTTTTAGATAGATAGATAGATAGATTGATAGAAGTTCATTTGTTGCCAGAGGGAAATTTGGTATGCCACTTAAAATAAAGAGAAAATTGTTAATTCAATAACAATAATAAATAATCAACAAGTCCAAAAGAGAAAACCATTATGTTCTAAAACCAATGTTTGCTAAATAAACCCAGCAATACCTACAATAGTAATATAGGAAGAAATCAAAGAACACAGTCCAGGATGTATATTAGTGAGATCCTTAGAAATTTTCTTAAGAAATGTAGCATATGAAAAACAATTAGAGGGAAGTAAAACATACAGAAATAGCAAACACCTTCTGTTTAAATATCTCAGTAGCCTTCACCTTCAAAGTATACAGAAACATCCCAGCAGTTTCAGAGAATATAAATGAAACACTAAATAATTCATATTGCAGAGTGACTAGGATTAAAAAGGGTAAAATCAAATAAAGCGTCAGGACGAGTTAACTGTTAACTCTTAGCACTGATATTGTTGATGTGTGGCTTTAGAGTTCAAATTAGTGTCGAGGATTAAATCCTTTATTAAATGTTGTGGTTTTTAGACTTCAGTGGGAATTATCTGCATATGGTAATGTTTTTTTAAATCCTCACTGTTACGATTTTATGCCACAATTAAAACTTAATTTTTTTTCCAGTATCAAGAACAAGATAATTAAGTGACATATAACATTTAATCTCTTCATCACACAATGATAGCTTGTTCACAGATGACATATCAAGAGGATTTATGAGAAGACATAATTATGTATCATCTGTCACGAAATGAACGTCAGTTCCAGACCTCCATCTAATATTGGCTAATGGGAGTAAATGTAATAGGAAATAAAACCAGAACTCAAAGGTGAGACTTTAATTCTAATGAATAAAATGTCTGAGTTTTATTTATATTCTTGAAGTTTTGGCTTGATGAATAAAATGTACACAGTGTAGAATGTTGTCAGAAAGGGAAAATTATTTTCATATTATTCACTAAAATAAAAGGATAAGTGTCTGTGTATCTGTGTGACAGTCCAGTTGTAATGTTTCTGTCATTCCAACAGATGGTGCATCACAAAAATTAACACTGCTTTTATGACTCTCATATCAAATAGCATCTTCAGAGAAGTATGCACTGCATTTATCATTCCAATAGATGGTGAATCTATCTATCTATCTATCTATCTGTCTGTCTGTCTGTCTGTCTGTCTGTCTGTCTGTCTATAGTATCCTGCCTACTATACTAAAATCTATCTATCTATCTATCTATCTATCTATCTATCTATCTATCTATC
>JANRMT010062841.1:16031918-16063514 GCA_026402145.1 Polypterus bichir lapradei
TTAAATGAAATTCTGCAATGTGCACTTTAATCACAATGTCTCAATTTGATTTGTAATTTTAAACTGTGGAAGAGAGGAGTGTAAATCAAGGAAAAATGAGTCATTGTTCCAAACATTATGGAGGACACTGTGTCTGCATATTACTGGTTTAATGTTTTTAACTCCCTTTCAAGTACTTTTTAAGTGTAAATGTAACTATTTCTTTATCTGTGTATATACTGTATACTTGTATATTTTGCAAGTGCAGATTTAAATATTTATCTCTCTGTGTACATATTTTCCATGTTTTAAGTGATTTGTGCGATTAGCACATAAATCAGCTTTTAAGACTAGCTAAGCAATAGCTAAGCCTAACTGGTTATTAAATTCTGTAATGAAGGCTTTAAGCGGTTAGAGACCCCCCCTGTTGTATCTGATATGTGTAATAAAAATCATAGACCCCAGAAACATACATACAGACCTACTCTGCAAAACCAAATTTAGGTCTGCCGTTCTTGAAATTATAAGCTTATCTAAACCGCAGGGAGGGCGGACTGCGCGTCACTAAAACGACGTTTATGCTATAGTTCACTTCATAGACATTCTCATGTTAACGACTTCTTTCCTTAATAATCAACTGGGAACCCCACCTAACAATAAAGACCACCAAAAGCCGGAGTTCAGAGTCTGAAAGGGTGTTTAAGCATGATAAACCAGCTCCAGACTTGAAAAGAAGGGTGGACTGAATATCAGAATGACAAGGACTGACAGAAAAATCAGAAGGCAGATTAAACAGAGTCCTTGGAAAGCTACCTTCTGAGGCTGCGGAAGGCCTTCCTAGCGAGAGAATCGCAATAAGTCAGTAGACAGTAGGAAGAGCTGAACAAAGCAGCATGTAAGGGGACAGCTGCCAGCAAGAAGATCCTCTAGAGTGAAAAGGAGGAAAATTGTCAAAGCAGGGTAAAGAGGTTCTTTTGAAGCCAGAAGTTATTCTAGAGACATGCTGGGGAGAGATATCAAACAAATTTACTTCCCCCTGTCATATGGGAAGGCATGTAGACTGCAGGAAATAAACAGTAGTTCCGAGACGCCTCATTTGCACAGTGAAGCAGAAGCTGTGAATTCTTGTGGCTGACCAGTCGCAGATTTATTTTCGCAATATTTAATTGGAAAAAAGTAATAAAACCCTACCAATTATATATTAAATCATGGCAGGCTGTCAAATTTGAACATAAATTCTGCAACTCAAAAATTGTTTGACAACTTCTCGGTAGTCCATGTAAATAAATGAATGCCTGATACAGCAGCACAGGTATCGGCGTTAGCTTAAAATGGAATATTCTATGCAGGACTTCCGTGTAAATTACACTTTAGTGACACTGCAGGAAATCATTCAGTGGAAGATTTTACAATGCGATAGAATCAATTGTGATATGCATTAATATAGGTTCAAGTACATTAACTAGCTGTGTAAGTCCATGCTGTAAAAAGCCCGGGTCGTAGAAACTATTGAAATCGTCAGAAAAAAAATTGAAATGTAGAAATGTCAGGTAATTGAAAGGAACTACTCTGGGCATCTCTCTCTCCTAGGAGGTTTCATTTTGCCGATGTGCTCATCTCGCTTTTGTATTAGCAGCTAAGTGAGTGACTCTTCCTAGGAGCATTCGTTTTGCCGGCGTGCTGTCATTGCTTGTGCATTAGCAGTGGGAGGAAAAGTAAAAGGGATACCATTTTACCGATGTTAACGGCTAAGCGACTTTATCTTTCTTCGGAGGTTTTGTTTTGCCAAAGTGCTCGCCTCGCTTGTGTATTAGCGGAGAGAGGAAAAGTAAAAGGGATAGCATTTTACCGATGTTAACGGCTAAGCAACTTTGTCTTTCTAGGAGGATTCGTTTTGCCGACATGCTGTCATCGCTTGTGCATTAGCAGCAGGAGGAAAAGTAAAAGGGATACCATTTTACCGATGTTAAGTGACTTTATCTTTCTTCTGAGTTTTCGTTTTTCTGACGTTGCTTTCCTCGCTTGTGTTTTTAATGGCTAAGTGAGTTTTCTGTTTCCTCGGAGGTGAAGCCCTTACCCCGACTCCACCTCTCACTTCCAGGCCAGGCAGACAGACGCACAAACTTCCACGCATAGACATTTATATATAAGATTCGTATTCAAATACATGTCGAAGTATAAAATGAACCAGAAATTGAATCAAGTGAACAACTTAAATAATATTTCATTTGAAACTAAACAAATTGTGTTAAAGAAGTGGTGGCGAGGCCAGCAGGGGGAATTTACCCTAAGGTCTGAATGTGGATGCCAATGCCCCAGTGCAGTGACGGGGACACTGTGCTGTAAAAATGGTGTCGTCCTTCGGATCAGATGTAAAACTGAGGTGCGGACTCTCTGCAGTAATAAAAGACCCCTGGAAATCCCTCGTGAAGAGCAAGGTGTGTCCCGGCTAAATTGCCCACTATGGCCCAGTCTTTCTGGTCCCTTAATGATCTCCTGTCTCTGATTGGTTCCATACTGTATAGTGTGGAGCACATTGCATGTTGATTCATTCAGTTTGCTTTGTCCCAGCGAGAGTTATTAAAGAATATTCAGGGCCTCTTTCGAGTAAATCTCCCTGTATATATATACAGGGTGGCCCAGATCTAATTATGCAGATCCAGATTGTCTGGATGACTTTGATTTATGCGAGGATGATTCCAGTTCGGCGCGAAGACAATTCTTCATGTTGTCAGTTTGCACACTTCTTGATGGTCCGGGATTTGTCAGGTAATTTTCTACGTAATAAACTTAATAAGTTATAGTGTAATAAAAATTGCATAATTAGATCTGGACCACCCTATATATATATATATATATATATATATATATATATATATATATATATATATACAGTATATTTATATGTATGTATGTATATTGTGGCAGACGGCCGCGTCCCATACCCAGCCCTTTGGCACTGGATCCAGGGGACACTTTATTACCTGTTTTTCAGGTTAGCATCTGACTCCCCACCTTCCGGGATCGAGCTGTTCATATAATCTGAGGACCAGAAGGGCGGAGTTTCTTGGGTGGGAGGCGGGATCAGTTGTTCCACTTAGGCATTTGTTGCTTGGCTGAGGGAAAGAAAGGAGAAGATGGCTTTAGCATCAGTGCCCTCTCTTGTCCTGGGGTGATATTGCTTACCTTGTCAGAGCAAAGGAAGGTGGTTCTTGTGAAAGGCACTATATAATAGATAGATAGATAGATAGATAAAAATGTATTTGACCCAGTTTGGAAAATATCCCAAAGTCTTACATTAGTTTGTCCTTCATATGTACAATACATTCCCACTTCTTTATGCTGTTCAACTACTTGGTTTTACTTAATAATAAGTTAAATAATACTACATTGTAATAAAGGGTTTGTTTGAACACATAATACTGCACAAAAACATATTGTCTATGTAGTTATTTACAATGATTAAAAAATATTTTATATGAAAACAAATATACCCGAAAGAACATTTTTATTTTGTGATAAACCTTAAGAAAAAGTAACAACATATTCCAACACATTGATTTTGACTATAAAGTACACAGAGCCAGAAGAAGTATAACGTTTAGATTGAGGAAAGTGCCAAGACTCTTCTGGAAGTGTGCACTCAGATGTTTGATTTGTGACAGAAAATCAAATTTGCAGAAAAGAGCTCTTCATTGTCACGTCTAGCACCAGAATATTGTTTAATTATTAATTGTAAGCGACTTATTGAAAGAGAAATGCATGTTTAATAGCTAATTGCAATTTATTATGTACTTATTATTCAATATGGTCAAAATATTTCGTAATGCCTGCTTGTTTTAATCCCATCTTTTGACACTTTTACAGAGAATAAGAATGTCTCATCTGAGCATTGTTAAATATTGATAAGTTTGTGATTTTCAATGATTTTCTGTCTTTGTCTATTTTTCTCAGTGTGTAGTCAGTTCACATTTTTCTGTGATTTGCACACATTTAAAGTCAGATGGAATTAGGCCAGAGCTGTCTTGCTGAAGCCCAGAGTGACAGAGACATCCCCAGCTACAGGAGTCTGCAGTTACAACTTCAACCCTCCCTCCTTCTGTCATCAATATTTCATTAAGAAACCCAAGAAGCAAACTCTTCTGTTTCTCAGTTGGTACCCTACAGGTTTGCTGAGTTTCCCTTTCAAAATGCACATGGATTGGCAAATTCCCCCTTTGAAGATGTGCTATCCATTTATTCTACATCATTCTGAATGAAGAAAATCAATCATTCCGTTCCCTTTGGATGATCACCCATTAACAAAAGAGCATCGCAGGCAACTAAATAAACATCTCCTTTCTCGCTATTCCACAAGTTTGATGAACATATAACAAACTGAATTAAATAGTTATTTCTATTCAGGCTTTAGAAGTGTGAATTTGTCATTTGTTATTGATCACATTCAGACTTTCAATCCTCTTTTTCATCTGAAGATACTTAACTTTTCTATTACTGCATGAAGAGGCTTATGGTTTTAATGTTGTTTCAGTATAAGACGTTGGCCAATAAATGGGATAAAATTAGAAAAAAAAAACAAAAAAACTATAGTTTTAATGTTTCTTTTTCTTTGTTAGTATGGCATTGCTGTTTAATTTCAGCATAATATGTGCTTAACTTGAATTTACTCTTCCCTGCTTATGTCACAGTAACTGGCATCTCGTGCTGGGTCTGTGTTTTATTGTTGGAAGGATTTTGGGGTAACCCTATCCTAACTTCATTACGCAGACCCACAGATATGTCCTCCACTCCAATTCTTGTTCTCTTATCCTTGCACTCACCTGGTGTCGAAACCCTCAGACACAATGCAGTGGGACTATGGACTTCAAGGACGATGTTGTAACTGTCTCTCAGTTTGTCTCTCAGATGCACTCTATACAATATCCACAAGATCAGGCCATATCTGACAACTCCTGGTCAAGGCTTTGGTCTTGTCATGTCTGGACTACTGAAACTCCCTGGTGACAGGAGCACCGACAAGTGTCACCCAGCTTCAGCAGATGATTCAAAATGCCATGTTACATCTGGTGCTCAACCAACCGTGGTGTGCACCTGTCACTCCTCCCTTCAGATCACTACACTGACTTCCTGTAGCGGCAAGTGTTCAGTTCAAATCCTTGATGCTTGTCTACAGACTACCGTTCCTGTAGACCTTCCCTTTCACTCTTGCTGATACCCGTCTGTCACAAATCACTCCTGACACTCTTCTCCACCCACTCCACCCTGCCTGCACCCTCTTCTTCACTTCTCTTCCACAATCCCCATTACTCTGTACTGTTTATCCCAAGTATTTAAACTCATCCACCTTCGCTAACTCAACTCCCTGCATCCTTGCCATTCTACTGAACTCCCTCTCCATTTACACACATGTATTCTGTCTTGGTGGTCCTACTGACCTTCATTCCTCTCCTCTCTAGAGCATATCTCCTCCTCTCCAGGGTCTCCTCAACCTGCTCCCTACTATCGCTACAGATCACAATGTCATCAGCAAACATCACAGTCCACGGGGACTCCTGTCTAATCTCATCTGTCAACATGTCCATCACCATTGCAAACAAGAAAGGCCTCAGAGACGATCCCTGATGTAATCCCACCTCAGTCACTCCTACCGCAGACCTCACCACTGTCACACTTCCCTCGTACATATGCTATACAACTCTTACATACTTCTCTGCCACTCCCGACTTCCTCATACAAAACCACAGCTCCTCTCGAGGCCCACAAAGATGCAGTGCAACTCCTTCTGGGCTTCTCTCTACTTCTCCATCAACACCCTCAGAGCAAACATCGCATCTGTGGTGCTCTTTCTTGGCATGAAACCATCCTGCTGCTCACTAATCATCACCTTCCTTCTTATCTGAGGTTCCACTACTCTTTCCCATAACTTCATGCTGTGGCTCATCAATTTTACCCCCCTGTAGTTACTACAGTCCTGCACATCCCCCTTATTCTTAAACACATCTTCTACAATCTCTCTTATACATTAACAAGAAATATAACATTTACTACAGTACTAAAATCACATTCCCCTACAGTGGGCACTGACAGGATAGGGTAGACCTCCACCACACGACAGCCCCATTATGGCAAGGCAGGTTCAGAAAATGTATGCATGAATGCACATGTGATTGTATATTTGAATGAGAAAGCAGGACTTTGCTTTTTAGATGGGATACCACCTGCAGTCCTATACTCTTTGAATTTAATTATGTCAGCATTAGACATCTTTGCATGATGGATAGGGGATGCTTTAACTTTTTCAACTGACAGGTGTGAAATAAACAGCCAAGGCCTGAAAGACTTGTCAAGCTGGACGGGAGTGAAGTGTATTCTAGGAAAGAAGACAATGCAGGGCCTTCGAATGTTTTGTATGACCTGCCAGTTTGCAGCTTATTGTAGCTTTTGTAGACATGGGACTCAACACACAAGGCGGCACAGCCTCGCAGTAAGAAGATCTTAGATTCGTGTCCCGGGTCCTCCCTGTTTGGTAGCGCTTTGAGTAGTGAGAAAGGCAATATATCATTGTAATGAGTTATTATTATTATTATAACCTTCAGCTTGTGTGATAACTTTCCTATGTTTTCAGAAACTACAAAAATGTTAGATGCTTTGCTAGAAGACAGCAGAGTCTGGTTTCAGGGCCGGGTTAACACCTTTAGAGGTCCTAAGCACTTCAAAGATTTTGGTGCCCCCATGAATATCTAAGCACTGCATGTGTGTTTTGGCCACCAGGGGACCACTGCAGCTCCCCAAACACCCAACACAACAGACACAGGCACACGTCCACCAACACACAAGGCTTTATTGAGGTGTAGGGAACATTTTCCTCCTCATTCCCACACAGCACCCAAGCACAGCACAACAAAGCGCTAAGCTCTGTAATAAAGCAACACTTTGTCTTTTTTCTTTCTCTCTATCTTCCTCCATCTCCACTTCTCCTCTGTCAAGCTTTGTCCTCCTCCTCCTCCTGACTGCGGCTCCCCAAATGGAGTGAGGCAGCTCCTTTTATAGACCACCTGAATGTGCTCCAGGTGTCCTGTAATCTCCTTCTGGCAGCACTTCTGGGTGTGGTGGAAGTCCTATAATAAAGGGCTCAGCGGTCCTCCATACACCCTCTGTTGGTGATCACAGACCCTAAAAGGGCTGAGATTCCAAGCTCCAAGTCTGTGGCGCTGCAGCAAGCCAGGTTGGCTGCCCTATGCCATTCCAGGGGAGATAATACCCTCTGCAAGTTCCCTGCCCTGGTCATTCCATCACGACAGCATCACCTATCACAACGGTGTACGGTGATAAGGGGAATCTTTTCAAATGATCACATGCCTGAGAAGCCCTGGCCCTCAGCACTTCCGCCACAACCGGAAGTGCTGGGGGGAAGAATACCAGGGACACCCGGAGTGCTTCCGGGTGCGCAGCCGGTACTTCCGCCACACTTGGGAGTGCCGGCAGAAGCTAATCGGGAGGCACCTGGAGCATGTCTGGGTGGGGATAAAAGGGGCCGCCTCCCTCCATTCGATGGCTGGAGTCAGGTGAGGAGAAGGACGGAGCTCGGGAGGAGAGGAGTGGAGGCGGACCTAAGAGGCGAAGGCATTGTGAGAGGCCTGGACTTTGGGGGAAAAGTGGGTTGTGTGTGCACCTTGTAAATAGTGATTGTGAATAAACGTGTGTTGGATGATTTAAAGCCATGTATGCTTGTCTGTGTCCAGGCCAGTCTCCACAATATATATATATATATATAATTATCCTCTATTTTTACTATTGTATCATTATTTTTATTATTGTATATTTATGAATGTAATTTTTTATCATTTAATATGGGTGGCCCTTTTTGTAGAACCTGGTTCAGTTGCACCATTTGAGGTTTTGCACCATATTGTCCACGGTAAATCCGACAATGGAAAATGTTTGTGGTGCCCCCCCCCCCCCCCTTCCCTTGATGCCCTAAGCACATGCCTGTTTTGCTTAATGGTTAATCCAGCCCTAACTGGGTTATGTTTGAGGCATCTGCACTTGTTGTGTGGGCTGCACTGAGAAAATGACACCAGCCGTGGACACATTCAGTTTGCTTGGTTTTCGCCACACACTGTGCACAGAGCTTTTCCTCACTTTGTAATGATGTGAACGTGGTGCTGTGTATCCAAAAACAGTGTATTATGAGGATTGGCAGATGGCAGATGTGCTTCTGCCAGGCTTAGGTGGGTGCCAGAATGATAAAACAAAGGGCTGAACATAACGCAACAGGTTGTGAATGCGCAAGAAGCACATGCATCTCTTCTTCACGTATGCCACCCATTCACAAGAATATCAAACTTGCAAAGCCAGACTGGAATTTTATTAAACTGAATATTGACGAGCCACAATGCCCTTGGGAGAATATGCTTTGGATGGATAAGACAAAACTGTCAAGTCACATCAGCTCTGTGTCCACAGATGAAATAAATGAAGCTTTCAAAGTAAAGAACATCATACCAACTGGGAAACATGGAGAAAGCTCGGTGATGTTTTGGGGCTGCTTTGTTGCGTCTGGCACGGGGTGCCTTGAGTCTGTGCAGGGAACAATGAAATCTCAAGACTATCGAGACATTCATGTGATGCCCAATGTCAGAAAGCTCTGACTGAGTCACAGGTCATGGATCTTCTAATAGGATGATGAGCCAAAACACACAGCTAAAAGCACCCAAGAAGGGTTAAGAAAAAAAATACTGGACTCTTCTGAAGTGGCCTTCTTTGAGCCCTGGTTTGAATACAATAAAACATCTATGGAAAGAACTGGAACATCTGGAGGAGGCCCCCTTCAAACCTGACCCAGCTGGAGCAGCTTTCTCAGGACGAGTGGGCCAAACGACCTGTGGACAGGTGCAGATGTCTCATGGAGGGCTCCAGGAATCACTTTTTTGCAACAATGTGCCATTTTAATGTTATTATTTGAAATATTTTATTGAATTGGTTGGATGGCCAGGAGGACAGAAAAAAGAAACACAAAGAAAAACTCCAGT
This sequence comes from Polypterus bichir lapradei, assembly GCA_026402145.1. Classification (NCBI taxonomy): domain Eukaryota; kingdom Metazoa; phylum Chordata; class Cladistia; order Polypteriformes; family Polypteridae; genus Polypterus; species Polypterus bichir. Next base: position 16,040,930 of record JANRMT010062841.1, read on the forward strand.
TAGGCTGGAGAAAAAAAAACAAAATCTGAAGGGGTTCCGAAGGCAAAAGACCAGCCAGCCTCCACTGGGCATTCTACTTAACACTGATGTTCTAAATCAGACCTCATAGTTCACAGGCTTCACATGGAAGAATTTGATGATGATGATCATGTGAACATCTGGGACAACGGCCGTTCAATCCATAAATGCAGGGGGCAGCATAGTGCCCTGATCAGGTGGTGGTGGTGGCGCAGATCGGCACCACAGAATAACTGGAAAAGACAGCAGAGAATAGTGCAGATTAGTTAATTAATTAGTTAGTTAATTGCAGAACCCAAAGGAAAACGATAATTCAGTGTCCATATAGACTAAGAGGGATACAACTAAAATGTAGCTACTAAAAAGCTATTTTAAATTGTTCTACAGTATTAGACTGGAGCATTTCTATAGGTAAAGTATTCAAATATTTTGGTGCATAACAGCAAAAGGCCGCCTCACCACTTCTTTTCAGGTTGGCTCTTGGAATTAGAAGCAGACACACATTTTAAGATTTGAGGATACGACTTGGAGTGTTAGGTGACAAACATTCCAAAATTCAGGATGGGTTGAGATTATTTAAGGCTTTGTATACCGTTAGTAATATTTTATAGTCAATTCTAAATGACACGGGTAGCCAGTGTAATGGTGCTAAAACTGGTGTGATGTGCTCAGATTGTCTTTTTCTAGTTAAGATTCTGGCAGCTTCATTCTACACTAACTGTAACTGATTAATGTCTTTTTTAGATAGTCCTAAGGAGTGTGTTTGAGTCTGATTTTTGTTAAATAAACAAGGATGGGGGGCAGCTTGGTGGCACAGTGGTAGTGCTGCTCCATCAAAGTAAGGAGACCAGGGTTCGCTTCCCGGGTCAAACCTGCATGGAGTTTGCATGTTCTCCCTGTGTCTGCATGGGTTTCCTCCTACAGTCAAAAGACATGCAGGTTAGGTGCATTGGCGATCCTAAATTGTCCCTAGTGTGTGCTTGGTGTGTGTGTATGCCCTGCGGTGGACTGGCGCCCTGCCCGGAGTTTGTTTCCTGCCTTGCGCCCTGTGTTGGCTGGGATTGGCGCCAGCAGACCCCTGTGACCATGTAGTTAGTAAATAGCGGGTTGCATAATGGATGGATGGAAACAAGGATGGGAGCCAATGACCTTTGTCAGTCACAAGTTACTTCAGAGACAATTATGGGTTCTTCTTCATTCATGAAGGGAGTATCAACAAATTTGCCCATGTCTGTAACTAACAGTAATAGTTAAATGGGAAGCTTATTTTTTCTTTTACAAATTTTTGGATACTTCTCTATGGGGTATACTTTCAAAAAGGTTATGCTTAAGAAAATTTAACAACAGTTAGTCACAGACCCTAGCATACATCAATCAGTGCCATTTTCACATCATTTGGATTGGAAACTCCAGTGAATGGAAATTACTGAGCAACCACAAGCCTCATTGTGCTCCATTTTTAACTGCATGACATTGTAAAGTATTCTTAAAAAGCACATTTAATGCAGTCTGCTAACATATGTACAGTAATTGCATTCTATTATTGTTTTTATTTTTGAATATGGCTCATTATTACATAAATCAGTGGTTCTCAAAATGTGGGGTGGGCCCCCCATAGGGGGGCGCAAAGTAACAAAAAGGGGGGCGCGAAGATGTGAAAAAAAGAACACAAGAATCAAAAATATGAAAAATACATCTATTGAAACCAAAACAAATTAACTTAAACTACATTCTGATACTAGAAAAATAAATATAGAGTTAGATAAATGCCAATAAAAGTTAAGTAGGTATAATAAAATATGCATCTATGATATATCATTAATTAAAAAAGAACAAATTGGTATTAGTGGGTTCCTTTCAAAAAAATGTTAGGGTGGCACGATTAAAACTGTTATGAAAACTCAGGTTGCAAATACATAAAGGTTGAGAAATGCTGAAAAATCACTATATATAAAATCTAATGTCAGTCTGTCTGTATGTCTGTTTGCTTTTCACGAGAAAACTACTTAACAGATTTAAATCTCATTTTTTCTATAATTTGCTTGAACGTTCTTGTTGATTTTCCGACTTCCCTCATTGTTCGCTTGCGGTACTGATTTATTTGCGCAAATCCAAGAGACATGTAGTAGGCCGAGGGGAAGGGGGTCCCTCCTCACTCACGTTCCAGCCTGGGCCTATCTTACATCCGCTTAGCTAGGAAACAAGAGAACTACTTAAGGATTTAAACTGGGTTTTCTTCAATAATTTGCTTGAACATTCTGGTTGATTTTCCGACTTCTCTCATTGCGCTAAGTATAATAGTTTGCTTGGGGGTACTGATTTATTTGCACCGCAATAGGCCGAGGGGAAGGGGGGTGGGGCGCTCCTAACTCATGCGCCAGCCTCAGGGCGTATCTTATATCCGCTTAGCTAGCGACTGAGAGAACTACTTAACAGATTTAGATCTTTTTTTTCCTAGAATTTGCTTGATCATTGCGGTTGATTTTGCGACTTCTCTCATCACGCTAAGAATCACAGTTCGCTTGCAGGAGTGATATATTCATGCTAATCCGAGACAGAGGCTGTGGGCTGAAGGTAGGGGGAAGCGTGACGTCAGGTGTGGGTAGCTGGATGGGCCCCTCCTCTCTTTCCTTTTTCACTACTATGAGGGCAGAGCCGCGGGGTCACGGCTAGTATTTAATAAGCAGAAATGTGATGACTGGTTTTTGGATGATGTAGCTAAAAATTGTGAAATTCTGACTTTTGTATCAGTTACCTTTGCACTTGGATGTTTTGCCATACAGTAAGTGCATTTTCTAACTTCTTAGTACGAGGGGGAGTGAAACTAAAGTTAGAAAATGGGATTTATCAGAAAATGGAACGAACCTTCACAAAACTGATGCTGTCATTTCTCAATGTCGTCTCCATCCTTCTCAATGCACTTGCGCCACCTGCCTGGCAGTGCCTGGATTCCAGCAGAATAAAAGGGTTTGTCTTGTCCTTGCCACCACTCGTGCACCAGAGTTATTGTCTCACACTCCATGCCGAGGGGTACTCCAGTCACCAGTGCAAGTTACTGTGACTTGCTGGAGACCAATGTGAAGCCTGCTATTCGATCCCAGCGGCGGAGACTGCTGTCTCGAGGTGTCCTCTTGCTGCATGACAATGACACGCACACTGCTAAGAACACCAAGGCTTGTCTGGAGAAACTGAAGTTTGAGGTGTTGCCACATCCTTCTTATTTGCCAGATTTGGTACCGTGTGATTTCCACATTTTTGGACGCCTAAAAAGAAAAAAAAAAAGAAAAACATCTGGGTGGTCGTCGATTCAAGACAGATGATGACATGAAGAAAGCGGTGCAACGTGTGCTACAAACTGACTGTCAGATTCAAGGGCAGAGCTCAAATGGCCTGTTCATTGAATACAGTCAATAATAATAATAACAACAATAATAATAATACATTTTATTTATAGAGCGCCTTTCCCATGCTCAAGGCGCTTCACAGAGTCTTAGAAAAAAAAAACAGCAGGGTATATGTAACATTGGATATAAATGTTTTCCTGAATAGAACAATGAAACAGACAACAAAGCATTAAATAGAATAAAGGACAATAAACCAGAGTAAGATATTTAATTCAATACTAAAAGAAAAACCTAACAAATAACCTAATATATGATATAACATCCATCCATTATCCAACCTACTCTATCCTAACTACAGGGTCACGGGGGTCTGCTGGAGCCAATCCCAGCCAGCACAGGGCGCAAGGCAGGAAACAAACCCCGGACAGGGCACCAGCCCACTGCAGGGTGCACACACACACACACCAGGGACAATTTAGAATCACCAATGCACCTAACCTGCATGTCTTTGGACTGTGGGAGGAAACTCACACAGAAACGGGGAGAACATGCAAAGTCCACGCAGGGAGGACCCGGGAAGCGAACCCGGGTCTCCTAACTGCGAGGCAGCAGCATTACCCACTGCACCACCGTGACATAACAGACACACAAATTATCCTGAGCACCTGGACAGAGAGGTAAACTGAAAGAAAGGGCAGAATGTTAATTAAGTTAAAAGTCTTCCTAAATAGATGAGTTTTAAGTTGTATTTTAAAAGAATGAATGGAGTCAGCTGATCTAATTAGTTAGTGTGAAGCACAACAAGATTACCAGAATCAGAGGACCTTAGTAGACGAACAGGAGCCTAATGATTTAGAAGGTCACTGATGTAGGCCATTTAAAGCTTTGTAGGTTATTAATAGAATTTTATGTTCAATCCTGTAGGACACAGGGAGCCAGTGAAGGCGAAGCAGGATGGGTGTGATGTGCTCGCTGCTGCTGGTTCGAGTGGGGACTCTTGAAGCCGAGTTTGAATCAACTGGAGCTGTGATATAAAATTAGAAGGGGCACCTGCCAGCAGCGAGTTACAATAATCGATGTGGGATGTGATAAAAGCAGGGACAAGTTTCTCAGCATTAGAAAAGGAGAGGAAGGAGCGAACATGGGATATGTTACGGAGGTGAAATTAAGAAAGTTTCTTAATGTGGTTTATGTGGGCAGAATAAGAAAGGGAGGAATCAAAAATGACACCAAGATTCCTTGCATCAGAAGAAGGTCTGATGAGATCACCATCAAGAGTAACAGGGAAGGAGCTCATTTTCTTAAGTAGTGCTTTAGTGCCAATTTGCAGGAGTTCAGTTTTGTTGCAATTTAAATTTAAAGAGTTCTGCTCCTTCCAGGTTTTAATTTCACTGAGGCAAGTTGTGAGCTGAGTTCCACTTTTAACATTGAAATAGAGTTGAGTGTCATCAGTATAAAAATGATAGCCCAGTCCATAGAAATGAATAATATGGCCAAGGGGAAGCATATAAATACAGAAGAGAAGAGGGCTGAGGACAGAGCCCTGTGGAACTCCTTGTGTGACTGGCGCCGAGCTGGATCTGCTGTTGCCAAGACTAGCAAAGTCTTTCCTATCAGTCAGATAGGACTTGAACCACTGAAGGGCAGTGCCAGAGATACCCAGCATGTTCTCCATTCTGGACAGTAGAATGTCATGTCTGACCTGAGTGTCAAATGCTGCACTGAGGTCTAACAGAATTAATATGCTGGTCTGTCCAGAGTCAGTTGCCATAAGCAAATCATTGGTTATTTATATATGGAAATAAAGAGCAGAAAATAAAGAACAAAACAAGTAAACTTTATTATGCTGCTGATGCATAACATGACCCACTATCTAAAAATACCTTTTATAATATTCTAAGTGTGTGATCAAGGTATTCTTAATTATTTAAACAAAAAAGTATGAATCTTCACCCACTTATTGCATGAGAGACTAAACTTAACAGAAAGGAGTTTTAATTCAAGTTATCTAATTACTCCAGCCTATTATGCATATTAATACTTTCAATGAGATAATAAGCCTATTAAAATTGTAAGGTTCACTGATTTAAATAATGAAACACTCTCCATTTCTATTTGGTATGAATGTTGAATTCATAATAAATAAAGCATCCACACAGAGAAGCAGCTTTATAACAAAATGGTTAAAATAAGAAAAAAAAATGATGCGGTGTTAAGGATGCTGGCAGATTGTTAGCACGGGGATATGTAAGGAACTTTACTTACTGACAGACATTTCTGCGTGGATCTCATTTAATCAAATTCAAAGTTCTAATGAAAGAGATTTTAACACTGCATGCTTATAAAAAAAGAAAAAAATCAGTGTAGGACAGGGGTGTCAAACTCCAGACCTGGAGGGTCGCAGTGGCTGCAGGTTTTTATTCTAGCGCACGGGTGTCAAACTCCAGTCCTGGGGCCTCACGCATAACGGCGTGCGTAGAATTCGCACTATAACATGACGTAAGCACAAAAGCCGAAATGTGCTTACGCACAGAAAAATCTAGATGCATTAATCTGTGCGTTCGCCAACTTCCGCGTTCTTCCACTCCATAAATCCTGATCAGCATGAAAAGTAACGCTCGTGCACGCGCCTGCTTTCCTGCCCCGTCTCCTCCCAGAATTACACCTCTTTGAATATGCAAATCAATATAAATAGACCTTAAGCTCAGCACTCTGTGAAAAGGCAATGGCAAAAGCAAGAGGGAAAATATAAGAATTTCAGCGAATACCAAGTGTAGGCAAAGAAAAACGTACAATTTGTTGGTTTAAACGGTGGGATAATCAACAAAAGGAAGTTGATCGAGTGACATAGCGTGTTGGAGAAACTTGAAAGCTCAAGTTCACAAAGTCGCACAGTGCCAAAATAAAAAAAGAAGTCACATATCAAAATCGCCATGAAAAGACGAGTCGTAGCCCACAGTCTGAGTGTCATATGAAAGCTTATTAGGGTACAGAAAAAAAAAAGGCACACAGTGGGGGAAAAGCATGAAATGTCAACTTAAATTTCAAAATTTCCACTTTAATCACGTAGTTTATTTTGTCATTAAAGTAGAACATCATAAACTTCATCTTAAAATCGTTTAATTTACTAGTTTCTCAAATCTCATCGTAACTAAAGTAGCATGTTAAATGCCTTGTTTTGTATTTGATCTTTTGCTCTATGTGTGTAAATCCCTATGTGCTTCCACTTTCTCCGACAGGACACAGAATCCATTACATTCGTGATATTGCAGCTCTCTGAATAATTAAAATACTGAGATGTATACGTGATATCTTTTTCATGATGATAGGCGTTAAAGCATGTCATTAAACAGGGGAACACGGTGCGTGATTGTGTGCGACCTTCGATGAAATTATTGTAGCAGTACTCTCTTTCAAACGTACTAACCTCCAATTCCTGTCCTTACTTTTCTCCAAATACCCAATCGCCACACAATCAGCTCTGTAATAGACGTTAAGCCATCTGTAAGCTTACAACGATGATTCTTCAAAACATTTAAGGAACATTGAAATATCTTGTAGTACATGTTTAATTATTCTATCCATCTATCCTTCCAGTGTCGCGTCAGCCCCAGAAAGAATACAGCACAAGGTAGGATCGATCTGTGAACTTGCTAGTGCTGCGGCACCGTGTCCTCACATGTTTAATTATTAACAATACAGATTATTTAAATGAAGTTAAAGTTTTATCTGTATAATATAATCAACATATTTTGCTGCATTTGATCTTAAAAATGATATCGTCATCATATGTAAATACTCACTTTATAAAGTGGGGCAGGTTGTGCAATATTATAACTGTTGTTCAAGTTTACAGTGAGGTGATTGTAGTTATAAGTACAAACAGTTCTACAAGGAGCAATTGATTGAGTGCGTTTATAGTTCTTGGGATGAAACTGTTTCTGAACTGTGATGTCCGTACAGGAAAGGCTTTGAAACGTTTTGCCGTGGTTGAGGTAGCATGTGCTTGATGCTGTAATACAAATAATTCTCTTTCCGATCAGCTGCTGCTGTGATTCCCCACTCAGATACAGTGATATAAATACTCCGAGTGGTGCAGTGAGAGTAATATGGAAAAAGATGATCCGCTGTGGCAACTCCTAACAGGAGCAGATGAAAGAAGAAAATAAAGGTGCAGTGAGAGTAACAACGCTAAAGCAGTTATGGTATTTGGAATACTATGGCTATTCCCTGGACCATTATATTGTTACAAGTTAATTACAATCAGATGCATTACACTAATAAACAATATGCGGTTAGTTTCAATGTATTTATAAAGCCGCATCAGGAAAATAAGGAGTAACCACACAGGAACAGTAGCACTGCTTTGACGCTGGGTGCCGCCAGTCTGCAAAACCGAGCGGAGAACTTGCGTACGACAGAGTATGAGCTACCGTGGAAAAGTGCATGGCTTTACGCCAAGTTTAGGTTTTATACATCGCGATTTGAACGTGGAAACGTTCTTACGCAACATTTCTGTGCGTACGCACCATTTATACATGAGGCCCCTGTAGGGCCTCGGGGGCTGTAGGTTTTCATTCTAGCGCACGGGTGTCAAACTCCAGTCCTGGTGGACCGCAGTGGCTCCAGGTTTTCATTCTAACCCTTTTCCTAATCAGTGTCCAGTTTTCACTGTGAATTAACTTCTTTTCCCTCTATTTTAATGACCCTGTTTTTAAGGATTAAGTCTTCTGAATTTATTTTTTTCTTCATTAAAAGACAGCGAAACAGAAATGAGACATGAAACGAGCCAACAGATGACCAGCTAAATTGGGGCTTCAAACTCCAACCAGTTCCTTAATGAAAAGCTGATTCTTGCTGTTAATTAAACCCGTTATTCAATTCCATGGCTTGTTTCCGCACTGTTTTTGCCACAGCAGACATTTCCCAAACTGTTGATATTCTGTTTTTTTCTAAGAACTCCTAAAATGCTTTGGTAACCTGAGGGATCAACCTTACTGAGACCTTCATCTTTATTTTCAGATTTTGTTTGATGGGTACAGGTGAGCTGCTCATGTCCTGCTTGTTTTATGTCTCATTACTGTCCGGCTGCTAATTAAGGAAAAAACAACTAAGGGGCCTGAGTCAAGCTAATTAAAGATAAGGCTAAAGAAGTTAATTAGCATCAAAAGCTGGTCACTAATTAAGAAGATGGTTAGAATGAAAACCTGCAGCCACTGAGGCCCTCCAGGACTAGAGTTCAACACCCCTGTTCTAGCGTTTTTCTTAATTGGTGACCAGTTTTTGCTGCTAATTAACTCCTTTTCCTTTCATTTTTTTGGCTTGTTTTTCAAGATTTGTTCCTCTGAATTGCTTCATTTCTTTTCTTAAATGGCACCCTAACAGAAATGAAATGTGAAGTGAGTGAACCAACAGAAGACCAGCTAAGTCAGGCCCTCAAACTCCAACCAGTTGCTCAATAAGCCACCGATTCTCGTCATTAATTAAACTCGTTCTATAATTCCATAGCTTGTTGCTGCTCTTGTTGTGCAATAGCAGACATTTCTGAAATTGCTGATTTTTCTCATTTTTAAGAGCTCTGTGAAAATGTTTTGAGGACCTGAGCAGATCGATATTGCTGAGACCTTCACCTTTCTTTATTTTCAGATACTGTATGATCGACACACTTTGCTGGTCCTGTTTTGGCTTAATTTCTGCCTCATTATTGTTTGGCTGCTAATTAAGGAAACAGAAACAATTAAGGGGTCTGAGTCTTCAAGAGCAAGTCAATTAAAATTAATTCAAAAAACGTTAATTAGCAGGAAAAACAGCTCATTAATTAAGAAAAGGGTTAGAATGAAAACCTGCAGCCACTGCGGCCCTCTAGGACCGGAGTTTGAGACCACTTGGTACTCAAATTTGGCACTTGGTGCCACAGCCCACCTGCCAAGTTGTTTTGCCTGCCTAAGGTAAAGTCATCCCTGATGGAGGATCGCAGGAATTGTGGGGTAGAGGGGTGCTTTCATCGGATTGGATGGCCCAGCACTGTTTCAGCTGTGGAATGGCCAAATGGGGGAGGCAGCTTGATGGCTGAGGTCTCCAGGACTCTAAACAAATCCAAATCATATTATGAGATATCATCTGTTAAATTCTGCTCCGTACTTGTAAAATGTTTATTTTTATGCAGTATTGAGGAGTTGTTCTGTTCTGTATATTGTATTGTATTGTCCCCCTTCTTTTTGACACCCACTGCACGCCCAACCTACCTGGAAAGGGGTCTCTCTTTGAACTGCCTTTTCCAAGGTTTCTTCCATTTTTTTCCCTACCAGATTTTTTTGGGAGTTTTTCTTTGTCTTCTTAGTGAGTCAAGGCTGGGGGGCTGTCAAGAGGCAGGGCCTGTTAAAGCCTATTGCGGCACTTCTTGTGTGATTTTAGGCAATACTAAAATAAATTGTATTGTATTGGATTGTTTATTGAGTTTAATGTCCAGGCTCACAAAATAAATCTGAAAGTAGTCTCTGAATCTCTTCAGGTTGTCCACGTATAAAGTTGTGTCTCCAATGGAAGGCGGGTCTGAAGTGAACAGTTACTTGCTGCTAGAGAGAAGGTTTTATTGGTTTATTGGTGTTGAACCGGAAGAGGCGGAGCTTTATATTTGCTTAGTTGGCTATCTGAGGCGACACAATATTTATGATTCAATTGGTTTCGTTTCTTTTCGCTTTCCAGTTGAAGCACCTGCCAGGTCAAGTGACTTGCTTTTGGTCACACAGTGTCAGTATTGGGATTTCAACCCACAACCTCAGACTTTGAAGTCCAAAACCTTAACCACTACACCATGCAGCCAGCACTAACTTGAAACAGAAGTGATGTTATTAGTCTTCCTGGCTGTTCTCCTCTACTCTAAAAGAAACGAAAATCACATTAATAATGGAGTCACACTCAAAACCCACCCCATAATCTCAGACGAAGACACACATTGTAAGAGGCCCAGCACAAGACAAATTGTTTGTATGTTTTCCTGGTGGGTTTCCACAGTGTGCTCCGGTTTCCTTCTAGAGATATACAGGTTTGGGGATTTGGTGACGCTTAAATGACGCGTGTGTATGTGAGTGCTCGTGTTCTCTACAATTGGTCGTCTGCTAAACCCAGGTCACTCAACGGAATGCCTCCAAAACATTTCCAGTGAAACTTGTGAGGCTTCTGCTGTATTTTTTAATCAAAAAATGAATGATATTAGAAATAATATAGTACATCTCCCTAATACTGATTCTCTTAAACCCCGGTACTCCATTATAAAAAAATTAAATTCTTTCACCAGGATAGATTTACATGATTTATATAAAATAATTTCTCAACTGAGATCCTCCACCTGCGTCCTTGACCCAATACCAACAAATTTTTTCAAAGTTGTATCGGGCGTGCTAATTGATAGTATTCTTGACATAGTAAACTTGTCATTAGATATGGGGGTCTTCCCAGACTGCTGTAGTTAAACCCCTGCTGAAGAAAAATAATCTTGTCTCCTCTTCTTTCGAAAATTTTAGACCTCTTTCTAACCTGCCTTTCTTAAGTAAAATTCTAGAGAAGGCAGTCATTTATGCAGCTAAATGACCACCTCAATAAACCTGCTATTCTTGATAAGTTTCAGTTGGGTTTCAGAACAAATCACAGTGCAGAAACTGCACTCGTTAAAGTAGTAAATGACTTGCAGGTAAATGCAGACAGAGGCCGTTTATCTGTTCTCATCCTTTTAGATCTGAGTGCCGCATTACATACCATTGATCACAATATTCTTAGAAATGACCTTAATCAATGGGTGGGCCTCTCTGGTGGTGTCTTAAATTGGTTTGAGTCCTACCTGGCACGTAGAAATTTTTTTGTTAGTTGTGGTAATTATACTTCAAAGACACATGATATTCAATATGGTGTTCCACAAGGCTCTATCCTGGGTCCGCTGATCTTTTCGATTTACATGCTTCCTTTAGGTCAAATTATCTTGGGGTATGACATGAGCTACCACAGCTATGCTGATGACACACAGCTGTATTTATCAATAGCGCCTGATGACCCCGACACTCTTGATTCACTGACACAATGTCTCACTTGTGTTTTCGAATGGATGAGTAGTAATTTTCTCAAACTAAATAAAGAGAAAACAGAAATTTTAGTGATTGGCAATAATGGACATAATGAGGGTATTAGAAATAAACTTGATGCATTACGATTAAAAGTCATGACATAGGTAAAGAATTTAGGGGTAACTATTGACTGTGACCTGAATTTTAAATCACATATTAATCAGATTACTAGGACAGTATTTTTTCACTTAAGAAATATAGCAAACATTAGACCTCTTATAACATTGCAAGTTGCTGAAAAATGAGTTCATGCTTTTGTTTTCAGTCGGCTAGATTACTGTAACACACTCCTCTCAGGACCACCCAAAAAAGACATAAATCAATTGCAACGAGTGCAGAATGGAGCTGCTAAAATCTTAACTCGGAAACAAAAATCCGAGCACATCACCCCAGTCTTAGTGTCACTACACTGGTTACCTGTGTCATTTAGAATTGACTTTAAAATACTGCTTATGGTTTACAAAGCCTTAAATAATCTCACTCCATCTTATATTTCGGAATGTCTTACACCTTACACTCCAAATCGGAACCTTAGATCTTCAAATGAGGGTCTACTTAGAATTCCAAAAGCTAAACTTAAAATAATTGGTAAGGCGGCCATCTGCTGTTATGCACCTAACATCTGGAATAGCTGACCAATAGAAATTCACCAGGCTAATACGGTGGAGCACTTTAAAACACTGCTGAAAACACATTACTTTAACATGGCTTTCTCATAGCTTCATCTTAGTTAAATCCTGATGCTCTGTATATTCAATTAATTATCATTATTATTCATGGTGGCTCCAAAATCCATACTAACCCCTACTTTCTCTTCTGTTCTTTATCCAGTTTTCTTTGGTGGCAATCTGCACCACCACCACCTAATCAAAGCACCATAATGTCCCTACATCGATGGATTAAAGGCCAGAAGTCCACGTGACCATCATTATCAAATTCTTCCATGAGAACCCTAAATACCATGAGGACTGATTGAGGTCATTCATGTTAGGTAGAATACCTAGAGGGGGCTGGGTGGTCTCGTGGCCTGGAACCCCATGCAGATTTTATTTTTTTCTCCAGCCGTCTGGAGTTTTTTTTTTTTTTTGTTTTTTCTGTCCCCCCTGGCCATCGGACCTTACTTTTATTCTATGTTAATTAGTGTTCCCTAATTTTAATTATTTATTCTGTCTTTATTCTCTTTCTTCATCACGTAAAGCACTTTGAGCTACATTGTTTGTATGAAAATCTGCTATAGAAATAAATGTTGCTGTTGATGTTCACCTTGCAATGAGCTGATGCCATATTAGAACATTAGAACATTAGAACATTCTAGACAAGAACAGGCCATTCAGCCCAACAAAGCTCGCCAGTCCTATCCACTTGTTTCCTCCAAGAAAACATCAAGTCGAGTTTTGAAAGTCCCTAACGTCTTACTGTCTACCACACTACTTGATAGCTTATTCCAAGTGTCTATCGTTCTTTCTGTAAAGAAAAACTTCCTAATGTTTGTGCAAAATGTACCCTTAACAAGTTTCAAACTGTGTCCCTGTATTCTTGATGAACTCATTTTAAAATACAAGTCTCGATCCACTGTACTAATTCCCTTCATAATTTTAAACACTTCAATCACATCACCTCTTAATCTTCTTTTGCTTAAACTGTAAAGGCTCAGCTCTTTTAATCTTTCCTCATAATTCAACCCCTGTAGTCCTGGAATCAGCCTAGTCGCTCTTCTCTGGACCTTTTCTAGTGCTGCTATGTCCTTTTTGTTGCCTGGAGACCAAAACTGCACACAGGACTCAAGATGAGGCCTAACCAGTGCATTATAAAGGTTGAGCATAACCTCCTTGGATTGTACCAGGAATTGTTTCTGCGTCGCGCCTGATGCCTGCTGGAATGGGCGCATCCCTGGATTGATGGATTTGATCATTAAACATCCATCCTTTTTGGAGATATTGTGGCAAGGTGTCATCAGAATTTAATGAATGTTTCAGGCAATTAACAACACAGCGAAGCTGAACCTGATCTCACAATGATGATATATCTCTCACTGCCACCTGCTGAAATTTTTCGGATATACATAAAGTATGTGTGCGAATATAAATGCTTGTGTAGCAGTAGCATCCGCTGGAACACGCGGCGTATCACGTGAAGTATAAACCCGGCCTAAGCAGACATGCTAAGGAGAGACTTGCTGCTCACATGGTTAGCCTCTATTGTTTGGTGTAAATAAAAGACATCCTTGGATTTCATTTATAGCGATAACTCGAGACTTTTTTTTATTTACTAATTATTTTCCTCAACACTTATATACACAGGGGAGTGCCTTTCTAAATGACGCCCAGCCAACTGATGTTATGTTGGTGGACTGTAGTGGAAAGGACTGGTGAGCTTTAATGGGCTAAATGGCCTGCTCTTGCCTGGATTGTTCTAATGTTCCTTTCAGTTTATCCAATCACGTTCACACACCTCAAGCAAACAGGATACATTTGAACCCAATCTGAAGTGCCACAGTAAGGGGTCCAAATATGTCTAGGTATGGGAGATTTCCATTTTTGATTTTTAATCAATTTGCAAACCTTAACATGAATTCACTTTGTCATTATATGTTATTGAGTGTAGATGATGGGCAAAAATAATCAACGTATCCATTTCTACAACTTGTAAGAAAGGTGCTATATTGCGCCCGACCTGGCACAGACCGTACACGGGAGGCACGTATAAAATAAAAGACTTTTTACTTTTCTTCAGCTGGAGGGCACGTCTCCCCCGTAATCCCTCCAGCCACAACACAGTCCCAAGCACAAACTACACCACAGAACACTCCTCTCTCTTTAACCACCACTCCTCCACAGCTTTGTCCTCCTTCCACCCGACTCTGGCCGTTGAGTAGAGTTTGCTGGCTCCTTTTATGGCAAACCCGAGAGTGCTCCAGATGCTTGATCACCTGTTTCCGGTTGTAGTCCCAGGTGGGCTGAAGATTAGTCCAGCTGGTCTCAGGTACCCATGCCGCGCCCCCTGGCCGCCACCCCAGATCCCAACAGGGCTGTGGAGAACTCCATCTCCCATGAAGCCCTGCGAGAGACTGAGGCACCGCTCCAAGCCAGGGGGGCGGCCATCCAGTGTCCAGGGGGAGGTACTGCACCGTCCAGGGCTGCAACCCCGAATACACATCGAAGGGGCATCCCGGCTGGGCATGGGACCTGGCCGTCTGCCACAAACTCAACAAAGTGTGCAAACAGTGAAGGTGTCTAAATGCTATTTGACTCCACCATATATTGGCTTAATTTAGATTCACCAACCAGTAACATGCTTGCTTTTAGGATATGTGAGGTAAAGGCACAAAGAAACTGAAAATTCTAAACAGATTTATGTTAAATCTCATGTTTTCTATATAAAAAAAATACTATATTATTTTTACGTAACCTAGTTTTTATAATTAGATTTTGCGCGTAAGAGTAATAACTGAAGAAGTCCTCGTAATTTTGAAATGTATTGTACTCGGACAGCTTTCAATATTCCTCTACAATATAAGGTGTCACCCTTTTCTAAAAAAAATTATAAAGAAAAGAAATATATAAAAATAAGCCGAAAGCCTGAGAAAGTTTTGCCATGTCTAGTTATTTTTGTTTGATCCTAATTTCTGTCAGGCTCGCCTTGCATTTTTATATGTCTTAGGCTGTCTTTATGCTGTTTGCTTTCAATAGCTCTTTTATGAGCTGTGGAGTCCCTCACTTATTGCTTTTTCATTGCTGTTATCTTTGCTATTTCTACAATGCATCAATATTCAGGTTAGTACTATAAAATGAAAATATAAATTTCAATTTGGAGAAAATAGGGCCTTATTCTCGCTCATAAGTTTTAAATAATACATTACCAACGGCTACATTAGGTTTGCATTTCTAATATTATTTTATGCATTTGACAATAGATATTCCATTGTACTTGGCAGCTAAGAGTAAATGCATGTGAAATGTATGGCTGGATGAAATGTATGAATTTATTAGGAATGTCAGTCAGAGCTGACATGAAAGTTAAATTAATTCTGAAGTTTCTTGACTTTTAAGCATTTTCCAGTGTCTCTTTTCCCCTTACTTTTAGTTATCGCCTGTTGAGCTCACACATTAAATAAAGAAAAAAAAATGTATATAAAGAACTATATTCATTTTGTTTTTACCTCATTTGTGTGAACTGATCTTCTAAATTTTGAAGATTCCAATAGAATGGAGAAGATGGTGCAATACTAGCATTAGTGCTATGAGCTATTTCTATACACATTAGGCATAATATTTTACAGGGTGGTATGGTGGCACAGTAATTAGTCCTGATGCCTCACGTCTCCAGAGCCTCAGGTTTGAATCTCAGCCTGGCCAGTGTGAATTTGGTGTTTGCAATGTGACATGTGAGTCCCTGTCTTGCACCCCAAAAACACGAGGCTGAGTCTCAGTACCTTAGCAAAACCAGCTTTATTCAGCTTCAAACAGGAACAGCAGGGTTATTTATTATAGTGGGAGCTACCGCTCTCCCATACACAGACTCAGCAAACGGGCAAAGTCGGTGCCAGGTCAGTGACCAATTGATACTGTTCTCTGCATTTATAATGTTTCTTGCATCACCCATCGGCGACAGGCGCTTAGACCGCGATCGGCTTGGATTTGTTTCTGCGGTGCTATGCTGCTGTGCTGCAAACCTGCGGTTGCCTCACTAACGGACAAGCAGCCCTCCGCAGACGCGGCAGTCATGCTTCGGCGTTCCGGGGGTCCCAAAAGAGTTCAGAAACCTCACAGCTAGTTCTCCATATTTCTGAATTGATTTTTTATTTTTATTTTTAAGTAGTTACATTCTACTTCTCATACAGTCGATTCAGAATATTTTCAGAATCCTTCACTTTCCGCACTCTTTATTGTGTTTTAGATTTAATTTTAAATGGGTAAATTTGTCATTTGTGCTCATCAATCTACACTTAATCACCCATAATGACAAAGTGAAAACATGTTTACAGAAAGCTTTGTAAATGTATTAAAAATCCAAAAATGAAATCTCTCATTCATAAGTGTTCAGACCTTAAATGCAGTAGTTTGTGGAAGCCACTTTAACAGCAATTCCAGCTTTGAATCTTCTTTAGTAAGTCTCTGCAAGCTTTGTACAACTGGATTTCACCAGTTTAACCCATTATTCCTGGCAGATCCGCGTGAGCTCCGTTAGATTGGCTGGGAAATGTCTATATACAGTTGTGCTTGAAAGTTTGTGAACCCTTTAGAATTTTCTATATTTCTGCATAAATATGATCTAAAACATCATCAGATTTTCACTCAAGCCCTAAAAGTAGATAAAGAAAAACCAATTAAACAAATGAGACAAAAATATTATACTTGGTCATTTATTTATTAAAGAAAATTATTGAATATTACATATTTGTGAGTGGCAAAAGTATGGGAACCTTTGCTTTCAGTATCTGGTGTGACCCCCCCCATAACTGCAACTAAACGTTTCTGGTAACTTTTGCTCATTCCTGCACACCGGCTTGGAGGAATTTGAGCCCATTCCTCTGTACAGAACAGCTTCAACTCTGGGATGTTGCTGGGTTTCCTCACATGAACTGCTCGCTTCAGGTCCTTCCACAACATTTCGACTGGATTAAGGTCAGGACTTTGACTTGGCCATTCCAAAACATTCACTTTATTCTTCTTTAACCATTCTTTGGTAGAACGACTTGTGTGCTTAGGGTCGTTGTCTTGCTGCAAGACCCACCTTCTCTTGAGATTCAGTTCATGGACAGATGTCCTGACATTTTCCTTTAGAATTCTCTGATATAATTCAGAATTCATTGTTCCATCAATGAAGGCAAGCCGTCCTGGCCCAGATGCAGCAAAACAGGCCCAAACCATGATACTACCACCACCATGTTTCACAGATGGGATAAGGTTCTTATGCTGGAATGCAGTGTTTTCCTTTCTCCAAACATAACGCTTTTCATTTAAACCAAAAAGTTCTATTTTGGTCTCATCCGTCCATAAAACATTCTTCCAATAGCCTTCTGGTTTGTCCACGTGATCTTTAGCAAACTGTAGACGAGCAGCAATGTTTTTTTTGGAGAGCAGTGGCTTTCTCCTTGCAACCCTGCCATGCACACCATTGTTGTTCAGTGTTCTCCTGATGGTGGACTCATGAACATGAACATTAGCCAATGTGAGAGAGGCCTTCAGTTGCTTAAAAGTTACCCTGGGGTCCTTTGTGACCTCACCGACTATTACACGCGTTGCTCTTGGAGTGATCTTTGTTGGTCGACCACTCCTTGGAGGGTAACAATGGTCTTGAATTTCCTCCATTTGTACACAATCTGTCTGACTGTGGATTGGTGGAGTCCAAACTCTTTAGAGATGGTTTTGTAACCTTTTCCAGCCTGATGAGCATTAACAACTCTTTTTGTGAGATCCTCAGAAATCTCCTTTGTTCGTGCCATGCATTACCGCCGCCAGGATTTAATTCAGGGGGGTGCACATGGGCGCCGGCAGGGGGGTGCAAGTAGGTGCACGTGCAATTCCTGCAACAACCTGCAGTATTGAAAGATCTTTTAGCACATTACGGCGCGTCAAAACTTGGAACCGATCTACAATGAGTGACGATAGATTAAGTGGATTATGTATGCTTAGTGTACACAAAAAAAGAATAAATAATTGTCCAAAATTTATCGACAAAGTTGTAGACAAGTTTGGACAACAAAAAAGAAGGCTTGAGATGCTCTTTTAGAAACAAAGTGAATGATTGTTTATGTATAGTTGTAAAATGTAAACGTCTAATTGTAATTTAAAAATTTAAAATAAAAACTATTTTTTCGCGTTTTTTCTTATTATTGAAAGATTTATTTTTTTTCTCCATTTCCTTTTTTTTCAAAAGCTAGGGGGGTGCACGTGCACCTACTTGCACCCCCCTGCCGGCGCCCATGGTGCCATGATACACTTCCACAAACATGTGTTGTGAAGAGCAGACTTTGATAGATCCTGTTCTTTAAATAACACAGGGCGCCTACTCACACCTGATTGTCATCCCATTGATTGAAAACACTGGACTCGAATTTCACCTTCAAACTAACTGATCATCCTAGAGGTTCACATACTTTTGCCACTCACAAATATGTAATATTCGATCATTTTCCTCAATAAATAAATGACCAAGTATAATATTTTTGTCTCATTTGTTTAACTGGTTTCTCTTTATCTACTTTTAGGACTTGAGTGAAAATCTGATGATGTTTTAGGTCATATTTATGCAGAAATATAGAAAATTCTAAAGGGTTCACAAACTTTCAAGCACAACTCTAACTGCCATCTTCAGGTCTCTCCATTGAAATTCTATTAGCATTGGCTGGGCCAGTGAAGGACACTCAAGACAGTTGTCCCAAAGTCACTCCAGCAATGTCTAAGCTATACGCTTTGGGTCATTGTCGTGCTGAAAGGTGTACTGTGGTCACATGCACTCTGGATCAGGTTTTCCTCAAGGACCTCTCTGTATTTGGCTTCATTCATCCTTCCCTCAGTTCTGATTGGTCTCCCTGCTGCTGAACAGCACCCCATAGCATGATGCTTGCCAACAACAACAACAACAACAACATTTATTTATATAGCACATTTTCATACAAAAAAATGTAGCTCAAAGTGCTTTACATAATGAAGAATAGAAAAATAAGAGACACATTAAGAAAATAAAATAAGTCAACATTAATTAACATAGAATAAGTGTAAGGTCCAATGGCCAGGGGGGACAGAAAAAACAAAAAAAAAACTCCAGACGGCCGGAGAAAAAAAATAAAATCTGCAGGGATTCCAGGCCATGAGACCGCCCAGTCCCCTCTGGGCAATCTACCTAACATAAATGAAACAGTCCTCTTTGTATTTATGGTTTTCACGGAAGGACTTGATGATGATGATGATCACGTGGACTTCTGGCTTTTAGTCCATCAATGCTGGGACATCATGGTGCTTTGAGTAAGTTGGTGGTGGCGCAGGCCGCCACCACAGAAAAACCGGAAAAAGAAACAGAAGAGAGAGTAGGGGTCAGTACGGATTTTAGTGCCACCATGAATAGTTATTATAATGAATTGAACATACAGAGTATCAGGATTAAGATAAAGTGAAGTTATGAAAAGGCCATGTTAAAGTAATGTGTTTTCAGCAGTGTTTTAAAGTGCTCCACTGTATTAGCCTGGCGAATTCCTATTGGCAGGCTATTCCAGATTTTAGGTGCATAGCAGCAGAAGGCCGCCTCACCACTTCTTTTAAGTTTAGCTTTTGGAATTGTAAGGAGACACTCATTTGATGATCTAAGATTACGATTTGGAATATAGGGTGTCAGACATTCCGATATATAAGATGGAGCGAGATTATTTAAGGCTTTGTAAACTATAAGCAGAATTTTAAAGTCAATTCTGAAAGACACAGGTAACCAGTGTAGTGACATTAAGACTGGAGAGATGTGTTCGGATTTTCTTTTCCTAGTTAGGATTCTAGCAGCTGCATTCTGCACTCGTTGCAAATGATTTATGTCTTTTTTGGGTAGTCCTGAGAGGAGTGCGTTACAGTAATCTAATCGACTAAAAACAAAAGCGTGAATTAATTTCTCAGCATCTTTCAATGATATAAGAGGTCTAACTTTTGCTATATTTCTTAAGTGAAAAAATGCTGTCCTAGTGGTCTGAAGAATATGTGATTTAAAATTCAGGTTACAGTCAACGGTTACCCCTAAGTTTTTTACTTCGGTCTTAACTTCTAATCCTAATGCGTCAAGATTATTTTTGATAACCTCACTTAATCCGTTTTTGCCAATCAATACAATTTCAGTTTTCTCTTTATTTAACTTGAGAAAATTACTATTCATCCATTCAGAAATACCAGTAAGACATTGTGTTATTGATTCGAGAGAGCCGGTGTCATCAGGTGCTACTGATAAGTACAGCTGTGTGTCATCAGCATAGCTGTGGTAGCTCACGTTGTAACTTGAGATAATCTGACCTAACGGAAGCATATAGATTGAGAAAAGAAGCGGACCCAGGATAGAGCCTTGTGGAACCCCATATAGAATATCATGCGTCTTTGAGTTGTGATTACCACAATTAACAAAGAATTTTCTCCCTGCCAGGTAGGATTCAAACCAATTTAAGACATTACCAGAGAGGCCCACCCATTGACTAAGGCGATTTCTAAGAATATTGTGATCAATGGTATCAAACGCGGCACTCAGATCTAAGAGGATGAGAACAGATAAATGGCCTCTGTCTGCATTCACCCGCAAGTCATTTACTACTTTAACGAGTGCAGTTTCTGTACTGTGATTAGTTCTAAAACCTGACTGAAATTTATCTAGAATAGCATGTTTACTTAAGTGGTCGTTTAACTGCATAATTACTGCCTTCTCTAGAATTTTACTTAAGAAGGGCAGGTTAGAGATGGGTCTAAAATTTTCAAAAGCAGAGGGGTCAAGATTATTTTTCTTTAGTAGGGGTTTAACTACAGCAGTCTTAAGACAGTCTGGGAAAACCCCCGAATCTAATGATGAGTTTACTATGTCAAGGATATTATCAATAAGCGCGTCTGATACTTCCTTGAAAAACCTTGTTGGTATTGGGTCAAGGACGCAGGTGGAGGGTTTCATTTGAGAGATTATTCTATGTAAATCTATCCTGGTGAAGAACACCATGCTTTACCACAGGGATGGAATTAGACAGGTGATGAGCAGTGCCTGGACTCTGTCAGATGCAGATGCTTTGAGTTTTGCCCAAAGAGTTCAATTTTTGTCTCATCAAACCACAGATTCTTTCTCCTTATGCTCTCTCAGGTCAGAACTGTCATATGCCCTTCATTCAAGAATGGCTTCCATCTAGCCACTGTGCTATAAACGTCTGAATAACGGAGTACAATTTAGATGGTCATCCTTAAAACAGGTTCTCCCATCTCAGCAGATGTCTTCCAAAGCTCTGTTTAAGTAACCATTGGGTTCTTAGTCACCACCTTGACCAAGGCCCTTGTTGCCTGGATGCTGAGTATGTAAATTTTCAAGCCTTTCTGAAAACGTGTTTCCACTTCATCCTTATGGGTTACTCAGTGGTTTGTGGTTTTAATTATTCCTCTCAACATGCAGGGCCATTTCATTTTAAGAGTTACAGGGACTTCAGTGTGGAGTGCAAGGCAGAAACCAACCATAGATGGGTTACCAATAAATCATACTGTGAACTTATTTCTACAAAGGCAATTTAAATTGAACGATTAAACTGACATAAAAACTGGGCAATGTAGAAACTGGAAAATCATGGCGGTCACTGGAGCTGTGAGGCAGCAGTACCAAACACTCCTCCACCTTTATAAAGACACTACATATAACAGTATGATGTTTTTTGAGCTTAGATATTAAAACTGTTACCTACAAAGCAAATGTTTGTTCAGAATTGATTTTTTTTTTTTTAATTTTCACAAGAATCCACTAAGTGCGTTTGGTATACATGTGACAGCTGATAGTTTAAGGATGACCAAATTTCACCACATTTTAAACAAACCATTTCTTATCTCCTGTGAAAGCTGCTAACAATGCAAATGGGAAGGATGAGTTATTAGAAGCTCGTCAATTGTCAAAGGAAATCTCTTGTCTGGACTTAATTATGGTTCAAATGTATACTTATCTTCTGCTTGCTGAGAAGGTTAAAGTGTTCATATAATTTCTTCAGGGGCCAACGGTGTCTCAACTAAAAGGGACCTACTGTATGACACACTTTTTCAGTATCTCCATAGATGATAAAAATCAATCTTGGTCAAATAATCATTTTAGGTTGATTAGCATTTCAGAACTGGCCCAGTGCGGTGTGGGAAGAACTGCACCCTGCAATGGACTGGCATCCCATACGGTCTGGTTCTGCACTGGTTTATAGTGTTGCCCTGAACTGGATTGATTCAGTTTGAGAATATTATTATGATTATTATTATCCAAACCCACTTATCCAGAGTTATAGTGCAGCTGAAGTCAGTCCCAGCAAGCATTTGGCACAAGGCAGAAAAAAATCCCTGCATAGTGTACCAGTCCATCACATTATTATTATTATTATTATTATTATTATTATTATTATTATTATTATTATTA
>JANRMT010062841.1:16064958-16075436 GCA_026402145.1 Polypterus bichir lapradei
TTATTATTATTATTATTATTATTATTATTATTATTATTATTATTATTGTTGTTGTTGTTGTTGTTGTTGTTGTTCTTGTTGTTGTTAATTTTCAAAGTCATTATTTCAGACCATGAGCCCTCAGTGTTATGCGATTGTCATAATGTCTTAATGTTTTCTTCCTGCCCACAGGCTCATCCTCCAAACGCTTTTCACGTGGCTCTTTTCAATTTGGGCAGATTCCCCGCATGTCAGTTCTGCCGAAGAGACAGGATGTGGGAGGATTTCCAAGTGGCAACTGCTGACAGTAGGCTTTGAATTCCTTGCAGTGTGTGCTACAGCATTGTCATGCAGAAGCAAAAGTGTGAGTTTTATCTTTGCGATGCACTTTTCACAGATAGGCTCAAGTAGCCATGCGAGTTTGCATAACATTAACCAGGACTGCGACTCAAAGTGAAGACTCACCATGCAGTACTCTGGCCTTCTCAGTTTTGTTAGGTGACTTTATAAAATTTGGAATGTTTACTTTGTAAGATATGACATGAATAGACTGTTTCACCCCAGGTTTATTTTTTCCATAAAATATTGAATATTGGAACATCATTTCCAGTGAGCTGTGTTTTCAGCCATTTTCATATGTGAGTGGCAAAGAGATCAAGCGCCTATGACATCCTGGCTAGAGCTTGCCAGAAGGAGACCTTGAAGTCAGCGGGAAGAAGGTTTAATGTTCTAGTGAAACCAAAATCGAGATTTTTGGCCATCAGACTAAATGCCATGTCTGAACATCTCCCTTTTATCTAAAACACCCCATTCCCACTCTGAAGCGTTGTGGTGGTGTTGGTAGGGATGCTTCTCTGCAGCAGGCCCTGGAAGGCTTATATGGGGAAACCTGAAGGAAAACCTGATGCGATTTACAAGAAACCTGCGTCTTGGGTGAAGATTTGTTTTGCAGGAAGACAACGCGCCCAAACATACAGCAAAAAATACAAAGAAATTATGTGAAAGTCCAGGGGCGGCCGTGTCAGAGTCCAGACATCAAACCAACTTACGATTTACGGCTGGACATGACAAAAGCAGTTCACTCAATACCACCATGACACCTGAGCAGAAAAAAGGGGAAAATGGCAGATAGAGAGAGACCTGTGGATACTGACTCAAAACTGTCATGGCTGCCAAAGGGGCAGCTACTAAATACTGACTTGTAGCACTGAATACTTATGCAATCAACCAGTTTGTGTTTTGTAATTGTAATTAATTAACATTAAGGAGTCTTTTTCTGTTGATCAATATTAAAAAGCCAAAGTTAATCCACTCTGATTCAGTGTAGTATTATAATAATAAAACACTTTTTCAAATTGCTGTAAATATTTGATCAGGTTTAGTTTGTCACTGGCCTGTTTGGTGCGGGTGTTCAGAGTGGTATGTTGTGCTGCATTCACTCTTACCAGCTAGACAGTCTGCACCAAGGTGGGGGGCTACACTGTGCACACTCCCAGCTATATAGGTTAGACAAACGTTTGCCAGCCTGACAGTTACATGTTAGTACACTGCTCAAAAAAATTAAAGTAACACTTTGAAAACGCATCAGATCTCAATGGGGAAAAAATTCCACTGGCTAGCTCTACTGATATGGACTGATATGGTAATGTGTTAGGAACGAAGTTTGATGGAAATGAAAATGATCAACCTACAGAGTCTGACGTGCAACCTGGCGGAGTCGATGGACCGAAACATAATGTCCCACCCAGAGGTGTTCTATCAATTTGAGGTCAGACGAGTGAGCGGTGGGGCCAGTCAATGGTATCAGTTCCTTCATCCTCCAGGAACTGCCTGCATACTCTCGCCACATGAGGCCGGGCATTGTCGTGCACCAGGAAGAACCCAGGAGCTACTGCACCAGCATAGGATCTGACAGTGGGTCCAAGGATTTCATCCCGATACCTATTGGCATTCAAGGTACCATTGTCTAGCCTGTAGAGGTCTGTGCATCCCTCCGTGGATATGCCTCCTCCCCAGATATACCAGAACTGACCCACCACCAAACCACTCATGATGAATAATGTTACAGGCAACATAACATTCTCCACGGCTCCAAAAGGTCCTTACACATCTGTCACATGTGCTCAGGGTGAACCTGCTCTCATCTGTGAAAAGCACAGGGTGCCAGTGGTGGAGCTGCCAATTCTGGTATTCTATGGCAAATGCCAATCGAGCTCCATGGTGCCGGGTGGGCAGTGAGCACAGGGCCCACTAGAGGATATCAGTCCCTCAGGCCACCCTCATGAAATCTGTTTCTGATTGTTTGGTCAGAGACATTCACACCAGTGGCCTGCCTGCTAGAGGTTATTTTGTAGGCTCTGGCAGTGCTCATCCTGTTCCTCCTTACCCCAAATGAGAAGATACTGGTGGGTCCTGCTGATGGGTTAAGGAGCTTCTATGAGGGGCCTGTCCAGCTCTCCTAGAGTAACTGTCTGTCTCCTGGAATCGCCGCCATGCCCTTGAGACTGTGGTGGGAGACACCTTCTGGCAATGGAAGGCACTATTGATGTGCCATCCTGGAGAAGTTGGACTACCTGTGCCAGCTCTGTAGGGTCCAGGTATGGCCTCATGCTACCAGTAGTGACACTGACCAAAGCCAAATGCAAAACGAGTGACAAAACAGATAAGGAGGAAAAAATATCAGCGGCCTCCCTCCACCTGTTAAACCATTCATTCCTGTTTTGGGGGTCGTCTCATTGTTGCCCCTCTAGTGCACCAAATGAACAAGCCCCTTTGCTACGTCACTGACCAGATCAATAGCCCAGAAGGTTCACTGACTTCATAATATACTCTCATTAAAAAGGGTTCCTTAAATTTTTTTTGAGCAGTATATGTTTCTACCTATAAAAAAAAATAATGTCAAATTGAACATCACGACACAAAACAAAAGGAAACATTTCCAAAGTCTAATATGTTATTGCCGACTTTCAGTAAAATCACAGAATGACTGCTAAAATGTTTTGATGTTACAAAGAAGGACTTTCAAGACTGTTGACAGGTTACGCTGCATAATGATGATAAAACTTTAGAGAAATTCTTACCTTACAAGCTGTAAAGGAGTTGCTCAAAAATCAAAATCAAATCGAGTCACATGTACAGTCTGTCAGCTTTTTAAAGAAAGAAATCAAAATCGCACTTAAGCTGACAGTGACGGTGCACTCGGTGATATTAACGTGCGCGTGCCCCACTTTAAAACTGCAATGATGGCTGCTTTCGTCTCTTTGTTCAATGGCACACGTCCCAGCTGCTTATTGTGACAATGACACAGACGTGAGCGGGAACTATTTTGATTCTTTCAATAACTTTTCTCGTCAAAGGTTACAGTCATATGAAAAAGTTTGGGAACCCCTCTCAGTCTGCATAATAATTTACTCTCCTTTCAACAAAAAAGATAACAGTGGTATGTCTTTCATTTCCTAGGAACATCGGAGTACTGCGGTGTTTTCCAAACAAAGATTTCTAGTGAAGCAGTATTTAGTTGTATGAAATGAAATCAAATGTGAAAAACTGGCTGTGCAGAAATTTGGGTCCCCTTGTCATTTTGCTGATTTGAATGCCTGTCACTGCTCAATGCTGATTACTTGCTCGTTACTCGTTAATCCTTGAACTTCATAGACAGGAGTGTTCAATCATGAGTGGTAAAAGGTATTTAAGGTGGTCCATTGCAAGTTGTGCTTCATTCACTTTGACTCTCCTCTGAAGAGTGACAGACAGCATGGGATCCTCAAAGCAACTCTCAAAAGATCTGAAAACAAAGATTGTTGAGTCTCATGGTTTAGGGGAAGGCTACAAAAAGCGATCTCAGAGGTTTAAACTGTCAGTTTCAACTGTAAGGAATGAAATCAGGAAATGGAAGGCCACAGGCACAGTTGCTGTTAAACCAAGCAGGTCTGGCAGGCCAAGAAAAATACAGGAGCGGCATATGTGCAGGATTGTGAGAATGGTTACAGACAACCCACAGATCACCTCCAAAGACCTGCAAGAACATCTCGCTTCAGATGGTGTATCTGTATATCGTTCTACAATTCAGCACAATTTACACAAAGAACATCTGTATGGCAGGGTGATGAGAAAGAAGCCCTTTCTGCACTCACACCACAAACAGAGTCACTTGTTGTATGCAAATGCTCATTTAGACAAGCCAGATTCATTTTGGAACAAAGGGCTTTGGACTGATGAGACAAAAATTGAGTTTTTTGGTCATGGCGGAAGAAGAACACTGCATTCCAAGAAAAACACCTGCTACCTACTGTCAAATTTGGTGGAGGTTCCATCATGCTGTGGGGCTGTGTGGCTAGTTCAGGGACTGGGGCTCTTGTTAAAGTTGAGGGTCAGATAAATTCAACCTAATATCAACACATTCTTCAGGATAATGTTCAAGCATCAGTCACAAAGTTGAGGTTACGCAAGGGTTGGATATTCCAACAAGACAACGACCCAAAACACAGTTCAAACTCTACAAAGGCATTCATGCAGAGGGAGAAGTACGATGTTCTGGAATGGCCGTCACAGTCCCCTGACTTGAATATCTTTGAAAATCTATGGGATGATTTGAAGCAGGCTGTCCATGCTCGGCAGCCATCAAATTGAAGTGAACTGGAGAGATTTTGTATGGAAGAATAGTCAGAAATACCTCCATCCAGAATCCAGACACTCATCAAAGGCTATAGGAGACGTCTAGAGGCTGTTAGATTAGCAAAAGGAGTCTCAACTAAGTATTGATGTCATATCTCTGCTGAGGTGCCCAAATTTATGCACCTGTCTAATTTTGTGATAGATAGATAGATAGATAGATAGATAGATAGATAGATAGATAGATAGATAGATAGATAGATACTTTATTAATCCCAAGGGGAAATTCACATAATCCAGCAGCAGTATGCTGATACAAAAAACAATATTAAATTAAAGAGTAATAAAAATGCATGTAAAAACAGACAATAATATTATTATTAATATAATAATTATGATGCATATTGCATATTTTCTGTTAATCCAATAAACTTAATGTCACTGCTGAAATACTACTGTGTCCATAAGGCATGTCATATATTAAAAGGAAGTTGCTACTTTGAAAGCTCAGCCAATGATAAACAAAAATCCAAAGAATTAAGAGGGGTTCCCAAACATTTTCATATGACTGTATCTTTCCATTTTAATTCAGTTTATTGATAAATTGATAATGAAAAAGAGGAAAAAAAAAACAAAAGAGAGAGATGACGAGTTAGCAGTGCAGCGCCAGTGGCAGCTTCTGAAAACGCTTAAATAGATGACCTTCCAAAAGGAAGAAAATGAAAAAATGTAACCTCCTCCGCCACCCTCTCACACGTATTCTAACCCTGTTGTCGACCCTTTCCTGGTGCATTCATGTCCTAGCAGAAAAGACCTATCCATTACCTTCAAGATCTAGGCAGGCAGCTGAGGATTTAAGACATAAATTGGTCCTGAATCTTACTCACTTCAAAAGAATGTGTCAGGTTATACTGTTTCGAAGTGCAAATTACTGTGGTTAACTGGCAAGTTTTTTTGAAACGGAGAGCAAATTAAGCTTCAGAAAGAAGGGATAATGCGTCTGTGATCAATTAACATATAGTGAGCGCAGCTTCTCGCTTCTGAACTCTGGCTGCTAAGGTGACGCGTGTTTTTCATTGAACTGTAATAATTTCCTGCTTCTGCTATTCAACTGAGCCGCCTGAATGGATGGATTTTGCCTGCAGACTCTCCCCAGGCAATGAGCAGACTAGTGAGTTCTGCTCACAGCAATCTTCGTCTTGCTTAGGGACATTTACTTCACAGGAAAGTCTATTTTTGCACCTTGTTGCTCCAGTGCATTTTTTTGTTTTTTTGTTTTGTTTTCCTTTCCCCGATGCAAACTGAACAATTTACTTGTTTAGAAATGATTGGTATGCAGCAAAGAACAGAACGAAATGGTCTAATATCAACGTGGGATCATGAAATGTTCTGCTACAGTATAAGAAGAAACCAGAGTGTAGTGCGTGAGATTTCTCGTGGTTCTACTTCAGCTTATCAGTGATAACCTTTTGATTTTTATCTTGAAGCAACCTTTCCTTCTGGCTGCCTTTGATAGATTGAGGACAGCATCCATTAATTTATGTCATGTCATTTTTCTAACCCGCTTAATCCAGACCAGGGTCATGAGGGGTACTGGAGCAAGTCTATCACTGAGCGAACACGTACACACATACTAATAAATAAATAATAACAACTATGCAAAGCCACCATAACCTGGACACACACAGGCAGGACACAGGTTCAACACAACACTCTATTTATTTACATCAACACACCAATATACAGTCCCTTCTATCATTGCTGCCAGTCCATCCGCCTCCACTGCTCTTCCGGCTTTGTCTTCTTCCTCCCGACTCTGGCTCCCTGAATGGAGTGAGGTGGCTCCTCTTAATCAGGTGGCTCATCAGTATTACTTGGAATCACTCCCAGGTGCACTGGAGGTCCTCTATAGGGCTCTGCAGCTCCCCCTGGTGGCCCCCATGGAACCAACAGGGCTTCACCAAACTCCAGCTCCCGACATGCAATGCAGGAACCCGTGGTGCCACAGCCGCCCATTAGGGCTGCCCTCTAATGTCCCAGGGGAGGTATTGCCTCATCAATGCCCTCTCCCCTGGTTCTTCCACTCTGTTGGCATCCCGGCCAGGTATTGATGAATTAGTTCTCCCACGGATAAGTCGGGGCTTGATTTTACTGTATACTTTCTAGTATTTTATAATGTCAGTCGTATAAGTCGAATGCAGAAAACTCATGCTATTGATCCAAGAGATTAACCACGGAGCACACTGCCTTTTTTTTCTATGTATTATGCCTACGTGACCACACACGGTAATACCCGAACTATTCCGAAGCGACGTTTGCACTGTTTTGTGTTTTTTGTATCTCACACCCTCATACATCTTTATCGTAACAGCATCCCTTATCTACGATGGAGTGTTCAATCAGAAGAAAATTTGAAGCTCGTTTTAAATTAAAAGTCGTTGAAGTGGTGAAAGAAATTGGTAAATGCGCTGCTGCAACAAAATTCGATGTGTCTGAGAAACTGGTGCGAGACTGGAGGAGGCAAGAAGATGTAAAATATAAAAAAATGTAAGTGTGACGACGCGGGTTCACTCCAGGCTCCCATCCAATTTACGGGAGCTCTTAACCCAACACCATCGGCAATGTCACCGAGGTGAGCTGACATATGAGGACAATTCTCAAATGAAGCCAGGGGATATTTCCAAAAGTGCCAATGTGCTTTTATTAAAACAAACAGTGTCCAAACAAAAAGTGCAGTGCATCACAGTTTCAATAAATAATCCATAAAAGCAAGTGGTCAATGGGGATAAAAACAATAAATAAATCCTTTAAAATCCGAGGTTAAAAATGCAGTCTCACTCTTCACGATCCTAGCACACCTCCTTCTCTAGTTCTCCCCGGCTCACCTATTGCTCCTGCAGCTGGCAGAGACCCCAACAGCAACAAGCTCCATTCGGCCAACCTCAGTCTTGGCTTCCATACGGACATCACTGCCAGACCGTCTGAGGTCGGCTCTCCTCCCGTCATCTTTCGCGCTCACGTAGTCGCTCCTCAGATCCCTAGGGAAGACACCTGCCTTGCTCATCCCATTCCAACAGAACTTTCAGTGGGGCAAACTAGCCCAAAGAGCGCCACAATCAAACACTCCTTCACAGGCCCCCAGCTCGTCTCCACTTTCCAGGTGTCCAGATCGTAACTTAAGACTGCCTTTCACTTTCTTTCACCTCTTTCCTTTTCTTCTCTTCGATCGATCTATCCACCTCGGTGTCTTGATTCATCTCTCCCCCTTCCTTTGTGCCGGCCTGTATATATACCCATCCGCCCATGCCTCCATGGGCGCAGCACCTTAATCACTCACCGCAGAATGCCAATGAAGCAATCGGGAACGATCGCCCCCACACGTGCAGGTGCGACTCGCTCCAACTACCTCATTAACTCCCTGCGGTTGTGCAATCGCGCCAACGGAGAATGACACGGCTATACGGATTAAAACCTGGCCCCTTTTTTTTGAAGCCGCGGACCCACTATACCACAGTAAGTGTCGCATTTTTGAACGGGCGCATAAGTCGGGGTCTGATTTTATGATCGATTTTTTGGGTTTCAAGACCAGACTTATACGTGAGTATATACAGTCCAAAATAGAACTCTCTTGGGAGGTGACTCAAGTGAAGTGATGTCATTGGAGCAGGACAGAAAGTGATGTTCTTGGGGCCGGAACAGGCACAATTTCCCATGTGTGGTCTGTCCAGAGAAAAGAGCGAGATTCAGTGCAACCCACCACCCATCGGCCTGGAATGGAATTGGCGTTTTCTGGCCCGTTGACTCCCAAAACGCAAGTTTGTGACAGTTGATAACTTGTATATCGAATTTGTTTTGCTGTTAGGGGCAATTATTAGATTTGTAAAAAAGGAAAACATACAAGTTGGAATAAACTCTCTGAAGGTAAATTTCGAAGAGTTAATTATTCAGAAAGCGAGGCTGCACAGAATGTTTCTCTGTTTAAGGACAGAACATTTCACAAACTCCCCAAATGCTTTTGAAATTTCAACAATGTCTACAAGTGTTCTCCATTTGAGGCCTTTGCTGATAAATTTTCTCCCAGAACACACATGGCAAATGGCGCTCTCAGTCCACTGGCAGTTGAGTTGTTTCATGTAGACAGGCAGACACGATTACAAATAGGTGCTTTTGCGTTTATTGTGAGCCCACCTAATACGTCATGTTCTGCCCCACATCTTGTTAGTTGAGACTGTTATTTGTTGAACTGTGCTCCCCCTTCATCTTGTCATTTATTAACACACCTGTCAGTCACGTCCCACACTCACAGTGGTACTATAAAAGTCTATGAAACTCACGTAAAGCACGTAGGTCTCATAATAAACATTTGAATACAATACACCCCATGTGTCTCACGTAGGCACCCCTTTATCTCTTGTTTCGGTCACGTCCAAAACGTATCTTTAGGGTATATAAACCCCTGTGTCTGGTTAGTTGTGGTACACAGCAATTTGAACCTCTGTCTACGTGCTTCTCTTCGTCTTGATCCAACCGTGGAAATCACTCGCCTTGTAAGTGTCTTTTAAAGCTCTGTTGTTTAATGTACACTGTCTGCTATGTATTGCTTTGTAAATTATTCTTTATTGTCTTTGATTGTACACATGTAAATGCCTGTATGTTTCTTTTGTATATATTTCAGTTTACAACGAAGTACGTCCAGTAAAAGCCTTCAAGATAGCTCGCTCACCCCTTGTCGTTTTTTATGTGGATGTACCGAGTTGTTTAAGCTCTCTGCGGCCGCACTGCAGAAGGAGAGTGCGGAGTGAGGCAGAAAACGTCATATACTGTATGAAAGTCTGAGGGCATTAACCCAAATGTTTTTGTCGTATTTTACCATTTTTGTGTTTGATAATATGGCTATTTGAGCAGTAAAGTACTCTGGGTGTACTGTCCCCAAAAATGTGCCCCTTCCATTACAAAGTAAATCTCAGTAACGGCGCCTTTTAAAAGGCTGACAGAAACAATCATTGGAACGCAAAGCAGTGAGCAGAGCTGAAAAGGCGCAGTACACCACAGGGCAGCTGTCTAGCCCGGCCGAATACTCAGCGCACTTGTACTTTCTTCAAGAATAGCCTTTTAAAGATGCCATGTACATATTAACAATTAAATGTACACAAAGCATTGACAATGGCGAATTTGACAGACTGCAGGTTGGCTGCTTCCCATCACAGTCTCCCAGGCAGAGTGGAACAAAGCCGTGTGGCCCATCTGTATTACACACAGAACATCTCTTATTTTCGAGATCTCTTTGTTTCTCCGCACACCCCAGGAACCTCTTCAGCAAACAAAACTCCCAGCTCTAAAGGCGCTGAACCATGACATTAATATGATAATTAATTCTGGATTACCCTGACAGACATGACAAATTTCTATTGATACAGCTTGTTGGGTTGTTCAGACAGGATATGTCGCAACTGCAGTATTGACTATCGAAATTTTACAAAGAACTGTCACCGCTGAGGTCTTTCAGCAATGGATCAAAGATAATAAGGTCCTCCTCGAGCACTGAGAACACAGACATCACTTCCAATATACAGTGGATTCAGGAAGTCTTCAGGACCCCTTCATTAAATGCACACTTTATTGTGTTGTGGATTTCACTTTAAACGGATGAGTTTGACGTTTTTGCCTCAAGAACCCATAATGACAACGTGAAAATATGTTTTCAGAAAGTTTTTCAAAGGTATAAAAAATCAAAAATTGATAATATCGGCAGAGTTTCTTTGCAGCCTTTGTTGATTTTCGCAAAGCGTTGATCGAGCTGTCCTGTGGGACATCCTGAGGGTTCGGGGGATCCCCTTGATGTTGCTGGATATAATGGTTGGCTTGTATACTGGTATTTTGCAGAGTAG
>JANRMT010062841.1:16083807-16107757 GCA_026402145.1 Polypterus bichir lapradei
ATAGATAGATAGATAGATAGATAGATAGATAGATAGATAGATAGATACTTTATTAATCCCAAGGGGAAATTCACATACTCCAGCAGCAGCATACTGATAAAAACAATATTAAATTAAAGAGTGATAAAAATGCAGGTAAAACAAACAATAACTTTGTATAATGTTTCCTTTAACCTGGGTGGAACTGAAGAGTCACATAGTGTGGATGAGGAACGATCTCCTCAGTCTGTCAGTGGAGCAGGACGGTGACAGCAGTCTGTCGCTGAAGCTGCTCCTCTGTCTGGAGATGATCCTGTTCAGTGGATGCAGTGGATTCTCCATGACTGGCAGGATTCTGCTCAGCGTCCGTCGCTCTGCCACGGATGTCAAACTGTCCAGCTCCATGTCTACAATAGAGCCTGCCTTCTTCACCAGTTTGTCCAGGCGTGAGGCGTCCCTCTTCTTTATGCTGCCTCCCCAGCACACCACCACATATAAGAGGGCGCTCGCCACAACCGTCTGATAGAACATCTGCAGCATCTTATTGCAGATGTTGAAGGACGCCAGCCTTCTAATGAAGTATAGTCGGCTCTGTCCTCTCTTGCACAGAGCATCAGTATTGGCAATCCAGTCCAATTTATCATCCAGCTGCACTCCCAGGTATTTATAGGTCTGTACCTTCTGCACAGTCACCTCTGATAATCACAGGGTACATGAGGGGCCTGGTCCTTCTAAAATCCACCACCAGCTCCTTGGTTTTGCTGGTGTTCAGGTGTAAGTGGTTATGTAGGGATGGTACTGAGCACAAACTTATCTGGAAAGTCTGCTCGATCACACTGGATGCATTGGAAGCTGTTGTGGAAAAGAGGATGGGGGCAAAATTAGATGTCATCCTAAAAAAATCCCCTCCACCCACTCCAGGAGGCGCTCTCTTGGAATGCTTATCCACGCAGGTGGCACAATGGTAGTGCTGTTGCCCCACAGTAAGGACATAATGGGTTTGCACCCCAAGGTCCTCCCTGCATTGAGCGCAAAGCACTATGGTAGTGAAAAAAGTGCAACTGTGTTTCCCCTAAAATGACACCTACTCCGAAAATGAGCCCTAGCATGATTTTCAGGCTGCTTTATAACATAAGCCCTACCCCAAAAATAAGCCCTAAGGCCAGATTTATACTTCACTAATGAGACGTGTGTGCCCAAAACATCCATTAAATTCCGAGGACACCTTGCTACCATATCTCTGAAATGAATGTTTAATGATTACATCCATCAATTTGGTGATGCACCCATTCCAGCAAGCATCGGCGCAAGACAGAAACAAAATCCCTGGACGGGGCATCAGCTCATCGCAAGGTGAACACAAGCAGACACATGCACTGGAGTCATTTAAGTGTCACCAGATCCCCAAACCTTAATGTGTTTGGTTGGAAAACTGAGCATACTGTGGAAACCCACCAAGAAAACAAGCAAACTCCAGGCAGGGATCACAAGGGACGTGACTCCCTGCGAAACAGCGGCTCTACCGCTCTGCCACCGTGCCACCCCATATGTGTAACTATTAACAACATTCATTATTTTAACAAAGTTAATGATTTTTCTATAAAAAGTAACATACATATTTTAATGCATTTCATCATGAAAGTGATATCAAGTATAAATCTAACAATTCTAACTGTGCAGAGAGCTGGAATATTATAAATGTAATGTGTTCTGTGTGGCGATGCTGCTTGCCGCTGCTGTCAGGTCAGGAGAAAGCCCCAGAAGCAGGTAGTGATTTAACAACTGGGTCACTTTTAAGATGATGTTTACAACGGCCTACTTTAATGATAAACTACAAGGTTAAAGTGGACATTTCTAGGTTAAAACCGAAATTCCCACTTTAATCACAAAATAGACCTTTTCATTATGTCCTTATTTATTTTTCTCTGTGGCTCAAATATTCCACCATACATTCTGATGGTATTGTGAAGGTGCAAGAAAGAAAAAAGATGGTGCAGAAGATGTATGTGAGACTTTTAAAATGTATCGCGTCATTACTTTGGGGAATATGAAATGCTTGAATATAAAAGCAACATGAATACTTTTGCATGTTGGCATTTTGCTTCACCACATTGAACCATTCATCAAACATCGAAGCACGCACCTCGATCCTGGAGGATCCTAAAAGCGGCTGGAGTAGCAAGAGATTCAGGCTGGACTTCAGGGTTTGAATGTGGAGAGTTATGACGATATTCCAGAAGAAGATGACATGACTGTATTTGGACAGATGTATATTGTTGTACATGAATAAATATAAGATATCCCCTGAAAATAAGCCCTAGTGAATCTTTTGGAGCGAAAATTAATATAAGACCCGGTCTTATTTTCGGGGAAAAAGGCACAACAAACAGAGCAAGGGGATGGTGCAAAAGTGCAAAGTGCTTTTATTTAAAACCAACAACGAAAAGAAACAGTGTTCAAATAAATAATGCAGTGTTTCAAAAAGTCTTCATTAAATGAATAATCCATAAAAACAGAAGTGAAGTGGAGGTTAAAATCCAATAGAAAATAGTCTTTTAAAAACAACGAGGTTAAAACAATGCTGGAAACAGTCTCTTTAAAAATCCCAAAGCCCGGTGTCTTCCTTAATCTGGCGGCTCCCCTGCTTCTCCGATACAGGCTTCTCAACAGGGGAGTTGCCCTTCCTGCAGCTGACCTTACTACTGTCCGGTTGCCTTCTGTTCCCTGGCTCCGTACAGCTACCTTACCGGACCGAGACTTGGGTTCCTCAACGGCCAGGTCGATCACGCTGAGGCTCACCTTCCCAAGACTCCATGGCCTTATGCGGCCAGCCGTCCTTCATCCCCGGTCACTCCAGCTCCTTGTTCGCTCAGCTGGAGCGACCGCTTCCTTCTGCCCCACCAAGTGTCAGCCAAACACCCCTGCTAGGGCTCACTGTCCAGCTGCCTGCCTGCAAGCACATGCTCGCTCTCGCTATCTCGCTCACACCGGTTCTCTCTCCATTCTGCTTCCCGCTCTCCTGCAACCTCCGGCTCTTTTTCTTTCACTCTCCCCCCTTAGCTGCCTTGCGTTTCTATTTATGAAGAGGATGTGGCAGCTGTGGCAATCAGCAGCCTCCTGGAACAATCACAGATGAAGACAGTTTCTCACCTGTGCATTTAGATGAGAAACGCCCACATCACGAAACACCCCGGGAACCGCTTCAGCCACACAACCACCACGCCCCCCTCTAAGCCGCGAGTGCCATGATTATTTATTTAAAAAGTGGCCTTTTGACATGAGCTGTGGACCCGCTATACCACATAGCCATCCAGTTGATAAATGCGGATAGTGTGGGTGTTTAGCTGTGTAAACTTTGTTTAGCTAGATAATGTCACAAAAGAGTCCAAAAAACATCAAAAAAGGTTTGGGGCAGCCACCCATATATTGTACCCTGGCTGCAAATGGGTAATTTGTATGGCATTCTTAACAGGTTTAAATCCAAAACAGAACTGACTCAAGATGCGTTAAAGGCCAAGAAAGGAAGTGACGTCATCCATTGGGCCGGAACTGTGTGGCATTTCCCGTGGATGGTATGCAGAGGATTGAGAGAGAGAGAGAGAGTTAGTGCAACTCGCCACCCCCTGGTCTGACATGGAACTACTGTTATTCAGGCACTTTAGCTGCCTCCCACTCGCATGTGTGTGACAATTGATAAGTTAGTGTTGTCCTCCTGCCTTGCTTCTGTTATGTGTGTTTCTGTCTCCAAATTTTGTGAGGTTTTCTTTTTGGCAATAAATGGGGTCTGTTTTCAGTTTTAGATTTTAATAAATTTGCAACCTTTTCACTTTCTCATGTAGGAAGTATAAGGAAAGTATTGTAATCGTCCAAAGATTCAATGTCGAGATTTTGGTGAATCTCAACATTTTAGACCCCCCTGATTTTCTTGTATACAAAGTACAGGGAAAGTATTGGAATCCCTCCAAAAATTCCATTTCGAGATTTTGATGAATCTCAATGTTTTAGACCTCCCTGATTTTCTTATATACGAAATATAGGGAAAGTATTGTAATTGTTCAAAGATTCGATGTTGAGATTTTGATGAATCTCGACGTTTTAAACCTCCCTGGCTTTCTCATATACAAAATATAGGGAAAGTATTGTAATCGTTCAAAGATCCGATGTCGAGATTTTGATGAATCTCGACGTTTTAAACCTCCCTGGCTTTCTCATATGCAAAATATAGGGAAAGTATTGTAATCGTTCAAAGATTTGATGTCGAGATTTTGATGAATCTCGACGTTTTAAACATCCCTGGCTTTCTCATATACAAAATATAGGGAAAGTATTGTAATCGTTCAAAGATTCAATGTTGAGATTTTAATGAATCTCGACGTTTTAAACTTCCCTGGCTTTCTCATATACAAAATATAGGGAAAGTATTGTAATCGTTCAAAGATTCAATGTCGAGATTTTGATGAATCTCGACGTTTTAAACCTCCCTGACTTTCTCGTATACGAAGTATAGGGAAAGTATTGAAATCCTAGAAAAATTCAATTTCGAGATTTTGATGAATCTTGATGTTTTAGACCTCCCTGAATCCGAAAATACCACTTTTGGAATTATGTCTGTGTGTCTGTCTTTGTGTGTGTGTGTGTGTGTGTGTGTGTTTGTAAACAAGATAACTTGAGTACACTTTCACTTAGGTCAACCAGATTTTCCATACAAGTATTAGGTATAAAACGTACTGTAGATTTCTATCAACTTTTGGGGCTATTTCCATTAACTGGAAGTGGTACTTTACCTTTTTATTCATGCAGCTGCAGAGATTTATTCAACTTTACTTTTATAATAATTGTTCAATATATTATTAATTTGATTTGATTTGTTGTTGATGGTTCTTTAATGTACATAATATAAAATAATCATTGTCTTGTGGTTTACTCCTCGATATATTCATCCCCATATCTGAGTATACGAGAAAGTCGAGGGGAGACCACTCCCAATTTTTTAAAACATGTTTTCCCTTTGTCATTATGGATTACTGAGTGGTTTGTGGTTCAATTATTCCTCTCAAACATGCAGGACCATTTCATTTTAAGAGTTATGGGGACTTCAGTGTGGGGTGCAAGACAGAGACCAACCTTAGGTGGATTTGCAATAAATCATACTGTGAACTTATTTATACAAAGGGAATTTAAATTGACCAATGACACTTATTTACAAATTGAGCAATGTAGAAAGAGGTGCAATGTGATCGTGGAGGTCTAAAGAGAGTTCTTGGGACATAATGGCTTTGTTTTTGTGTGAATTGTGAGATCTTCTATACAGAGGTAGACGTGAGCTTTTCAAAATGGTATCTAAGCAATTCAGTTTGGCACAGGTAGACTCCAATCAAGTCCTAGACACATTTCAAGAAGGATTAAAGCAAACAGGATGCACGTGAGCACAGTTTGAATGTCACAGTAATGGGTCAGAATATGAACAGGTGATTTCAGCTTTTGATTTTAATACATTTTCAAACTTTTTTGTAAACATGTTTTCATTTTGAATGTAGACTGATGGGCAGAAATAGCCACATGATCAATTTAAAATGAAATCTACAACACAAAAATGTTTGCAGAAAGTGAAGGGGACACAATACTTTCTGAAACCACTGTAAGAGAATGTTAGCAAGTGGCACTTAGATTAGATGAGACTAGATTAGGGTGGCACAGTGGGTATTGCTGCTGCCTCGCAGTAAGGAGTTCTGGGTATGTTTCCCGGGTCCTCTCCACTTGGAGTTTGCATGTTCTCCCTGTGTCTGCGTGGGTTTCCTCCTACAGTCCAAAGACATGCAGATTAGGTGCATTGGCGACCCTAAATTGTCCCGGGTATGTGCTTAGTGTGTTGGTGTGTGTGTGTGTGCCCTGCGGTGGGCTGGTGCCCTGCCCGGGGTTTGTTTCCTGCCTTGCGCCCTGTGTTGGCTGGGATTGGCTCCAGCAGACCCCCATGACCCTGTGGTTGGGATATAGCAGGTTGGATAATGGATGGATGGATGGATGGATGGATATATTGCACATGGGAGGCAGCTAAAGGGCTCAAATGAAGGTAACTGTACGCCAGACTAGGGGATGGCAGGGTGCACGGATCCTTTCTCTTTTTCATCGGCAGACCGACCACGGGAAATTTTGCCTGGATTCAATAATATCACTTCCGGTTCTAGAGCCGATGACATCACTTCCCCAGCCTGACTTTAAAACTGCCATGTTTGCCTGTCTGTTTGTTTCTTGTTCTGGACTGAAGTCTGCCCGGGGTTTGTTTCCTGCCTTGCACCCTGTGTTGGCTGGGATTGGCTCCAGCAGACCCCCATGACCCTGTAGTTAGGATATAGCGGGATGGATGGATGGATGGATGGATGGATAGATTAGATTAGGTAAACTTTATTAATCCCGTGGGGAAATTCAAATGCATACAGCAGCAGAAACAATAAAAACAAGTATGCCAACACACAGAACAGATAATATAGCCAATCAATCAATCAATTAATTAACCAATCAATCATTCGATAAATTAATAAATAAACTTAACAAGTACCTCAGGTGGAAGCACTGAATTGCCTGAGAGCAATGGGCACAAAAGACCCCGAGAGGTTCTTCTGAGTTCACATGGTGGAATAATAATAATAATAATAACAATAGCAACAACAGCAATAATATTAATACATTTTATTTAAATAGCACCTTTCCCATGTGCAAGGCACTTAACAGAGTCTCTGAAAGAACAGCAGGTTTGCCAGTTACATAGGATACATAAATGTTTTACTTAAATGTTAGTGCATAATCTATGGGAGGTCCCTATAACCCCCATAAGTTGAATTGAATTGGTATATTCTAACTATTTCTAGCTTCTGTGACTAAATATTATTCTCCGTTAGTGATCAGCCTTGCCATTTGTAAGGCGTAGAGGGCACATGGTTTTAAACTGTGCCTTTCGTGCCTTGCGTACCTTGTGTGCGTGTTTTGTTTGCCAAGTAAGACAAAGCACTTAACTGAAAGTGCTGCGCCGTACGTCTAAAGCGTACAGAAGAAGAAGTTGAGAACCTTTAAGTATAGGAACGACTAAAGTTTTACAAGAAAAGCTAAGTTTAGAGAAGAAACATTTTTTCTTTTTTATTGCCTTTTATTCTATGTGTGTGACAACTTTTCTCTTTATTCTTGTGTGGATGGTTTGCTTTGAATTTTCACTAAATATTTTAAAATTAACTTTCGGACTGAGAGATTTCTTTCGGCACGCGATTTACCCGTGCTTATAATAATAATAAGTTTTATTTATGTAGCACCTTTCATACACTCAAGGACACTTTACACTTTAATGAACACATTAACAAAACTATAGAAATCACATACAAGAAAATAAATAATACTCATTGAAAAGATGTGTTTTTAACAGGAGTTTGAAATTAATAATAGATTTTTCCTCGCGAAGGCTGAGAGGAGGAGCATTCCAAATTTTAGGAGCTATAACAAGCTCTGCCACCCATAGTTACTAACCTGTATTTAGGTACAGTGAGTAAGTTAGCATCCGATGATCTTAATGCACAGGGCAGGAGTGTAAGGAAGCAGCAGCTCAGACAGATAATGAGGGGCTAAACCATGAAGGGCTTTAAAGGCGAGAAGAATAATTTTATATTTGATTCTTGAAGAAACTGGTAACCAATGCAAATCAAAGAGGACAGGAGTGATGTGAGCAGATTTTTTTTAGTGTGTGCAAGTAAACAAGCAGCAGAATTCTGAACATATTGTAATCTATTGGGGCGGCACGGTGGCACACTGGTAGCACTGCTGCCTCACAGTAAAGAGACCTGGGTTCGCTTCCCGGGTCCTCCCTGCATGGAATTTGCATGTTGTCTGCATGGGTTTCCTCCAAGTGCTTTGGTTTCCGTCCAAAGACATGCAGGTTAGGTGCATTGGCAATCCTAAATTATCCCTAGTGTGTGCTTGGTGTGTATGTGTATGTGTGCGTGCCCTGTCTGGGGTTTGTTTCCAGTCTTGCGCCCTGAATGGCTCCAGCAGACCCCTGTGACCCTGTAGTTAGGATATAGCGGGTTGGATAATGGATGTAATCTATTGATATACTTAGTCTGTAGGCCATAAAATAATGCATTGCAGTACTTGAACTCACCTTACACTCCTGTGGCTACAGCAGGGCATATGTAACATCGGATAGAAATATTTTCTGCATAGAACACTACAAAAAATAAATACAAGATATACGAAGCATTAATTACAATAAAAGAAAATAAACGAGAGTAAAACACTAAATGCAGAACCAAGAGAAAAGCCTGAACAGATAACATCATTTCAGATATGAGCCTGTGGATAAAAGTACTCCAGCAGAGCACCTCCTGGAGGAGAGTTTTCATGCTGGCATCCATCACTTAAGCTAACAATGTTTAACATTTTTGACGATGCGACATGAGGCTCTGTACAAACCGCACTTTAATTTCTGAATTAACCCCGTGATGGACTGACACCCTGTCCAGGATTTGTTCGTGCCTTGCACCCTATGCTAGCTGGGAGAAGCTCTGCCCTCACTAAACCCACCACCCCTAACCCTAACCCTAACCCTGACCCTGACCCTGACCCTGACCCTGACCCTGGTCTGGGTTAAGCAGGTTAGAAAATGCCATGACATGACATCTCTGAATTAATAACCTGGATGAGTGAAAGCGTTTTCTGTTTCAGAATTAGTAATAAAAAAAAAATAATAATAATAATAATAATAATAATAATAATAATTAATAATAAAAAAAAGTTTGGTGTTGTAACCAAAATCACACCTTTTTTTTTAACTAGATTCTACAAATCACCAAAAACCCCCAGACTTAAACATGTGTTCTCACACTGTAAAACGTACTGTAAAAGTCTGGGTTAAATAAATTGAGTAACGAATACTTCCACATGACTTGCAGGATCAACAGTTTCTCATTCTCTGTACCACATAAAGATATTATAGGGCACCTCTGGCCCGGGTGCAATGTGTTATGCATCAAGGTTTGAATGTATATTGCACAGGATTATCCTCCTGTCTCTAGAGGACTACAAACCACATTAGTTTGAATTACCAAATCAAAACTTTATGTGCAGCGGTTCCCCCACAAGGGCTTTAGCATTTTTATGTCATAATCCCTCTATTATTCCCCCTCCTCACATGCTTTAGAACCATTAGGTTATTGAAAAATTCTCCACAGATGTCATCTTAAGATGAATGTTCCTGTTCTGATGTGTCAGGAATGGAATCTAAGTATTACTAGAGGAAAGAAAAAATAGAATGGAAAAAGGCAACGCTGTGAAGCTATAAAGAAAGGTAACAAGGGCTGTCTGTTGGCCACTCGTGAAAAAACCTCCTAGTGATTACAGTTGTGGAATATATAGAGTACAGGGGGCTGACGGGTTAGAAGGAGGGGGGATTTACTGAAATGTTCCAAGGTTAAGATTCATAGCTAGGTGGCAATGTGGTTAGTGTTGCTGCTGTCAGGAATGGGCGGAGTTTAAGGGGTGGCCAGATGGGCTTTGCCCCCATACGTGTGCACTATGTTGGTAAAATAAGTCTCAAATAAAGGGTATTTTTTTAACTGTTTTTTGTGTTCATTGTTTAGATTAGCCCACCATACTGACTCACATGAAGCTGGACCTTCCACTACCATTACC
The DNA here is from genome assembly GCA_026402145.1 of Polypterus bichir lapradei. Taxonomy (NCBI): domain Eukaryota; kingdom Metazoa; phylum Chordata; class Cladistia; order Polypteriformes; family Polypteridae; genus Polypterus; species Polypterus bichir. The sequence continues at coordinate 16,093,459 of JANRMT010062841.1, forward strand.
TTGGAAGGGAATCTCCATTGAACTAATACTTTAACTTCTAGAACCAGTTGGGCTTTCCCAAGGGTGTCATCTTAAAGGGGGTGAATACCTACACGATCAATCATTTGGTGTTTTACTTTTCTAATTCATTTAGACCACTTTACAGAGATCTTTATTCATTTTATCACAAACGTGTGCATGGGAGGCAGCTAAATGGACCAAAAGAAGGTAATTCCACACAAGGCCAGAGGGTGGTGGAGTGCATTAAAACCATTCTCTTTTATATCCGCAGACCGGACATGGGAAACTCCGGTCCAATGATGTCACTTCTGGTTCTGGCCCCAAGAACATCACTTCCTGTTCTGCTCTTAAAGGACGTCGCTTCCATTTCCGGGCCCAAAAACATCACTTCCTGGTTCCAGGCCTCAATGACATCACTTCCTCCTGCCTGCTATAAATACAAGACAACTCTTTAAGTTCAGTTCTGTTTTGGAGTCAACTCTGTACACATCTGTGCAACTTATTTAGACTTTTTGCAGCCAAGCTTCAACTATACAGGTGGCTGCCCCAAGCCTTTATCTGTGTGTCGAGGCTATTTATTTCACAACTTTCATAATTATTGTATATATTCGCGCGTAAATTGAGTCTCGAAACCCGAAAAGTCGATCATAAAATTAGACCTCCAACTTATACGGCCATTCAAAAGTACAACGATTAAATTATTTATTTTTTTTACATCTTCTTGCCTCCTCCAATTGTGAACCAGTTTCTCAGACACATCGAATTTTGTTGCAGCAGCGCAGTTTCCAATTTATTTCGCCACTTCAACGCCTTTTAATTTAAAACCAGCTTCAAATTTTCTTCTGATCGTAGATAAGGGATGCTCTTACAATAAAGGTGTATGAGGGTGTGCGATACAAAAAATACAAAGCAGTGCAAACGTCGCTTCACATAGGTACAATACCTAGAAAAAAAAGTCCATGTGCTCCGTGGTTACTCTCTCAGGCTGGCGTTAGCATATCATAATTTCTTGGACCAATAGCATGAGTTTTCCACATTTGACTTATACGAATGACATTATAAAATACCGGAAATTATACGATAAAATCAAGCCCGGACGTATCTGCGGGAGAACTTATCTACGAGTATATACGGTAACAGTCTTTTTTATCAGTGCCAAAAATCCAAATAAAAATTTTTGTGATTTAATTAGGGCCTTCTCTACCATTTAGGTGAATTAGGGGGTTGCCTAGGATTGTAAAATTTGTTTGATGGAATTTTTGTTAACAATACCAACCCTCGCTTACGCACACTCTGAGTCAATAAAACAGTCTGATTATATTGTTTTTTTTTATTATTTTTGCATACTAGCAATGTTTGGGTTTAACATCTGATGACTTACATGTAGTCTTCCAAAATCCCAGTGTGCACCTGTAAGAGAAAGACACGACTATGCATGATAAAGTTTGAGGTAATCCCTGTGGCTGAGTGCAGGAATGACAGGTAGATGAAGAAAATTCATCCCATTTAATAACAGAAAGTCTCAACACAAAAAGAAATGCTCCTTAGGCGTTACAGGCCTTTTCCCTCAGTATTCAATTTACAAAATAAAGGCTCGGCTCTTAGCTATGGATTAGGGTCAGTTTGTTTGGGAGCTCCGCCCACTCTTGCCAAAATGACACCTCCTTTTTATGGTCAGGATGCCAGAAGGGGTGGAGCTTGGTGCCCTCGCTGGGTGGTTTCTCAGTGCTGCGGGGAGAAAAGGTGCAGAGAATGTTAGCAATAGAACCCCCTCTCATCCTGCTGGGTTATTACATATCTCGACAGAGCCATTAATGAGATCCTCGGACGCACATGCGTGACACTCCGTATTATTGAACGGTTATAAGCAAAAGAAAACATTCCACAATTCCAGAAACATCTTCACAGATCAAGCTTATAACAAGACTGACTCAAGATGGTGGATCTACTGATTGTAAATCCTTTGGGTAGAAAGAGGCGGGTCCAGATGGATGGACACCGAAAGTGATGTCAGAGGTGATTTAGCCGTCAATCTTGTGGTCTGCAGAGTGGGGAATTACCATCATACCATACCACCATTCTGATTCAGGCGCCGCCGCCAGTGGCGACTTTATTTTTCTACCTTTTTTCTCTATTTTACTGATCACTCCTATCACTTTCTTTTATGTGGACTCCTTTCCTGGACATTTTTTACTACTTTTCTGAATTTCCCCTTGGGATTAATAAAGTATCTATCTATCTATCTATCTATCTATCTATCTATTGTTGAGGATGCCAGGGGCCACGACCCGGCCGGGACGCCTTGAAGGACCGGAAGTGGGCGTGTGCCCATCTGGTATCACGTGGGGGCCGCCTTCCTGGTTGCTTTGGGGGCCACGGGTTCTGGGCATGGAAACCCCACCCTTTAGGGGCCCGTGGTCACCGCCAGCAGGCGCCCCAATGCCTTGGGGACTTGTGACTGTCCTGGTGTGGTGGAAGTGCTGGGGGGAAGATTTGGAAGGACACCTGGAGAGCTGCTGGGAGAACAGCCGGCACTTCCGCCACGCTGGGGCGTGGCCAACGAGGGAATGCCGGGAGCAACCTGGAGCTCAACCGGAAGAGAATAAAAAGGGCCGTCTCCCTTCATTCGAGGCTGGAGTCGGGTGGAAGAAGGACAAGGCACGAGAGAGGTGTGGAGGCGGCCTGAGAAGAGGCATTTGTGTGGCCAGGACTGTGTGTTGGGGTTTGTGCACTTTTGGACTGGGTCTTAGTGAACATATTGTTGTATATATTATTGTAAATAAAATGTGTGGTGGTGATTTACAACATGTCTGCCTGTCTGTGTCCGGGTCGGCTCCACACTATCTATCTATCACTACAGCCTTTAAGTTGTCCCTAATGCACACGCACATGACACCCAGTCCTCAGCTTCTGTAGGTGTCAGTATTTTCTTTAGTTGCTGGTTCGTAGAGATAATTTTGTTTTCATCAGTGCTGATTTCTCATAAAAGGTGGAATGGGGTCTACAACATTATTTTTTCAAGTCAGAGTTATTTCTTTACAGGTTGGGAGAATGAGGTAATTAAAGAGCTTTGCTGCACCCACCACATGACAAACCACCCAGATTGGGATCCAAGTGAAGCCATGCAACGGGTGACACCTCAGCACCACTTCAGAACAGTGTGAGGTTTTTTTAAGTGGCTGGAGTGCCAATCCTGCCACCAACCCCCAAGTTTCCCCTGTAAGTTCCAGGGCTGGATGCAGACTAACGTCATAACCAGGATAGAGCAATGGCAGGTTATGGGCCCAATGGAGTACGGCATTTCTAGGATTTGTACCAGCAACCTGATTATTGGCACAGATCCCTAGCCTCGGAGCCACCGCTCCACCCTAATTTCTTTACAGACATTTATGATATAACTTAATATTTTATTTGCCTTTTTAATTGCTTCTGCACATTGTTTAGTCAATGAAAATGTTGTGTCAACATAAACCCCTAAATCCTTTTCGAGGGTTCTTTCCTGTAGCTCAGTGTCTCCCATCTGGTTTTTATAATTGATTTTTTAATTATAATTGTTTTTATAATTTATATTTTTTTATAATCTTGCCCACATGTAGCACTTTTCTACATTACACTGCATCTTCCAGGTATTCGCTCAGTTCTGAAGCTTGTCCAAGTCTTTTTGAATTCTTTTTGCTGCCTCCTTAGTGTCTGCCATCCCTCCAATTTTAATGTCATTTTCAGTTTTCACAAGTGTACCAACCACACCAGAATCAACGTCATTAATATAAATCAGATGGAGTAGTGGTCCAAGGACAGACCCCTAAGGGACTCCACTGTTGACGTCACTCCAGTCCTCTCTTATCTGTACTCTTTATCTCCTGTCAGAGATCCAGTTTTGTAAGTTACTTCTGATGCCCAGAGCTTCTAGTTTTAACTAGGGCACCAAAAATGCTAGAGTGGGCCCTGCATTTAATGCTGTATAACAAGAAATGTGAAACTTCTAAAGGGTGAATCATTTTTATAGGCTCTGTAATTCTTTTTCTTCATTCCTGATTTAACCCAAGTTGCTACAGTGAAGAGGATATGCTGACTATTGCACCTCCATGATGATTTAATAATATAAATGAAAGTCCTGTGTGTTTGTGTGTATGTGGAGCAGTCTGCTCTGCTCACGCTCAACCACAGCCACTACAGAGCAATTCTTATCAGTCTGGGAGCCCTACACAGTTCAGAAATGTGCAGGCCCCAAATGGTAGGGTCCGGGGGGGTGGAGCTCCCTCTGAGCTCAGGCAGGTGTTCTAATAAAACGTCCAGAAAAGGCCTTAGATGACCAATAGGCCTACATGTACACTTGTGTGTATGCAGAGTGGTAAAATATTGATTTTGTTCTGGATCTGGTAAAGGCCGGTAATATAAGGATACTTCATGATTTTATGGGGATCTCTCTTAATGAATTTGAAATGAATCTCTAAAATTAATGTTTGCTATAAACAGTTTTGTGATAAAATTTAGGATGAGGAGGGTATCGTGACACACAACGTGAGGGACTGGCAAAGATGGCTGCAGTGCCAGGGGCATGACAGGGGCCCCAGGCCCACAGCCAGACAACAAAAAAAAAAAAAAAAAAATTGAAAGTCACGGTCAGGGCCCTACGCGGATGTGTTGTTCACATATGCCTAAGAACGTCCCTGGCCACTAGATGGTGCATGCATGCACTTGTAAATTTTTTTGGCACTTGCATGCACCTCACTTCTCACTATGAAAGATGTGTATGTGTGTGTGCATATGGAGCAGTCCGCTTGGCTCACTCTCAACCACAGCCACAGGATTTGGTGTGAATTCTATGGAAGATGTACAGTAAAAGCTTATACAAGTATGACTTGCACTTGGTGAGATGGCGCATGCATGCACTTTTCAATTTCTCGTTTAACCCAAGCAGACAAACTCAGCTGTGTAGTACATACAATACAATACAATTTATTTCTGTATAACCCAAAATCACACAGGAAGTGCCGCAATGGGCTTTAACAGGCCCTGCCTCTTGATAGCCCCCCAGCCTTGACTCTCTAAGAAGACAAGGAAAAACTCCGAAAAAAACCCTTGTAAGGAAAAGAAATGGAAGAAACTTCGGGAAAGGCAGTTCAAAGAGAGACCCCTTTCCAGGTAGGTTGGGCGTGCAGTGGGTGTCAAAAGAAGGGGGTCAATACAATACAATACACAGAACAGAACAAATCCTCAATACAGCATAAAAATAAAAATTTTAGAAGTACGGAGCAGAATTTAACAGTAGATGATATCACATAATAAGATTTGGATATTTTTAGAGTCCTGGAGACCTCGGCCATCAAGCTGCCTCCCCCATTTGGCCATTCCACAGCTGAAACAGTGCTGGGCCAGCCAATCCGATGAAAGGACCCCTCTTTCCCATGATTCCTGCGATCCTCCATCAGGGATGACTGTACCATAGACAGGCAAACAACTTGGCAGGTGGGCCGTGGCACCAAGTGCCACATTTGAGTACCAAGAACAGAAACAGAATAGGTCAGAGTTAGAATTCAATTATAACTATCATGTTACTTATGTTTTAGTGCTAATGACTAACAACTGGGATGCAGTCTGTACAGTTAATAGTCCATGCACATTGTACGGTCACACGATGAGCTACCATACATTTGCCTGAAACTGGTTCCAGCCTGTCTGAGTCAATTTGTGCCACACTTGCACTCGACTACACATCCGTCTCGGACAATATAGAACATATCCTGGCTCATTTAGCTGAGACTCTTCAAGTTCACCAATATAGTAAAAACTAATTGAGAGTCTTCAGGTTATTTTTTGTCCCGAAGACCACACGCCACTAGTTAGAAATATATAAATGAAAGACCTGTGTGTGTGTGCGTGGGTGTGTGTGTGTATGGAGCAGCCCACTCTGCTCACACTCGAACACAGTCACAAGATTTCACATGCATGCACTTTTAAATTATTTCGGCGCTTGCATGCACCTCATTTCTCACTATGATTGATGTGCGTGTGTGTGTGTATGCAGCAGTCTACTCTGCTCATGCTCAACCACAGCCACGGGAGTTGGTGTGAATTCACCTGAAGATATAGAAGTTTACACAAGTGTGACTTGCACTTGGTGAAATGGCGCTTGCATGCACCTCACTTCTCATTCAAACCAAGCAGACAGACTCAGCTTTGTGATACACGCACGTTGCATGTCCACACGACGAGCTACCATACGTTTGCCTGAGCCAGGTTCCAGCCTTTCCCTCTCAACTTGTGCCACAGCAGCACTCGACTACACGTCCATCTTGAACAAGATACGTCCTGTCTCGGCCCACTCAGCTGACACCTCTGCAAGTTCACCAATACAGTAAAACTGCTAGGGAGTCTTCAGGTTGTTTTTTAGTTCCGAAGACCACATACAGCTTGTCTTATATAATTCAAACAATTTTAAGAGGTATATATTAGGAAAATAATAACATTTACAAGCTATTACTATGTTTCAAATTATTTACAAACTATAAATATATTTGAAATGGTGATGGACAGGTTGACAGACAAGATTAGACAGGAGTCCCCTTGGACTGTGATGTTTGCTGATGACATCGTGATCTGTAGCGATAGTAGGGAGCACGTTGAGGAGACCCTGGAGAGGTGGAGATCTGCTCTAGAGAGGAGAGGAATAAAGGTCAGTAGGACCACCAAGACAGAATACATGTGCGTGAATGAGAGAAGGTCAGAGGAACGGTGAGGATGGAGGGAGTAGAGTTGGCAAAGGTAGATGAGTTTAAATACTTGGAACCAACAGTACAGAATAACAGGGCTTGTGGAAGAGAAGTGAAAAAGAGAGTGCTGGCAGGGTGGAGTGGGTGGAGAAGAATGTCAGAAGTGATTTGTGACAGACGGGTATCAGCAAGAGTGAAAGGGATGGTCTACAGGACGGTAGTGAGAACAGCTATGTTATATGGGCTGGAGACGGTGGTACTGACCAGAAAGCAGGAGACAGAGCTGGAGGTGGCAGCGTTAAAGAGGCTAAGATTTGCATTGGCGTGACGAAGATGGACAGGATTAGAAATGAGGACATTAGAGGGTCAGTTCAGGTTGGATGGTTGGGAGACAAAGTCAGAGAGGTGAGATTATGTTGGTTTGGACATGTGCAGAGGAGAGATGCTGGGTATATTAGGAGAAGGGTGATAGGGATAGAGCACACAGGTAAGAGGAGAAGAGGAAGGCCTAAGAGAAGGTTTATGGATGGGGTGAGAGAGGACATGCAGGTGATGGGTGTAACAGAACAAGATTCAGAGGACAGAAAGATATGGAAGAAGATGATCTGCTTTGGCAACCCCTAACAGGAGCAGCCGAAAGAAGAAGAACAAACTATAAATATGTGGTGAAGATACTGCGTTTAAATTAATGAGTATCAAAAGACATGCACACAATGAAACTGTTATTAAGAGATAAACCTGATGCCATCACTGGGGAGAGGAAACAAAAAGAAATTCTTGTTTTTCTCCCGATGCCCAGTAAAATCATTTGTTTATTGTCTCCACTTTATAGCTGCCAGAAATGATAAGAATATGTCAGTCTTCATAATAACTCTTACATTTTAGATTTACAGCTATAACAAGCACAAGCACTTTCAGATTAGGTTCAAACTGTATCGCAGAATATTATTTCTGAAACTGAGACATTAAAAATGATCCAAAATGACTGTAATTGTGAAAGCTTTCTTCTCAATGAAATTTTAACACATAATTCCTCTAGGCTATTTAAACAATAGAGCATTTTTGAAGCTAAATTTGTAAATAAACATTTACGTCATGAGCACTAACTATGATAAAAAAAAACATCACGGCAAATAAAATTCCCATAATTGACTGTTACACAATGTAATGTCAAATGGAAGGACATGGGATATTAAAGATCTGGGGCTGCAGCTGGGTAACCCCTTTAATAGCAAGATCCTTCGATGGAAAGAAAGCAACAGTCAGGATGGAAATACACCGCAGCATCACCCTCAGTGGACAGAGTTAGAAAACAAAGCCTTTAGAAACATCATCTGCTCTCCATGATATCTGTTAATGGTCTGACAATGTACTGTGGTGACAAATATTCTATACTAGCTGGGTAAGCCCGAGCTGTAAAAAGACTGAGGAATTAGAAACTTTTGAAACCGTCAGAAAAAAAAATTGAAATGTAGAGATGACAGGTAATTGAAAGGAACTACTCTGAGCATCTCTCTCTCCTAGGAGGTTTCATTTTGCCGACGCGCTCGCCTCGTTTGTGTATTAGCGGCGGGAGGAAAAGTAAAAGGGATACCATTTTGCCGATGTTAGCGGCTAAGCGACTTTGTCTTTCTTCTGAGGTTTCGTTTTGCTGATGTGCTCGCTTCGCTTGAGTTATTAACGGCTAAGCGAGTTTCTGTTTCCTCAGAGGTGGAGCCCTTACCCCGACTCCAGCTCTCACTTTCGGGCCGGATAGACACACACACTTCCACGTGTAGATGTTTATATATAAGATAAGATTCATTGTGTAGTACACTCACCTAAAGGATTATTAGGAACACCATACTAATACGGTGTTTGACCCCCTTTCGCCTTCAGAACTGACTTAATTCTACGTGGCATTGATTCAATAAGGTGCTGAAAGCATTCTTTAGAAATGTTGGCCCATATTGATAGGATAGCATCTTGCAGTTGATGGAGATTTGTGGGATGCACATCCAGGGCACAAAGCTCCCGTTCCACCACATCCCAAAGATGCTCTATTGGGTTGAGATCTGGTGACTGTGGGGGCCATTTTAGTACAGTGAACTCATTGTCATGTTCAAGATACCAATTTGAAATGATTCGAGCTTTGTGACATGGTGCATTATCCTGCTGGAAGTAGCCATCAGAGGATGGGTACATGGTGGTCATGAAGGGATGGACATGGTCAGAAACAATGCTCAGGTAGCCCGTGGCATTTAAACGATGCCCAATTGGCACTAAGGGGCCTAAAGTGTGCCTGCACCAGCCTGCACAGTGGTAACAAGGCATGATGGATCCATGTTCTCATTCTGTTTACGCCACATTCTGACTCTACCATTTGAATGTCTCAACAGAAATCGAGACTCATCAGACCAGGCAACATTTTTGCAGTCTTCAACTGTCCAATTTTGGTGAGCTCGTGCAAATTGTAGCCTCTTTTTCCTATTTGTAGTGGAGATGAGTGGTACCCGGTGGGGTCTTCTGCTGTTGTAGCCCATCCGCCTCAAGGTTGTGCGTGTTGTGGCTTCACAAATGCTTTGCTGCATACCTCGGTTGTAACGAGTGGTTATTTCAGTCAAAGTTGCTCTTCTATCAGCTTGAATCAGTCGGCCCATTCTCATCTGACCTCTAGCATCAACAAGGCATTTTCGCCCACAGGACTGCCGCATACTGGATGTTTTTCCCTTTTCACATCATTCTTCGTAAACCCTAGAAATGGTTGTGCGTGAAAATCCCAGTAACTGAGCAGATTGTGAAATACTCAGACCAGCCCGTCTGGCACCAACAACCATGCCACGCTCAAAATTGTTTAAATCACCTTTCTTTCCCATTCTGACATTCAGTTTGGAGTTCAGGAGATTGTCTTGACCAGGACCACACCCCTAAATGCATTGAAGCAACTGCCATGTGATTGGTTGATTAGATAATTGCATTAATGAGAAATTGAACAGGTGTTCCTAATAATCCTTTAGGTGAGTGTATATATTTATGTTTTTTTGCCAATATTCCCTGTTTTTGTAGGTGGATTCCCCACCATGGCCTCACTACTGAGGGGTCCACCCTCAGCCTTTACATTGAGGGTGATGAGATGGTTCCAAGCAGAGCATCATTGACTATTGTGGAGTGCATTTTACCTTTGCAACTTCCGTTCTTTCAGCTGCTAGTTTATGGTGGATTTTTGCTTTGTTTTTTGTTTCTGATTACAGGATTACAGAATAGACTTTTTTCATTCATTAATTTCCTTTCCTTGCCATTTTTATGATCTTTTTGTTTATTATAAATGCATTATTTAATTATAAAGTTTGTAGCCTGTAGAGGGCGTATCAGAGCCCCAAAACCGCAAAAACAACTTCACCCCACTTAAGTCCCATATTCATATAAAAACATCAGCACAAACATAAAACTTTGTCTTTTTATTTCCTTTGTTCCTCCCAGGAAATCTCTGTCCACCTCCTCTGGACTCCGACTTTCTGAGTGAGGTGGGTCTGCTCCTTTTATGCTGGGACTTTTTGTGCCACAACATTGCATGGAGGAAGCACTTCCGGATCAAGCAGAATACCCTCAAAGTGGGGATACTTGCTCTTGCCAGCCCCCTCTGGCAGCACCCATGGCACCCTGCAAGGCTGCCCAATGGGACTACAATTCTCAAGTTGTCCCATATGTATGTTCATAGGTGATCTAAGAAAAGTTCACCGCTAAATAATATATTATGGGAGTTCATTTGACCCACTAGGCTGGCTACTTTGGGCAGCTGTTTACAGCTGATCCACCGGTTAAGACGTTGGATATCTCTGGGTCCACGGTTCTTGAGTCTGATCCTCCAATTAGCTATGAACTACCTAGTTTCACTGAGATTGCACAGGTGGTGAACCAGCTGAGGGTAGGGAAGGCTGCAAGGATCTGTGGTATCCGGGGTGAACGTCTCCAGGCAGGTGGTAAGGCAGTTCTCCTGGCATTGCTTCTATTTGGGAGACGGTGTCATCCCAACTGAATGGAAAATGGGAATAGTCGTCCCTATCTGGAAAGGGTAGGGTGATTGCCTGGATTGCAGCAGCTACAGGGGGATAGTACTGCTCTGTGTGCCAGATAAGGTCATCTCTAGGGTCATCCTCAATAGGATTCGTAATCACTTGCTCATCTACCAGTGACCGTATCCTGGCACTGAGGGTTCTCATGGAGCGCAAATGCAAATATCAGCAGAGTTTCTTTGCAGTCTTTATTGATTTTCGTAAACTGTTTGAGTCAGTTGATCGGGTTACCCTGTGGGACATCCTGAGACTACACAAGATCCCCTCAAAGTTGCTGGATATCATAGCTGGCCTGTATACTGGTACTGTGAGTTCTGTGCAGAGTGGAGGCAGAACCTCTGCGTTTTTTCCAGTTGATTCTGGGGTTCCTCAGGGGTGTGTTCTGCTCCTACTCTGTTCAATGCTTGTATGGACTGGGTGTTGGGCAAGGTCGTGGGGTCCAGCGGCTGTGGGGCATCTGTTGGTGAAGAAAGATTCACGGATCTTGACTTTGCTGACGATGCTGTGATCTTCGCGGGGTCAATGGAGGCTCTGATTGGGGCGCTCGAGAGACTGAGTGAAGAGTCTGAGTGTCTGGGCTTGTGAGTGTCCTGATAAAAACCAACATCCAGGCCTTTAATGACCTCTTGGGCACGACCATCAGCAGTGTGTCTGTCTGCAGAGAGATTGTCGACCTCACCGAGAGGTTTACTTACCTTGGCATTGACATTTATGTCTCTGGTGACTCTTCCTATGAAGTCAGCAGACAAATTGGGAGAGCATGGGGGATCATGAGGTCGCCGGAAAGGGGTGTGTGGCGCTCTTGATATCTGCAAAAGGATGAAGGTTCAAGTCTTTAGAGTCCTGGTGCTTCCTGTTTTGCTATATGGTTGCGAGACATAGACGCTATCCAGTGACCTGAGACGAAGACTGGACTCCTTTGGTACTGTGTCTCACTGGAAAATCCTTGGGTACCACTGGTTTGACTTTGTGTTGCTCATGGAGTCCCGAATGAGGCACATTACCTGCATTGTGAGGGAGCGTCAGTTACGGCACTACGGCCATGTGGCGCGATTCCCTGAGAGTGATCTGGCTCACAGGATCCTTACTGTTGAGGACCTGAGCGGCTGGACCAGGCCAAGGGGACGCCCACATAACACCTGGATGCGGCAAGTAAATTGTAATTTCCGCAGGGTGGGACTGAACGTGTGTCTGCCTGGGGGGTTGCCAACCAGGATCCTGAGCTGTTTCATTGTGTGGTAGGTGTGGCAACACACTACTCCCCAACCTGACCTCACCTGATAGCCATGAGAGGTGCCCTGAAATGGCGGGAACATATAGAAAAAGTGTTGTGACCAAATGTATGCAAATCCCAATAAATGAGAGTCTGCAATGTGTACTTTAATCAGGTCTGAATTGTCTGATTTGTAATTCTAAACTGTGGAGCTGATGGGCAAATCAAGTAAAAATGTGGCCTTGTCCCAAATGGTATGGAGGTCACTATAATCCTGTAAATGAGTTGAATTATTTCTATTTCCACAGATGTTCGTACAAATAATTTCTTTCTGTGTTTCACACTTTGTGGTCGTCCGAGTGAATTATAAGCTGATACAATAGCAAGTTTTTGTGGTGGCAACCTGCCTGTCCCTTTTGACTTGAATGGACAACAAAGACAACGTGTGATGGCTTTCGAAAAAGCAGAAACACAAAGGCTGCCCATGACACTTGGGCTTGTTCAAATAATAAAGTAAGGCTGTGGAGCTCCTCTTCTCAGGTCGCTTGAACTAGAAGTGACGCTCTGACTTTTATGGCCCAGAAGGGGCGGAGTCAGTTGCCCTCACTGGGCGGTTACTCTACACTGTGGACAGTTTGCAGTTGCGCCCCCTCTCAGCTCGGGGTGGTAGCACATACCCGTGAAGAGGGTGACCCTCTGATGCACATGATAATCCAGAATGTCAAAAATTCCAATTGTGAGATAATTTCAAGTATTATATTGTTGGGCCTGTTATTGCAGTGTGTATATTTATTGTGCTTTAAAACATTTTAAGCTACTATTTGCGCAGTATATCAAACCTGATGTGTTCCTTTTACTTTGCAAGTATTTTTAAATGCATCTAAGGTTTTTTTTTTTCTGGCTGCTATTTTTTTTTCCATAAAAAAGGAAAAAAAAAATCCATAGAAGTGAATCTGAAAGACTTGCACAAAACATAAATAAAAAAGGAAGAGCCAGAAAAAGATATCATTCAAAGTCAAAAACATTAAATAGTTTCCCCCTCAGGAATAAAAAATGTGGAATTTTTATGCTTTCTTAAGCATTAGACAGAGGGAGTAAAGACCACGTAAGGGGAGTAGAGACTGAAATGTTTTACCTCTGACATAAAGTGCTACGGTAGTGAGGTTTTCTTTTTTTCATATTTAATGGGATGCAGGGTCAGTTCCCTTGGGCTATTTAGCAGACCTCAGTATCTTCAAAATGTGATTCTTTCTCTTAGAAGTGGATAAAGCTGATTATTAACTGCAATTCATAAATTCTTCAGAAGACGATCAAGTTGAGTTTATAAATTCAGCCTATGATGGAACACAGCCTCCCTGTATTTGTATGTAATTCAGAGGCAGGTCGGCTCAGTGAAAGCAAAGGAAGAGACGGCGAGGTTTGTAGAAGGAAAAAGGGAACAGCTTTGGAGAGTTTTAAAAAGGCCAGTTCAGGGAAAATGCAGCTGATATAAACATATCGTTTTTTTTTTAAATATGCCACATTAGACTTTAAACCAGCAATTCAATTCTGTTTAGAACATTTATAAATTGACAGAAAAATTGACAATAGTAAACAAGAAAATCAATGAGATTTTAGGCAGCAGTAATTTGTTATTTTTCTCTTTATACTATAATAATAGTGTCATAACACTTTAAGTAAAAACTCTCCATATTAAATGGTTTTCTGGATCAATTTGCATGTCAGAAGGATGTACATGTCTTTCACAATTTCTGATTTAGCTATGAGAAATTTTCAGACATGATGCCTTCCTTTGTCTGGATTATTAGAATTCCAACCAGCAGTTAATTGGGAGCAACCTTTCCATATGGCCATCACACTTTGGAATATTTCCACATTGCTGGGGTTCTATCAAGAATTACTGAGCTGAAATATCTGGTTTGAAGACAATTTATCAGTTTTCTTTATTTGTCAGATACCCTTAGCCACGACATTAGAATTTTCACATACACACACACATATATATATATATACTGTATATAGAGGTATATACATATATCTTTATATATAATATGCTACCATGGCTGTCCATTTGTCTGTCCAGGATTTTAAATCACCTGCAGCTTGCAAACCATTTGACCTATTGAACTGAAATTGGATGCACATATACTAAGTGACCTCTACTGTACACTTTTGGGGTGATGATTGACCTCCAAGATTATTCCTCTTTTTATTTTTATTTCATTTTATTGTAGAATCAACCAATGGGGTGGAGTGTTGGCTCTGAGGCTAGGGATCTGCACTGGCAATCGGAAGGTTGCCGGTTCGAATCCCATAAATTG
>JANRMT010062841.1:16130530-16142752 GCA_026402145.1 Polypterus bichir lapradei
CTATCTATCTATTATATAGTGCCTTTCACATCTATCTATCTATCTATCCAGGGCCGGATTTAGATGAAAAGAGGCCCTAGGCTATTCCACTTATGAGGCCCTTTCACCTCCCATTTTTAAGTTTGTTCAAATTGCTAACAATTTGAATGTAGGCCCCTCTTGATCTTGAGGTCCTAGGCTGAAGCCTAGTTAGCCTATAGGAAAATCCGGCCCTCTATCTATCTATCTATCTATCTATCTATCTGTCAGTTAACTCCTTTTTAGCAATAATTAGTCCTGGGGTTGCTAATTATCCCTTTTGTACTGCAAAGGAGACTGTGTTTCATTACTTTATGTTTTGTATGAGGCTTCAGCCTTTTTTTTGCTCTGGTCAAAAATCTAATTGTAAGAGTGGGCATTGAATATAATGAGGTGAGCTTCTTGTTTGAGTGGAAGGTAACAAAAAGAACAGGGAACAATGTGAACCTTGTGAACTTTATTATAGGCCAAGCTAAACTAACAACATGGAAAACCTGCAAAAATAAGATCAGTGGATCTGGGCTCCAGAATACAGTTGGGTTCTTCAAAAGGCTATGCAAAAGTTTTATTTTTTTTATAAATGTACAAAGAATATAGAAAGGTTTAGATAAGTTTGTTGTGTAAATAGCATATTATGCGAATGTGAAGATAATGAGTTACAACCGATGTTATTTTTTCCTGATGTATGCTTAATTAGAGTGGTTTAGGACATCTTTTTTTTTGCAAATGTTTTTTCATTTGGTACAATGAAAAAGATTATTTTAATTTTTTCTGCAGTATAGGTTTTTGCCTGTTTTTGCAATTTTCTCTATAAAGTTTGTTTAAAAAATGAAAATATCTATCTATCTATCTATCTATCTATCTATCTATCTATCTATCTATCATATAGTACCTTTCGCATCTATCTATCTATCTATCTATCTATCTATCTATCATATAGTACCTTTCGCATCTATCTATCTATCTATCTATCTATCTATCTATCTATCTATCATATAGTGCCTTTCGCATCTATCTATCTATCTATCTATCTATCTATCTATCTATCTATCTATCTATCTATCTATCTATCTATCATATAGTGCCTTTCGCATCTATCTATCTATCTATTTATCATATAGTGCTTTTCACATCTATCTATCTATCCCATTTAGTTTGTAGTGATGGCTGAGAAAAAAAAACTTTTTTTGCAGAAAGGAGGCAAGGCTTCTGATATAATAAACAGATAACAATATCAAAAAATGTCCATTAAAAAATGTCAAGTTACTTGTGTTGCATAATCCACAAGTCAAGACATCTACTCATATGCCGACAACGGTCCTTTATTTTTGCTAAAATATTGTAAAACAGAAATTAAACAGAAAACGCTCAGATGGGACCAATTTTTTTAAAATTGGAGATCTGCCTCCCCTCGACATTCATTGGTTAACGAGTATTGTTGATTGGTGAAGCTTGTTTGCAGCAAATATTGTTGGGCTCGCCGGTGACCTTGTTCGCTGTAGAGTTGCTTGAAAATCCACTATGTGCGACTGTTATAGACTCAGATCAAATGCGTGTTTTTATCATATCAAATATGTCAGTTTGCAAATGAAACACACAAGCACACACTTGAATGCAAACGTCTTTATTTTGTACCGACTGAAATTTGGACTTCCCAGTCTCTACACATTCACAGCGATATGTCATTTGAGACTTTTTCGAAGATAAAAGCCAAATTGTTTTGTTACTGTGAATGTGAAGCAGAAATGTTGTTTTCAAATTAAGACATGAAATATAAAATAAACACTTTCACAAAAGGTATGACAAAACAAGAGTGCTTTTATTCGAGAATAAAACTGATTAAAAAATCATTTCAAATGACATGTTGCTGAGTGTATACAGACCTGGAAGTCCAAATAATGTTTCCAAATAAAGCCATTTTCAAGCATGTCTGTGTGTAGTGTAGTTTAGAAGTGTGTAGACTCACTACTCCACTTTAGCATACCCTGACTAGAGCTGCTGATTAACTGTACAGACTGCATCTCTGTTGTTAGTCATTGCACTAAAACATAAGTAATATGATAGTTCTAATTTGTTACTAACCCTCATCTATTCTGTTTCTCTTCTCTGTAATCAAATGTGCCACTTGGTGCCACTGCCCACCTGTCAAGTAGAGGGGTCCTTTCATTGGATTGGCTGACCCAGCGCTGACTCATCTGTGGAATGGCCAATAGGAGAGGCAGCTTGATGGCAGAGGTCTCAAGGACTCTGAACAAATCCAAATCCTAATTTGAGATATCATCTACTGTTGAATTTTGCTCTGTACTTGTAATACTACTATTGTATTATTATATTGTATTGAGAGTTACCTGTGTTCTGTTTTATGTATTGTATTGTATTTACCCATTTTCTTATCGCCCACTGCACACCCAACCTACCTTGAAAGGGGTCTCTTGTCAAATTGCCTTTCCCGAGATTTCTTCCATTTTTTTTCCCTACCAGGGTTTTCTTTGGTGTGGAGTTTTTTCTTGTCTTCTTAGAGAGTCAATGCTGGGTGACTCTCAAAAGACAGGGCCTAGAAATAAATACATTGTATTGTATTGCATTGTGTGCATTTCACATTCGAGCCCTCATACTAAATATAATAAATACATTTCTGTTGAGTAACAGACTGTGTAGGTTTGTTAGTTGCAAAAATTAATGCGAAACAGCAGTTTAGGTCTGTGTGCCGGTTGACGTCATAAAAGCAGAATTGTCCAAAATAAAACTATTTATATTTGATATAATAAACATTGTCGCAGTAGGGGGCGCTAGTGCTCCCTTGAACCCTCAGGTACCACGCCAAACACCTGGTAAAATTGCCACAATAATTATATTTATTATAATAATGCGCACTAAGCACCCTCCACTCCACACTATTCATAAACAACCACAATACTACAATAATAAATCAATAACCAACAATCCTCCACTCCCAGACGTGTTGCCCTCCTACCACCCAGCTCAGCTCGTTGTCTGGGAGTTCCCAGAGTCCTTTTATTCCTCCTGACCCGGAAGTGTTTCTGCCCAACAGTTCCACAAGTCCTTATTCCTTCCGGGTCAGAGTAAACAGTACTTTTCTTCACCCCGGAAGCCCGTTGCTCTTCCTGTGACGAACTTCCGGGTCATGGTGCACAAATGAGTCCACTGGCTTCCCGACAGCGACTCCCAGTGGCCCCCAAGGTATCCAGCAGGGCTGTGTATAAAAACTCCATAGTCCATGAGGCCCTGCTGGAATTCGGGGCTCATATATGCTCTCGGGAGAGCTCCTCCTGGCGGCCTGGGGGTGAGGGCCGGAGTAAAATGCCGGCAATCCACCACAACATATACATTTGCTTAGTGTTTATAATACCCAACACTTCTAGTTTCATTGTACATTGACACAGATCGTTGTAGACACAGAACACACATGAAATGTACAGTATTTCAAACAACGATCTATCATTACCTTCCTTACAAGTCTTTCCCATATAAAATCTTCAATACAGACTTGAGCTGTAAGAAAAAATATTCAAGTTGGCAGTGCTAAGTGACAGAAGGGGCAAATGGCTGGCTAAATGGGGGATGGATAAGTGCCACTAATTGACATATTTGCAAAACAAAGGCGGCTGTCAGTGGGCAATTTGGTGAGCGGATAAGGACATATGAATTTTGTGTTGGGAAAAAATAGGGTGATCAAGGGAAACAAAATTGGGTGGGATTCTAGTGTTAAGAAACAAAAATATGTCTATTGTCCAGATAGTATCGCTGTCTATAGTGAAAAGGGGATATCACCAGATGATTATGGAGTTTAACATGACCCAGACCTAATGATAATAATAATAATAATAATTACATTTGTGCAGAATATGTACAAGGGAAGTGTGACAGTGGTGAGGTCTGCAGTAGGAGTGACGGATACATTCAAGGTGGAGGTGGAATTATATCAGGGATCGGCTCTGAGCCCTTTCTTATTTTAATGGTGATGGATAGGTTGACAGATGAGATTAGACAGGAGTCCCTGTAGACTATGATGTTTGCCGATGACATTGTGATCTGTAGCGAGAGTAGGGAGCAGGTTGAGGAGACCCTGGAGAGGTGGAAATCTGCTCTAGAGAGGAGAGGAATGAAGGTCAGTAGGACCACCAAGACAGAATACATGTGTGAGGATGGAGGGAGTAGAGTTGGCGAAGTTGGATGAGATTAAATACTTGAGCTTAACAGTACAGAGTAATGAGGATTGCGGAAGAGAAGTGAAGAAGAGAGTGCTGGCAGGGTGGAGTGCGTGGAGAAGAGTGTCAGGAGTGATTTGTGACAGACAGGTATCAGCAAGAGTGAAAGGGAAGGTCTACAGGACGGTAGTGAGACCAGCTATTTTATATGGACTGGAGATGGTGGCACTGACCAGAAAGCAAGAGACAGAGCTGGAGGTGGCAGAGTTAAAGATGTTAAGATTTGCATTTAGTGTGATGAGGATGGACAAGATTAGGAATGAGTACATTAGAAGGTCAGCTCAGGTTGGACGGTTGGGAGACAAAGTCAGAGAGGTAAGATTGCATTGGTTTGGACATGTGCAGAGGAGAGATGCTGGGTATATTGAGTTAAGGATGCTAAGGATAGAGTTGCTAGGTAAGAGGAGAAGAGGAAGGCCTAAGAGAAGGTTTATGGATGTGGTGAGAGAGGACATGAAAGTGATGGTTTGAAGAGATGGAAAGAGATGATCCGCTGTGGCAACCCCTAACAGGAGCAGCTGAAAGAAGAAGAACAAATAGCATTTTTCAAACCTACTCAAAGTGCTTTATGTAGACAGTGAGGAGCAATTTCAACAACCATCAATTTGTAGCACCCACATGGATGATGCGGTGGCAGCCATTTAAGTGCCAGTACACTCACCACACATCACAACAAAGACAACGACAACTTGTTTCTCGTCTAGCCCAAAGTCACACAAGAAATGCCTCAATGGGCTTTAACAGGCACTGTTTTTGGACAGCCCCCCAGCCTTGACTTTCTTAGAAGACAAGAAAAAACTCCAAAAACCCTTATAGGAACAAAAAATGGGAGAAATCTTGGGAATGGCAATTCAGAGAGAGACCCCCTTCACGTTAGTTTGGGTGTGCAATGGGTGTCACACAAAACAAAACACAAGTAATTCTTTTCACAGAGCTAGGTGGCCGATCTTTCTTTGCTACCTCCTATATTACAAAAACATTAGTGATTAGGTGATGAAGGAGTGATAGAAGGTTAGTATGGGACTGGGATGATTAGTAGGCCAGAATGGACAAGGCCACAGTAGGCAATTTAGCCGGGACATCGTGATGTAGTGGGGAGCTTCCATTAAAATATTACAAGACTGCCAAGTTGCTCAGGGCAATGTGTTTGGACTCCAAGGCAACACAACATATCTGGGTTCCATGTCCTACTATGTATGTTGCATCTGAGACCTGTACATTTGAACATGAGAACATTACAACAATCTAGACAAGAACAGGTCATTTCCTACCAGTCCTATCCACTTAATTCTTCCAAAATAACATCAAGTTGAATTTTGAAGGTTTCTAAAGTCCTACTGTCTACCACACTACTTGGTAGCTTATTCCATGTGTCTGTGGTTCTTTTTGTAATGAAAAACTTCCTAATGTTCATGTAAAATTTACCCATAAGAAGTTTCCAACTGTGTCCCCGTGTTCTTGTTGAACTCCTTTAAAAGTCGCAGTCTTAACCCACTGGACTAATTCCCTTCAAAATTTTAAACACTTCACTCAGGTCTCCTCTTAATCCTCTTTTGTTTGAACTGTAAATGCTCAGCTCTTTAAATCTTTCTTCATAACTCATCTCCCGTAGCCCTGAATCAGCCTAGTCGCTCTTCTCTGGACCTTTCCTAGTGCTGCTATGTCCTTTTTGTAGGCTGGAGATCAAAACTGCACACAGGACTCCAGATGAGGCCTAACCAGTGCACTATAAATTTTCAACATGACCTCCTTGGTGTTGTATTCTGTACAACTTAACATTCTGTTAGTCTTCTTAATGGCTTCTGAACACTGCCTGATAGTTGATAGTGACAAGTCCACTACGACTCCTGTAAGTAGTTCTCCGGTTGTACGTGAAACAAGTTACTGACTGTGACCTAAAGGTCCCTTTCAACCCTATGGATGGTGAGCTTAGTGTTGAAAGACAAGTTATTTGCAAATGCTGAACTAGCAAAAGTAGGTGTGCGATAGCAGATTCCAGTGTCCCAGATGTTCTGAACACAAGTACGAAAGTAATAGACTCAGGTCTTTTTATTCATGCAGCAAGCTACTGGAAATGTTCTACCAGTCCATAGTAGCATTGTTCTGCACAGTGGTCTCCTGGGGAAGCAACTTGAGCTCAAAAGATGTAAAAATGCCTGAACAAACTTATTAGGAAACCCTGCACCATCACAGGGCGAACCCTGGACACATTGGACGCTGTTGTGAAAAAGAGGATTGTGGTGAAATTCGATGCCATCATGAAAAATCCCTTCCATCTCCTCTAGGAGGTGCTCTCTTGGAGCAGTTGTAGCCACAGACTTATTCCACCAAGGTATACCAAAGCATGTCTGGGGGTCTTATCAGGCGAATTTAATGCTTCCTCCTGACGTCCCAAACTGAATGCTGATACTCTTTAAGTTAATTTTGTCATTCTTGCACAGTATACATTTATTATTGATTGATTGATTGCCTGAAGGACTGACTGATTGATTAATTGATTGACTGACTGATAATTTGATTGCGTTATCTCTCCTGTGATTCTGTCTCGTTGGTTTTATTTTTCTGCTGCTGTACGCATCTGAATTTCCCCTTAGGATTAATAAAATGTATCTAATGCAATCTAATCTAATATCATTTTGATATTAAAGCCAGGTGGACTGGAAGTGCAACAATTAGCACTGCTGCCACCCAGCTACAGAAGAAACAATTTGAATCTTAGCCTGGTCAGTACAGACTCTCATACCCGCAACTGTACATATTTCACTTTTTTTAAACATTTTAATTATGAATGTGCTGAGAACAGAAGCCACAATGATGAATCAAATTGCAGATTTCCCAAATTCACACAAACCAATTTTTATCTTTCAGATGATACTAGATCTCTCTTCTGAGACCATTTATGCACTACACGGGCGGATTCAAACAGGACAAACTTTAAAAATCAATAAAAATTTTTTTAAACACGTAATCATTTGTATTGAGAAGAATTTATATTGATAGCTTTCGTATCCGAATGCCTCTTGATATACAATATTTTTGGTTTTGCTATCAGTGTCGAGAATTTAGCTGTGATCTCTGCCAAAAATGTAAAAAGTTGGCAAGGTATCTCTGGCCAAGTGAAAAGTAGGTACGCTTCAACGTCAAACGTTGGCACTGTATCTGATCGTGTTCAACTCTGACGGGAGAGTGTCCCCCATGTGGGGAAAAAAGCACGAGGCCGTGATATCTCTTGGTATGTGCAGCTACCTCCTAAAACACACATAGCTGTGATCTCTCTCTCAAAAATGTCAAACATTACTCCTTAACAATCTTCAAATGATGTCTGCTGAGCAAACAGGTATGTCTAGCTAAGCGGAGGATAGGTGCACTCCAACACGTGGCTAGAGGTAGAGCGACTCAAACCGAGACTGGCGCGTGAGTGAGGAGGGCCCCGTCTGGCTCCCTACTCCTGAGGTCATGATTCCCCCTCCACTTGGCCCGCAGCCTGTCTCTCAGATTCGTGCAAATACATCGGTGCATCAAGCGAACTATAATACTTAGTGCAATGAGAGAAGTCACAAAATCAACCGGAATGTTCAAGCAAATTATAGAAATAAACCCAATCAAAATCCGTTAAGTTGTTCTCTCGTGAAAAGCGGACAGACATGCAGACAGACAGACAGATGTTGGATTTTATATACAGTGGTGCTTGTAATTCAAAGCACTCATATATCAAAGCAAATTTCCCCATAAGAAATAATGGAAACTCAGATAATTTGTTCCACAGCCCAAAAATATTCATATAAAAATGATTACCCTATATACTCACATATTAGTTCTCCCACGGATAAGTCAGGACTTGATTTTACCGTGTAATTTCTGGAATTTTATAATGTCGGTCGTATAATTTGAATGCGGAAAACTTACGCTATTGGTCCAAGAGATTATGATATGCTAACACCCACCTGAGAGAGTAACCACGGAGCACACGGCCTTTTTTTTCTATGTGGGTGCGGCTATAATGCGGGATAATATACTGTATCCGTGTGTGCTTCTAACCTCTCTCTCTCTCTATTGTGCCCACGTGACCACACGGTAATACCCAAACTATTCCGAAGTGATGTTTGCACTGATTTGTGTTTTTTGTATCTCACACCCTCATACACCTTTATCGTAAGAGCATCCCTTATATACGATGGAGCGTTCGATCAGAAGAAAATATGAAGCTGGTTTTAAATTAAACATTATTGAAGTAGTGAAAGAAATTGGTAATGGTGCTGCTGCACCAAAATTTGATAAACTGATGCGAGATTGGAGGAGGCAAGAAGATATAAAAAAAAAAATTAAGTGTCACATTTTTGAACAGGCGTATAAGTCGGGGTCTGATTTTATGATTGATTTTTCGGGTTTCAAGACCCGACTTATACGTGCGTATATACTGTAATACAAAATATAAAGTAAAAATACATAAAACAAATTAACCTGCACTTTACCTCTGAAAAGAATCGTGGCTGGTGTGAGGGAGACGAGAGAGAGGAGGGTTATTATTCACTCTAACTAACGTAATCCCTGCTCTCTGTTGGCTCACTGGAATCTTTTTCATTTTTTGTGACTTTAACAAGGAACCTATTCAATAACAGTTGCTGTTGCCTCCTTTTGAGGATTTCGCGGAAATGTGACATTGCATTGTCGTTAAACAGATTCATCGCTCGCACTGCTACAGCCTTATTCGGGTGGTGCTTTTCTACAAACTTTTTTTGTTGCAGTACAGTTACTAAAGAACAGTCACTACACTTGGACACAAAATTAAAAAAGTACACACACGCTCACCCACGTGGTCACAATGCTATAGTAAACAGTATACGCTCTTACGGATGTTGACTATACGAGTGAGGCATGCCAACTGAGACCGAGCATGGGAGACGATTACCCACAATCCCACCGTGAGAGAGAGAAAAGAACTATCGGCTCAGTTGCGATCATGTGATGCTCGGCAGACATAGTGTATACGTACTACTCGTATTGCAAGACCTCGCTCATTTATCAAGTTAAAATTTTTTCAAAATTTTTGCTCGTCTTGCAAAACACTTGTAGACCAAGTTACTCGCAATCCAAGGTTTTACTGTATAGAGAGATAAAACAGGATCAGATATGAATTAGTCTGATTGATCGACTTAAAAATTTACCAAACAAAAAAGTGTTTTTTTTTTTCTTTTTCCTTTTAATGAGGCTTAACTGAGTGAGGTTTCAAGTCAACTTCAGTTACAGTTTCTTTTTATTGAGTACAATTCACCTACAAGGCCAGGGTTAATAAGCTATAAAATAACTACAAATACAGCATGAAATAAGAAGTACAACAAGTATACAATGTATAATGCTAAGAGAAAAGGAATCATTATAAAATAAATAAAAAATATGCAATACAGTTATGTATTGTGGCTCAAGTCCCCCAAGGGTGGTCCGGCATGCAGGATCCTCGTTATTGAGGAACCAAGTGGCTGGACCAGGGCCAAGGGGACGCCCACGTAACACCTGGCTGTGGCAGATAGAGGGTCACTTGTGGAGGGTGGGACCGGACTGCGTGTCTGCCTGAGGGGTTGCTAACCAGGATCCTGAGCTGTTTCATCATATGGTGGGTGCAGCAACACGCTATACCAGTGCATGCTCCCCAACCTGACCTGACCTGACCTGAATACAGTTACGAACCACTAGGGGCACCACCCCAAAACGCCACACACAAGTCCCAGGTACAAATCCAAGGTTTATTTGTACAAATACCTTACAAAAGGCTTCTTTGTAATAATTAACACCAGTACAATTCTCTTCTTCTCTCCTTTCCTTCTCCTTCCACTTTTCCCAGGTGAGCTTTGTCCATCTTTTTTTTTTTTTTCTTTATTTTGTTTTATACAATTTCTTGTATTTGGAATTTGTTAGTTTTCGCATACCCCTTGGGGTCAGAGCGTAGGGTCAGCCATTGTACAGCGCCCCTGGAGCAATTGCAGGTTAAGGGCCTTGCTCAAGGGCCCAGCAGAGTAGGATCTCTATTGGCAGTGACGGGGATTCGAACCGGCAACCTTCGGGATACCTTAGCCTCCAGAGCCACCACTCAATAATTAACACCAGTACAATTCTCTTCTTCTCTCTTGTCCTTCCACTTTTCCCAGGTGAGCTTTGTCCATCTTCCAGCCGACTTCGACTTACCTGGATGAGGTTGAGTGGCTTCTTTTATCTTGGACCCAGGAGTAATTCTGGTGCTTGGTCATAGCCCATTGGAAGTACTTCTGGGTCAAATGGAAGCCCCACAATGTAGGCATCATGGATCCCTGAAAACACCCCCTGGCAGCACCTATGAAACCCGACCAGACTTTCCCATGGGACTACAGTTCCCAGCATGCCTTTCTGGTGTCTGTAAAAGTGCCATCATGCAGGGATGCTGTTATCTAGCGAATCAGGGGAGCATGTAGTCCTGTCAGGTTGTCTCCCCCTGTCCTTGCTTCACACTGGTCTCCCATCCAGGATGCCCACCCATGTGCACCATCCATCACACAGCATATAATAAGAGCTTGCGTTCCTCCTAAAATGTTTCCTGCTGTGGTACGACTCCAGGCTTCACTTGCTCAGCTTGTCTTCAATCAACGAGCAGAGTGGCAGCAGATTTTTTTATAGATATGACTAACAGGTCAGATATCAGGATTCACAGGGCAGTTAGGGCTCAAGTG
Source organism: Polypterus bichir lapradei (assembly GCA_026402145.1). Classification (NCBI taxonomy): domain Eukaryota; kingdom Metazoa; phylum Chordata; class Cladistia; order Polypteriformes; family Polypteridae; genus Polypterus; species Polypterus bichir. Next base: position 16,141,476 of record JANRMT010062841.1, read on the forward strand.
ACTGAAAGCCAACAACGTTTTTTAAAGGAACTCAGAGGTCTCTTTGTGTCATCTTCCTCCGGGTTATTGGTCTTCCTTGGTTTTCTTTCACAGCCTCATCTGACACTGTGTTTAGTGAAATTTAATGAGAAGGAAGATAAACATTCAATATTTGACAAATATATCTGAGTCTCTTTTTGGGTGGTAAGAGTGACATGAAGGAAACAAATTAAGGTATTCATTTAACATATTCTTTTTTTCTCATCTTTATTATTCTTGACTGCAAAATTCAGATTTGGTTTTGTGTATTCTGTCGCCTAAAGGAAATCTAATATGCATTACGGGGCCATTGGCTAAAGATCAAATATTATTGTGAGCATATGGAAACAATAGATGAAATCTGGCCGTGAAAAAATATACAGTTACCGAAGAATCTGGTTTCCTATCGCAAATTGGATATAGGAAACTAAATAATTCAGGATCAGACTATGCATTTTGCTTACTGACTAAGCAGGCAGCACTTTGAGGATCGGTGTTGTGGTCGCAACCACATGTGACTTCACTTGTTGTTAGGAAGTACTGTGACAAAGACGCAACATCTTGGGGTTTCAAAAACGCTGTTAACGCTTAGGTCAGGATTTCAGTTGACATTTGTCTATAGTGTTGTATTCGAAAGCTTTGTAGTCGCTCTCTTTTAACCCTTAACATTCTAATTACTTAAAAATACTTTTAAAACATAACAAATACGTTCACTTTGAAGCAGCAAAGGTTTCGATTTAAGAAAACATGCCTTCTGCATTTACGATAATGGAAGTAAGCTAAAAATATTAATTTTTTTCTTATAGATTCTATTTTTCTTGAGGTAAAAACACATTTCCTGTTGGCTTTTAGATAGACCTTAATTTGTCCCCAGGGTGAGATTTGGCTTTTTATATCTCTTTAAATAAATAAATACATAAATAGATAGATGACTATATACAGTATACAGTGTGGGCAAAAGTAGGTTTATAGTTGTCCGTATGGAAAAAGACATGCAGGTTATGATTACTACAATAGCTTTATTAACTCGAAAGAATGTCACAGTGGAATTAAGATGCAGGTTGTGCGTAACAAATAAATAAATAATAATATAAGAATAAACACTCTGTTTCATGTACTCACAACTGTAAACCTACTTTTGCCTGCTCTTTTATATATATATTTACTGTATATATATATATATATATATATATATATATACTCAGCAAAAACAGAAACACCCCCTGACTTTCAACTGTTTTTACTTTCAGTAGACTTAA
>JANRMT010062841.1:16147752-16180502 GCA_026402145.1 Polypterus bichir lapradei
CACTTTCTGTAAATCCAATAAACTTCATTTCACTTCTCAAATATCACTGTGTGTGTCTCCTATATGATATATTTAACTGACATTTTTTATCGTAACAACCAACGATTTATACAGGAAAATAATGACTATTAACAAGGTTGCCCAAACTTTTGCATCCCACTGTATTTATATATACAGTATATATTGTGGAGCCGACCCGGACACAGACAGGCGGACATGTTGTTAAAATACCACCACACGTTTATTTTACAATTATTATTTACAATTATGGTCACTCAGACCCAGTCAAATGTGCACAATACCCCAACAATCTCAGTCCTGGCCACAATGCCTTCTTCTCGGGCCGCATTCACTCTCCTCTCTTCTTGCTTCGTCCTTCCTCCTCCCGACTCTAGCCTCGAATGAATGGAGACGGCCCTTTTTATATGGTTCCCGGATGAGCACCAGGTGTTCCCGGCATTCCTCCTCTGGCCACGCCCCAGCGTGGCGGAAGTGCCGGCTGTCCTCCCGGCTGCTCTCCGGGCGCCGTCCTAAATCTTCCCCCCAGCACTTCCTGGTGTGGCAGAAGTGCTGGGGTAACAGGTCCCCAAGGCATTGGGGCGCCTCCTGGCGGTGACCACGGGCCCCTACAGAGTAGGGCTTCCATGCCCTCAACCCGTGGCCCCCAGAGCGACCAGGAAGGCGGCCCCCACGTGATCCAGGGTGGGCATAGACCCACATCCGGTCCCTCATGGCGTCCCGGCCAGGTCATTGCCCCTGGCATCCCTGACAATATATATATATTGTCACACACATGCGCTTAGGAGGCAGCCAACAAGTCCTAAGGTGAGTAATATTACATGAGATAAAGTGTTGGTTGTGTGTATTAATGCCTCTCTCTCTCCTTCAACAGAACCAAAGAAGAAAAATAATCATAACATCCACTTACCTACAATATTTCCAGTTTCCCAAAATGGCCACTACACAAGAATCCCATCTCCGAATACCACCGATGATGTCACTTTCGTCTCCCCCGTGATGATGTCACTTCCAGCTCTGCCACAATGACATCACTTCCAGCCCCTCTGTAATGACATAAATTCCGGCTACTATGGATGATCTCAATCCAGTTCCGCCCTGATGACATCACTTCCGTCCATCTGCTTTAGTGACACTTCGTGTATTAAATTATTTCCTGTCACCATTTTGTATATACTGTATAAACCTCATGTAATGACTACACACTTGTCAAATTCTTTGGTTTTTTTATCGATTTTTCATCGTTTTTCATTTAGTCCGAAGGACATTATACAGGGTAATTCCCCAACTGTTCTTGGAGTTTCAGAGTGTTTTCACTTTATTACAATATTTATATACATAATATATCTAGTAGAAGGAGAATGGGCATCCCATATGAGACAGGGAGAAATACATTATTCAGACGGGAGGCCAGTGTGACGACATAGACAAATTGGCCAGTGGAACAAATAAATAACTTTGTACCTGGCTGTTAATGGATGAACCATCAGAAGCTGAGAGTCGTGAATGGTTTGATCCCCCATACACCAGATGGCAGTGGTCCTCATATGAGAACTTAGTGGGGATGCCCACAGGGGTTCATGGCAGTTGGAATCCAGAAGTACAGTCTTGTTTGAGATCAAGAGAGGGAGCTGTTGTGAGAAGACCTCCCTACTTTCATTATGGCCCAGAAGTGCTCCCTGGAAGACATGGCATGGCACCAAAAACATTCTTGGGTCATTGCGTCACCCGAGTCCAAAGTATGTCCCATAACTGGGCATGCCAATTGAACTAGTGAGTTGATTCAGTGAGCCTCTCCTGATGTTACCAGCCCAGCACACCACAGAATAAAAAATTGCACTGACCATCAGAAGGATTATAGAAGATGGTGAAGGATGCCTCTACTCACATTAAAGGAGTGCAGTTTCATAAGAAAAAAGAGTTCCTTTGTGTTCAAATACCAGTCTGTCTGTCATTGATATAGACCCTCAAATACTTGTAGGAGTGGACCATCTCTACATCCACTCCCTGAATAGTGACCAGACATGGACGTTCTTTGGTGTGGTGAAACTCAATAACCAGTCCTTGGTTTTGCTGATGTTAAGTTGTAGACGATTCCCTTTGCACCAAGAAACAAAGTCCCCCAGCTGACTCCTCTCCTTTGTCTCATCGTCCTTATCAATATACCCCATAAGTGCTCACAGCCGTCATCCTGGGTGGAGTTTAGACTTAAATAAGGAAGTTAACCATCACAAAATCAAACACATATCTGAAGCTGTTTAGAACAATTTTCCCGTTCGAGAAAATCATTTAATAATGCAATTATGCAGGATTTAAATAATGGCATGTATAAATAATTATGGTTAATCTTTTACTATTTATGTTAATTTTCTAAAGGTATTTAGTCTAATCATGGTTTGAGGGGATGTGGAGTCTAGCTTATAAGCAATGGACCCAAAATGGAATATTAGTCCATTGCAGGGCATCAAAAACATGATGATAAAATATTTTCATAAAAATTAAATAAAAATAAAGTCATAAAACAGGCATAATGTTTTATTCAAGTCTCCAAAATCATAAAAAACATGACAGCTGTAAAGTAAGCTATTTATTAATAAATTTTCTAAGTCTTTAAAATTTAATGTTGCCGGTTGGTCACAAGCCAAAGGTTTATGGTCACCCTCCCCTTTTGTTGGTCTTTTTTTGGTATATTTCTGGGACATTCTTTGTACTTTGAAGTTTGAAACTGGTTTTCAATTTTAGACCTGAGTAGGCTGCAGCCTGCAGGTAATAGTTGGGGACTTGCTGGTTTTTGGTGGACTTTTTCTGGACAAACTATTGAAGGTCCTGGAATGCTTGATCTTTTTCTTTTTTTTGGAGGTCTTGCACCCTTTTATATGAGACCACTATTTACAATCCAAGAATATCTATCTATCACACCTTAAATGAAAGTCTTTGAGATGTTGGAGGAAACCGTAGTACCTATTAGAGAAAACCCATGCAAAGTCAAAAAAAAAAGTGCAAATTTCACACAAACAGGGTCAGACCATAAATCAACTCCAAATGAAAATCACTGATACAACACAGAGTAAAAAAGGATATGGCAAGAATAAAGAACGCTTTGTCTACCTGGGCCTTTCTTTACAGATCCTCTCTATGACAATCTAATGCAATTGCTTCCATGTTTGTGTTACCCCTTTCTATTTCTGTCTCATACAAGAAACAAGCCATTTTTCCAAGTGCTACTCAGAACTCAGCATGACTGAAACCACTAAACCACAGTTAAAGGCACTGAATGTGTACTGAGATAAAAAGGTCAAGTTCAGCAGAGCTAGATTTGATCACCGGGCCCTATGTGTGTTAAGTGCCTGTCTAGCCTGATTAGCTACTAATGAGCATCAGCTATCAAAATGCTGACAAAAAAGAAAAAAAATAAAATATACATAACCACAGGCACTAGTAATTATGTAGCAAAATTTAAATATAGCAAAGTTTGATTTCTCAACAACAGTAAGAACAGGTGACAGTCTTAGCAGCCATACTACCTGAACTTCAATATAGGTCAGCCACCTGAAACTAAGCCCATTCAGGCCTGGCCAGTAACTTGGATGGAAGACCACCTAGGAAAAGCATGCATTGCTGCTGGAAGAGATGGTCAGGTCAGGGGGTGCTTACCCTGTTGTTTGAATGTGAATCCCAATGTCCCAGTGTAGTGACAAGGACACTGTGTTGTAAAAAAATGGCACCATCCTTTGGATGAGATGTAAAATCGAGGTCCTGACTCTCTGTGTTCATAAAAGATCCCTGGTAACCCTTTGTAAAGAGTGCGGTATCTCCCAATAACCAGGCTAAATTGCCCACCATGGACTAGTCATTCTGGTCCCCTAATCATCCTCTGTTTCTAATTGGCTATACGTTAGTGGTGATTGAAGTGACTTCCCACTCGCTGAAGCACTTTGAGTAGTGAGAATGGTGCTACATAAATTATTATTAATATTATTATGCATATCTTGTAGATTTTTTAGGGGAAAATATCACATGTCAAAGTATGTCACTACACATGCTTTATCTTGGGATGTGACAACATAACGATACTAACTGAATAACAAAAAATGAACAAAATTGTACAAAAAATTATCAGTTGACACACCAGATACCTCCAGTAAACCGTCCTCCAACTCACCTTAAAGCTTAAGTTTAAATTAACTCTTTGAGGGCTGAATATTTTTTCCAATAAAACAGTGTCTGACAAGCAATGGTTTCACACAGAAATCAACATAAAATGTCTGTTGCTGCATGCTGTGGCTGCCAGTTTGCCAAGCATGTACAGCAGGCTTGCGGCCAGGCTGGGACAGGGTCTCAGGGCATTGCAATCTGCTTTCTAACTTTTATCATTGTTAATTGGCAGTCCTCCCTGGCGAACATTGTCAGTACAACGATTAACTGGGGACCAATCAGCTGAAGCTGGAATCTCACATTCATTTTCAATCACTTGTATCAAAATCTGAGTCTGACAAGTCATAGTCCAGTTCATAGATAATAGGCAAAACATCACCCATGGAGTGTTTTGCTTTATGCATTTGCTTTGATCTCTCACCAGATGTCAGTGCCATTTTTGCCGTTGTTTGTGCCTTGCTACTCATGAGAACTTAGGAAATCTCGGTCAAACCAATGAATCTAACTTTCATTCTAGCAACGAGAGTCCAAATAAAACATAATGGTTGGTTTTGTCACAGTTTACAGTCGATTACCATCGTCAACTCCTCCTTTTGACAGAAGTCGACATCAGCCCTGAAAGAGTTAACATTGTCAGTGTTATAATGATTGTTATTTATTATATTTTTATGTTTTTTTTTCATTTTGTGGAAACTGTAAGTCTTTGATAGGATTTTTATCTAATGTTAACAGTGTTGTTCAAGTTCATACCTCACAAGAACTAGCTCAAAGTTCAGTTTGCACAGTTTAAAATGAATAAATTGACGTTCATAGTTTACCATTTCAATTTTGAACTCGTTCATGATCAGTTCATTTTGTATTTTTTAAGGAATGAGAATAAATGACCCATGACTTTACTTTTTTCAATTTTGCATGCCTTATATTAGGCTATTACAGTGTTCTTAAATAAAATTCAATAATTATGAAGTCTTTTATATTTAAATACTAGGGGGCTTTGCCCCCTGCTCGCTTCACTCGCCAACCCCCAAGCGGGCGCTACACCCTAGCCTCTTTGTGATTCTGACTTTTTTGAATGTTTGGCTCTGAGATTTATTCATTGTTTTTGCAAAAGCTATTCTAATGGGAAACTGTTAACGTTTTAATACGAATGCCGTATCAAGATCTCCTTTGTTGTCTAATGTTATACTGTGGAAGATGTACTACGTTACCTTTCTTGGATTCATCCTTCTAAATCCAGTAATTTGTGCATTGGAAGACCGGACAGTGTTAACAGTTGTAGATATTCTTTGTGATATTGTAAGTTGTTGTTTTCATCTTCCGCACGATCACCACCAACTGTTTCAGTATAGTCTATTGATATGCATTTAACCAATTTGCCATGTAACTGATCAACATTTTTGGACGCATTTTACCAATTTGCTGTGTAACAGATCGTCATTTTTGCCATTAATTAATTTGACTTTCTCGTTTCTTGGTGCTAGAGGGCCGTGGTCTTCTTTAAAAATGTTTGAGAAGTGGGCGTAACTTGAAAACATCTCTCTTCCAAAACGTCTCATCTCCAAAAAATCTTGTCGGGTCGAACAATTTTTTTATATCATAGAAAGATACTTTATTGTGGTATACCCTGCAACAAACACGTATAACCATATATGCTAATATCCTTCCAGTCAAATTAAATTAAATGCAAGTATACATATAAATTACTGCTTTATTTCCAACTGTGTGACGCAAATGGTGACTGTGGAACCAGCATGTAGGTGAACTAACCTATTATGCTGCCGGTCAAAATTCACGCCACATATTGCATGTCCAACGGGGAAAAATATAAAGTGGCCTCACAAAGTCTAACGTTTTCCTAAAAGCGAAGGCGGAGCTTCACTGCGTGCCCGTGTCAGCGGGGGTGCAACTTAAGCACAAGCAGGCAGACACAGATAGGGCATATTTTGACTATACGTTATTTTTTCAGAATACAAATAAATGGCAAAAAATTCATACGAAATAAATATTCATAAAAATCTACTATTTGTGCTTATCCAAATACCGTATTTGGATTCCGCTCCAACCCTACATTACAGGGTAAGGCAAAATGTTAAATCTGGACCTAAACCAGATCCAGAATGTCACATAAAACTGAACTAGCTCACAGTCAAGTTCTTCACTTGCAAATAAGTCACGTTAAGTTCACCGCTCTTAGAAAAAGGAGCTTAATCAATGAAGGTGCTCTTTTGAACTCGTTTATGCACAACCCTGAATGATAAGTGGCTGTCCAGCTTGATTAGCTACTAATGAGCACAAGTTCTAAGGGAATCTGTTTGTGGTGTTAGATTTGTGTTTAAAAGCTCCTAAAGAAGGATATCATTTTTATTAATATTTCGTGATGCCATACTGGGCACTTCCTGTTATTCGCCATAGCAGTTGCCATGTGGATTTTACCCAGAAGGCACTGGGAGATGCACCATGTGTAATGTCACAGGAGCGGCCATTTAAAGGTCAGAAGGAGCTTTTCAATATCCAAACGTTGACATTTCCAGTGTGTTATTTCTTCAGGTCTAATTTTTAAACTTTTGTTTAAGAACTTTTGATTTTTGGTTTGCATTCAGAATTCTTTGAAAGATCATTTTGATTTCCTTTTTTTACCAAATTCAACTTGTTTTCTTATAACATCTTTTTTGTTGATTCTTATAATTAAAAAAACTGCTCTGTCCCCATGCATGGATATTCTCCTCTTACATATGCCATACTATCTTCTTCATCTTCTTCTTCTTCCATAGCTGTGCCCATTTTTATATGTTGAGGTTTTGATGTGATATTTACAGCCAGATGCCTTTCCTGATGCCTACCTTCCCCATTTATTTGGGCAAAGTAAAATTACTCAAAGGGATATTTAATGCAATATTTATGATTTTTTTTTTAAACACTAAAATAAATTTAGAAATCGTTAAAGTAACACACTATTTTTCTTAACTATAGCTGTTACATCTAATGTTATTTTCCTTGGCGCGTAAAGCATTGCCTTAAATTTCTCATGTATAAAATATCTCAAAACCTATTTCATGACAATAGCCATCATAAAAAGGCCCTATAATTCAGAAACTAATTGAATTTTATATTTTACACCTACATATGCCAAAAGCATTTAGTGAGTACAAAAACCTGCCCCTGTCATGTCTCATATTTTTGGCTCCATCAACTTGAATTGTTTATTAGAAAAAATGCTCCAGTTTGTTCCAGATACTTTAAAATGACAAATGTCAATTTTTAAGAAGTCTTAGAATTTTTAAAAAGTTTGCTTAGCATCTAAGGGGTAGCAGGGGAGCTTTCCCTCAGGCAGCATGGAGGCAAGTCTCATCTGGGCATTTTGACTATTGTTGTTTTCATGATGTAGTGAACATTCAAGAAAATCTTAAAGATAGAAGCAGCACTTTAATTTGGGTAGTGATGGGGAGGCATAAACAATTTTTTTCCACTGCCGCATCCCTCATAAAATACTTTGACAAGATCTTTGTAGTCACTGTTCACTCCTAAATAATATTTAATATAAAACATGTAGGTGGTACTGTGTTACAGTGGTTAGCACTGCCGGGTCGTACCTGCAGGGTCATTTACCCTTCCTAGAGAACCTCACTGTTTTTTACACGTGTTGTTCATGTCTATGTCGGGTTTTCCCTGGTTATGCCAGTTTCCTTCAAAATCCCAAAGACACACCTCCTCTGTTAATGGGAGACTCTTACAAGGCACAGTGTGGAAGGAGTCTGCACATCCCAGAGACGGACATGTTAGCTCATTTGATCAATCTGAATTGTCCCAGTATTGACCAAGGAACACAGATAGATAGATAGGAAGGGCACTATATAATCGATAGATAGATAGATAGGAAAGGCACTATATAATTGATAGATAGATAGGATAGGAAAGGCACTATATAATCAATAGATAGATAGATAGGAAAAGCACTATTAGATAGATAGGTAGGAAAGGCACTATATAATCAATAGATAGATATATAGATAGGAAAGGCACTATATAATCAATAGATAGATAGATAGGAAAGGCACTATATAATCGATAGATAGATATATAGATAGGAAAGGCACTATATAATCAATAGATAGATAGGAAAAGCACTATTAGATAGATAGATAGATAGGAAAAGCACTATATAATCGATAGATATATAGATAGGAAAGGCACTATATAATCAATAGATAGATAGGAAAGGCACTATATAATCAATAGATAGATAGATAGGAAAGGCACAATATAAATTAAATAGATAGATAGGAAAGGCACTACAAGATAGATATATAGATAGATATGAAAGACAATAATCAATAGATAGATAGGAAAGGCACTATATAATCAATAGATAGGATAGAAAAGGCACTATATAATCAATAGATAGATAGTTAGGAAAGGCACTATATAATCAATAGGTAGATAGGAAAGGCACTATATAATCAATAGATAGATAGATAGGAAAGGCACTATATAATCAATAGATAGATAGGAAAAGCACTATAAGATAGACAGGTAGGAAAGGCACAATATAAATTAAATAGATAGATAGACAGAGAGGATAGAAAAGGCACTATATAATCAATAGATAGTTAGGAAAGGCACTATATAATCAATAGGTAGATAGGAAAGGCACTATATAATCAATAGATAGATAGGAAAAGCACTATAAGATAGATAGATAGGAAAGGCACAATATAAATTGTATAGATAGATAGATAGATAGATAGGAAAGGCACTATATAATCAATAGATAGATAGATGGTGCATATTTATCTATCTATGTAACAATATTGAGAGATACAAATGACTGTTTATTGAAAAAAAGACTACCATGTGACTGTTAATGACTGATGTAATGAAAGTGTGATGCCCTATCCCTGATACAGACAGACAGGATACGACTTTGCCACACAGCACACGGTTTATTTATTTAAACACAGTCCAGCATAAGCCCATGTCACAGTCCATTTGCTGCCTCTGCTCCTCCTCAAGAGCTTCATCCACTTCCTCCTGACTCAGGCCACTGACTGGCGACTGGCCCCTTTTTATAAGGCACCCGGATACAGTCTAGGTGCCCAACGAGCTTCTTCTGGCAGCACTTCTGGGTGTGGTGGAAGTGCTGCCAAATAGGGCCCTGCAAATGGCCAAGCACCTTCTGGCGGTGGCCACGAGCCCCAACAGGGTTGAGCTTCTATGCTCATGACCTGTGGGCCCCGCTGGAAACCAAGGGGGCTGCCCTCTGTCGATCCAGGGAAGAAACAGTCTTGAAAATAATCTCTCCTCCAGTGTTTCCATAATCAGGGCGTCACAGTAAAACAAGGCACTATATCATAAATAGATAGATAAGTAGATGTGAAAGGCCTTATATAACCTATAGATAGATAGATAGATAGTATCATGCATGACATGGGTTGTCTGGAGTCTCGACTGGGATCCTGCCAGGAATCCTTTACAAGGGATGGCTGGAAGGAGACAGCCTCTTGGGGCCTTTTTTTAACCTAAACCATAGGTGGTGGCATCACTAAGGTGGATCTCCCATTCACACACCTGTAGCACTTCTAGTGTTCTTGGGTGCTGCAAGTGGGACGAAATCCAAGCAGACTCAGGGAGAACATACAAACTCAATGCAGGGACCTGAGGTGTGAGCCTTGTTCTCCTTCCTACAAAGCAAAAGCAGTACCACTGTACCACAGTGCCACCCTAAGTAGTGAAGTAAGGGCATGAATACGCCTAAGAAGGAGAGGCTTCAGTATTTGATTTTCAATAAATCTGCAGATCTTTTTGACAACATGTCTTCTCTTTGACATTACTGGTTAATGAGACTGGTGGGCATAAATGGCAAACTTATCCATTTAAAATTTAATCTACAGCACAAAAAAGGGTGCGCAGATCTGAGTACCTTCTGAATCTGCTGGATGTCTATAAATAACAATGTTATTTTATTTAAAAAGAAGTTCCCTGGAACATCTTCGGTGTAAATTAAAATTACATCATGATGTTAAAAAATTTGTCCCTTAGCACATTTAATTAAAGGAGAGGCAATGAAGTGTTCGGACTTGAAATGTAGGAAGCAACAAGCACAAAAGCAATAATTTTTTTTTTTTACAGACGTGATGTTGTATTCTTGGCAGGTATGTGATGCGTCTTATCAACAATTAAATCCAAAACTTATCGTCCCAAAAGTGATGAGCTTTTTTTTTTTCTTTTCAGCTACCTATTGCCTTTCATGAAATAAAAAGATTTGAAAACATTTAGTCTTAAAGTTGTGAGGCAATGTGATCATCGCTTCTTTGCTCACTGATACTAAGAATATTATGACAAAATCGACAAAAGGTTTTATAAACAGGACCTGTTATGTAAGACAGGATTCTTTTCAATCAAGGCTAGATGTAACAAGCAGAAAGCTCAAATAAATGATATATTTACTGGTAGTGATTGAATCTGACGAATATTATTGTTATTGTTTTGTTTTTTTTAATTTTATTTAACTGTAAAGCCTAGGGCCTTGGCACGACTAATAAAGAACAACACCTATCTAAGCTAAATGAATCATCTTCATGACATATCTGTCAGATAAAATTAATTTGATTGCTTTTGTACGATTGTTTTAAGAAAACCCTTTTGAAAATCTGAGAAAAAAGAAACCTGCTTCAGTTGAAGGAAGTCAAAATATTAACGTGGCTTAAGAAGGCCTGTTTGAATGGAGTAGCTGAGGCCCTGCTATCACTCAACCCTAAGCACTTTCTTTGTAGAGTGTGATAGTAATAGTTGTATGAGTTTTGTTTTTATACCTGTCACAAGGCGGCAATGGCAAACACAAAGAAACGTGTTAACACTTTTGACAAAAGGTTAGGGTGTTAAATGCTACATCTATGTTAGTTTATGGGAACCCCCTAAAGCAAACGCCTAGCCGTAAAAAACCTGTCATTCCGGTTTCACTCAACAAAGAAAATCCTTAAGCACAAGTCGAGTAATTAGGTACACATGTAAAGTCGATCCTTGTGTATCTATTTCTTTGTTAAGGAGATATTTAGAAATTAACAAAGAAACGTATGAGGAAGAAAATCATTAAACTGAAAAGTTGGAGCAGGACGGTGGAACGATAAGCGTCGGTTTTATTTTCTGCTTTGTGTGACCGTCCTGTGTGTGGCTCATATCCTAAAATAAACCTAATTAAGTTTTCCACTATCCCACCCATAAATAAATAAAATGAGGAAACTGTCTGCTGCAATTAAACACACCTTGCAATTCGGGCTTATTATTTTTGTGGCATTGCATACATTGCTTCTTTCCATTGTCGTCTTCTTCTTCTTTCGGCTGCTCCCGTTAGGGGTTATCACAGTGGATCATCTTTTTCCATATCTTTGATTCTTTTCTTTGTAATGAAAATAAAAGAAAGGAACAACAGATCCAGAGTTCGGGGATCCTGAGAAATCGTGAAAGACTGAAACAACGGTCAAACTTTGAAAAAAACAGACATTTGAAATTGAGATGATAGTCCACGGGTCTTTGATGTACAAATGACAGGAAATTACAGCAATACAGGAAAAGGAATTAAGTCGGGAAGGAAATGATGTTGGAGGCAAGGGACGGAAATGATCTCTTCGTCAAGTGATGTCATTGATATGTAACCGGAAGTGAAGTTGTCAAGCAGGGACGGAAGTGGAGTCTTCAGGGATGCAGGAAGTGGTATTATTGCGCGTAATTTGAGGTAGGATTGCGTTTGTTAATCTTCTGTTATTCTGTTGAGAAAAGAGAAAGGCATTAGCACTCCTTTCCAATCTTCAACTTTTTGTTCTTTCACTCTCATTTAGGCCCTTTGTCTGCCCCCTAAGCGCCCGTATGTGACACCATGTATTACAAATTTTCTCTGTTTTTTATAAGCTTTTCCGAACCATCAGCGTGTGTTGTCAGTTCTAAAGGCCAATGAACAAAAGAGCAACAGTGAACTATTCCTCATCGTATGTACATCAGTCAAAACATAAGAAATTTGACAAACGAGAGGAGACCATTCAGTCCATCGAACCCGTTTGTTGAGCTCCTAGCCAAGTTCTGCCAAGTTGTTTTGCCTGCCTAAGGTAAAGTCATCTGATCACAGGAATCGCCGGGTAGAGGGGTCCTTTCATCGGATTGGCTGGCCCAGCACTGACTCTTCTGTGGAATGGCCAATAGGGGGAGGCAGCTTGATGGCCGAGGTCTCCAGGACTCTGAACAAATCCAAATCCTATTATGTGATATCATCTACTGTTAAAGTCTGCTCTCTACCTGTAATATTTTTATTGCACTATTGTATTGTATTAATAAGTATTGTATTAATGCCTTAAAGGCATTGATAAAGGAGATCCAGCAGAATTCATTCAACTTTGTCATGAATCACATACTCGTGCCATCAGTGAAAATTATGGGGAAGTGCTTTATGCAAAGAGTTGTGGGTCTCTGGGACAAACATGAAGCTGAATCAGAAACCTTGAGAATCTTTAAGAAGAATCTAGATGAGATATAGGGAAAGCTTGGCTACAATACAATACAATTTATTTTTGCATAGCCCAGCGTTTCTCAACTTTTATGTATTTGCGACCTGAGTTTTCATAACAGTTTTAATCGCGCTCCCCTAACGTTTTTTTGAAAGGAGGCCACTAATACCAATTTGTTCTTTTTTAATTAATGTTATATCATAGATGCATATTTTGTTATACCTACTTAACTTTTATCGACATTTATCTAACTCTATATTTATTTTTCTAGTATCAGAATGTAATTTAAGTTAAGTTGTTTTGGTTTCCATAGATGTATTTTTCATATTTTTGATTCTTGTTTTCTTATTTTCACATCTTCTCACCCCCCTTTTTGTTACTTCGCACACCCCTAGGGGGGCCCGCCCCACAGTTTGAGAACCACTGGCATAGCCCATTATCATATAAGTGCTGCTATGGGCTTTAACAGGCCCTGCCTTTTGACAGCCCCCCAGCCTTGACTGTCTAAGAAGACAAGGAAAAACTCTCAAACAAAATAAAACCTTGATGGGAAAAAATAATGAAAGAAACCTTGGGAAGGGCAGTTCAAAGAGAGACCCCTTTCCAGGTAGGTTGGGCGTGCAGTGGATTTCAAAAAAAAGGAGGTAAATACAATACAGTACAATACACAGAACAGAACACAAGTAATCCTCAATACAAAATTACAATAGAAATATTACAAGTACAGAACAGAATTCAACACTAGATGATATCACATAATTGGATTTGGATTTGTTCAGAGTCCTAGAGACCTCGGCCATCAAGCTGCCTCCCCCAATTGGCCATTCCACAGCTGAGACAGCCAATCTGATAAAAGGATCCCTCTACCCGACGATTCCATCAGAGATGACTTTACCTTAGGCAGGCGACAACAAGCAGGTGGGCAGTGGCACCAAGTGCCACATTTGAGTACCGAGAAGGGAAACAGAATAAAGTGAGGGTTAGTAACAAATTATAGCTATCATGTTACTTATGTTTTAGTGCTAATGACTAACAACAGAGATGCAGCCTTTACAGTTAATCAGCAGCTCTAGTCAGGGTGTGCTAAACTGAAGTCGTACGTCTTCAGTCGGGATTTGAAAGTTGAGAGCGAAGGGGCATCTCTTATAGCAGCAGGCAGACCAGTCCACAGTTTAGGGGCCCTGTAACTAAAAGCTCGACCTCCCAGTGTTATTTTATTAATCCTTGGAATCATAAACAGACTGGCATCTTGAGATCTTGATGTGCGCTCTGGTTTGTAAGTCATGATAAGTTCAGACAAGTAAGCCGGACCTTGGCCATTTAATGCTTTATATGTTAAAAGGAGGATTTTGAAATCTGCCCTAAACTGGGAGCCAGTGTAAGGATTTAAGAACTGGAGTTATGTGTTTGTATTTTCTTGTTCTTGTAATAATTCTTGCAGCAGCATGTTGGATTAACTGGAGGCTGTATAAAGAACAGTTTGAACAGCCAGTGAACACCACACTGCAGTAGTCAATCCTACTAGAAATGAATGCATGAATGAATTTCTCAGAATCCTGTTTATGTAGAAAGCGCCTTAATTTCCCAACATTTTTAAGATGGAAGAAACATGATTTGGACAACTTTGTAATGTGCGCTTTAAATGACATGCTAGAGTCAAAGAGAACTCCTACATTGTGGGCTGATTCAGTAAAATTAATGGTGATTCCAACTGAGTTAAATGATGATAAAATATTGTTATGATCAGCGTCATTCCCTAACATCTCTGTTTTATCGGTGTTTAAAGACAAGTAGTTCTCATCCATCCAGTCCTTTAATTCACTAACACAACTAATTAAAGACAACATCGGAGAAACTTCATTTGATCTAAATGAAAGGTATAACTGGGTGTCATCTGTGTACGAGTGAATATTAACATGATGTTTCCTAATGATAGATCCCAGTGGAAGCATGTAAAGTGAAAACAGTAAAGGTCCCAGTACTGAGCCCTGCGGGACACCATACTTAACTTCTGTGTATAATGATGGAGTACTGTCAGCACATTTCTGTAAGTATTGGAATCGATTCAATAAATAAGAACTAAACCAAGCGAGCACAGTGCCTGTAAGCCCAACATCGTTTTCCAGCCTGTGCAGTAAAATAGAATGGTCAATGGTGTCAAATGCTGCACTTAAGTCTAACAACATCATTACAGTGGATTATTCATTATTAATGCAGCCCATGATGGACAAGTCATCTGAAAATTTATGTAGATGGCAATATTATTATTGATGTTCACACCTCCAACTCTCCTGTCTTCAAGAATCTAAGCAGAGTAACTCAGTAGGACAGATAACAGCAGTACTCCCTTTCCAGCGTAGAGTAGGCGCCTGTGTTCTGTTTACTGTTCCTGTGGGCACAAGAGCCAGATGGTGGGCATCAACCATCATAAGTGAAGGTGAAGCCAGTCTAACTTACAATATATTGCAGGAAGCTTTGGCTGTTATATCAATATGCCATTTTAAATTTGCAATTTTTTTTTTCTGAAAGAGAGATGTGTGTATCAAGGTGAGCAGCAAATTTCTTCCAAGTGAATTTTGGTACATATTTACTAAATGTGACTAGCATGGCGGCCATCTGCTGCACTTCAGAGGGGGAATATGATACAAAGACTGTTTTCATCCATTTACAATCCAGAAGCAGTTTAGCATTTTTGTTAGTCTAAAGCGTTCAGACAGTTGGCTATCTAAACACATCAAACATTTATCAGGCCTCCAGGTAGGACCAGAAATGCTTCACAGTTTAGCTTCATGAAGGTCAACGTGTTCCAGTCACAAAAAAAAAAAAAGTAGATATGTAAATGTTCACAAAGAGAGTAGATTTGGGAAAAAAAAAAAGCGTAAAATCCTCAAAGTCATGTACTCTTAAGCTAAACAAGATTAGGAAAATTGAATCCTTTCAAAAGGTGTGGATAGAATATAAACTTATTAATCTTCTAATCCTTGTGGCAGGTGATTGACTAAAGCTATAGCTAGCAAGTGTTCACAGCTTGACAACGGCAGCGCCATCTCATAGAGAGCAGTCATTTTAGTGTTAAACTTTAAGATAATGTGTAAAATTTTAGATTATAAAAGCCATTCACAGTTTAAACATATGATAATTTTATATATATATATCTTTAATAGCGTTCATTAGCTACAATTATCTGGCGGCCTAGAATTATAATGTTTTAGTTGCCCTTTTAGTGTGGGCACCAGCTGTGCTACTTGCCTAGGAACGGGTAGAAATCTTAGTAATCAACGGAGACCACAGCGTTAACCTGATTTCTATTGGAATGAATTTTATAATGCTTGTGGTAATAAAATATATTGCATTTGTCATTCCAACAGATGGTGCGTCACAAATATTTGTAGTAATATACAAATAATATAATATGTATTGTAGTGGATGTTATAATTAGTTGTTTTATTAATCTGCTTCTGCATGATTGTTTGTATTGTGTTTATTTTAATGCTTCTTTGTACAGCACTTTGGCACAACCTCTGTTGCTTTAAATGTGCTTTTATAAATACATAAGCTAATCTAATCTAGTATATAATATTTGGGTATACTTTCAAAAATGTTATATTTAAGAAATTTGAACAACGGACCATGTCCTGCGGTAGGCTGGTGCCCTGCCCAGGATTTGTTCCTGCCTTGCGCCCTGTGTTGGCTGGGATTGGCTCCAGCAGACCCCCGTGACCCTGTGTTAGGATATAGCGGGTTGAACGATGACTGAGTGATGATGACCCTTCCATCACTAACTCACATCACTTGATGCCATTGCCAAATCATGTGAATTGCAGTCTGCTGTGTATGAAGGCCATTGAGCCACCACAAGCCTCTTTGTGTTTCATTTTGATCTCCAGTGTTGTTAAAAAGTGTGTGTTTAATTAGTTTACTAGCACATACAATTCCATTCAATTATTACTATTACTTTAGAATATGTCTCAATGTTACAAAATTATTAAATTAACAAACATGTAATAAATGACTCTTGGATGAAGTAAATTTAAAAATGTGAAGTGCTCCAACTTTCATATCAGTTAACTTTGTCGCCAAAAGCACCTGAATGTTATTTGTGATAAAGAATCCAATCCAGACATTATAAAGGTTTGGGGCAACCAGCCGTATATTGTATCCTGGCTGCAAAAGTTTTAAATAATTGAACAGAGATGTTCACAAGACAGAGTCCAGAACGGAACTGTCTGACTGGAAGTAAGATGGCGGTTTTAAAGGCCTGTAGAGGAAGTGACGTCATCGGGCAAGAACCGGAAGTGACATCATCAGGACCTGAAGTGACGTAATCAAGGGTGCCAGAATTGGAAGTTACTTCCGGAACCGAAAGTGACGTCATCAAAGGCGCAAGAACCTGGTGGAAATTTCCAGGAATGATCAGCAAGGAACTGCGAAAGACAGTCAATGCACCCTGCCGCCCCCTGGTCTTATGTGGCATTACCATTACTCAAGCCCTTTAGCTGCCTCCTACTTGCATGTGTGTGACATATGCCATGCATAAATTTGTAATAATAATAATAGTAAATAATTCTTTAGATTTATATAGCACTTTTCTCACTACTCAGAGCTGTTTAGTGACTGGGAAGCCACTTCAACAACTACTAAAGTGTAACATCCACCTGAGTGATGCGACGGCAGCCATTTTAGCTATTAAGTGGTGAAGGGGTAAGAGAGATAGCCATTTACAGACGGGGATGACTAGGGGGGCTAGAATGATTAGACCATGATGGACAGTCTACCCTGGACATTGATATATGCCCTACTTTTTATGAAGTAAAGAGGATCTCTTATGGCCACCGAGAATAAGGACCCCGGTTTTACATCTCATGGCACCATTTCTGCAGCACAGTGTCCCCGTCACTGCAATAGGGCATTGGGATCTCCAGTCAGGCCACAGGGTAAGCACCCCCTGCTGGCCTCACCCACACCTCTTCCAACAGCAACCCAAGCATTTCCTAGATGGTCTCCCATCCAAGTACTGGCCTGGTCCGAACATGTGGTTTTCCTTTGTTTTATAGAATCAAATGCAATTAAAATTAGTGGTGGTTGCTAAGGAATCCTGCGACAGATGAATTGTGGTTAAGGTTGGATTATGACAGCTTGTAGTTAGCACTTTGTGATGTCCATGGTTGTGACAAATGTGTTCTACAGAAAATTGCTTTCCAGATTTAAGAAAGAAAGTACCAATTGCTTTCCTGATGATATCAACAGTGCCCTGTTGTGTTTTAATGTGGGCAACCAACTCGATTGCTGTGAATGCATTGTGGTGTGTGCAAATCTGAATGCATGTAGATGGATGACCTGTTCTACGTGTATGTGGTATGGCTGCTTCTTGTCTACGTTGTTCTTATTGTTAGTTGCTTGTTATTACCATTTTTTCTGTCGTCTTTGACTATGAATTACCATATATACTTGCGCTTAAGTTTCCCACGGATAAGTCGGGACTTGATTTTACAGTATAATTTCCGGTATTTTATAATGTCGGTCGTTTAAGTGGAATGCAGAAAACTCATGCTATTGGTCAAAAGAGATTATAATATGCTAACGCCTACCTGAGAGAGTAACCACGGAGCACACCACCTTTTTTTTCTATGTATTGTGCCTACGTGACCACACGGTAATACCCGAACTATTCTGGAGGGACGTTTGCACTGATTTGTGTTTTTTGTGTCTCACACCCTCATACACCTTTATCATAAGAGCATCCTTTATCTACAATGGAGCGTTCGATCAGAAGAAAATATCAAGCTGGTTTGAAATTAAAAGTGGCGAAAGAAATTGGTAACTGTGCTGCTGCATCAAAATTCGATGAATCTGAGAAACTGGTGTGAGATTGGAGGAGGCAAGAAGATTTAATAAAAAGAATTAAGTGTCATATTTTTAAATGGGCGTATAAGTCGGGGTCTGATTTTATGATCGATTTTTCGGGATTCAAGACACGACTTATACGCGAGTATATACGGTACATGTCATTTTTTTTTTATAGCCCTGGTTTCGTGTTCCTCTTTTGGTTTACAACTCACAGTTCTGTTCTTTGACGACGATTCTGGATACAAATCCTGGACTTCTCCATTGTGACAGCTGCCTGAATTCTGATTTGTTTGTACCATCTCCTGATTCCCTTCACTTTCCCTCACTGCTGCCGCCGCCCTGTCCAAGCAGAATATTTTCATTCTTAGTTTGCTTTTGATTTTTTGTCTTCCTAAAATATATATATATATACAAATACAATTATGATTATTTCTGTGGATGCTACAGTGATACTCACTACTCCCACACAACTCCAGAGTCCTGCGTTCACACCTCAGCCTAAGCACCGGTCATGTGTGATGTGTATATTCTTCATGTATTTTTGTTAGTTTTTCTGAAATCAGAGATAACAAACCTGCCATGTGTCTCTCTTTGAACTAAATAAAATTTGTTCATGAAAATATTTCAGTGAGAAGTCAAGCAAAATGTCCTCTTTTATTGGCTAACTAACAAGATTACAATATGCAAGCTTTCGAGGCAACTCAGGCCCCTTCTTCAGGCAAGATATACTCACTGAAATGATTGATAATGATGATAATGATAATATTTCAGTACAGTAAAACCTCTGGTTACAAAAGTTTTGGAACACGTACAACCAAAAAGTTCGCCAAACTTTTGCATCTGTTCACGACCACACACTCGGGTGGCGAACAAAAACACTGGCAGCCAACCAATTTCCCTTTCAGTTCGTGCGCACCAATGATTTCGCATGTGTTCAGTTTCTCCCTGTACATTGTTCTCGGTCAGACATGCGTGCATTCGCTGTGAACTCTGTGCTCTATTTCATGTGTTTTTGCATTAATTTTGCAATTAACCATGGCCTCTAAGCAAGTGAAGAGTGGTAGTGTTGGTGAGAAGAAAGGTTCGAAGAAATTGAAGTCTGATCCACCAGCTAAACAGCTAAAAACACCAGAAACTCAAGAAATTACAAGAGAGAAAACACCTGAAGGAGAACATCCCTCCATCGCGGAGCCGGACTCTCCCTCAAAACCGTAAGCTCCTCTCCACCCAGCTTCCTCCTCACTTCCTTCACGCCAGTAATCGACTCATGCAAGGTTAGTTTTCTTGGTTGTTAATGGTTAGTTTTTGTATAAATTAAGGATTTTTCAAATTTTCATTTTTTCCCTGTGCTTAAAACTCATTAAAAAAAGTGTTTACAGCGAGCGGGTCATAAGGGTGTAGCGTGAACTCTTGCAATGTTAGTTTTCTCTGTTGTTCAAGGTTTTTCACAGTGGTTCGCAAGAGTGTAGCGCGAACAAGGTTTTTCACGGCAGTTTGTAAGGGTCTAGCGTCAACTCTTACAGTGTTAGTTTTCTCGTTGTTCAAGGTTTTCTCAGTGTTATTCAATGTTTTTACATTTAGTTTATATTACACTATGTGCGTTCTATGGTATAATTAACTATTTTTGTGCTTAAAAATCTTTAAAAAAATATATTTACATACAGTTTGCACGGTCTGGAACGGATTAATTGTATTTACATACAGTCTTATGGGGGAAATTTGTTTGGGTCATGACCAAATTAGGTTGCAACCAGAGTTTTGGAACGAATTAAGGCAGTGACCTGAGGTTCCACTGTACTGGTTTAATGGGTGAATGATAGACTGTCGTGCTGGGATGCATATTGCCTTTGAATCATCACTTCTCTATTCGGGACAATTCACGTTGTCAATAAAATTGTTCTAAACATACTGTGCCTGCGTAAAACGTACTGCTACGGTGCCCGCCATAATATTTAGGACAAAGACACATTTTACCTTGATTTAATCCCTTCACTCCACAGTTTAAAATTACAAGTCAAACAAATTCAGATGTGATTAAAGTTCACATTGCAGACTTTCCTTTAAGGGAATTTGCAGACATTTCAGCCACACCATCTAGAAATGATAACACGTTTTCTTCATGGTGCCCCCATTTCAGGGCACTATAATGTTTGGTGTCACAGGTGTTTGTGATTCCTCAGGTGGGTTTCATTGCTTCATAAGATACCTCAACCTGTTTCTACCCTTTGGAGTCTGTGGTGGCCATTGTTCAATATGAGGACAAGAGCTGTGCCAGTGAAAATCAAAGAAGCCATCAGGAGGCTGAAAAACAAGAATAAAACCATTGGAGACATCGGTGAAACCTTAGGAAGACATAAATCAACAGTCCGAAATATCATGAAGAAGAAAGAACACACTGGTGGGCTCAGTAATCACAAAGGGACTGGTAGGCCAAGGATGAGTTCCACTGCTGAGAAAAGAAGAATCCTCACTATGGCCAAGATAAAGCCCCCCCAATTCCTGTGTGACAGATCAGAAACAGCCTTCAGGGGGCAGATGTGGACATGTCAGAGACGACTATCTGCAGAAGACTTCATGAACAGAGAGATGCAAGATGCAAACTACTTGTTAGCTGCAAAAACAATATGACCAGATTACAGTTTGTGAAAAACAACTTAAGAGAGCTTGCAGAATTCTGGAGAACGGTCTTGTGGGCAGATAAGACAAAGATGAATCTACATCAGAGTGATGGTAAGAGCAAAGTGTGGAAGCGACAAGGAACTGCCCAAGATTCAAAGGAGACCACCTCATCTGTTAAACATGGCAGTGCTGAGGGTGTTATGACTTGGACATGTATGGCTGCCACATTGACTGGCACACTTCTCTTCATTGATAATGGAACTGCTGACGGCACAATGAATTCTGAGGTGTGTAGAAACATCTCATCTGCTCAAGTTCAAGTAAATGACTCCAATTTCATTGGACGGTGCTTCATCCTACAATAAGATAATGATCCAAGCGTACTGCCAAAGCAACACAGAAGTTTATCAAAGCTAAAAAATGAAAAATTCTTGAATGGCCAAGCCAGTGACCTGATTTAAATCTAATTGAGCAGGCCTTCCATATGCTAAACAGGAAACTTAAGCGGACAACTCCTAAAACAATCAGGAGCTGAAGATGGCTGAATTAAAGGCTTGGCAGAGCATCACCAGAGAAGATCCTCAGCACCTGATGAGGTCTATGAATGGCAGACTTCAAGCAGTCATTCCATGCAAGGGATATGTGACAAAGTACTAAATATGGTGACTTTAATAGACCTGGCATTGCTGTGTCCCAAACGTTATGGTGCCCTGAAAATTGTGTAGAAAAAGTGTTGTGGGACCGAAATGTCTGCAAATCCCCTTAAAGGAAAGTCTGCAATGTGCACTTTAATCACAAGGCCTGAATTGTTAGATTTGTAATTTTAAACTGTGGAGCAGAGGAGTGTAAATCAAGGAAAAATGTGTCTTTGTCCCAAACATTATGGAGGGCACTGTATTATGACGCCTCTTACTTTTCCCTACATCCATCCATTTTCGAATCCACACAATATGCACCAAGGTGAATGAGGTGCAGCATTGGCTCCACCAAGCCTGGAGTGAGCACCAGCCCATTTAAGCACAAAAGACACACATACACGTTCATCAAATTTAGAGTCTTCATTTAGTCCAGCAGACATCTTTCTGGGGATTTTGAAAGTAAACTAGAATGCCCAAAGAAAACTCCATGCAGGCACAGAGAGAATGTGAGAACTCCACACAGACTGTGACCAGGCTGGGATTTCAAACCAGTAAACTGGAACTGTGATGCACAAGTGCAAGCCACTGCACCAGCATGCCACATTTATTTGAAAATGCTAAAGTTTAAAGCTTGTAAAACACAAGAAATGGAGTTATAGATCCACCCTGTATATTGTATATGTTATGGCCAAAGCCTGAAATCGGCCAAAGTGGGAAGTGGTCGGCCAAATTGGGGAATTGGAGCCAATGTTGCTGTATAATTGACCAGCCAATGTCCGATCTTTCCTTGATTTCAGTATTTGGCCAGCCAGTTTGCAAAATAGCATTGGGGCGATCGCACAGGGATTTCCTGACACTTTGCAAAATGGCCAGCCAAAGTAGCATATACGTTGGTCATTTTCTAGTTATCGGACTTTGGACACACCTCTTGGCCAAAATGCGAAGTGGCCGGCCAAATCGGGAACTGGCAGCACTTCGGGCTTTGGGTGTAGCATATACACTACAAGCAAAAAAAAAAGTATCAGCTCCAGAGAACTGTCTGGGTTGGCGTTCAAATAGGGAGCAGATAGGGAGGGAAGGTGCTGGGCTTTTATAGTTGCAGGGGAAGAAGAGGCGGGTCCATAAGGGTTCAAGCCGGAAGTGAGGTCAGAAGGAGGCGTGGTTAGGAAGGGAGTGCAGGAATTGGAGGAGCTTTACGTGGGTTTCAGTCCAGGGGCCTCATGTATAAACGGTGCGTACGCACAGAAATGTTGCATAAGAACGTTTCCACGTTCAAATCACGATGTATAAAACCTGAACTTGGTGTAAAGCCATGCACTTTTCCATGGTACCTCATACCCTGTCGTACTCAAGTTCTCCGCTCGGTTTTGCAGACTGGCGTCACCCAGCGTTAAAGCAGTGCTACTGTTCCCGTGTGGTTTATCTTTCTGTTTCAGATCCACATTACTGACGCGGCTTTATAAATACACTGAAATTAAGCGCATATTGTTTATTATTTTAATGCATGTGATTGTAATTAACTAAATACCATTGCTGCTTTAGCGTTGTTACTTTTACTGCACCTTCTTCTTCTTTCAGCTGCTCCCGTTAGGGGTTGCCACATCGGATTATCTTTTTCCATATTACTCTCACTGTATCTTAGTGGGGAATCAAAGATCTACAGAAGCTGAGAAAGAGAATTATCGGTATACAGCATCAAGCACACGCTGCCTCAGCCATGCTGTCTATTGAACTGATTCTCACACGGCAAACGCTTCAAAACCTTTACTGCACGGACCTCACGGTTCAGAAAGAGTTTCATCCCAAGAGCTCTAAACGCACTCCATCAGTCCATCAACTGCTCCTTGTAGAACAGAATCACCTCACTGTAAATTTGCGATATAGTTATAATATTGCACAACCTGAGACACTTTATAAAGCGCATATTTACATATGATGACGATATCATTTTTAAGATGAAATGCAGCAAAATATGTTTATTATATTATACAGATAAAACTTGAACTTTATTTAAATAATCTATATTGTTAATAATTAAAGGACACGGTGTCGCTACGCTAGCAAGGATCTGGTGCTCCGTTCACGGATTGTTCCTGCATGCCTCGCATTGTATGCTTCACTGGGACTGGCGTGAAAGACAGAATAATTAAACATGTACTATGAAGATATTTCAATGTTCCTTAAAAGTTTTGAAGAATCGGCGTTATAAGCTTACAGATGGCTTAACGTCTATTACAGAGCTGATTGTGTGCCGATTGGGTATTTGGAGAAAGAAAAGGAAGGACAGGAATTGAAGGTTAGTACGTTTGAAAGAGACACTACTGCTGCAATAAATTATTTTATCGAAGGTCGTGCACAATCACTACGCCATCGTGTTCCCTTGTTTAATAACATGCTTTAACTCCTGTCATCATGAAAATGATATCACGTATACATCTCAGTATTTTAGTTATTCAGAGAGCTGTAATATCACGAATGTAATAGATTCTGTGTCCTGTCGGAGGAAGAGAAAGCCGATTTAAGAAGCAAGCAGTGATTCACACACATAGAGCACATAGAACATTAAATACAAAATGAAGCATTTAACGTACTACTTTAGTTACGATGGGATTTGAGAAACTAGTAAATTAAACAATTTTAAGATTATGTTTATGATGTTCTACTTTAATAAACTACGTGATTAAAGTGGAAATTTCGAGATTAAAGTTGACATTTCCTGCTTTTTCTCCACTGTGTGCCTTTTTTTTTCTCTCTACCCTAATAAGCTTTCATATGACACTCAGACGGTGGGCTACAACTCACCTTTTCACGGCGACTTTGATATGCGACTCTTTTTTTTTTTTTCGGGCACTGTGCGACTTTGTGAACTTGAACTTTCGAGTTTCTCCGACACTCTATGTCACTCGATCATCTTCCTTTTCTTGTTTATA
Organism: Polypterus bichir lapradei; assembly: GCA_026402145.1. Taxonomy (NCBI): domain Eukaryota; kingdom Metazoa; phylum Chordata; class Cladistia; order Polypteriformes; family Polypteridae; genus Polypterus; species Polypterus bichir. The sequence goes on from JANRMT010062841.1 coordinate 16,172,452, forward strand.
CCACTGTTTAAACCAACAAATCGTACGTTTTTTTCTTGCCTCCACTTGGTATGCGCTGAAATTGTTCTATTTCCCAGAGGGGACTGGGCGGTCTCTTGGTCTGGAATCCCTGCAGATTTTATTTCTTTTTTCTCCAGCTCTTGGAGTTTTTTTTTTGTTTTTTCTGTCCACCCTGGCCATCGGACCTTACTTATTCTATGTTAATTAATGTTGACTTATGTTTATTTTTTATTGTGTCTTCTATTTTTCTATTCTTCATTTTGTAAAGCACTTTGAGCTACATTTTTTTGTATGAAAATGTGCTATATAAATAAATGTTGATTGATTAATTGATATTTTTCCTTGTGGTTTTGCCATTGTCTTTTCACAGAACACTGAGCTTAATGGCTATTTATATTGATTTACATATTTAAAGAGGCGTAATTCTGGGAGGGGTTGAGGCGGGACAACAGGCACATGCACGTGCGTTACTTTTCACACTGATCGGGGTTTATGTAGTGGAAGAACGTGGAAGTTGGAGTACGCACAGATTTATTCATCTGGATTTTTCTGTGCGTAAGCACATTTCGGCTTTTGTGCTTATGTCATGTTATAGTGCGAATTCTACGCACGCCGTTATGCATGAGACCCCAGGTGATCTGCAGAAGAGGGAGAAGACAGGTTAGTGCACTTCGTCAGTCCCTGCCCTCATTTTCTGCCCTCGGTTAAGCCTTTAGCTTGCCTCCCAAGCACACGTGTGTAATAAGCTTTAAACCATTTTTTCAGGTTTGTTTGGTAAAATCTAGAGGTGTAGGTTAGTGCATTTACATGTAATTGAATTTGTCTGCTCACGTAATTAACTTGCTAAAAATTAACAATACTAAGCACAAAATGATTATTTGAATTTCCTAGTAAAGCATTCATCTGGCGATACAGCAGCTGGCCAGTGTTTTGAGGAGATGGTACGATTTGTATAATCTAATAAAGTACTGAGGTATAAATAACTGTAATAATGCATTATTGCTTTAACAGTGGCATTATTATCTTTGATCTATTAATGCCATTATTAACCTTGATGGGTTACAAAAGTGGATTAGGTTGTCAATCCCTGGAATACAACAAGAAGGTCTTACATGAAAATCACCTAAGTTCTGAAATAAGCCATTTAACGCAATTGAAGGGTAATTCAAAAGACTGAGGGATCAGCAAAGACAGCATCACTTATAAGTTAGTGCATGAAGCAGCAGGTGAAATTAAAATAATCAAAGTGAAATATACGATATTTCTGCAGGGTTCCATTGATAAAGGTGAGTATAATCAAAAGCTAGTTATTGATCTGAATGAGGATGGATTGCTTAGAAAAAGAAGCCAAGTCACACATTTATCTCAATCAGGGATAAAACCGTTTCAAGCTTTCACTATGTGAAGGATCTCTTTCTCTCCTGAAGCCAGGAGTAAATGCTTTCTCGGTGGTGAAAAGGATAGTTAAAGCTTTAACAAATATGGGAGATGTTTTTAAAAACGACTTGAATAGTGAAAAGTGTTATCAGGTTGATGAGGAAGCTGAAACCTCATTAGGGGGTGAGAATTGGGACGAAGCAGGACGGTGTTGTTCAAGCTTTCTAGGACAGGTTCATCTGACAGCAGAAGTGCAGCATAGCAAGGTCAGTCAAATGGGCTCCAGGTTGTAATCATCTTGGGCCTTTTTTTTTTTAACACTTTGCGTGATTTCGAACGTGAAAATACACTGTGTGTTTGGGAGACAACTTCAGGGCTCATATAAATGTAATTACACACTCTAAAGATGTTCAATTGGGTTCAAGTCCAGGCTCTGGCTAGTCCACATGAAAAACATTCCCAGAGTTGTAGCTAAACCACTCCTGTGTTGTCTTTGCTTTGTTCTTAATGTCATTGTCCTATTGGAAGGTGCACCTTAGTCCCAGCCTGAGGTGCAAAAGCCTTCTGGTGCTGGTTTATCTCTGAAATTTGCTCTATTCAGGTTTTTCTTCAACTCTGACTAGTCTCCCAATTCCTACTTTTCTCAGATCTGTGCCTCGACACAGTTGTGTTTCTAAGCTCTGCAGTCCATTCTTTCAGCCTCATGGCCTGGATTTTATTCAGGTGTAAGAACCTCTGTAGACAGGTGTGTGTGTGTTTCCATTGACTTGACCACAGTTGGACTCCAGACAAGGTGTAGAAACACTTCAGTGACGAACGGGATACACCCGTATCATAGTGAAGGATCTGAATACTTGTGTCAATGGGATATTTCATTTTGTTTTATTTTTAATACATTTTCAAAAAATATTGCCCTGCTTTTGCTTTGTAATTCTGGTTTAGTCTTGGTGGATGAGGGCAAAATTAATTTAAGCTAATTTAACACAAGGCTGCAACACAGAAAAGTTGTGAAAAAAATGAAATGGTGTGAATACTTTCTGAATCCACTGAATACACACACACTCACACATATACCCGGCCGCTCCTCCGAAATCCTCTCTTAAACCTCTTAAATAGTAATTCAATGGGAAACAAACACAGCTTTTACTATCTCCTCTTTGTGGGATCAGCTGCTAGCCTGCTGTCTGCTGCCATGCCGCGCGGGGCGTCAAACATTTAAAAGACTGTGCCATAGCTGTCCTAGTGTCTCACTGCCTTGTATCTCTTCCTCTGCTCCGGTCGGGGATCCCGAGCCACCACACCCCTTTGAAGAGTAAGATTTTGTGTTCTTTTGACCAGGAAGTGGAGGCGGCCGGTTTGACAGTTGTCCCCTGTGCTACCAGATCGCTCCTGAAAGACACTTGTGTTTTTTCTGTACCTGTACTGGAATAAAGTTTCTGTCTCTTGGGAAACCCTGAGTGCTCCTGTGCAACTTTGTGACATAAGCGTGACAATATATGAGGTGAGACACAAAAATAACCGGACTGGGCTGGGGGTTTTCCTGGAAAGCCATCTGGAGGTTGGCCGGACGTGAATCATAGAACTATATCCCCTCCTACACGCCCTCTCAAATCGCCGACTGGCTAGGTATATCCTGTGAACAGCCCAGTCAGTATTTGCACAACAATCGCTACACAAGTTGCCGCGATAATGTCGGGTGAAAAAATACGAACAGCGAATTAACATCAAATTTCTCACAAATTTTCTCTTTATCTGACAAAAAACATTCCTGTCCTCGATCATCCTCCCTATTCGCCCGATTTAGCTCCCTGTGAGTTTTACTTGTTCCCAAAAATCAAAAGTCACCTGAAGGGAACACATTTTTCTTCAGTGGATGAAGTGAAGACAAAAACGGCAAGCCTGTTGAAGAGCCTCAATCAAGAAGACTTCCAGCACTGTTTCAATCAATGGAAGATACGTATGGAGAGGTTAGGCAGGCCTCTTCTCTGTCTGTTTTTAAATCTCTTCTAAAAACCCATCTCTTCACCCTGGCCTTTGACACCTTGTGAGAAGTTCGTTTTAGCTCATTTTACTTTTGTTGTTTTTTAGCTGATTTATCCCATTTTATATTGTTTTATTGTAGGGCTGTTTTATTTATGTATTATACCATTTTTATTCTATTCTTATTTATGTGCAAGAATGTTGTGTTGTTTTACCTATCAACTATTTATTGTACAGCACTTTGGTCCTGTGCTGGTTGTTTTAAAGTGCTTTATAAATAAAATTGGATGGATGGATGGAGGTATATATATGTAGTGATAAGAAAGAGTCAAAGACATCATAAAGATTTGGGACAGCCACCCGTATATTGTTTTTCCTGGCTGCAAAAGCTTGAATTGAAGTAGCACAATTTTCATAGAACAGAGTCCAGAACAGAACTGACTGCATGGAGACAAGATGGCGGTTTTAACTGATAAACTGGGAAATGACGTCATTGTCACCGGAACCGGAAGTGGCGTCATTGTCACATAGGATTTCCCGAGAATGGTCTGCAAGAGACTGAAAGAGACAGTCAGCACACTCCGCTGCCCCCTGGTCTGGTGTATAATTACTATTTTGTAGACTCCTTAGCTGTTTCCCATGTGCACGTGTGTGACTATATATATATATATATACACTGTATATATATATATATATACACAGTATATATATACAATCTCTATTTCCCATGTGCACGTGTGTGACTATATATATACATATATACAGTATATATATACAGTATATATATATATACACTGTATATATATATATATATATATATATTGTCACGCATGCAGTAGGAGACCGCGGACGGATCCGAAACCACTTCGAAGGACGTTTGCCGGTAGGGAATGGCGGAGTACTAACCTTTCTGCTCTTTCTTTCAGGAAAAAAGACACACCGCCATCATAACCTGACCGCACTACGTCCACTTCCGCCCTTCCTCCGCCATCTTCCCTGACGTCAGCAGTCCCGTCATCCCTCACGCCTCCTTCCCAGCATTCCTCCACTTCCGGCTCCTCCTGTATAAAATGGCCGCCGGCGCCTCTGAAGGCGTCGCGCAATTTGAATGACTTTTTGTTGTTGTATTGACTGCATAACATAACGAATTTTCTTTACAGTATACGGGGCCAAAACCCCAACCCTTTATGCTGTGTTTGTGTCTTTTTTACTATATATATATATATATATATATATATATATATATATATATATATACAGTATATATATACAATCTCTATATAAAAAGATTAGTAAAATCGTGCAACATTTTCATGTGACGTTTCATTTGATGTTTTCTATGCTGATTTTTCTTCAAAATTTTACTTCATATAGCATATATCTATATATCATTTTTTGTCTTCATTAGGAGACTACAACAGTGATACCCCCATATCAATACAACCAATTTAATGGGGATAATTCAAACAAAATACCTCCTACACATCTGCTTCGCTAAGAACAGTAGTAGTTCAGTTGTGTGTTAGCAGTCGATAAATAAAGCCAATGAAATGGCACACACTTACAAATTGTAAAACCGCATAAACATTCAACCGCCAGCAAAATCATGACTGGTGAACATGCAGGAGAAGTCGTATTCCTTCCACATATGAAGTTAGATAGTGGCCATACTTCAGCAAGCAGATTACTATTAATCTTGCATAGACTCTAATTTCTACTAGTTTTAGCATTTGCTATAACTATGAATAAATCTCAGTTTTGACCCTGTTGGAACATACCCGTGGACCAATAGCAAGCTATCAAGGCAGGGTTGGGTGGCCAGGGGGGCACACTTCCCTAGTGTATATATATTTAATTACATATTATATTATTACATGTATATACAGTAGGTGCCAAGGTGGACAGACTGTAATTCTGACCAGGAGAGAAAGTTGTTCCTTACCTGGATGGGAGGCCATATGGAAAGGATATGGATGGACAGGCGTCCAGGCCGGGTTGTTTGCAGATACTTTTCTTGACCAGGAAGATATAAATAGAAAAACAGGGAAAACTGTCTCTTGGGGCCATGTATTACCCCAGTATGCCAGATGGCAGCATCCCTTGGGTACAGGTCGCATTTTTGCAGGGCACCTTGGGAATTGTAGTCCTAATGGATGGTCCAGTCAGGGTAAATTCATGCCTTTAGGAGGAGGTGAAGGAAGTGCTTCCAGGGTGTAATCATGTGACATCCGAGTACTCCTGGGCCTCCTGGCATAATAGAGGTTGTTCAACCTGATCTAGGTGAGTTGGAGTCGGGAGGTGGAAGACAAGGATTGCCTGGAGGAGAGTAGAGGTGAATTAATATATGAATTGTGCTTGTAAGCACTTGTTATGAAGAAAGGACATGAAGAAGGTAATTTTGCAAAATAAAATTTATTTTATTTTGAACCCTTGGCTGCGTACATGCTCTGCGTCATGGGCTCAGAAGTGCCCCCTATCTGTCACTGTATATACAGTGGGTAGGGAAAGTATTCAGACCCCCTTCAATTTTTCACTCTTTGTTATATTGCAACCATTTGCTAAAATCATTTAAATTAATTTAAATTAAATAAATATATATAAAAAATTCAATGTCTGCCTGTCTGTCTGTCTGTCTGTAAGTCTGTCCTCTTTTCACGAGAGAACTACTTAACGGATTTAGATCTTTTTTTTCCTGTAATTTGCTTGAACATTCCGGTTGATTTTGTAACTTCTCTCATCGCACTAAGTATCATAGTTCTTGCAGGAGCGATTTATTAATGCTAATCCGAGAGAGAGGCTGTGGGCCGAGGGGAGGGGGAAGCATGGCATCAGGAGTGGGGAGCCATGCAGGGCCCTCCTCACTCACACGCCAGCCTCCGTTCGAGTCAGTCTACCTCGAGCCACGTTTTGGAGTATACCTTGCCTCCACTTAGCTAGCGATACCTGTTTGTTTATTGATTTTTAAAGTCTGTCCTATTTCACTACTACGAGTATGGACCCGGATATATATAGTGGCCTGTAGGGAGTACCTCACAGCTCTAAACACCAATACTCCAATCCATCCATCCATCCATCCATTATCCAACCCGCTATATCCCAACTACAGGGTCACGGGAGTCTGCTGGAGCCAATCTCAGCCAACACAGGGCGCAAGGCAGGAAACAAACCCTGGGCAGGGCGCCAGCCCACTGCAGGGCGTGCACACACACATGTACACACACACACACACACACACGCCAAGCACACACTTGGGACAATTCAGAATCGTCAATGCACCTAACCTGCATGTCTTTGGACTGTGGGAGGAAACCGGAGCACCCAGAGGAAACACGGAGAGAACATGCAAACTCCAGGGAGCAAACCCGGGTCTCATCCAAAATTACAAAATAATAACTTTAATAATAAAACCTAATTGGGTAATACAGGGGAGTGGCAAAGTTCAACAGAAGACAGAACATAATAATAAAGACTTCTGCCGCCCAGGGCCTAACCAGACAGCAGTAACTCTTGGCTCTTTTGTTACATGGTTTCCTCACTCACCTTTCACTACTTTAGCTTTCCTTCCTCCTTCATTCCAGCTGTCACCCGCTGCCTCTCAACTCTCAGACCACTGAGCAAAGAAAGATAAGGCCTTTGTATATTGTGCCCCAACCGCCTTCCAGGTACCTTGAGGTTAGCACTTCTGGGGTCCCAGATGACATCATCAATATCTGGTGTCGTATCAGTAGGACTTCCCCTCGTAACACCATGAGATTCCTGCAGGTTAGCCCCACTACTGTGGTTTACTGTATTGGTGATGGCCAAATGGTTGTCCCCCAGGATACAACACATCTCCCCCCTAGCAGTCTAAGGAACCTCATACACCACAATAGGGCTTATATTATGACCTTTTGGGTCTTAAGTGACTTCCTGCTGTGATGGTTAATAAGGGTACTGCTACCCAGATAGTCTACTATATAATAAAACACTAAGGTCTGTGTGTCCAGTCCCTCTGAGCAATCTGATTGGTCAGCTTGGTATTGGTGTCATTGGTCAGTTTGGCTTTGGTGAGGCAACGAAAGAGGAAGTGCAAGTGTGAGACACACAAGGAGGAGTAAAGGTGTAGGAGGCACGCTGAGAGAGAGCCACCTTCAAACATGGCAAGTATAAAACCAGATAAGAGGCGAGAAAGGCACCTAGAAAATAACGACAGTGTCTGACAAGGAGGCATTACAGGAAGCCATTGAGAGAAGGAGCACCGGTTAAGAGAGGAAAGGCACTGATGGTACATGTAGGACAAGAGATAGAATAGTTAAAAATATTTTCTTTTACCTGTCTTCAATGGGTACTGAGCCTCGTTATCCATTCATCCATTATCCAACCCACTATATCCTAACCACAGGGTCACGGGGGTCTGCTGGAGCCAATCCCAGCCAACACAGGGCACAAGGCAGGAAACAAACCCCCGTTCAGGGCGCCAACCCACTGCAGGACACACACACACACACACCAAGCACACACTATGGACAATTTAGGATCACCAATCCACCTAACCTGCATGTCTTTGGACCGTCGGAGGAAACCGGAGCACCCCCACACAGAGAACATGTGAATTTCCCCTTGGGATTAATAAAGTAGATAGATAGATATCTATCTATCTATCTATCTATCTATCTATCTACAGTATCTATCTATCTACAGTATCTATCTATCTA
>JANRMT010062841.1:16180512-16195828 GCA_026402145.1 Polypterus bichir lapradei
ATCTATCTATCTACAGTATCTATCTATCTACAGTATCTATCTATCTAACATGCAAACTCCACACAGGGAGGACCCGGGAAGTGAATCCAGGTCTCCTTACTGCGAGGCAGCAATGCTACCACTGCTCCACCGTGCCTCTCACCTAGTTATATACAGTATAATCCATATAGGACAATACAGAATAAATAAGACAATATTCACAAAGAAACACTATTTAAAAAAACAAAACAGAGACAAAATCAATAATATAATATACAAAATAACCTTAAAAAGGCAAAAAAGGATTAAATTAAAAGGAACAAAACCCTGGCTATGCTATAGCAAGAATACCAGTCAGGATGCTAAATGCCTAATCTACCTGATTTCCAACTCCCAATCCCTATATGCCAATTATTGCTTCTCTTTTAAAGAGGCACAATAGCCCTGCAAGATCAGCATAATGATTCTCTTGTAATGATTCCATTATGTAGTAAATAAGTCAGGCGCCACCTCATATCTGCTACGACTGTAAAATAAAGATTTAGCAGCGTGGTGTCGATCTTTAGCTCTGGTTTTTGTTTTTCAAAATTCTATTGGCAAAATAATGTGATATGCAGCAGACAAACACTATAATGCAAACTTAAAAGTTCATTGGGTCATAAAGTGCAGCATATTTCATCATAAAAATATCACTTCATAAATAAATCTTAGGAAAACTTTGTCATACTGGCAAGCTTGCAGACGTATTATAAAGAAGAAAACTAGACGTATGTTACTGATAGGACAATTGGTTAGGAATGTAAAATAGCTGAAGGAGCGTGCAGGAAATGTTTTTGGTTTGACTTCACTGTTCCATAAGGCACATATGTTGAGCAGTGGTGCGGAGGTTCAATGTGGCTTTCTCATATTTTGGGGATACTTTATATGCTTACAGTGCACTTATGTAGATTAAAACTATAGACTTCAAATCATTTCAAAAGAGTTATCAGAACTAAATTAGTAAATCAGTTTTGCTTTTATTTACTACTGACCTCACACTTCTTTTTCTGTGGCAGCACATACCTATGTTATTCCTCCATCAAGCCATTTTTTGAACTGATTATTTCATTTAAGGGTTAAGAAGAGCAGCACTGAGGGGAAACCAGAAAACTACCCAGGATGGAATGGGGGTCCACCACAAGGCCTAGTTTAGGGTCAACAATGTACATGAAAATTAACATCCAATTATCATTAACTATTGTTTGTCAGTCAGTCATTTTCTAAACTGCTTTGTAATAAAGAGGCTCCCGGTGGGTGCTGGAGCCAATCCCACCTAGCACAGAGCACAAGGCAGGAACAAACCCTGGACTGGGCGGGCAGTCCATCGCAGGCTGGACACGTGCACACACACACATACACATGCATGGGCACACACGCACACGGACACACACACACACGCACAGGCACATTCACACACACATACACTGTAGCATGTGGCCGGGGCTCTTGCCCGGCTGGGACGCCTCCACGCTGGGAGGACCGGGGAAGCAAGCATGGCCAGAGTGTTACCTAGTTATCAATGGGTTGCAACAGTGCCTCAGACTCGCGTAGGGATTCATGGGAGTTGGAGTTTGGTGCAGCCCTGTTGGGATCTGCAGGCGCTGCCAGGGGGTGCTGCAGCAGGAGCTGCTGAGCCCTTATGGGCAGTCTTTCTGCCACACCCGGAAGTGCTGCCTGGAGCACTTCCGGGTGCCTTAAAAAAGGAGCCAGCTGCCACTACTCAAGGAGCCAGAGTCGGGAGGAGGAAGACGAAGCTTGACCGGATGAGTAGAGGAGAAGAGAAAGAGAGGAAGGGAAATGTTTGTGCTTGTGCTGCAAGACCGTGCTGGGACTTGTGGGAAACGGGAAAGGCGTTTCCAATGAGGAAAAAGAAAAAAATACATTGTGAGTACCTTGAATTTGTGTCCCATACTTGTCTGTGTCAGGTTGAGGCGGCAGTGCCAGCCTGGTGGTCCACAATATATATAATACACACTCTATATATAAAAAGATTAGCGAAATTGTGCAATGTTTTCAGGTGACGTTTCATTTGATGTTTTCTGTGCTGATTTGTCTTCAAAATTGTACGTCAAATTGTATATCATTTTTTTGTCTTCTTTAGGAGAATGCAACAATGATTCCGGGTGCGTTATAAAAGGAGTCAGCAGCCACTACTCAGGGAGCCAGAGTCGGGAGGAGGAACGATGAAGCTTGACTCGAGGAGTGAAGGAGGAGAAGGAAAAGAGTAAAAGAAGGGAGTAATTGTTTGTGCTGTGCTTGTGCTTGGACCGGGTCATACTTGTGGGGAACGGGGAAGGTGTTTCCCACAAGAAGAAAAGAAAAAATAAATGGAGTGTGCATTGAACTTGTGTCCCACACGTCTGTGTCAGGTTCAGCTGGCGGTGCCAGCCTGGTGGGCTACAACACATACATGCACACACACACACAACATCCCAACCACGCACTGGGGCTAGTTTAGTATCTCCTATCCACATAACCTGCATGTTTCGTGTGGGAAACGAATAACATGACAAGCAAAAAAGGTAAACCAAAAACCATAAAACAGTCCTCCCAAAATACCAGCTAATAATATTTACATCCATCCATTATCCAACCTGCTATATCCTAACACAGGGTCACTGGGGTCTGCTGGAGCCAATCCCAGCCAACAAACCCCGGGCAGGGTGCCAGCCCACCACAGGGCACACACACAATAGGGACAGTTTAGAATCGCCAGTGCACCTAACCTGCATGTCTTTGGACTGTGGGAGGAAACTGGAGTACCCGGAGGAAACCCACACAGACACGGGGAGAACATGCAAACTCCACGCAGGGTGGACCTGGGAAGTGAACCCGGGTCTCCTAACTGCAAGGCAGCAGCACTACTCACTGTGCCACCGTGCCACCTATAATATTTACATGAAATATGTATTTAACAATAATTAAATAAACAGCAAAATAAATAAACAACAAAATAGGTAAAGAATAGGGATTGATCAACCATAAGAAATTAATTAGTTAAAGTATGGACCTATAGCAATCTTGACAAGATTAACTAAAGACCTAAAAAATAAAAGCTAACTGGGAGGATAAACTAAGAGATAATCTAAAAGGGAACTCATTAAAGCAAAAAGACACAGCCAAGGACCAAACTTTATTCTTCATATGACCCTAATTATCCAAATCCTTATGAAGAAGAACAAGAGGACCTGACAGACAACATTATAACTATAGTCATAAGCCCAGCCCAAGGTGAAAAGCACAATATCCTACATACCACATCTTAATATTGAAGCGCTTAAGAGGTAACTCTTACATGGTGAGGAAAGGGCCGATATCTCAAGGGGTCTTTTACTTCCCTCACATGACTGCAGCACCTTTTGGCAACTATCTAAACTGAAAATAACCAACAAACATACAAAAAATGGACCGGAATGAAAAAGAAATGGAAAAGAAAGAGTAGAGTCAGGGACAAAAATAGAGCAAGAACATGAAAAGTCTGATTTAGAGTAAGCTGCCCTGATTTGGAGCATTCATAACAAATGCAATGGTTTACTTCATCTGATAGAAGTACATAATAAACAAGAATAGTTGTGTCAAATGTTTGAAATATTAAAATGCGTGCTTCAGTTTAAATCTAAATATGCTGAATTGTAACGGCAATTTGTTGTTTTCACCTATGATAATAGTCATCATCATCAAAGCCGCTATATCCTAACTACAGGGTCACAGGGGTCTGCTGGAGCCAGTCCCAGCCAACACAGGGTGCAAGGCAGGAAACAAACCCTGGGCAGGGCACCAGCCCACCGCAGGGCACACACACACACACACATACACACCCACACTAGGGACAATTTAGGATAGCCAATGCACCTAACCTGCATGTCTTTGGACTGTGGGAGGAAACCCACACAGACACAGGGAGAACATGCAAACTCCATGCAGGAAGGAACCGGGAAGCGAATCCAGGTCTCCTTCCTGTGAGGCAGCAGCGCTACCACTGCGACACCGTGCTGCCCCTTGATAAATTCTCATACTCTAGTTAGAGGTCCAAAGAGGATCCCTAATAGAGGATAAAATATTAAAACTTTTATCATATTTGTCAACAACAACCTCAACATTGCATAATCCATGTACAGTATGCTTATATTACAATAAAATAAAAATATTACAAGTACAGAGCAGAATTTAACAGTAGATGATATCACATAATAGGATTTGGATTTGGATTTGCTTATAGTCCTGGAGCCCTGGCCATTCCACACCTGAGACAGCACTGGGCCAGCCAATCCGATGAAAGGACCCTCTACCTGACGATTCCTGCAATCCTCCATCAGAGATGACTTTACCTTAGGCTGGCAAAACAACTTGGCAGGTGGGCCGTGCCACCAAGTGCCACATTTGAGTACTGAAAAGAGAAAGAGAATAGGTGAGGGTTAGTAACAAATTATAACAATCATGTTACTTATGTTTTAGTGCTAATGACTAACAATAGAGATGCAGTCTGCACAGTCAATCAGCAGCTCTAGTCAGGGTGTGCTAAACTGAAGTAGCGAGTCTTCAGCTGGGATTTGAAAGTTGAGACCGAAGGGGCATCTCTTATAGAAACAGGCAGACCAGTCCACAGTTTAGTGGGCCTGTAACTAAAAGTTCGACCTCCCACTGTTATTTTATTAATCCTTGGAATCATAAGCAGACCGGCATCTTGAGATCTTAATGTGCGCTCTGGTTTGTAAGTCATGATAAGTTCAGACAAGTGAGCTGAACAAAACATTGCAGTAGTAAATTCTACTAGAAACAAATACATGAATTAATTTCTCAGAATCTTGCTTATTTAGTACCTTAATAGCTGTGAGTATTCAATTCTCTGGTTTCAAGATTTTTTTTTGTGTGTGTCTTTTGGATTTTGATTATTGGATTATGGCTTACAACCTGTTTGTTGTGGGTTGCCTTTTTAGGAAAAACTTTAACATTTTTTGTTGTTTTTGTTCTTCTTCTTTTAAATTCAAATATATTCTTTCCTCTGTAAAAATTCTTAGTTGGATTTGCCTCTCAAGCCAGATGTTTGATGGTTTCCTCTCTCTGGAAAAGCATTTTAGAATATTTTTGGAAGTATTTTTTGAACTCTAAAGCCATTTCCCCTTTTAAGGGCTTTGCAGATCAAAGCCTGCCTGTGGAGTTTGAGCTCAGGCTGCCAGGGGTGAGGCCTATATTTTAGGCAGGCCAATGAGTATCTTGAAGGCCTTTGACCCATTTCACTATGTTTGTGTCATCTACTCAAAACAGATTTGGACCTTTGGCACAGAGGTTAAGACATTATTAAATTGTAAATCACAAGGCTGCTGCCATAATTATGCCGTCAGAGCATACAGAGCAACAGTTGTAGAAATATGGAAATAATTGTGCCCTGTTTTTATTATTTGTAAGTATTCTTGGAAAAAAAGTGCCACCCAAATAAATACATGTAAGGATTAGTGACATATTGGTGACCACATACCGTAAGAGCAAAAAATAGATTTAAAAAATTAGGCAGATATCTGGATATTTGCATGCTTTTTGTCTAAGGCAGTGGTTCTCAGATTCAGACCTGGGCCGCCCATATACAGCAGCTGCAGGTTTTTATCCCAACCAATTTCACAATCAGGGAGTCCATCCATCCATCTATCCATTTTTAGTTAAAAAAAAAAGAAAGAATAAAAAACTACAGTCTCTGGGACCTTCAGGGCTGAACTGGAGAACCGCTGCTCTAGGGTGGTGCCAAAAGAGGAGGGGAAATATTAAAACCCTGCCACAAAAATAATTAGATAAAAGAAAATTTAAAAAAAGTTTTAAAAGTTAATACAAAAAATGAAACATTTCAAAACAACTAAAGTTGAAAAAAAAAACCATAAATTATCTAACCAAAAATTCAAACCAGGAAAGAACAGCCAAATTTCCAAAACTAGGAACCCAAAATGAAATGGGCACAAAACAAACATACTGACAAAAGAAAGGGAAGCAGAAGAGATAGCATAACAGGACAGCTAAGCTAATGCCATAGCAAAGTATCAAGGGCTTCAGAAAAAGGAGATTTAGGTAGCACCTAAAAGTGTGAAATTAGTAGTTTTAGGGAAAATCACAAAAAAGACACAAACATTTAGACAAAGGAAATACAAAGGAGTGGATATACAGTACAAGTAAGACATACAATGAAAACCACTAAGGAACAAAGGTAGATAGATAGATAGATAGATAGATAGATAGATAGATAGATAGGAAAGGCACTATATAAAAGATAGCTAGGTAGACAGATACTTTAGTATGTGGTTAGGGTATGTGTTTGTGTGTGTTAACCCTGCGATGGACTGGCACCTTGTCCCGAGTTTATTTCTGCCTTCTCCCCTATGTTTGCTGGGATAGTTTCCAGCATCCAGCATCCCCCACAACCTTGTTCAGGAAAAAGCAGTTTAGAAAATGGCTAACTTTATGATGCATGTACATGGGTTTAAAAGACTATTAAACCCAAAAGAAGAAGTGTAAAAATAAAATAGGCAATTACGGATTTTAAATTGTAACAATCGAGTTAAGCAAAACTAAACCCGAAAAGCATTGTTTTAGTAGTAAATAAATAGGTTCTAATTAGAAATGTAGTTAAAGCAAAAACCGGCAACCACTGTGGACCCCTGAGATAGACAGATAGATAGATAGATAGATGGGAAAGGCACTATATAAGAGATAGATAGATAGATAGATAGATAGATAGATGGGAAAGGCACTATATAAGAGATACATAAATAGATAGATGTGAAAGGCACTAGACAGATAGATTGATAGATTAGTGGTTCTCAAACTGTGGGGTGGGCCCCCCTAGGGGGGGCGCGAAGTAACAAAAAGGGGGGCGTGAAGATGTGAAAAAAAGAAAACAAGAATCGAAAATAAGAAAAATACATCTATTGAAACCAAAACAAATTAACTTAAACTACATTCTGATACTAGAAAAACAAATATAGAGTTACTGTAGATAAATGTCGATAAAAGTTAAGTAGGTATAATGAAATATGCATCTATGATATATCATTAATTTAAAAAGAACAAACTGGTATTAGTGGGCTCCTTTCAAAAAAAACTAGAGGGGCGCGATTAAAACTGTTATGAAAACTCAGGTCGCAAATACGTAAAGGTTGAGAAATGCTGAGATAGACAGATAATTAGTGCATGTAGTTTGACAGAGAATTTGCAGATTTATGTACAGATGTATTGTAGCAGGGCAGTGCCAGTCAAATTATCTCCATTGCCTTTACAGAGCCAGCTTAATGATTTTTTTTTGTATGGTGCGCAGAGTGTGTACATATATTTATAACCATAGTATAATGATGGTATATTACAAACCATTCAAGAATTACACATATAGCAACAGTACTAGGGTGTTGTACCGTGTTAGACATTATGAATGTAGAGAAGAGCCAAGCAAAATGACACCTTTTATTGGCTAACTAAAAAGATTACAATATGCAAGCTTTTGAGGCAACTCAGGCAAGATCTTGCCTGAAGAAGGGGCCTGAGTTGCCTCGAAAGCTTGCATAGTGTAATCTTTTTAGTTAGCCAATAAAAGGTGTCATTTTGCTTGGCTCTTCTCTATGTATAGCAACATAAATAGAAACAATGCATTAAAAATTGAATTGTTTTCAATGAATAACACTAACACTTTACAATGATATAAAGTCAGTTAAATTTTCTGTTTGAGTCTGACTAGTTGACAACAGAGGAGAGGAAACCAAACTCCATTCCACAGCATTACTGGTGAAAGTAGTGGTCTGAGGATTCCACCTCTGGCTATCAGAAAGTCACAATTCTGATGAATTTAAAGGCCACATCATATTACAAGACTCTTCAGAAATTTTCAGTCGCAGATTAATTTATACAATCTTGTCGAGTTCGAGAAGGTGACCACCCGTCGACTAGCATGATGTACCCAGCGACTCTGTCCAAGTAGTCCATGATTCACCCTGACAAAATCAAACAGGTTTGATCAGCTTAAGCCAACTTGTCCGCATGTGAACGAGAGCTAATATGGGTAGGCCCTGAGAGGTACCTGGTGCCCCTTTCTGAGTTTGGCTCCTGCTTCATGCCAGATGCTGCCAGGAGAGATCCTGTCTGCATTAACCTGAAGTGATTTAAGAAGATGTGAGAATGTCATGTTGTGTAAATAATGCCATAGGCAGTAACCTCTGACTGGAGTTCCATCCCATGTTGCCAAAATGGGTTCCTTTTCCCGCTCAGCAAAGCCTGTCTTGCATGGAATAAAGTTTGAATTCAACCAAACTGCAGCCACTTTATTATTACATATTGCTGATTGCTATTAACTGTTGTTTGAATTCTGCTGCTCTTTATTGTGTATTTGCACTTTGGGAGCAGTATTAGCATCACTCTCTAAATAGCGGCAGCGCTGATTCCACCCTTTTGTGGTTCAATAATTGTCTAGTACAACACCAGATGGTGTGCCATGTGACAAAAAGGCTTTTGTACATACTGGAGCACTAAAAGAGCATGAGGGCGACGAGAAACTCCAAAGTACATATAATTGGATATCTTGTGGACAGTGGATTGCCACATGCCAAGTATAGTCCAGTCCAGTTCAAGGGAGCTTTTCAGCCGTACGGAGAGCACATGACAGGAGTCAGACTTTACAGCCGGTGGGTTACCACATCTGCTTCTAACGTATACTCTTCTCTTGCAACATTTATTCAGGGTGTTTTAGCAGAAAAGAGTGCACAGTATACAATTACACTTAATGTCACATTTATATTTGCAGTCCCATAGTTCAGAAATAGCAACGACTGAAAAAATGCAAAGCATGTCATAATCCAGATATTACGGTAGTGTATCCTAGTGATTGGCAGCACATTAAATGGAGCTTTTGTGTCAGTTCCAGATTGGACTCAGAATAACCAGCATGTCAAATTACATCCTGCAGACTCTGTGACTCCAACCAGCCCCCACGTTTAAATTCTGCAATAATTTTAGGAAATTTATATCAGGCTTGCGCTGCAACTTTAATGAATCTGACTTGCCAAGTAAAATGCTCGATTAACCAAGCTGGGAAATTAAGGTAAACACAAATGAATTAAGTTTTAACTGGACAAACAGTGAGCGTTTTTCAAGAAAAAGAAAGCCGTGTAAGTCATAATTCCCTTAAGGTAATTTGTAGCTTTATCTGAATTAGACGGGAGCTCCACCTGAATTTCTGTTAGCTTTGGAGTGACTTTCAGATGCATGTGGCTGCTCAAGACACAGTGAATGTTCATATCTTGAAATTTAATGTACTTAATTCATGAACTGAACTCAAAAATAGGTTGAATGGTGAGCTACAAAAAATGTATAATAATAATAATAATAATACTACAGGACTGTGACTTGTAGTAAATACTGTATATACCTGTACATGCACACTCGACGCAAAGCTAATTTTTAAATGTTTAATGCTTAAATGACAAAATCATAATTTGATATCATTAAATATAAAATCTAATACATTTTTAAATAAGAACCAGATTTCACTTTATAAGCCAGGTACACTGATGTGTACTAGGGATTTGTCTTGATTTAATTGATGCAATACACAGAAAACAAAAGATAAAATATAAAACAATAAAATATGATGCGGCACAGTGGCGCAGTGGTTGCGCTGCTGCCTCGCAGTTAGGAGACCCGGGTTTGCTTCCCGGGTCCTCCCTGTGTGGAGTTTGCATGTTCTCCCTGTTTCCTCCCACAGTCCAAAGACATGCAGGTTAGGTGCATTAGCGATTCTAAATTGTGCTTGGTGTGTGTGTGCCCTGCGGTGGGCTGGTGCCCTGCCCAGGGTTTGTTTCCTGCCTTAGGCCCTGTGTTGGCTGGGATTGGGTCCAGCAGACCCCCGTGACCCTGTAGTTAGGCTATGGCGGGTTGGATAATGGATGGATGGATAAAATATGATGCAGCATGCAAGGGCAATATAACAAATAAAGAGATAAAGTAGCATTAAAATGCAACCTGAGGGGTTGGCGGCAGAATTGGCGCTCCAGCCACCATAAAATATATATATGTATCGGCCAGGTACACTATTGTGTACTAGGGATTTGTCTTGATTTAATTAGTGCAACATATCAGGACTACACAGAAAACAAAAGGTAAAATTTAAAACAATAAAATATGATGCAGCATGCAAGGGCAATATAACAAATAAAGAGATAAAGTAGCATTAAAATGTCCAGGCAGTTCAGGGTGCAGGTATACGACGATACTGCGTAGAAGCTCAGACCTTATTAGTCCTAATAAACTGCACTGTTTAGGTGTCGTGTCGTTTGACCTTTCACCCCACAAAGGCGTTTACCCGAGGGAAGGTACACCGGGTGATCAGCAGTGGTCTTGGCCAGGGATGGATTAACTATTAGGTAAGAACCTCTTTATTGTCATTGCACATTTCTTGCACAATGAAATCTGCAGTGCAGTCCCAAAAATGTACAAACGAGGGGTGTTCAATAATCAACCTCAGTAGGAAAGAAAACAGTTTTCAAAAAATGTTTGTTTTATTTTTCAAAATGGGGGCGGAGAGGTGGCTCTGAGGCTAGGGATCTGCATTGGTAATCAGAAGGTTGCCGGTTCAAATCCCATAAATGGCAGAAGTGACTCTGCTTCGTTGGGCCCTTGAGCAAGGCCCTCAACCTGCAGTTGCTCCATCCTGGGTATGACGTTAATCTGCATCCAGCCATGCAAGCGGGGAAAAACCTGAGGGGTTGGTGGCAGAATTGGCGCTCCAGCCACCATAAAATATATATATGTAGGCCAGGTACACTATTGTGTACTAGGGATTTGTCTTGATTTAATTAGTGCAACATACCAGGACTACACAGAAAACAAAAGGTAAAATTTAAAACAATAAAATATGATGGCGCATGCAAGGGCAATATAACACATAAGGAGATAAAGTAGCATTAAAATGTCCAGGCAGTCCAGGGTGCAGGTATACGACGATACTGCGTAGAAGTTCAGACCTGATTAGTCCGAATAAACTGCACTGTTTAGGTGTCGTGTCGTTTGACCTTTCACCCCACAAAGGCGTTTACCGGAGGGAAGGTACGCTGGGTGATCAGCAGTGGTCTTAGCCAGGGATGGATTAACTATTAGGTAAGAACACCTTTATTGTACTTGCACATTTCTTGCACAATGAAATCTTCAGTGCAGTCCCAAGAATGTACAAACGAGGGGGGGTTCAATAATCTACCTCAGTAGGAAAGAAAACAGTTTTCAAAAAATTTTTGTTTCATTTTTCAAAATGGGGGCGGAGAGGTGGCTCTGAGGCTAGGGATCTGCATTGGTAATCAGAAGATTGCCGGTTCGAATCCCACAAATGCCAAAAGTGTCTCTACTTCATTAAGCCCTTGAGCAAGGCCCTCAACCTGCAATTGCTCAATCCTGGGTATGATGTTAATCTGTATCCAACCCTGCATGTAGGCCATCCAACCTGCAGAGGAAAAACCTGAGGGGTTGGTGGCAGAATTGGCACTCCTGCCACCATAAAAAAACTCATTCTGTTCCATTCCATCTGAACTAGTGTGGTGCTGAGGTGTCACCCATTGCATGGTGTCACTTGGGTCCTAATCTGGGATCCTGAGTTGGTTTGTCATGTGGTGGGCGCAGCAATGCTCCTAACCGCTCTCTCTCTCTTTCAATGTAGTCCCCTGATACCTCCATACACTTCATCCACTCTTCCTACAATGACTTTAACCCCTTTGGAAAAAAAATCTTCAATTTGACCTTCAGACCAGAACATCACAGATGCCTTGACGTCTTCATCACTTGAAAACCGTGGTCTAAGGTGAGATTTCTTCAAAACTCGGAACAGGAAACAATCTCAGGGCTGCCAGGTCAGGACCATAGGGTGGTAGGCTCAGCTGCTGGGACCCACATTCTCGAATGGTGGCTTATGATTGACGTGACACACGAAGTGGCCCATTATCATGAAGAAGTAGCACGTGTGCTGCAAGTTTTCTTCGTCTTTTCGCCTTGATTGACTCCCGCGAATCGATCATTGTGTGGGCTTAACTCTCCCCGGTTACGGTTGTCTTGTGTGGCATGAACTCCAGAAGCAGAAGTCCTTCAATATCCCAGAATATAGTTGCCATAAATTTGCCTGTGGAATTTTTTGCCTTTAACTTTTTTGGGGGTGGTGGGTGACTTGTGCTTCCACTGCACTGACTCCATTTTGGACTCAGGGGTGACAGACCCAAGTCTCATCTCCAGTCACCAAACGATGAAAAAAATTAACTTGGTCTTCTCTAAGTTCTCCTGACAGCACTGGAGCCTCGTATCCTTCCGACATGGTGTCAGCATTCTTGTAACCCATCTTGCACTGACCTTTGACATGCCCAATGTTTCAAGAATTATTTTCATGAACTGTGCCTGCCGAAATGCCCATTCATTCAGCTATTTGGGAAACGATAATTTGCCTGTCCGACAAAATTAAATCCTTGACTTTCTTGCACATTTCTGTGGAAGTTACTTCCACAGGCCGTCCAGTGTGAGGGTCAACATCAATGGACTCTTAAACTGTATGCTCCAAAATTTCATATTGTAGGATGATGGGGCAGACCCATCATAAACTGCATTCATGCATTCACGGATCTCTATTGGCTTTTTCCCTTCTTTTGTGAGAAATTTTATCGCTGAACATTGCTCCAAATCTCGTATTTTCTTACTTGATTCGCACAAGGACTCTCCTGACCTCCTGTCTCTTGGAATGTTAGACTCGCACTGAGTCACAACTGTGAATGAGTATCCTTGAGACCCGTCACAAGACTTATTTGAACATGCTTGCTACTTTCTGTCATACTCAGGTAAATTATTGAACATTCCTCGTATATCTAGTCATCCAAAATTCGTAATAATTTACAAGAGAATAATTTTATACAAAATATAAGTTAAAAATTTACTCTGCAGACATAGAAGATATAGGATTCTGAGCTGAACTGGAGTACAGTTCAGTTATGGGTCTGGTAAAAACACTGTTTTTGAGCCTTTTAGTGCGAGTCTTTAGGATCCTCTAGCGCCTACCTGATGGTAGCAAAAAAAAAAGGGTGATGGTAGGGGTGAGTTGTACCACTCCAGATGTTGCCAGCTCTGCGGAGGCAGCGAGTCTTGATGATAGCTTCTAGTGGGGGCAGAGGAAGTCCAATAATCCTTTGAGCCATATTAATAACTCTCTGTAATGCCCTTTTGTCTGCTGCTGGCATACCACACCATAATACAGTATGTCAAAACACTTTCAAGAGAACAGCAACAAAAAGAAGCAAGCAAGCAAACAAAATTAGCACCTGCTTAGGGCATCAAGGGCGGGGGGGCACCACAGAAATTTTTCATTGCCGGCATATGGTGCAGCTGAACCAGGTTTTAAAAAAAGGGGCTCCTGGATTAAACTAAAAAAATTACATACTGTCTCACACGTGCAATTAGGAGACCATTTATGGGCTCAAATAAGTACATGTTCCCAACGGACCAGGGGTGGGAGCTGCTGTCTAAATCTTTCTACTCTTTCCTGAAGAACAACTGATGACCCCTCAACCTAAAACCACTTGCAATCCCCAGAAGACAATCTAACACCACTTCCTGTTCCAGTCCCAAGAACTCAGCTTCTCTTGATATGATTTCTGGTTCCAAAATGCCACTCTAATATTACATAACTTCCTTTTTCTGATTATATATAACAGCCATTTTGTTTATTTCTTCAGTTCTCTTTTGGATTCCTGTCTGTAGAGACGTATAACTTCATTGCAAGTATACAGGATGGATACCCAACTTTTTCACTTGTTTTGTATGTTTTCTTACAATACATATGTGTGTATAAATACTATATTTATATATATATATATATATATATATATATATATATATATATATATATATATGTTAGAAGACCTGGGTTTGCTTCCCGGGGTACTCCCTGCGTGAAGTTTGCATGTTCTCCCCGTGTCTGCGTGGGTTTCCTTCAGGTGCTCCGGTTTCCTCCCACAATCTAAAGACATACAGGTTAGGTGTATTGGCGATCCTAAATTGTCCCTACTGTGTGATTGGTGTGTGGGTGTGTGTGTGTGCCCTGTGGTGGGCTGGCACCCTGCCCGGGGTTTGTTTCTGCCTTGTGTCCTGTGCAGGCTGGGATTGGCTCCAGCTAACCCCCGTGACCCTGTGTTAAGATATAGCGGGTTGGACAATGACTGACTGACTGACTATATATATCTATATATACTTATATATCAGTGTCAGGTGGCAGCAGATAACACTTAGTGGAAGATGGAAGGAGGGAGAATTGTCAGAATAAATATCCTTTATTTATTCCTTGCAGAATCACTCTGTAGGTATGTCATTGTGGAAAAGGTATAAAGCTGCTGATGTTTTGAAACAATTAGATTTGCTGCAAGATGAATATTTGATGATAATGACAGTGATTGAGAAAGTGACAGTCAACTGGATGATGTGGAACTTGTAGGCTGTGGCACTAATGCAGACAGTTATATCACAAGGTGTCCAACTTGTCCCAACTCTCAGGACAGTACTACATAGACATTCTGATGCCCAGTAAGCACAAACAGTCTGCCTAGTGTTGTGTGCCACAAGCATGGACATTGCAAAGAAATACGTTAAATTTACGACACCTGTGCTTCTAAGCCTGCACTCTGTGAGATGACATGCTTCAGGGACTCTCATTCAAATGGAGACTTTTAGTCATGTTGCTGGTCAAAATAAAGTAATTAAAAGTTCTGGCACCTGTATAGACTCCTGTTAAAACATAATGATATCGTTTTGACATGAGCTTGCACTGGTGCTCTGTATGGAGTTGGTTCTTGCCTCGTATCTGACAATTCTTCAGAACTTAAAAGTAGATTAAGTAGAAGTGCTAAATGGATGGTGTAACGAAAATGCAAACATTGATAAAGATTTAGGGTCACCTTTCATACCTGGATTAGTCCCCTATGCACTCTCCTCTGCTTGAGACTAAATAGGTTTAATTCGGTGAGTCTGTCACAGAACAATGCGCCCTTAAGGAAAAATGTCAAAAGTCTCCCCAGAAATGGCACAAAAAAATTGCTTAAGTACACCAATCAAAGCACTACCTGTACAGGTGTTGTGGTAATTGAATCCATTATTTACTGAAGGGCACTTTAGTGAGGCCGCATTCAATGTCTTTGGCCTGGTTGTCTGCTCTACTTGTTGTTTACTGTCATCATTAGGATACAATTAGATAGATAGATAGATAGATAGATAGATAGATAGATAGATAGATAGATAGATAGATAGATAGATAGATAGA
>JANRMT010062841.1:16195996-16208740 GCA_026402145.1 Polypterus bichir lapradei
ATAGATAGATAGATAGATAGATAGATAGATAGATAGATAGATAGATAAAGGCTTAATGTAATAAATAGATAATTAAGGCACTGTATAATAGATAGATAGATAGATATTAAAGGCATAGTGTAATAAATAGATATGTAAGGCACTATAAAATAGACTGATCAATAGATAGACGGATATTAAAGGAACTGTTTCATATATAGATATTAAAGGTCCTATATAATAGACAGATGTGTAAGGCACTATATAATAGATAGATAGATAGATAGATAGATAGATAGATAGATAGATAGATAGATAGATAGATAGATAGATAGATAGATAGATAAAATACAGGCTGATGTTAAAACATTACCTATTGATTTTTTTTTCAAATAGTTTTTATGATTTTGTGCTTTACAAGCTGCTTATGATGATAGTCGTGTGAAATTTAAGCCATTAACGTTATTTATTTTTGCATTGGAAATGCCAGGAAATATAGGTAGGGATCTTGTAGGAAATGTTACTGTAGATATTATTAAACACTAGGCTGACCCGCCTTTTAAGGCGACCGACTTTTAAGTTGACCACTTCTTAAGGCAATTCAATTTGTAGATCAATTTGATATTTTATACAAACTCATTAATTTGGTTATATTGCATTTGAGCGGTATTACTTTAATACTCGTAGTTTCTGTTATTTTTGTGATGAAATGTAAACTTTTTTTCTATATTGAGGTCGCCCTTTTGAACCCCCCTGATATTTACTACGCGGTGAGGCATTTGTACTCCATCAACATTAATTATTTCCAGAGACATAATTTTGTCTATTTTTCCAGCGCATCGCGCACAAAAGCAAGGGAACGATGGGAGCACCAGAACTCTGGTCACATCATGTCGCTTCGTACCGCAAGCTGCAAGTAGTAAGTCTGTGATAAGCGGAATACCGCTACGCTTTCCACTCACGGGACAGAAGGACAATCCCGACCGCTTTTATATAGTAAGAAAGAAGAAGAAGATATTGCACAGTCTGGAGTAGAAAATCATCTTTTACCTGGAAAAACGAAACTACAAATCCCATCATGCATTGCAAAATGGACGGGGCGTGTGTGAAACTCCGCACCTGCGTAGCACTCACGGGACGGAAGGACAATCCCGACCGCTTTTATATAGAAGGATATTACAAATACAGTGCCATTATAGAGTCTTCACACTCCTCTTGTCTCATATCTTGCTATGTTGCAGCCTAATGTTAAAAAAAAAATAAATTCAATTTTTCTCTCATTTTGCAACACTCGATACCCCCAAAATTACAATGTAAACAAAAATAAATAGTTTTCAACATTTTTGAAAATTTATTAAAACTAAAACGTTGAAATCTAACATTGACACAAGTATTCTGACCCTTTGCTATGACACTCAAAACTTGGTTCAGATGCATCCCATTCTATTGATTATCGTTTAGGTCTTCCTGTACCTTCTTTGGAGTCCACCTGTGGTCAGTTCAACTGATTGGACCGATGCAGAAAGGCACACACCTGTCTATAGATAGTCCCACAGCTGAGCAAAATCCAAGCCATGATGTTGAAGGAATTGTCAGTAGAGCTTACAAACTTGATTGTGTCTTCCTAAATCTGGCCACCTGGCTAAACTGAGCAATTGTGAGAGAAAGACCTTGGTAAATGACATGACTAAGAACCTGGTGGTCATGCTTGCTGACCTCCAGAGAACCTCTATAAAGGTGGGAGAAACGTCCAGATGAGCAACCATCACTGTAAAATTGCTGTAATCTGGGCTGGCAGAGTAATAATAATACATTTTATTTATATGGCACCTAAAACCTCACACTGTTCAGTGTGGTGCTGAAGTGTCACCCGTTGTACGGCTGCACTCTTACTGCAATCTGAGTGGTCCGCTGTGTGGTGGACACACCAACACGCTGTAATTAGCGCATGCTACCAACCTCTTCCTACTCATCCTCCTTCTCAAGAGTGGCCAGACAACACATGAAAGTCCACTTGAAGTTTGCAAAAAAGGCTCCTGAAGATCTATCAGACTAAGAGAAACAAGATTCTGTAGTCTGTAGAATTGAACTGTTTGACCTCATTTCTAAGCATCACATTTGGAAAAAAGCAGGGACTGCTCATAACCTGCACAATGCCATTCCAGCAGTGAAGCATGGTGGCTGCATCTTGCTGTGAGGTTGTATTACAGCAGCAGGGACTTGCTGAGAGAAGGCTGAAAGGAGCAAAGCACAGAAACAACCTTAATGAAAACCTGCACTCTGGACTTTTGGACTGGGCCAAAGGACCACCAGACAATAGGACAATGACACTTAAGCACAAAGCAAAAACAATACATAAGTGGCTTAGGGTCAATTTTTAGACTATTCTTGAGTGGACCACGCAGAGCTCAAACTTGAACCCAATTGAACATCTCAGGAGAGACCTGACAGAGCTTGAGAGGATCTGCAGAGAAGAATGGACAATCTTGTCATGTTATACCAAAGAAGACCCCAGGCTGTAATCATTGCCAGGGGGCTTCAACGAAGTACTGAAGATAGGGTCTGAATACTTGTGATATTTCAGTTTGTTATGGAAACATTTCTAAATTCCTATTTTTGCTTTATCATTCTGGAATATTAACATATTTTGCAACTGCCTACTTATCATTTTGTTTGCATTTTATTATTGCAGCCGTTTTTTTGGTTAATCAACAATCTTACTTTCCAACTTAATTATTTTAAATCAAGTTTAAGCTTGAGGAAGAACCACCCAAAGGACTCAAAAAGAATGAGTCAAATTAATGAAGTACCCCAGAGCAATCTGTCAGCATTATTTACCTGTTGATCTGTAATTAGATGAGTGGTTTTGGTTTCAATGCAATTAAACAATCAATCATCTCAAGACGGAGAAAACACAAACTATTAACTGTTCTATACAAAGTATATTATTTCCTTAATAATTAAATACTTGTACATAAGTGCAAGATGTGTTATATCTTTTGATTTTGCATAGTAATAGCTGTTACTTGTTATGCCTGTTTTAAATTAAGGAGACAACAAGCCATAAAGAGTAGGAAAGAGATCACACCTGTGGTGGAACTTTATCACCGAGACTCCTCCATGGATGTAGGTTAGATTGGTCTTTCTGGTTTCCAAATGTTGTGAAAGCACGTAACAGTGATCAACAATAGATATGTTTCTAACGAAATCAACAAGTGATGTCACCCTGTGCCCATGAATCACAACCACACCTGTAAAAGAAAGAGAAAGAGGGTTGGTGAGTGCCCACCATCTTCCTCCACGTACCCAGCTGCAATCTGTAGGCTCATCGAGGCAAGGGCAGATGGCGATGATGTCAGCGACCTCCCCATGATCACTCAGTCATTCTAGGTGAAAATCCTGCTGACTACGCCACTTAAGTGAAAGAGACAAACAGTCACAAAGAGCTGAAAAGAGATCACACCTGTGGTGGAACTCTATCACCGAGATTCCATTGTGGATGTAGGTTTGATTGGTCTTTCTGGTTCCCCACTGTTGTGAGAGCATGTAACGGCGAACTACAATAGATATGTCTTATCTATTACATAAAACATTCTTGGGCCGAGACGTGATCATCTCGGAGAGACACTTTGACATCACGCGAGATAGGATCATCTCTCCATGCCTGTCTCGCGGTGAGACAAAAGGACAGTTTGCAGTACAGGCTTTTAAATGATCAATGCGCAGCACGACAAGCAGAACATGCAGCTCGGCAGCAGGAGCAGCAAGGCAGCAGATGATCCGTCCGCATCTCCTTAGCGTGCGTTCCGCTCCCCTTTACAACGCGAGTGGTAGAGACGTGAAGTGGCTGGCGCGTAGCGCACCCCGGGCAGGGGGAGGGGGTGGGCGAGCAAAGCTAGCAGGAGGCAAAGCCCACTAGTTTCTAATGAAATCAACAAGTGCTGTCACCCTGTGCCCATGAATCACAGCCACACCTGTAAAAGGAAGGGAAAGGTGGTTGGCGAGTGCCCATCACCTTCCTCCCAGTAGGCTCGTCCAGGCAAGGGCAGATGGTGATGATATCAAGACCTCCCCACGATCACTCAGTTATTCTAGGTGAAAATCCTGCTGATTACACCACTTTAAATGAAGGAGACAACCAGCCACAAAGAGCTGAAAAGAGATCACACCTGTGGTGGAACTGTATCACTGAGATTCCTCCGTGGATGCAGGTTAGATTGGTCTTTCTGGTTTACAACTGTTGTAAAAGCACATAACGGCAAGCAACAATAGATATGCTTCTAAGGAAATCAACAAATGCTGTCACCCTGTGCCAATGAATCACAACAACACCTGTAAAAGGAAGAGAAAGAGGGTTGCTGAGTGCCCACCGTCTTTCTCCACGCACCCAGCTACAATCTGTAGGCTCGTCGAGGCAAGGCAAGATGGCGATGATGTCAACGACCTCCCCACGATCACTCAGTCACTCTAGGTGAAAATCCTGCTGACTACGCCACTTTGAATGAAGGAGACAACCAGTCAGAAAGAGGTGGGGCACTGAGGAAATTGTGTAAGCAAAAGAAAAACATGAGCATGTCTTCTCAGACAAGAGTCAGAATGTTGATTGAAGCCATCATGGCAGTAGAGCCGGTTTTCAGGTGGAGGTTGGTTCAGGAGGTCAGAAGACCAAAGTGATGTCAGAGTGTCTGTCAATCATCCATTCTGCAGAGGGAGGAAGAGAAAAGGCATTAAACGACGGTGGCACTCCCTAGTTAGGAGTGTAATTACTAGTAGATGTGTCCTGAGGTTGTCTCCCATACTCAGATGTGTGACACTATAAATGTATTTTTTCGTAATCTTCTTCATTCATTTCCATTTAACTATGTTTTGTAGAGGGCTTTGCACTGAGTGCAGGCAAAGAGCAAGTTCACAACTAGATACAAATACAAACATTACAAATTACCAATTACAAAATGAGTGAACATGAAAACACAGATTTGTTATAACAGACAGGAAAACAACATTATTTGAAATTGATCAGTCGAAATTGAGTATGGCAATATGTGTCCATTAGTTAATCGTGTAACTATGGCCAGTTGACAACAGAGGAGAGGAAAACAAAAATTTCAGTTACCAACAACCCTGAAGAAAATAAACCTCTGGTGGGGATGTACATGGTCATTTATAGCAGTCAGACACAGTCGACACAGACCTTGACACACCAGTTGTCAGGATGCCAACCCCCTCCCGGGCATTCTACAATACAATCCTTGATTCCACTTGAACATCGGGCAAATCAACATATCCCAGCTATGGTGTTCAGCATTATTAAAGGCATTATTACTATCGGATTCCGGCCTGCTCACTGCCATAGTTATGAACCTCTTTGGTGTATTGTTAGCATGGCCAGAGTTTCTGGTGCCTAGCTGGCTTTGGTTTGTCATTCATCTTATGACAAAATTTCTGAGAGCCCTTATCTCCAACTCCACCGTTGGCCTCTGGTACGTGCTATACAATTTGCAGTTGCTAATGCTGCTGTATGTTTGGCTGAATTTCTCTATGGGCTGATAATAGCTTTGTTTTTGCAAGTCTGCGATGAGCAACCCAGTTTGAAGAACATATATTGTAAGAGGATTCAAACAGACACAGAAAGAGGTTTAGGGGCAGCGCCCGTATACTTGAAGTTGGCTGCCAAAAGCGAAGGTTGTAGTTCAAAGTTATACAGACTTCAGTCCAGAACAAGAACAAACAGACAGGCAAACATGGCAGTTTTAAAGTCAGGCAGGGGAAGTGATGTCATCGGGGCAAGAACCGGAAGTAATGTCATCTGCTCTGGAACCGAAAGTGATATTATTGAATCCAGGCAAAATTTCCCATGGTCGGTCTGCTGATGAAAAAGAGAAAGGATCAGTGCATCCTGCCATCCCCTAGTCTGGCATACAATTACAATGAGCTCCTTCCCAGTCCATCTTGGCGGTGATCTCATCAGACCTGCCTCCACTGCAAAGAATCTTGGTGTCATTTTTGATTCCTCCCTTTCTTACTCCGCCCACATAAATCACATTAAGAAACTTTCTTACTTTCACCTCCGTAACATATCCTGTGTTCGCTCCTTCCTCTCCTTTTCAAATGCTGAGAAACTTGTCCATGCTTTTATCACATCCCGCATAGATTATTGTAACTCGCTGATGTAATCTTATATTACAGCTCCAGCTCATTCAAAACTCGGCTGCAAGAGTCTTTACTCGAACCAGCAGCAGCGAGCACATCACACCCATCCTGCTCCATCTTCACTGGCTCCCTGTGTCTTACAGAATCGAATATAAAATCCTACTAATAACCTACAAAGCCTTAAATAACCTCGCACAAAACTACATCAGTGACCTTCTCCATCACTATGTGCTTGTCCGCCCACTAAGGTCCTCTGATTCTGGCAATCTTGTTGTCCCCCACACTAATCTACACTCCATGGGTGACAGGGCCTTCAGCTGTATAGCGCCCAGACTCTGGAATGACCTACCAAAATTAATCAGGTCAGCTGACTCCATGAATTCTTTTAAAAAACAACTCAAAACTCATCTGTTCAGGAAGGCTTTTAGCTCTACTTGACTTCATTCCCCTTCTCTCAGTTCACCTCTCTGTCAAAATGCTTATGTAACCTGTATGTGTGTGTGCTAGACCATCAATTCTGTTGTCTGTTAGGCTTTCTCTGAATTTACTGTCTTAATATTCTTTATTTATTTATTTGGTTTGTACAATGCTATACGCTGTATACCCTGCTGTTTTCTCTTATTTTCTGTAAGTACCTTGAGCATGGGAAAGGCGCTATATAAATAAAATGTATTATTATTATTATTTCATTTGAGCTCTTTAGCTGCCTCCCATGTGCAATATATCCATCCATCCATCCATTATCCAACCTGCTATATCCTAACACTGGTGTCTTCTGGAGCCAATCCCAGCCAACACAGGGTGCAAGGCAGGAAACAATCCCTGGGCAGGGCGCCAGCCCACCGCAGGACACACACACCCACACACCAAGCACACACTAGGGACAATTTAGAATCACTAATGCACCTAACCTGTATGTCTTTGGACTGTGGGAGGAAACCGGAGCACCGAGAGGAAACCCACGCAGACACGGGGAGAACATGCAAACTCCACGCAGGGAGGACCCGGGAAGCGAACCCTGTGCAATATATATACAGTATATATATATATATATATATATATATATATATATATATATATATATATATATATATTATGAAGAAATAAATGCGAGAGAGACAGATTAAGGATTTGGGTTGCCTTCCCCATATACTGTAGCAGCAGTAAATAAGTCAGTATGCACTGATCTCACAGTCAAATTTATGTAAAACAGTTGACAATAAGGCATGAACAAATGGAACAATTTATGTAGTCTGGACCAGAAATACGCTGAAGGATGGGTTTGGCTAGAGCAGAAGGTGATGGAGGTGATGTCATCAGAAGGTGACCAGAAGTGAAGTCATCAGGGATGTATGGATGGAAACACAGAAGTTCTTCATGTACCAGGATGGTGTGTTCGAGCGTAGAGTTCAAGGTGCGTGATGTTTTTGTTCTTCCATTTTTTCAAGTGAGGAAAACAGAAAAGCATTAATACGCCAGCTTAAATCCTGCTCCGGTGTTTTTCTGTGCTACATCGGGCCCTTTGGCTGCCCCCTAACCATGCGTGTGTGACAATATATATATATATATATATATAGTGTATATATATATATATATAGTGTATATATATATACATATATATATATATATATATATATATATATATATATATATACAGTGTATATAGTGTATATATATATATATATATATATATATATATATATATATATATTCAAGGCATTCATAGTCTGAATCACAATCTGATTGTATGGGTGGTTACCTATCAGGTAACGCTTGTGGTTGGTCAGCAAGTCAGCTAACATCCGCCACGGCGCCATCTCAGTTGCGAGAAGCAGATCATATAGAATGGTTGAAATAGTTTTACTGTCAAATAATGCAAAGAGTACACGACACGTGTTTCGCCCTAATCTCTAACGCTGACGTCCGAGGTTCGATTCCCGAGAGGGAGTGCAGTGAGTGTGTACACCTGATGAGCCCAGAATTAGGGCGAAACACATGTCGTGTACTCTTTGCATTATTTGACAGTAAAACTATTTCAACCATTCTATATATATATATATATATATATATATATATATATAGTATATATAGTGAAATGCCTTGACACCACAAAAAGGTTTGGGGCACTCACCTATATAAGTTTTGGCTGAAAAAGGCAAAAAGTAAACATTAAGTCTTTCCAGACAAGAGTCCCAAATAGAACTGAGGTAATGAAAGGAATATCAAAGTCAAGTCAAGTTGGGGAGCATACACAGGTACAGCACGTTGCCGCACCCACCACATGGCGAAACAACTCAGGATCCCGGTTTGCAACCCCCCTGGCAGACATGCGGTCCAGTCCCACCCTCCGGAAATGACCCTCTACCTGCCACAGCCGAGTTTTATGTAGGCAACCCCTTGGCCTGGTCTTGCCGCTCGGGTCCCTAACAATGAGGGTCTTACGAGCTGAATCATCCTTGGGGAAATGCGCCACATGACCGTAGTGCTGTGACTGACGCTCCCTCACAATGCAGGTAATGTGACTCCATGAGCAACACAAAGTCAAACCAACGGTACCAAGGATTTTCCGGAGCGATACAGTACAGTACAGATACAAGGAGTCCAGTCTTCGTCTCAGGTCACTGGATAGCGTCCATTTCTTGCAATCATATAGCAAGACAGGAAGCACCGGGACTCTAAAGACTTGAACCTTCATCCTTTTGCCGATATCAGGAGCGCCGCTGGACCCCGCGACCTTGTCCAACACCCAGTCCATACAAGCATTGAACAGACTAGGAGCAGAACACACCACTGATGAACCCCAGAATCAACTGGGAAAAACATAGAGGTGCTGCCTCCACTCTGCACAGCACTCTCAGTACCAGTGTACAGGCCAGCCATGATATCCAGCAACCTCGAGGGGATCCCGCGAACCCTCAGGATGTCCCACAGGGCAGCTCAATCAACTGAGTCAAATCGACAAAGGCTGCAAAGAAACTCTGCCGATATTCGCGTTTGCAGTCCATGAGAACCCTTAGTGCCAGGATGCGGTCGATGGTAGACTTCTTAGGCATAAAACCAGACTGTTCCGGTCACTGGTACGTGAGCAAGTGATCACAGATCCTATTGAGGATGACCCTAGCAAGAACCTTACCCAGCACCGAGGGCAGTGTTATCCCCCTGTAGTTGCTGCAATCCAGGTGATCACCCTTCCCTTTCTAGATAGGGATGACAAGTCCCGTTTTCCAGTTAGTTGGGATGATGCCAGTCTCCCAAATGGAAGCAAAGATTGCTTGCAATGCCAGGAGGACAGCCTTACCACCAGCCTGGAGAAGTTCACCCCGGATACCACAGATCCCTGCAGCCTTTCCTCCCCTCAGCTGGTTCACCATCTGTGCCATCTCAGTGAGATTGGGTGGTTCACAGCTAATTGGAGGATCAGCCCCAAGAACCGCAGACCCAGAGATATCCTACCTCCTAACTGGATGATCAGCTTTGAACAACTGCTCAAAGTAGCCAGCCCAGTGGGTCACAACTGCAGTGTCATCCGTAAGGACCATTCCATCAGCTGCCCTGACTGCGACTCTCTGAGGAACAGATACCTCTGTAAGCAGGACGTGGGTCGCTAGACCATAGATGGTGTGTCACTTGCTCACAGATTCCTCTAACAAACTCCTTTTTATCTGCCCTCAGAGCCCTTGTAGCTGTCCTTCTCAGTTCCTGTTACAGACCAGAGTTGCCATTGAGCCGTGCGACTCCTCTCGATGATATCCAATGTGCCCTGTGAGATGAAACACCTCCTTCTTGGAACAACGGTAACACCAACACAACCCTCAGCAACCTTCAGGATCTTGTCATGGAAAGTCTCCAACATCACATTAGGATCGGCAGTCGTACCCAAATCTGAAAGTTTCTCACACAAACTGCATGCAAACTCATTAGAAACAGCCTGGTCTTAAAGTATGGCCAAGTCCAGGCTCATTTTTCTAGTCGGTGGTAACCTGCTGGACCTAAGCTGTATCCTAAGAGTAGCAACTACAAGTCTGTGGTCAGAATTCACAGACTGGGCACTTCTGTAGACCCTGCAGTTTTGCAAGAGCTTCCAGCATCTGCCCACAAGGATGTGATCGATCTCCTTCACCGCACCTCCAGTATTGGAGTACCAAGTCCAACGATGCAGTTCAGGGCACTGGAATCAGGATCTAGCGATTCGCAGCCCCTGACCTTTTGCAAAATCAAGGAACATGGAGCCACTTTCACCACGGTCACCAGACCCATGGGGACCGAGAAAATTCTCATAGCTAGCCCTGATAGTGCCAGTGGTTGCATTGAAGTCACCCATGACCAGAGGAGTGTCACCTCGAGGGCACCCATCAACCACCGAGCTAAGCTGCGAATAAAATGTCTCCCTCGCCGAGATATCACTCACTGCGGTCAGAGCATACACTGAGACAACAGACAAGGCACCCAAGAAGTGCCGTAATCTGAGTCTTATAATATGCTCGTTGAAAGGAGTGACATTGGACACCATTGGAAGAAGCCAATCCGCTACAGCAACATCTACTCCCCAAGTATGACTGCCATCAGACCGACCAGACCAATAAAAGGTGTATCCACCTACAGAGATCTGGCCAGTCCCCGATCTGCGCACCTCATGGAGAGTGCCGCCACTGAAATGTGGAGTTTATGCAGCTCCTCCGACAACAGAGGAAGATGACCATCTTGCCGAAGAGACAAGACGTTCCATGTGCCCACCTGTATGGGCCGCCTCAAATTGGGAGCCGATTGCTGCCGTGTAGCGGGCGACGCCTCAGCACCACACCAGTTCCGATCCCCAACAGACCCGACCCTATTGGCTTTCCAACGGTTTCGACTCTTCCGTAGATGGGGCTCCCGAGGGCTTTCGCCCATCCCCTTCATGATATGAGCAGCCTTCCTATGGGCGACTGCAGCAGAGCTACTCCCGCGGAGAGTCCTTTCTGTAGTCTCGGAGCTTTGTGAAGTTTTTTTACGGTGACTGGAGTGCCAATCCTGCCACCAACCCCCATGATTTCCCTACAAGTTGGAGGACCGCTTGCAGGGCCGGATGCAGTATGGCGGGTTTTAAAGTCGGACAAGGGAAGTGATGTCATCTGGGCATGAACCGGAAGTGACGTCATCAAGTCTGGAACCAGATGTGATGTCATCAGGTCCTGAACCAGAAGTGTTGTCATTGAGCCCAGGCAGAATTTCCCTTGGTTCGTCTGCAGGGACAATAGAGTAAGGATTACTGCACTCTGCCACCCCCTGTTCCGGCATGGAATTACCTTCTTTTGAGCCCTTTAGCTGCCTCCCGTGCGCATGTGTGTGACAATATATATATATACTAGCAAAATACCCGCGCTTCGCAGCGGCGAAGTACTGCATTAAAATTTTTATTAAGAAGAAAATTTAACCTTTTTAAACTGAGGGAAAATATGCCAATAATTATTTGTTAAGGATCTCTTTGTATACCATGTTGTCAGTTCGGCCCTCCGATTGTAATATGACCAAGCTGTGCGCTGAGCTTACTCTTGAGCATGCAACGTACAGTTGGCCATGTGATCAGTAATCTTGTCTCAAATCTCACAGCTTGGATTGCTGCTGTCATAATCAGTTTGAGGTTCATGGTTTGTTTCAATTACGACAGTATTTGCAGGACTTGTGTTGAAGTGACATTCGGCATCTTTCAAGCGTTGTAAGCTTACAACCGGTTTCATCGATAACTTCACATCCAGCTTTTGAGAGTTTAAACATTCATAAACATCAAAGTGTCCACTACTGAAATCGTCACCTGTGAATGTAAGATGTTTAAGAGGCATTGGCGGTTGTCGAAAGGTGTAAAATTTTTGGCCATTTCGGTACACTTGAAAGCACCAACCGAACAATTCAGCGGCAGCCATCAACTCACATGCAGAACCATAGGTGAAGGGCTTAAGCATTTCACTCTTCTAGTGCTCCTGTGTAGTATAATTATCTCCTGTACCGTCATCAGTCCACACCTTGAACCTGTCCCAGTCGTTCAATACATAAGACACAATGTTCTTCCGGATATCAAGAGTGAGCCTGATTTGGCCGTGCAATATGTAACACAGAGAATGGAAAAGGTAGGTGCCATCTCCGGGCATGGAAACCACTTGGTAAGTGACAGTTCTTTGATCGATGGTGATTACCTCGATAGACATGGTAATGGGGGTTGGAATGATGAAGGAAATGAGTACCTGAGTAATGTAAAGTAAGTGTAAAATACCTATACAATAACTATAATTGTAATAAACAAACAATAAAACAGCGGAGAAGCCGTGGATTAAACAAAAAGGCTGTAGTTATCAGCAGGGAGACGTGAATCCCGTGGCGAAGCAAGGAAGGGAATATAGAGACTGGAGCGACGGACAGCCTTATATAGGCAGGCAGCCAACAACGTGGGAGGCGTTGGGATGGGGGACCCAACGCTGCCTCACATGGTGACCAAGCTGCAGGCTATGGACGTATATATGTACGTAAGTAGGATTCAGTTAGCGTTGGGAACCCGTGTACCAAATTTCTTGAAGATGGGCCCATAAGTAACAAAGACTGTTGAAAAGTTCAATATGGCGGCCGACAGTGGCATCATACCAC
>JANRMT010062841.1:16228740-16272951 GCA_026402145.1 Polypterus bichir lapradei
AGTTGTTTCTTTTTCCTTAACTAGCAGCCAAACAATAATGAGACACAAAACAAGCCGCCACATGATCAGCTCACCTGTGCCCATCACACAATATCTGAAAATAAAGAAAGGTGAAGGTCTCAGTAAGGTTGATCTCTCAGGTCACCAAAACATCTTGATGGCGTTCTTAGCAAAAACAGAAAATCAACAGTTTTGGAAATGTCTGCTGTGGCAGAATGAGAGCAGCAACAAGCCATGGAATTAAATAACGAGTTTAATTATCATCAAGAATCAGCTTCTAATTAAGAGATTGGTTGGAGTGAAATTGGTTGAGTTTGAAATCCCAATATAGCTGGTCATCTGTTGAAATGAAATGGAGTTTGAGGCCAGACTCGGCTTGTCATTTGTTGGCTCACTTCAAATCTCATTTCTGTTTGGCTGTCATTTAACGAAAAAAAGAATAAATTCAGAGGACTAAATCCTTAAAAACAAGGCTATTAAAATGAAGGGAAAAGAAGTTAATTAGCAGTGTAAACTGGTCACTGATTAAGAAAAGGGTTAGAATGAAAACCTGCAGCCACCGCGGCCCTCCAGGCCCGGAGTTCAACACCCGCGTCTTAAATAGAAAAACTATAAAAAATACATTTAATCTAAATAATGAATTACATAGATAAAAAGATAAAAACAGAATAGTGAAAATGTTTTTAAACCCACTTAATCCAATTCAGGGTCACAGAGGGCCAGAGCCCATCTCATAAGGGATATATGCATTCTAGCATCAGTAATACACATTATTTTTTTTACATATGTTAAAGTCTTAAAAGCATAGGCCATAAGTTCATGATAAGAATTAGTTCTTTTTCTTTTCTTAGTATATTATTTATTTATTTATTTTTTATTTCTACTTTTATATCTCTGCAGTATCAGCTTGTCTAAACCACACTAAAGTGGAAGTGACTGTAGAGTCTTTTCTTTTTTGCCAGTTAAGGCAGCCAATTAAAAGGTCGATCACCAAGTAAAAGATCAAAGTTCTCATTTCTGGACTTTGCCACACTTAGGGCACAACTCTCAAACTATTGGACACTCTGGCATGTATGTAATTATCGTGTGTGTTGTCTGATCGGAGAGTTTGGTGAATGCACATGCAGTGAGTGTGTGCCGGTATGGCCTGTCAAAGTGACATTGGACGGAGAGTAAGCCTAGTGGTGTTCACCTTGTATCTCAACAGTTGGTAAAAAGTTAGAACTTTCAGATGAAAATATGAATGTCAAAGGAACAAAGACCACAAGATCCTTGCACTTTTTAATACTGCTAGAATGTATTTGCAGTTATTTTCCTCTCCATTTTGTTGTTACAGCATTGCTCTAATAATCGGGTCGATAGTGAGATGGTACAAAGGTCACGCTGTTCACTTCCTGTTTATCTGAGTTTGACGCGCGGCCATCCTTACATCGATAATTCATGGCAAACTGTCCTTCGTGATGACATTCACAGAGGTAGCAATGCACCATTAAGAAGTGAAGGATCATGCCATTAAACCTAGTCATATATTTTATTTCCATCCATCCATTATCCAACCCGCTATATCCTAACTACAGGGTCACTGGGGTATGCTGGAGCCAATCCCAGCCAACACAAGGCACAATGCAGGAAACAAACCCCGGGCAGGGCGCATGCACACACACACACCCACACACCAAGCACACACTAGGGACAATTTAGGATCGCCAATGCACCTAACCTGCATGTCTTTGGACTGTGGGAGGATACCGGAGTACCCGGAGGAAGCCCACACAGACACGGGGAGAACATGAAGCCATTGGTTTTGAGTGATTAAATATTCTCACACCCAAAAACATCAGTAATAATAACAAACTGTTTCTTTATTAAAAAGGTGAGACTTAATCTTGAAAATGAAATACCCTTAAAATAATAATTTGCAAACATCTCCATGAACCCTAATTCCAAAAATATGCTATCAGGCTTTTATTTTGCAGTAAATGTGCTGACACATCGTTCTAGCTTAGCTACCTAAAAATGTGTCCTTTCTTGCTTTTCAGCCTTTCATTAAGCCTGCCAAAAATGTGGTAAGACCTGTCTGTAAAAGACGAAATGATAAAGTAACTTCAGAGGTAAAAAGAAAATAAAAAAAGAAAATGGAGCAGAAACTGTGGAACAGGTTTTCCCAAATGGCACATTTATTTTTTCTAGTCGCAGGTGTACAAGCGTCAGATTTTTCCACTTAGATACTGCAGCGTAACTATCATGTGCGCAACAAGCTGAGTGATCGCCTTGGAAGAAGGATGGCTATTTATAGGGGGACATTTACTACTGTATGTTCAATCAGTGACTCATTTCTAGCTGAGGACCATGCAAAACGTAATGATTGCATGAGAAATAATCCCTGCATAACTTGTTAACTGTTAAACACTTGAAAAAACAGAAGAAGCGATAATCGACAGTATGTGAATGGCAGATCTGAAGACACCAAGGTAAATGAAACACAGTTTTCACACTACAGTTATACACTGTACAGTACTTATAAATGGCATTTACCCCCTTTGGAAGTTCTCATATTTTCCTGTTATACAACATGGGATCATATCTATCCATCATCCATTATCCATCCATCCATTTTCCAACCCGCTGAATCCGAACACAGGGTCACAGGGGTCTGCTGGAGCCAATCCCAGCCAACACAGGGCACAAGGCAGGAACCAATCCTGGGCAGGGTGCCAACCCACCGCAGGACACACACAAACACACCCACACACCAAGGCCAATTTAGAAATCTCCAATCCACCTAACCTGCATGTCTTTGGACTGTGGGAGGAAACCGGAGCACCCGGAGGAAACCCACACGGGGAGAACATGCAAACTCCATGCAGGGAGGACCCAGGAAGTGAACCCAGGTCTCCTTACTGCAAGGCAGCAGCGCTACCACTGCGCCACCGTGCCGCCCTTCCATCCGTTATCCAACCCACTATATCCTAAATACAGGGTCACGGGGGTCTGCTGGAGCCAATCCCAGCCAACACAGGGCGCAAGGCAGAAAACAAACCCCAGGCAGGGTGCCAACCCACCGCAGGGCACACACACAAACACCAAGCACACACTAGGCACAATTTAGAATCGCCTCCGTGCCACCCCATGGGTTCACGGTGGATTTACATTTGCCTTTTTTGACACACACACAAACACCAAGCACACACTAGGCACAATTTAGAATCGCCTCCGTGCCACCCCATGGGTTCACGGTAGATTTACATTTGCCTTTTTTGACACTGATCAACAGAATAAGTCTCTTTAATGACAAAGTGAAAACAGATCTCTGCCAAGGGTGCTAAATTAATTACAAATGGAAAACACAAAACAATTGAGCACATAAGGTTTGTAGCAGAAAAAGACAACAATGTACCACTGTACTGTAAGTGTTATTATTTCTGCGTAAATGTAATAATAGTAATAAAAATAATAATAATCTACTCTATATATATATAAAATCCTAAGCCTAAAAGTGCAATGATTTTGTGAAACGATTGTATGTAACGTTTTTATGTCATGTTTTTTGTCACACCTTAAATCGGGCTTATTTTAAAACCTACATATGTATGTTTGGTATCATTCAGTATTTTTTAAACTTTAATGTGATTTTATTAGATTTTCAGGTTCTTATTCCGATTTTAAACTATAAACTAAAAAATATCAAGAACTCACATCCCGCGAGACGAGACTTTGTGCCAACAGATCTAACCACGCCCCGGGCCGGAAATAAAAGACAAAGAGTAGATGACAAAGACAGCTGCTGTACAGGCTTTTAAATATTTGAAGCGCCATGCGAGATGCAAGCCAGCAGCTGATCGAGCAAAGAGGAGGTAAAAAAAAAAAGTGTATTTGTTTCCTGTGGTGGGCTGGCGCTCTGCCCGGGGTTTGTTTCCTACCTTGCACCCTGTGTTGGCTGGGAGTGGCTGGTTGGATAATGGATGGATGGATGCATTTGTTTCCCATTGTATCACCGTTAAGAGGGGGTTTCAGAGGAGCGACCGCGTCTCCTTGGGGTGCGTTCAGACCCCTCTTCACAACACGAGCAGCAGAAATGCGAAGTGGCTGATGCGTAGCGCAGGCTGGGGGGGTTGGCAGGCAAAGTGAGCAGGGGGTAAGACCCCTAGTAATAATAATAATAATTATAATATATAGCACCTATCCCATACACAAAGTGTTTCACAGAAATTCAAAATGAACAAAAGGGCATATACAACGTTGGATGCATAAAATATCCACATAAAACACTAAATACAGAAAAATATCTACAGTCGTGGCCAAACGTTTTGAGAATGACACAAGTGTTGGTTTTCACAAAGTTTGCTGCTTCGGTGTTTTTTGATCTTGATCTGGTACACTGAAGTAGAATTACAAGCATTTCATAAGTTTCAAAGGCTTTTATTGACTATGACATTCAGTTTATGCAAAGAGTCAATATTTGGAGTGTTGGCAGTCCATCAACTTCTGGGCCAAATTCTGACTGATGGCAGGATATTCTTGCATAATCAATGCTTGGAGTTTGTCAGAATTGGTGGGTTTTTGCTTGTCCATCTGCCTCTTGAGGATTGACCACAAGTTTTTAAAGGGATTAAAGTCTGGGGAGTTTCCTGGCCATGGACCCAAAATGTTGATGTTTTGCTTTCCAAGCCTCTTAGTTCTCACTTCTGCCTTATGGCCCGGTGCTCCATCATGCTGGAAAAGGCATCGTTGGTAATAAAACTGTTCTTGGATAGTTGGGAGAAGTTGCTCTCAGAGGATGATATGGTACCGGTGTAGGACATCAGTGAAGACACTTCATTAAAGGTGTAGGAAGGACATTGAGAGTGTCACCTTCAAATACGTAAAGTATTAAACTAGACAGGTGGTGAGAAAGGCAGCTCAAAAATAAGCTGGATTTACGGGAATTCGCTTGAGAGTGGGAGAGCCAGTCAGTGCAGAGACATTAGTAAAGGCATGAGATGTAGGCTGGGAGAGTCATCTTCAAAGACGGAAAGTACAAAACCAGACAGAAAGTGAGAAAAACAATTCAAAACTAATCATTCTTTATGGGAATGCACTCAAGTGAGGGAGTGCCAATGAAGAGACGTTACTAAACGCAGGAGAGGCAGGTTGGGAGAGTCATCTTCAAAGACCGGGAGTCTAAAACTGGACAGGAGGTGACAAAGGTGCCTTGAAAATAATGACAGAGGCTGAGAAGGAGGCTTTATAGGAATCCCCCGAGCGAGGGAGTGCCGGTGAAGGCTTAAGAGGCACACTGAGAGAGTCCCCTTCATAGACGGAAAGTGTAAAACCAGAAAGGAGGTGAGAAAGGTGCCTCAAAAATAATGACCGAGTCTGAGGAGGAGTCTTTACGGGAACGCACTCAGGAGAGGGAGCGCCAGTCAGGAGACGTTAGTGAAGGTGTAGGAGGCACGCTGAGAGAGTCGCCTTCAAAAAACATAAAGTATTAAACTAGACAGGAGGTGAGAAAGACAGCTCAAAAATAAGCTGGCTTTAGAGGAATGCATTCAAGAGAAGAAGAACCAATGTAGAGACACTACTGTAGTATGAGAGGTAGGCTGTGTGAGTCCTCGTCAAAGACGGAAAGTATAAAACCAGACAGGAGGTGAGAAAGGCGGTTCAAAAATAATGACAGAGTCTGAGGAGGAGTCTTTACAGCAGCGGTTCTCAAACTTTCGTATTTCGTGCCCCCCTTTTTCTACCTGGAATAATTCTGCGCCCCCTGCATAGGCCTAATATAAGATAGATGAGAATAACCCATGATACAACTAACAAAGGTATGATACTCGTGGGATGTCGCGGTATCCTATCATTTTTACTTCCATAAGATTTGCATGTGTTTGGCTAACTTCTATGAAATATTTACAATTTTTTTTTTTTTAAAGTGCTTTAATAACTGTTAAAATGCCTTGTGTGGTTTTTGGTAGTAATTCTAATCCCAAAAACAAAAAATAAGTTATTTATTCTTATTTAATTATTTTTTTATGTAAAGAAACGATTAAATATGTTTTAATCTTTAAAAATCTCGTAAACGAGGACACCGATGAAGTCAATCTGCGCGAGACGAACGTATTTTCGTCCGACAAATATTATACCAATGTTAGTTGTATCATGAAAATAACCCAATACGCAGTAAATTATTTAACTCAATTTGCCAATATTGGCTATGCTGCCAATGTGGTGCAGTCATGCCGCATTATCACCTGATCGACTGTTACCCGAATGTTCGCGACAGATACCGATACATTTCTGGATTGAAAATACGCGACTATTAAAGCTGCAGCAGCGGTCCCGTTCGTCATAGAAACAAACTTCAAATAGAAGAGGAGCTCAGAGTGTCGTATCTCGAATATCAAACCAAACCTGGACAGGCTGTGTACTTTAAAGCAGGCACATATTAGTCATTAGATCTATGCCTTAGAAATGTTTTAATTTAATTTTAGTTATAATACATTCGTTGTGATTATATGCTTGCAAATTTAAATTTTAAAAATAAAAATGTAAAAAATAAATTTTGATGTCTTGTTCATTTATTCGATGCCCCCCCAGGAGGGCGCGCCCACAGTTTGAGAACCACTGCTTTACGGAAACACGCTCAGGACAAGGAGCGCCAGTCAGGAAACGTTAGGGAAGGTGTAGGAGGCACACAGAGAGAGTCACCTTCAAAAACGGAAAGTATAAAACCAGATAGGAGATGAGAAAGGCAGCAAGAAAATAAGCAGGCTTTACGGGAACGTCCACGAGAGAGGGAGAACCAGTGAAGAGACGATTGTAATGGTGCAGGAAGCGTGCTGATAGAGTCACCATCAAAGATGGAAAATATCAAACCAGACAAGAGGTGAGAAAGGTGCCTTGAAAATAATGACCGAGTCTGAGGAGGAGTCTTTACGGGAATGTGCTCGAGAGAGGGAGCGCCGGTGAAGACACTTTATTAAAGGTGTTCGAAGGAGGTTGAGAGTGTCGCCTTCAAAAACGTAAAAGTATTAAACTAGACAGGAGTCGAGAAAGGCAGCTCAAAAATAAGCTGGCTTTATGGGAATTTGCTTGAAAGAGGGAAAACCGGTGCAGAGTCATCTTCAAAGGCGGAAAATATAAAACCAGACAGGAAGTGAGAAAAGCAATTCAAAAATAATCATTCTTTATGGGAATGTGCTCAAGTAAGGGAGTGACAGTGAATAGATGTTAGTAAGCGCATGAGAGGCAGGTTGGGAGAGTCATCTTCAATGAGACAGGAGGGAAGAAAGGTGCCTTGAAAATAATGACAGGAATGCAGTCGAGAAAGGGAGCACCAGTGAGGAGACACTAGTGAAGGTGTAGGAGGAACACAGATCACCTTGTAGATGCCACATAGGCTGGACGGGAATCCCAGCCAGGAGAGGGAGCAGACCTGGAATGAAGGAATGGAAAGGGTGGACGGACAGCCCATTAAAAAGTAAAGATACCACTAGGGTTTTTTTTAATTCTCCCAGCACGCTAGATGGCCGCAGCCCTGGTTATCGGTGCCCAGTGGGAAGTCAGCAGGGCATGCTGGAAAATGTAGTCCGACAGGGTAGCCCTGCTGGCATCACTAGGTACCGCAAGAGGGTGCTGCAGGGAGACAAGCTTTCTACTGTGATGGACTTTCGTGTGACCTGGAAGTAGTTCGAAGAACTCCCGGGTCTGTAATAAAAGGGACCTTTATCCAGGCGAGTCGGAGCTGGGAGGTAGAGTGGTGAAGAGAGAATTATTGCGAGGAGAAAAAAACTGTGTTTTTGTGCTTGTGGTGATATATTT
The DNA here is from genome assembly GCA_026402145.1 of Polypterus bichir lapradei. Lineage (NCBI taxonomy): Eukaryota > Metazoa > Chordata > Cladistia > Polypteriformes > Polypteridae > Polypterus > Polypterus bichir. The sequence goes on from JANRMT010062841.1 coordinate 16,236,535, forward strand.
GAGAGGAGTGGGGGCGGCACGGTGGCGCAGTGGTAGCGCTGCTGCCTCGCAGTTAGGAGACCTGGGTTCGCTTCCCGGGTCCTCCCTGCGTGGAGTTTGCATGTTCTCCCCGTGTCTGCGTGGGTTTCCTCCGGGCGCTCCGGCTTCCTCCCACAGTCCAAAGACATGCAGGTTAGGTGGATTGGCGATTCTAAATTGGCTGTAGTGTGTGCTTGGTGTGTGGGTGTGTTTGTGTGTGTCCTGCGGTGGGTTGGCACCCTGCCCAGGATTGGTTCCTGCCTTGTGCCCTGTGTTGGCTGGGATTGGCTCCAGCAGACCCCCGTGACCCTGTTTGGATTCAGCGGGTTGGATAATGGATGGATGGATGGATGGTTAATAAATCAACCTTTATTTGAACCTGGGACACCTGGATTTCCTTCACAACCTTTATGGTGAGACCGAAATGTATGCAAATCCCATCCATCCATCCGTTATCCAACCCACTATATCCCAACTACAGGGTCACGTGGGTCTTATGCAAATCCCCTTGAATGAAAGTCTACAATGTGCACTTTAATCACACCTGAAATGTTTGATTTGCGATTTTAAACTGTGGAGCAGAGAGGAAAATCGAGGAAAAATGTGTCTTTGTCCCAAATGTTATAGAGGACACTGTATATGACAGTCATTTGAAATCCCAGACACGTGGTCTCCATTGAACTAATGATGTGACTTTTAAAACCAGTGGGCTTCCTCAGTGATGATTAATTCTTATGCAATCGATTTTTTGTGTTTTACATTTGTAATTCATTTTGCCCACTTTGCAGAGATCTGTATTGGTGTTGCTCAGAGTCAAAAAAAGCCAAATTAAATCCATTGTGATTCAATGTTTCATAATAATAAAATGTGAACAACTTCCAAGGGGTGAATACTTTTTATAGGCACTCTGTGTTTATGGCAGATCCATGCTTCTCTGATGTAAATGGAATACAGTTCTCGTACTATAGCTCTGGCATCTTCATGCACCCACAAGCTCTAGAAACATAAATGTGTTCACTGTTGTGCAATTAAATGCAATTGATTGTCAAATGATACCAAACAGACAAACAGTAAAGTAAAACAGTTAAGGTCTTGGCCGACTTATCACATCCTGACCACCCTCTGTTCACTTAGCTTTTGTCTGGTAGACAGTTCACACTAATTTGATAAAAAATATGTAGGGGCTCCCACACACATTGACAACCATGAAGTGTAAAAGGCAACATGCACGTGCGAAGCAGATGGCTATCCTTTCATAGTAAAGTGTTTGCTGCATTCACATTTCTGTTCATCGGTGAAAATGTTTTGAGTGTGCCGTATCTAGCACATGTGCAATCAATGCAGACAAATCCATGTGGGCACAAAAACTTGGAGGTGCATTTAAAGCTCTGTAAGAAATTGCAGTCATCTGAAATGAGCTCAAAATTACATCATTTTCTCCACACACGAGTGCAGATCTTTTTACATGTTGTGAAAATGAACTTCCTTGACACACACAAAAAGGTTTGGGACAGCAACCCGTATACTTAATCCAGGGCTGCAAAAGGGTAAATATATGTAGAGTTGTGAACAGGAACTGAGTCCAAAACAGAACTGATTACAGAATGAAGTTGTCGGGCTTTTAAGACAGGTTGATGGAAGTGACGACATAGGGGCCGGAACCAGAAGTGATGTCTTCGTGCCAAGATCCGAAAGTAACATCGTCATGGCCAGATCTGGACATGACGTCATCGTGGCTGGAACCAGAAGTGACATCATCGTGACTGGAACCGGAAGTGACGTCGTCAGACTCAGGCAGGATTTCTCTCATTTGATTGTCAGAGATTACAGATACAGAATTAGTGCATCAAGCCACCCCCTGGCCTGGTGTGGAATTACCTTTATTTGGTCCTTCCAGCTGTCTCCCAAGTGTGCGTGTGTGACAATGGCAATTATGAATTGGCTCTTAGTGTGCTTGTATGAAAATAGTTGTTTGTGGGCAGTGGAGAAATAATGCTTACTGATGTCCATAATGCTTGCTGATGTCCTTAACTTGAATGTTAGCATTATTGAAAATGAAAATTCAGGGAACTCATTTGGTGGAAGGAAGGAACAAAGCCAGGACAGATAAAAGAAGAAAAGGTGAGAGCAAGTGTGAAAAATCTACCATTACAGATGATGAAGGGATAGATCATTGAGATCTGGAGAAGTATGGGATCCCAGGCTGAGTTTATTTAGTTTTTCTTTGAAAAGTGTCTTTGAATCCCTGTGAAAGAACACAAACAGAGTGAAATGTTTTACACTAGGATTTCTAAGGTATTTGATCTTAATGGCTTAACCTTTCTCCCTGAAACAGTCTGCTCGCCATTTCACTGTGTCACCTATATAGATGGCTGGACATTTCCTACAAGAAATGTAGTAAATATGAATTGTAGACCGGCCAGAGGCCTACTGTTTAATACAGGTGGAATCCCATTGTAACAAAACTCATGGGACCATAAAAATATTTCATTATAGCGTAAATATTCTTATAACAAATATGGAAATAATACATATACTGTTGTCACCAGGGTCGCCAGGTAATTTTCCATTCTTAATGGCAGTTGCACAAGGACAGCTCTGCTGTATCTGGTAAACAGTAAACCAAGGGCAAAGTAATTGGTTGCCCTCTGCAGGGTCAGGCTTGCCATGGAAGGTGCTTGTCACACGATGTATAGAACATTTAATGTCTGCTCTTCCTTGCACTTTTCACATCTGCCACAGTGGTGATTCCAAGCCACTGGTGCTCTTCTAATCTGAAGATGGGAGCTAAAGCAGGATGATTGCCAAGTTGTGGCCTCTATCTCCTGTGCTTGAGGGCTGAAGTAACAGCTCCTATTTTGAATGAAGTCTTGAAACTGTGCCTGTCTTCTCTATTTAGAAATAAAGTACCTGCTTTTTCCTTGAAAACCTGGACTCAACTATCTGTCTGTCGTGCAACTCTGTAACCCAAGCTTAACATTACCTATATATAAAAAACAGCATTTCTTAAAATGCAAAAATTATGTTATTTGAAAATGAGATGTTAGATATAACTTTTTTTAGCGTAAACTAACGTTGTTTCTCACTTGGGTTATTCATTGCAAATAAAACTTTGAATAGTGCTATAAAACTTGAACAGTACAGTAGCTGCACATGACCCAACAACCCATGTGAATGCTCGGTGGAGCACTGACTCAGAATTCGGCAATACCTATATGATGTAGTACCTGCACTCTCGCTGAAACTGGAAATTTCGCAAACAGATTGTCACATTCTTTTGGTCAAACAGGAAAGAGAAAGGCTGTTGCAGGGTTTCTGAGACTGAGCAAAAGTATAAGTGCGAGTTTAAGTATTTTTTGCATTGTATTATTATCTTTGTGGCTATCTTTGGTAAAAAAAAAAATGCTTGTTATACTGAAATTTACATTTTGGTAAAATCTGATCTGACTCTAAGTAACACCGCCAGCATAAATTCACAGCCGATCTGACGCTGTTCGTTTTCAAATAATATTGCACTAGTACGATGATGTTTTCACATATATTGTCTCTTTCTTTCAGGTGTGTAATAGAAACCACAGCATAGAGACAAGTATGTACATTGTAACAGGTACACACATTGTAAATGTAAGAAGGACGATCCTTGTGTGTGTGTGAACTGTTAACATTTGAATCTGATGATTGCATATAGAGCTGAACTTACTGCTCTGTACTATTCTGTCCTCTGCATGTCCTGGGGTACAAAAGAAACAACATACAGCAACATGTGGGGACTGGCAAGATCGGGGAAAAAAAAAAAACACGCGGTCACTGATTACAAACTGCAAGATGTTATGCAAATGAATATGAATAATACAAATAATGTTGCATCCGTGCCACAAAGTTTTCCAAAATGTACTATACAGATCATAAAACGAATAATTCCAGATATCATATATGCCTATGTCTCTGGTTTTTTTTTGGTTTTTTTTGGATGTCATAGACCATAAAGTGCATACTAATTCAACGTGAGCAGGAACACTCAATAAAACTGAATAAAAAAAAAATCAAGTGACGGTGAGATACGAAGAAGGCAGATTCGCCAGCGTTTGTGTGTCAGCTTTAATCCCTCCAGGTGAGAGGTTGTCCAGTTCTATTGTCTCAAAACACCACTCACATCTCCAGTTATTCCCAGTTTCAAAAAAAACTAACAGCGTCAGATCCCTGGGGGGGGGGGGGGGGGGTCGACAGTATGTAACGTGATCGTGATTTAAAGAGAATAAAAGTGATAAAAACAGTAACTTTTACAAGTCCTATAAATGTACACCGTGTGTTACAGACGCAAGCCAAGTGTATGTGTGTACTGTATAATATTAACAATAAGAGCAGCTCACTACTGAAAACGGCAAATATAGGAGGCAGTGGGGATCAGACCAGGGACTTAGCAAATCTTATTGCTATGCCATGGAAGCTGTTGTTTTTTCCGTGAACCTTCTGTGAATGTGTTTACTTGATCTTTGGACTTTAGGTTTCATACATTATACAGTTTATGCTAACATTTTGTCATTTACTACTAAAATATGAAAAACGTTTCTGTTTTAAAAATGTGTTTACACAGACTACTGCAGAAATGGAACACATATGACATGCGTGTGTTCCAAATAACGATCTATTATTTCCACTCTAAAACTCCACTTCACTCACAGATAATCAATCAAGGTATGAGCTGGGAGAAGTTTTTGCACATTCTAAGTCGGTGGGGGGATGGAATAGCCGGCTGCTTGTAGCTTGTCTTTATCAGCACATTTAGAGGACAAAAGACGCTGGTGGAGAGGTGTGAACAGTTTTAAGGTGAGCCAGATCTAAGACTCTAATTCTAGTGTTAATGACCTCTTGGGCACAGCCAACAGCAGTGTGTCTGTCTGCGGAAAGAGTGTTGACCTCATTGAGAGGTTTACTTACCTTGGCAGTGACATTCATGTCTCTGGTGACTCTTCTTATGAAGTCAGTAGATGGATTGGGAGAGCATGGGGGGTCATGAGGTCGCTGGAAAGGGGTGTGTGGCGCTTTCGATATCCAAGGTCCAAGTCTTTAGAGTCCTGGTACTTTTTGTTTTGTTATATGGTTGTGAGACATGAACGCTATCCAGTGACCTGAGGCAAAGACTGGACTCCTTCGGCACAGTGTTTCTTCGGAAAATCCTTGGATACTACTGGTTTGACTTTGCGTTGCTCATGGAGTCCTGAATGAGGTACATTACCTGCATTGTGAGGCAGCGTCAGTTACGGCACTACGGCCATGTGGCACGATTCCCTGAGGGTGATCTGACTCATAAGATCCTCATTGTTGGGTCCTGAGTGGCTGGACCAGGCCAAGGGGTCACCCACGTAACACCAGGCTGCGGCAGATAGAGGGTTATTTCCGGAGGGTGGGACTGGACCGCATGTCTGCCTGAGGGTTGCCAACCGGGATCCCGAGTTGTTTCGTTATGTAGTGGGTGCGGCAACACTCTGTACCAGTGCATGCTCCCCAACTTGACTTGTTTTTGAAGTATTTGAACAAATTTGCATCCTCATACGTGATCATCCTGTATTTCGTGAGTGGTATCATCTATTCATACATTTTGCCTTGAGAGTTATTGAGGTGTTCTGCATCTACATGTGGTGAGGTGCGCTTTGCAGAAACAAAGTAGTTTCTACTATTGTATTGTATTACTTAGGTGGCCATGATAGACTGGCTATCTAGCTCTGTGTAGAAGATTACTTCAGTTCTCTTTGTGTGTTGTATTTACCCCGTTTCTAGAATATCATACCACACCTAACCTACCTGGAAGGGGATCTCTCCTTCAATCACCTTTCCCAAAATTTCTTACATTTTCTTTTCTACAGCTTTTTTTTGGGGGGAGGTTTTTCTTGTTTTCGAAGGGAGAGAACCTGTGAAAAATTAAAGGCCCACTTAGGCATTACTTTTGTGATGTTGGACTATAGAAGAAATAAATTGTGTTTGTTCCACCATGGAGTGTGAATTGCTGAACTTTCTATATGTGTACCTTTCTAAATGATATTCAGTCAATTCAATTGACCATAGGTGGACTCCAATCAAATCCTACATTCATCTTGAAGAAAACCGAAAGCAAACAGGATGCATCTGAGCACAATTTTGAGTGCCATAGCAAAAGGTCTGAATACTTATCGGAATGTGAGATTTCAGTTTTTGGTTTTTAATAAATCTGCATACATGTTTTTACTTTGTCACTATGGATTACTTTAAAAAACTGCTAAATACCCATTATTTTAACACAACTTTCTCATAGCTAAATTTTAGTGTAACCCTGATTTTCTGTATATGCTTTTAATTATCATTTTTATTATGTGTCACACACGTGCGAATGGGAGGCAGCTAATGGGCCTGAATAGTGGTACTTGCCCAGAGGGGACTGGGCGGTCTCATGGCCTGGAATCCCTGCAGATTTTATTTTTTTTTCTCTGGCCGTCTGGAGTTTTTTTTTTGTTTTTTCTGTCCCCCCTGGCCATTGGACCTTACACTTATTCTATGTTAATTAATGTTGACTTATTTTATTTTCTTACTGTGTCTCTTATTTTTCTATTCTTCATTATGTAAAGCACTTTGAGCTACATTTTTTTGTATGAAAATGTGCTATATAAATAAATGTTGTTGTTGTTGTTGTACTTCCACGCCAGACCATGGGGTGGTGAGGTGCACTTACTTTCTCTCTCAGTCCTCTGCAGACTGTTCACAGGAAATCCCACTGGGTCCCGATGCCCATGATGATATCACTTCTGGTCCCGGTGCCCATGATGATGTTACTTCTGGTCCTGGTGCCCATGATGATGTCACTTCTGGTCCTGGCACCCATGATGACATCACTTCCGATCTCAACCTTTAAAGCCACCATCTTTACCCCTATGAGGCTTGAGTTCTGTTTTGGACTTTGAGCTGAAAACAACTCAGCCAAATTTACCCATTTGCAGCCAGGGCATATTATACGGGTGGCTGCCTCAAAACGTTTGATGTCTCTTGTTCATTCTTATTACACATGGATCCAAAATCTGTACTTCTTCTTCTTCTTTCGGCTGCTCCCGTTAGGGATTGCCACAGCGGATCATCTTCTTCCATATCTTCCTGTCCTCATCATCTTGTTCTGTTACACCCATCACCTACATGTCCTCTCTCACCACATCCATAAATCTTCTCTTAGGCCTTCCTCTTCTCCCCTTACCTGGCAGCTCTATCCTTAACATCCTTCTCACAGTATACCCAGCATCTCTCCTCTGCACATGTCCAAACCAATGCAATCTCGCCTCTCTGACTTTCTCCCAACCGTCCCACTTGAGCTGACCCTCTAATGTCCTCATTTCTAATCCTATCCATCCTTGTCAAACCCAATGCAAATCTTAGCATCTTTAACTCTGCCACCTCCAGCTCTGTCTCCTGCTTTCTGGTCAGTACCACCGTCTCCAGCCCATATAACATAGCTGGTCTCACTACCATCCTGTAGACCATCCCTTTCACTCTTGCTGATACCTGTCTGTCAAAAACCACTCCTGACACTCTTCTCCTCCCACTCCACCCTGCCTGCACTCTCTTCTTCACTTCTCTTCCACAATCCCCATTACTCTGTACTGTTGATCCCAAGTATTTAAACTCATTCACCTTCGCCAACTCTACTCCCTGCATCCTCACCATTCCACTGAGCTCCCTCTCATTCACACCCATGTATTCTGTCTTGTTCCTACTGACCTTCATTCCTTTCTTCTTCTCTCTTCTCCAGAGCATATCTTCACCTCTCCACGGTCTCCTGAACTTGCTCCCTGGATCCACAATCTGTACTAAATTTCTGCTTTTTTTTTTACGTTTTTTTGTGGTGGCGACCTGTGCCATCACCACCTAATCAGGGCAACATGCAGTCCTTACACTGATGGATGGAAGGCCAGTTGTCCACATGACCATCATCATCATCATCTAATTTTTCCATGTGAAGCCTGAAAACCATGAGGACTGATTGAGATAATTTATGTTAGGTATAATGCCCAGTGGGTGCTGGGTGGAACCCCTGCAGATTTTTTTTTAATTCTCCTGCCCTCTGGATTTTTTTTTTGTTTTGTTTTTTCTGTCTTCCTGGCCATTGGACCTTACTTTGTTCTTTGTTACTTAGCATTGCCTAATCTTATTTTTATATTTTCCTTTTTTTCTTTTTCTTCATCCCGTAAAGCACTTTGAGCTCCATCACTTGTATGAAAATGTGCTACAGAAATAAATACTGTCGTTGTTATCGAGTACAGATTGATAGGTGAAAACAGTAAATTTATCCATTTAAAATTAAATCTACACCACAACAAAGTGAAGGGATCTAAATGCTTCCTGAATCCACTGTGTGCCCAATCATGCCAGTTCTCACTGCTGCAGCTGCCAGTCTTTCCTGATGTGTGAAGGTTAATCTGGTTAAAACAGAGGTAACTTCTTGGTAACATCTTGCCTGAAGAAGGGGCCTGAGTTGCCTGTGAAAGCTGGCATCTTGTAATATTTTTAGTTAGCCAATAAAAGGTGTTATTCTGCTTGACTTCTCTCTACATCCATAATGGCTAATATGGTACAACACCCTAGTACTACAAACAGAGGTAACCAAAAAGCTTTTCTACTGCACTTTCTAGACTCGGGTTCCAAATTTTAATATTTGTCTTCTTTTACTAAAGGTGAAACTAGAAAAACTAAGCAAACTAAACAGCATTCTATAACGTGTTATGCAAGCATTTTAATCCAGTATGATTTAGCAGTCCAAGCCCTGATGTATTTAATTAGCATAAGCCAAGTCGTGTCTACTGGTACAAGTGAAGGGCTCATCCATTATCTGTATCATAACATACTTCATTTATGGGCCTGAAAATGTTAAACAAATAATTTATTTCCAGCACGTTGGATTGTTTTTGATTTATTTACACCCAAAAATCAATTAGAACAGCTGTTCCTTATAATTTGTATTATAACTCAAACTAATGGAGGCTTGCGTCAGAAGTTAGCAGCTCAGATTTTTAAAAATGCTCTTTTTGTAAATACAAACCAGATACAAGTAGAAAAACCACTGACTGTACTTACTTAATGAATGTGTTTGCTGTAAACTTTAACAAGACTGATGTCTATATTATAATCTTCTTCTTCATCTTCTTTTTCCACTTCTATATGGGGTGGATGTGCTTGATCAGCCTTCTCCAAACAGCTCGGTCCTGGATCTCCTCGTCATTCAAGCTCTTTTCTTTCAGATCTTCTTTTACTTTATCCATCCATCCCCCTCCACTTTGGCCTCCCTCATGTTCTCTTCCCCTGTAAGTTCCATTCCCAACACTCTTTTGCCCACATATTCATTGCTTCTTCTCATCACATGTTCATTCCACCTCAACCTACTTTCCTGTACTTTCTTAAATATCTCTACCACTTTTGTTGTACCTCTGATTGACTCATTTCTTATTCTGTCCTTTTTTACTTTCTCGTATACGATGTTTAGGGAAAGTATGGTAATCGTCCAAAAATTCGACGTCGAGATTTTAATGAATTTTGATGTTTTAGACCTCCCTGACTTTCTCGAATATATGAAGTATAGGGAAAGTATTGGAATCCTCCAAAAATTCCAGCTCGAGATTTTGATGAATCTCGATGTTTTAGACCTCCCTGAGTCTGAAAATACCATTTTTGGAATTATGTCTGTGTGTGTGTGTGTGTGTGTGTGTGTGTGTGTGTGTGTGTGTGTGTATATAACTTGAGTACGCTTTCACTTAGGGCAACCAAATTTTGCATACAAGTATTAGGTACAAAACGTAGATTTCTATCAACTTTTGGCCTATTTCTACTAACTGGATGTGGTACTTTACCTTTTATTCATGCAGCTGCAGAGTCCGATTTATTCAGCTTTACTTTTATAATAATTGTTCAATATATTATTAATTTGATTTGATTTGTTGTTGATGGTTCTTTAATGGACATAATATAAAAATATAATCCTTGTCTTGCAGTTTCCTCATAAAATATCCATCCCCATATCTGAGTATACGAGAAAGTCAAGGGGAGAGCACTCCCGTTTTTTGTAACTTGACTCATCCATCTCAACCTTCTCATTTCTGCTACATCTACTTCTTCTCACTTTACTGCCCATGTCTCAGCTCCATACATTATTGCTGGTCTTATCAGTGTCATATAAACCTCATGTTTAACCTTTGCCTTAATTCTTCGATCACACAATACTCCTGATATCTTCTTCCAATGTTTACATCCACAATGGACTCCCAATACTGATGCTCTGTGTAAGAACGGTCAGAGCCAACTATACTTCCTTAGAAGGTTGGCGTCCTTCAACATCTGCAATAAGATACTGCAGATGTTCTACCAGACGGTTGTGGCAAACGCCCTCTTCTACGCGGTGGTGTGCTGGGGAGGCAGCATAAAGAAGAGGGACGCCTCACGCCTGGACAAACTGGTGAGGAAGGCAGGCTCTATTGTAGGCACGGAGCTGGACAGTTTAACATCTGTGGCAGAGTGACAGGCGCTAAGCAGCCTCCTGTCAATCATGGAGAATTCACTGCATCCACTGAACAGGATCATCTGCAGACAGAGAAGCAGCTTCAGCGACAGACCTCTGTCACCATCCTGCTCCACTGACAGACTGAGGAGATCGTTTCTCCCCCGCACTATGCGACTCTTCAATTCCACCCGAGGGGGTAAACTTTAACATTATTCAAAGTTATTGTCTGTTTTTACATGCATTTTTATTACTCTTTAATTTAATATTGTTTTTTGTATCAGTATGCTACTGCTGGATTATGTGAATTTCCCCTTAGGATTAATAATGTATCTATCTATCTATCTATCTATCTATCTATCTATCTATCAATGCACTCTGTGGGTTATCTCTGCATCAGATTCTTCATCTTGTGTTACCACTGACCATAGATATTTAAACTTATCCACTCTTTTCAATGCCACTCCCTGAAGTCTAACGTCTGAATCCTGATCATCATTAAACCTTATAGAATCTGCCTTCTTCCTATTTATCTTCAATCCTCTATCTTCCAAAGCCCTTCTCCATTCTTTCAACTTACTCTCCACTTCATCTCTTCTGGTGCTACACAACACAATGTCAACAGCAAAAGACCTGCACCAGGGGGATTGGTCTTTTATCCCATGGGTGTGACAATATTTTTTAACGCTTTAAACAGGACACATTAATTGCAAAAATTAATGCACTAACTTTCCCTGGATTAAATTAAGGTAATAATTTCTTCCACAATTGCTGATTCTTTTTTACTTTCTCGTATATGAAGTGTAGGGAAATTGTTGTAATCATCTAAAGATCAGATATCTAGAATTTGATGAATCGCGATGTTTTAGACCTCCCTGACTTTCTCGCGTACGAATTCTCGTATAAAAATTCAATTTTGAGATTTTAATGAATCTCAACGTTTTAGACCTCCCCGAGTCCGAAAATACCATTTTAGAAATGATGCCTGTGTGTCTGTTGTCACACACGTGCGAGTAGGAGGCAGCTAAAGGGCCTGAGTAAGTGTAATGAAACATCTGACCAGGGGGCGGCGGAGTGCGCTGACTGTCTTTCTCAGTTCCTTACAGGCCTTTCCCGGGAAATCCTGCAAGGTTCTGGCGCCTCAGAAGACGTCACTTCCGAAGCCGACCCCTTTGCTGACGTCACTTCCAAAGCCGGCCCCTTTGCTGATGTCACTTCTGGTTCCGGCCATTTTGATGACATCAGTTCCTCTCTAGGCATTTAAAGCCTCCATCTTGGGCTACTATAGCAATTCTAGTTTGGACTCTGTGAAATGCACTTCGTATTTATGATACAACAAACCCTTTTGCAGCTGGGAAAAAACAATATATGGGTGGCTGCCCCAAACCTTTATAATGTCTTTGGCGTATTATTATTACACTGTACGTGTGTGTGTATATTGTGGCTGACGGCTGGAGATCCTGCCCAGCTGGGATGCCTGCAGGGACTGGGAGAGGAGCGATACCTTCCCCGGGCCACGAGAAGGCAGCCGTGCTGGTCTGCGTGGGGACCACGGGAGCAGAGCTTGGAAGCTCATCCCTATTGGGGCCAGTGGTCACCATCTGGGGGCTCCTGGACAATTATGGAGCCCTGGAAGGCAGCACTTCTACCACACTAGGAAGTGCTTCCAGAAGAAGATCAGGAAGCACCTGGAGCACATCCTGGTGATGTATAAAAGAGGCCGCCTCATTCCATTCGGGAGGCGGAGGCGGGTGGAAGAGGATGGAGCTTGCAAGTGAGGAGTTGGAGGCGGCAGAGAGAAGAAGGAAGTCTAAAGGACTGTGTTATTGGTGATTGATGCACTGGGTTTGTGTTGTGCAGAAGAGCAGAGAATAAATGTGTGTGTTTTGGGACATTCTGTGTCTGCCTGTCTGTGTCCAGATCCAAAATCTCCACAAAATGTAAACATGATAACTTTCACTCAGGTCAAACAATTTTGCATATAAGTATTAGGTACAAAACGTAGATTTCTATCAACTTTTGGCCTATTTCCGTTAACGGAAGTGGCACTCTACCTTTTATTCCTTCAGCTGCAGAGTCCAATTTATTCAACTTTACTTTTATAACAATTGTTCAATATATTATTAATTTGATTTGATTTGTTGTTGATGGTTCTTTAATGTACATCATATAAAAATATAATCCTTGTCTTGCAGTTTACTCCTCAAATATCCATCCCCATATCTGAGTATACGAGAAAGTCGAGGGGAGAGCACTCCCGATTTTTTTGTTTAAACTTAAGATGACAAGCCATCTAGCGCATCCACTGACCTGCATTTGTGTCCCAAACCATGGGCTGGAAAAAAAACTGAACACACTTGAGCATACTAGATTATTGTCACAGAGCTTGGAACAATGGCTGTTAGGCCATAATGTCCGTCATGTCAGTCACTGTCCAACCAGCTATATCCTAACACAGGGTCACGGGGGTCTGCTGGAGCCAATCCCAGCCAACACAGGATGCAAGGCAGGAACAAATCCCCGGGCAGGGCACCAACCCACCACAGGATACACACACACACCAAGCACACACTAGGGGCAGTTTCGGATCACCAATGCACCTAACCTGCATGTCTTTGGACTGTGGGAGGAAACCCACGCAGACATGGGGAGAACATGCAAACTCCACGCAGGGAGGACCCGGGTAAGCGAACCGCATTAATTTCTGAGGACCTGCTCAGAGGACGCATCAAGTGAACGCTGAGAATGCGTGGCAGCCATGATGCGGGCGCATACGCGTTCTGAGCGTGAAGTATAAACGAGTCCTAAGGCTGACTCAGGTGGAGCCCACTGCGTAATCAGAGGAGTCCATTACCAACAGAACTTCATTACTGCGAGGCAGCACCACTACCACTGCGCCACCGTGCCACCCGGCCATAATGTGTTTGGAGGAAATTAATCAATTATAAAAACTGAAAGGTAATTATAAAGGAAATATCATTTTATTAAAAAAAAGTCATTCACTTTCTAAATCCAAATTATAGTTTTGAATATGTTGCTCTCTGGCCATGTATATTTGGCCTTCTAGAGCTCCCCATTTTATATAAAGCTACATTCACACTATTATAGTCTTTGGATCAATTTAATTAATATTTACACCTAAGAAATAATCCTCTGGGAATCTACATGTGTTAAAGTTTTCTTTTGCCTCCTGATTATACTGAAGAAATATTTGGAGTGGAATGTGCAGTACAGCTTTCAAAATAAAGGTTATTTAGACGTCAATCTTCTTTATTCCAAGGTAATTTCTTTCTCCTACAGCAATACTTTTTCTTTTAAGGCAAGTTGGGGGGAAAAAAAAGCCAAATCTCTAATTTAAAATCTAAAGGGTAGCACACATTTCGTTGGTTCTTAAAGAAAGGAAAGATTTTGGATGGAGGTCAACCTTTAAATCCATCTTCTATAAATACCTTAATCACCTTTACCTTCCCTGCATTTTTTGCTGTCATTTCCAGTCCTTTTTCCTGCTCTCCATGCTACTTTTTTGCCTCAGATAGGTGAGCTTGGATGAACTCCTCTGACTTGCCTGGCTATCGTCTAGCTGCCATGAGGGTAACACCGTAATAAACCACATAAGAAGCATGGAAATTTATTCCCACTTTTAGAGATCACTTAACCTTTAGAATTTGTGATTAACTTCAGTTTAATTTTCATTTCACAAGGTCTACTATGACCATTAGAAGATAACAATGAAATACAACAATGAAGCACTTTCTGTTTAAAGAAGCCACACAAATATAAAGCTATTGAAGAGTGGCGCAGGGGCTCAATGCATTGAGTTCACAATGTCCTCTGTGCAAACACTGAGCGTGGCGTCATCTGGTTAAGGTTTGTTTGTGTGAGTTTGCTCCTGTGGTATTGGGAGATGATGGTAAGGTGAATTGGCTTGATATGAATAAATGCTTCTAGTGACAGACTGGAATCCTGTCAGGGCTCTTAAATCTATCATCCTTGAAATGATACGTTTAATTTTCTTATTAGCCTGAAGGGGTAGAAGTGGTACAAAAATGAAGAGGTATCAAAGAATAAAAACCTGAAGAACTTGTACAGTATGTGTTAGTGGTGGACCCCAGTGCTGGTTTTATACTTGTTGAATGGGATTGAATAGTGCAGTCGTCTCACTGTGAGTAATCAGAAAGATCAAAGAGTAGAAGGGGATACCAAATCTCGTGAGTGGTTTACATGTCCACAGTCTGGCCAAACTTTCTGTTCCCCATCTTCCCCATTTTCCGTGACAGATTGAGCAGATGGGGACACCCCTGGTGGCCACTGGCCCCTCTGCAGCCTCTTAGTTTGCTTATTCCAAAGGCCGGGGTTACACTTCACGCGATGCAACGCATGCTGCAGCGGACGCAAGCGTTGTAGTGTTTACTAGCCAACCCACGCCGTAGCATACGCCTCATATAATTATTTATTGATGTGTGAACACTTCCTGAAAGACACAGTTGTCCAAATGGGGAGGGTTTGAGGATACAACTGTCAGTGAATGAAAAGATGGAACTCTGGAGAGAGCAACATACAATTGTCCGTGACTGAAAACAGGTTTTGGCAGATACAGACATATTTTTTTGAAAGTTTGGCCCTGTGCCTTATTAATAGTCATTGCAAATGCCAATCTAACAGGAAATTGTCTGCGTGTAAAAGTAAAAGGTAAATTTGAATCTGATGGGGTCAGGGAAATCTGGGGAATAAGGACAGTTTGTGAGGTAGCAGATGTGATAGTCAAACAAACTGGACAAACTTGTTAAGAAGGCCGCCTCTATTATAGGAGTAAAGTCGGACAGTTTAACATCTGTGGCAGAGCGACGGGCATTAAGCAAACTCCTGTCAATCATGAAGAATCCACTGCATCCACTGAACAGTGTTATCTCCAGACAGAGAAGTAGCTTCAGCGACAGACTTCTGTGACTGTCCTGCTCAACTGACTGAGGAGATCGTTCCTCCCCCACACTATGCAACTCTTCAATTCCACCTGGGGGAGTAAATGCTAACATTACTCAAAGTTATTGTCTGCTTTATTACTCAAAGTTCTAAAGCTATTGTCTGCTTCTACATGCATTTTTATTACTATTTAATTTTATATATATATATATATTTTTTATTATTTTTTTTTTTTATTTTATCAGTATACTGCTGCTGGATTATGTGAATTTCCCCTTTGGATTAATAAAGTATCATCTATCTATCTATCTATCTATCTATCTATCTATCTATCTATCTATCTACCTAGTCTTACACTCCAGTACATTGTGGTGAATGCTGGTAACAGACAGTCTAGTGCCATTACAGAGACGCATCTCCTCAACCATCTGCAATCCATTCAACACAAACATTTGTCTGCAGCCACGCTGATGTGATGTCACCTTCCCACTATCCTTTTACTGAAAAACATTTACAAACACATATCACACCGGAATTTCATTGCAACATTTGCTCCAAAACCTTCATGCTCCAGAAATATCTCAAAGTACATTTAAACACACTCCACTCCACTGAACAAAAGCATTCCACACAGGTCTTTCAATGCACTATTTGTTCGAAAACGTTCTGACTGCAGAAATATCTCAACGCACATTTAAAATCACACTCCACTGAACGAATTATGCAATGTGAACATTGCCAGCAATGCTTCAAAACAACTCATGCTCTCAAGAAGCACTTACAAACTCATTCCAATTCCTTTCAGTGTCAACTCGCAAACCCCATGCACAGTCATTGCATTCAGTTTTATGCTGTTTTTCAAGAAGATACCGCCATTCCCATCCAAGAACATAACATTGGCTTACCTACCGCAGTATGTACTTCTTGCAATGCTCTTCATTGGCCATCAGAGGAGTTGGCGGGCCTGGCCCTGTCATGCATATCCCATGGTCTTACAGTTGCCGGGCGGGGCTCTGTCATGAGTATCCCATGACACAGGAGGAGGGTAAGAGTTGGCGGGCAGGGCTCTGTCGAGCGTATCCCATGGTCTTAGAGTTGGTGGGTGGGGCTCTGTGAGTTGGCGGGCCTGGCCCTGTCGTGCGTATCCCATAGTATCCCATGGTCTTACAGTTGGTGGGCGGGGCTCTGTTAGAGTTGGTGGGCGGGGCTCTGTGAGTTGGCAGGCGTGGCTCTCTGTCTTGCGTGCGTTCTCTGTCTTGCATGCGTCTTGCGTGCCCTTAGTGAATTATATATATAGATACTTGTGCGCATACTTTACGTAAATCTGGAGGAATCCACCAGGTGGCAGTGTGAGATATCATCACGGTGAGCACATGTTCTGCTTCTCTGTGTTGTGAATTGCCTAGAACACCCATTAAATTCCGATGACACCATACTGCAATATCTCTGAAAATGATGTTTATTGATTATATATATATAGTCCAGGGATGTGTCCATTCCAGCAAGCATTGAGCACGAGTGAGAAACAATCCCTGGATGAGGCCTCAGCTCATTGCAAGGTGAATACAAGCACACACATACACTGGCGTCATTTTAGTGGCACCAAATCCCTGAATCTGCATATCTTTAGAAGGAAACTGGAGCACAGTGTGGAATCCAAGCAGGGAATACCAGCGACGTGACTCCCTGCGAGACAGAAGTGCTACCCCTCCGCCACCGTGTCACCCCCATGTGTGTAATTATTAACAGTATTCATTATTTAATTGAAATTAACGGTTAATCTGTAAAATGTAACATACACACTTGAATGCATTTCATCATGAAAGTGATATCAAGTATAAATCTAAAGATTCTAAATGTGCAGAGAGTTGGAATATTATACATTTAATGTGTTCTGTGTGGTGATCTATTGCCGCTTCCCATAGCGATTAAAAACTGGGATGACGTTTACGATGGTCTGCTTTCATGATAAAGTAAACTACGAGGTTAAAGTGGACATTTCGAGATTAAAGCCGAAATTTCCACTTTAATCACAAAATTCATGTTTTCACCAAGTCCTTAATTTTTTTTCTCAGTGGCTCAAATACAGTGGCTGTACATTATTTTGCTGTTTTGAAGTTGCAAAAAAAAAAAAAAAAGACAGCACAGAAGACGGTATGTGAGACTTTTAAAATTTATCGTGTCATTACGATTGGGAATATGCGGCGCTTGAATATAAAAGCACCACAAATACATCTGTATGTCGGCATTTTGCTTCACCACATCGAACCATTCATCAAACATCGAAGCGCGCACACCGATCTCATAGGATCCGCAAAGCTTTCTGTCACATGTAGATAGTAAACAGAGACTCTGACGTCACATTCCAACTTTTAGCACACCGCGCCCCACAAATTTTTGCTGGTACTGCAATTTATGCACATGTCGCATTAATTTCTGAGGACCTGCTCAGAGGACGCATCAAGTGAACGCTGAGAATGCGTGGCAGCCATGATGCGGGCGCGTACGCGTTCTGAGCATGAAGTATAAACGAGCCCTAAGGCTGACTCAGGTGGAGCCCACTGCGTAATCAGAGGAGTCGATTACCAACAGAACTTCATTACTGCGAGGCAGCAGCGCTACCACTGTGCTGCCGTGCCACCCGGCCATAATGTGTTGGGGGAAATTAATCAGTTATAAAACCTGAAAGGCAATTACAAAGGAAATATCATTTTATTAAAAAAAAAGAAGTCATTCACTTCCTAAACCCAAATTATAGCTTTGAATATGTTGCTTTCTGGCCATGTATATTTGGCCTTCTAGAGCTCCCCATTTTATATAAAGCTACATTCACACTATTATAGTCTTTGGATCAATTTAATTAATATTTACACCTAAGAAATAATCCTCTGGGAATCTACATGTTTCAAAGTTTTCTTTTATTACCAGCAGAACTTCATTTTATACGAGGAGGAGGAGGTTAGGAGCAGGCGCTGATACAGCGCATTGCTGCACCCACCACACGACAAACCAACTCAGGATCCAGATTAGGACCCGAGTGCAGCCATGCAACGGGTGACAGCTCAGCACCACGCTAGTTCAGATGGAATGGAACCAGTGGGAGTTTTTTTTTATGGTGGCTGGAGTGCCAATTCAGCCACCAGCCCCCAGGTTTTTCTCTACAGGTTGGATGGCCAGCATGTCTTTAACGTCAACACCAGGGCGGCTGCCCTCTTGTGGCCCGGGGAAGGTATTGCCCAACAGAGCAGAGTCCCTTTTGGCATTTACGGGATTCGAACTGGCAACCTTCTAATTGCCAGTGCAGATCCCTAGCCTCAGAGCCACCACTCCACCCTTTATACAAGGAACGTTCAAAAAGTTTCTGCACTTTTTTATGACTCTATTAAGAATTTCAATAACTAATTACATAACTTTTCTACAGAATCATCTTTGCTTGCGATGCAACCTTCTCAGTGTCATACCAACTACAATGCCCAATTGCTAGTCCTCCTGCCTTCATCGTTTCCAACAAAAATATAAAAGTGCGGAAACATTTTGAACGTCATTCGTAGTTAACTAGATGAAGTTCAAGGTGTTGCCAGGGCAAGAATAGATGGAGGACGACTTGTCTTTTGGAAATTCAACATGATCAAAGTGCTAAACACGACCCACAAGGAAAAAAGAGAATTTTGACAGGGATATTTTGATATTGCTTGTTGTTGTCCAGTGTCGGTCACCGTAGACCCCAATTATATCAGAAATGTTCTTATCTCTATTCTGCATGAAAACTCAGATTACATTTTTTTTTCTCGGCCATCACTTCAAATAATATGGGATAAGTAACCAACCCTAGATGGATTAAATGTATATTTTTATAAAAATTGCTAGGGGGCTTTTTTTTTGTTGAGTTTGGGATCAGACTGCCTGGAGGAAGGCCTATTCTAGCAGGGTTAGGGAAAGGCCTGGCCTGGTCTTTTTTGGGTGTTTTAGAGGCTTAACGCCTTTTCACTATTTTCACAGCATAAAAAACATAACACACTGTTGATAACAGAAGTCTCATCATAACACACAGTGCCGAGATATATTGCAGGGAGATCACAGCATACGTGAATACTCCAGAGGCACTAGGCTCCCACCATCAGAAGGCATTACACGCTCATTCAGAATAATATTTAAATCAGGGATCTCAAACTCCAGTCCTGGAGGGCCGCAGTGGCTGCAGTTTTTCATTCTAAGCCTTTTCTTAATTAGTGACCTGATTTTGCTGCTAATTAACTTATTTTGAATTAATTTTAATTGTCTTGTTTTTTTTAAGATTTGTTGCCAGGACTTTCTTCATCGTTTCTCTGAATTACTTCCTTTCTTTCCTTAAACAGGAATGAAATGTGAAGTGAGTGTGCCTACAGAAGACCAACTAAGTCGGGGCCTCAAACTCCAACCAGTTTCACCCCAACCAGTTGCTTAATTAGGCGCCGAGTCTCGTTGTTCATTAAACCCGTTCTTTAATTCCAAGGCTTGTTGCTGCTCTCATTGTGGAATAGCATTCATTTCTGAAATTGTTGATTTTCTCTTTTCTAAGAGCTCTGATCAAATGTTATGTGGACCTGAGCAGATCAACATTCCTGAGACCTTCATCTTTCTTCATGTTCAGATATTGTATGATGGACCCAGTTTGCTGGTCCTGTTTTAGCTCATTTTATATCTCATTATTGTTTGGCTGCTAATTAAGGAAAAAGAAACAATTATTGGGTCTGAGTCTTCAAGAGCAAATCAGGTAAAATGAATTCAAAATAAGTTAATTAGGAGCAAAAACAGGTCACTAATTAATTAAAGGGTTAGAATAAAAACCTGCAGCCACTGCGGCCCTCCAGGACCGGAGTTTGAGATCCCTGACTTAAAGAGTATTTTTGATCAGTCTTATGAGGCACAGTTGGGTGTAGTCCATACATTGCAGTAGTGTGCTATACGGACTGCTAAAATTGGAAAGTTCAGATGACCTGAAGGTTAATCAGCTGTTAACCTCTTTAGTGTGTTAGTTTACTCCTAAACAAACTAGCCAGAAATTTTGATTTTTTTGAACAAGAAAAAGAAAATGTTACTGAGTGTAACAGAAACATGTAAATACCAAAATGTCAACATAAATACAGAAAGAAATGTATGTCTAGTGATCACAGCTCTACAGATGTAGATCTAGTGCACTTCCTTCGTGTGATATGTTTTCTTAAGGTCACCAATGCACAGCCTGACGTCACAATCAGGACAGCATAAGTGTTTCTTTGTGCACTTTTCTTTTTTCTTTTGCTTGCACATGGGAGGGTAGAATGTCATCGTGTGATCCGCATGATTGTGGGCTACCCCAGCGCAAGGCTTACTAACCTCAACATTTCCTCTGACACAGACATTTACTGTTGCTACCCTGTGAACAGTACTTAAAAGAGACTGACGACTTTCTATTCTTTCCACTTGATCACAATCATTTTGCCTTATTGCTATATATATATATATATATACATATACATATATATATTGTTGGAGATGGCTGGGGTGGCAACCCGGCCAGGACGCCCAGGAGGACCAGAGGAGGGCTTGTGCCTTCCCCAGACCATGTGGGGGCGGCCACCCTGGTACCTTTGGGGGCCATGGATACAGAGCTTTGAAGCTCAACCCTGTAGGGGCCCATGGTCATCGCCAGGGGGCACCCCAATACCTACAGAGCCCTGGGCCTCAGCACTTCCGCCACACCCAGAAGTGCTGGGCGGAAGAGGAGCAGGGACACCCGGAGTACTTCCAGGGATGCAGCCGGCACTTCTGCCACACTGGGGCATGTCGGTGCAAGATTGCCGGGACACACCTGGAGCACATCCAGGGGACCATAACAGGGGCCACCTCCCTTCATACAATGGCTAGAGTCAGGAGAGAAGAGAGCTTGGTGGAGAGGAGTGGAGGCAGCCTGAAGAAGTGATAGAGGCATTGTGTTGTGGCCAGGACTTTGGGGACTGCACTTACTTGTAAATATGCCAAATAAACGTGTGTTGGGTGAAGCCAATGTTCCGCCTGTCTGTGTCTGGGTCGGCTACCATAATATATATATATATATATATATATATATATATATATACACATATATATACTCAGCAAATAAAGAAACGTCCTCTGACTTTCAACTGTTTTTACTTTCAGTAGACTTAATGTGTAAATATTTGTATGAACACTAAAAGAGTCAACACCATAAGACATAAACTAAAAATGTTTCACAATGTGTCCCTGAATGAAGGGAGGCTCAAAATCAAAAGTACCAGTCAGTATCTGGTGTGGCCACCAGCTGCTTGAAGTACTGCAGTGCATCTCCTCCTCATGGACTGGACCAGATTTGTCAGTTCTTGCTGTGAGATGTTACCCCACTCTTCCACCAAGGCACCTGCAAGTTCCTGGACATTTCTGGGGGGAATGGCCCTAGCCCTCACCCTGCGATCCAACAAGTCCCAGACGTGCTCAATGGGATTGAGATCTGGGCTCTTCGCTGGACATGGCAGAACACTGACATTGCTGTCATGCAGAAACTCACGCACTTTTTGCCACTCCTGTCTGGTCCAGCGAAGGTGGGTTTGTGCCCATAGGCGGCGTTGTTGCTGGTGATGTCTGGTAAGGACCTGCCTTACAACAGGCCTGCAAGCCCTCAGTCCAGCCTCTCTCAGCCTATTGCGGACAGTCTGAGCACTGATGGAGGGATTGTGTGTTCCTGGTGTGACTCGGGCAGTTGTTGTGGCCATCCTGTACCTGTCACGCAGGTGTGATATTCGGATGTACCGATCCTGTGCAGGTGTTGTTACACGTGGTCTTCCACTGCGAGGATGATCAGCTGTCCTTCCTGTCTCCCTGTAGCGCTGTCTTAGGCGTCTCACAGTGCGGACATGGCAATTTATTGCCCTAGCCACATCAGCAGTCCTCATGCCTCCCTGCAGCATGCCTAATGCACGTTCACGCAGATGAGCAGGGACCCTGGGCATCTTTCTTTGGGTGTTTTTCACAGTCGGTAGACAAGTCTCTTTAGTGTCCTGCGTTTTTAGAACTGTGACCTTAAATGCTTACTTTCTGTAAACTGTTAAGGTCTTAACGACCATTCCACAGGTGCATGTTAATTAATTGATTATGGTTAATTGAACATGCATGGAAAACATTGTTTAAACAATTTACAATGAAGATCTGTAAAGTTATTTGGATTTTTAAAACATTATTGTTGAAATACACAGTCCTGAAAAAGGGACGTTTCTTTTTTTATCAAGGACAACAGTGCAGCGTTGCCAGATCGCTTGCAGTGTTGCCAGTCTCATTACTTTTCTGCCACACCTCATATATATATATACAGTACAGGCCAAAAGTTTGAACACACCTCCTCATTCAATGTGTTTTCTTTATTTTCATGACCATTTACAGCACTCCATCACTCTCCTTCTTGGTCAAATAGCCCTTACACAGCCTGGAGGTGTGTTTGGGGTCATTGTCCTGTTGAAAAATAAATGATCGTCCAACTAACCTGACTTCTGCACAACACAACTGCTGGTCCCAACCCCATTGATAAAGCAAGAAATTCCACTAAATAACCCTGATAAGGCACACCTGTGAAGTGAAAACCATTTCAGGTGACTACCTGTTGAAGCTCATCGAGAGAATGCCAAGAGTGTGCAAAGCAGGAATCAGAGCAAAGGGTGGCTATTTTGAAGAAACTAGAATATAAAACATGTTTTCAGTTATTTCACCTTTTTTTGTTAAGTACATAACTCCACATGTGTTCATTCATAGTTTTGATGCCTTCAGTCATGGAAATAAAGAAAACACATTGAATGAGGAGGTGTGTCCAAACTTTTGGCCTGTGCTGTATATAGTGTGTAACTACCAATTATGGGGAACACATTTAGAGAATCCCTGAAGGAATAAGCGCTATGACGCAAGAGACCAACAGACTTACCTGAATCCACTTTAAGAACAATAGTGGCTACCAAGACTGCCCACTTATTTTGTTTCAGAATAAGGTGCGCTAGAATAAACAGGGTTTCCAGTAAATAAAACATATTCCAGTTTCGGCCAGTTACTAAACAACTTAGTCTTTTATATACATCTGTAAATACATTTCTTTCTTCATCACCATTTTCCATTGAAAAGTAGAGGGCATCATAAGTTTATGTTGTCTTTGGCACAGTAAAGTGGAACAGCATAGCGTTCTGCCAAGGTCAGTCACATGACTGTACCCAGACTCTGCAGTTTGAAAATGAAGGCCTATCCTTGAGTCTTAAAACTACTTTATTTCCTTGGATGAAAGCATACAGGTGTTTTTCATAGCAGCACTATTAATTAAACATAGTGTCTACCTGTCTAATATTTATAATACTTTTCTGTCAAACATTTTGCAGTTTTATTAATTGTTTTTTATTCCAATTTGATTGCTGGAACATTTACAGGTTCCACTCAAAGCTCAATATATTGTCACATTTAAATGTAACTAGTAAGAATTTCAATTGATTGTGTGCTTGTTCATTGTCTTGTGGCATACAGAATGATGCTGCTGCTGCTTGTGAGAAGCGATGTAAATTTGCTAAAACTGATTAAAATAAAGCTGTGAATCTATAATCAGCCTTGGACTGATGACTACTGTGCATTCAGAATGTATTCAGACCCCTTCACTTTTTGCACTTTTGTTCTAAAGTTTTTAGTTATTTTTTTCCCATCAGCAAACAACTCAATCCCAACTCTAGCCCTAAACACCAAAATAGCAAAGCAAAGCAGGATATAGGAAATGTTTGGAAATTTATTTTAAAAATAAACCTGAACTATCCCGCCCACCGACACAAGTATTTCAACTCTTTGCTGTTACACTTGAAATTTGGCTCCGGTGCATAAATAATTGGATTAGAGTAATTTTTCAAACTAGCTATTTTCTTGGGTTAGCATCACACATGTCTTCAATCATGCAATAAGTCATTCAGGCTGTTTTTAAGGAGAAAAGTCTTCACTTTGCTGTTTGGTGTCATCATGTGTCCCACACTGAACATGGACCAGAGAAAGCAAAGGAGAGAGCTGTCTGAGGAGATCAGAAAGAAAATTATAGACAAGCATATTAAAGACAAAGACTAGAAAACCATCTCCAAGCAGTTTGATGGTCCGATGATAACAGGTACAATTATTATTAAGAAGTTTAAGGTCCATGGGACTGTAGCCATCCTCCCTGGACATGGAAAATCAACCCAGAATGGGCAGAAGGATAGTGAGAATGGTAGACAAAAAGCCAGGGACAACTTGCAAAGAGATACAAGCTGAACTCCAAGGTCAAGATCCATCCACGTCTCATCACACCATCCGTCACTTTTTGAAGAAGACCCAGGATGACTCCACTGTTGAAAGAAAAACATAAAAAGCCAGACTGGAATTTGCTAAAAGACATGTTGACAAGCCACAACGCTTCTGGGAGAATGTCATTTGGACAGATGAGAAAAAAAGTGGAGCTTTTTGGCGAGTCACATTGGCTCTGTGTCCATAGATAAAAAAATGAAGCTTTTAAAGATAAGCAGACCATACCTGCTGTGAATTATAGAGGAGGCTTGGTTATGTTTTAGGGCTGCTTTGCTGAATATGGAATAGGGTGCCTTGACTCTGTGCAGGGAACAAAGAAATCTCAAAAGTATCAAGACATTATGGAGTGTCCAGTGTCAGAAAGCTATGTCTCAGTCACAGGTCATGGATCCTCCAGTAGGATAAGGAGCCAAAACACACAGCTAAGAGCACCCAAGAATGGCTAAGAAAAAAACACTGAACTAATCTGAAGTGGCCTTCTATGGAAAGAACTGAAACATGCCCTGTGAAGAAGGCCCCGTTCAAACCTTACACAGCTGGAGCGGTTTGTTCAGGAAGAGTGGGCCAAATGACCTGTGGACAGACTCATTGAGAGCTCCAGGAATTGCCTGTTTTCAGTGATTGCAAACTCTAAAGATTGTTCCACAAAGTATTAGTTTAGGCCTCATCACTTTTGTCCATGCCATTTTCTGAAGAGGCCTATTAATTTTTTACATCTAAGATGTCTCACTTAAAGGTTTTCCAAGGCTGTATCTGTCCTGCTGTCTATTTAAACACAGGGAACTCCAGTTTATGTATTACATCTCGCCTGAAGAAGGGGCCTGAGTGGCATGAAAGCTTGCATATAGTAATCTTTTTTAGTTAGCCAATAAAATGTGTCATTTTACTTGACTTCTCACTACATTCATAATGGCTAATACGGTACAACATCCTAGTATTCAAATTATTAGTAACCAGTAAAAGTGCACTGCATGATAACGTACACTTGCCTAATTTTCATCCTCTTTCTTTCTCTAGACGTTTATCATTAATTTGCTGGGAGGTTGAAATGCTTACTGCTTCGTGAGCAGCTCTTGTTTTCTCCACTCGAGCGGCCCGCTTCTTCTCTTCTTCCGTCGGCATCTGCACCACTTCCACGTCCTCCCCCTGAGTGGTCTCAGAGGTTCCTTGACATGTCAGAAGTCCACTCGCATATCTGTTGGCTTGCAGATGTTGAGTTGTTGTCCCTGCGCCACAAGACAAAGTCCTCAATAGCCTTCCTGTACTCCAACTTGTCTCCATTACTAACGCAGCCTACGATGGACGTGTCATCTGAAAATTTCTGTAGATGGCAATTAATAACACACATACTTACCTTATGTGGATTTTGAATGCTAAACAAAACAGTTACAATAAAATGCAACTTGCACATTTTTGCAAACATGACAGTTACCGCTGTGATTTGCCACAAACACAAGGTTAAAAATTGACTCTACTCTTACATCTTATCTGCTTGATGCTGTAAAAATATCTAAGTTATTGTCTGTGCTCTTTAATCTGTGTGCTAATTGAATTGTAAAAAGTCTTCATAAGGTTGCGTATCGATTTCTAGTACAGATGAGTTCTTACCTGAGTGCCCTTGGAATTAGTCTGTAACTGTTGTTAATGTTTGTGATGTGTCTTCTGTTGGAAAGAAAAATGTAATGCATTTTATTACAACAAATGTTTGTGATGTGCCATCTGTTGGAAAGACAAATGCAGTCCATATGCCTCTGTTATATGCCATTTGGTATGGGATTCTTGTTAATGTTTGTGACGTGTCATCTGTTGGAAAGAAAAATGTAATGCATTTTATTACAACAAATGTTTGTGATATGCCATCTGCTGGAATGACAAATGCAATCCATATTTCTCTGTTATATGCTGCTTGGTATGGAATTCTTATTAATGTTTGAGACATGTCAAATGTTTGAATGACAAATGCTATTCATTTTAATACTACAAATGTTTGTGGAGTGCCATCTGTTGAAGCTGCAAATGCAGTCCATATGTCTCTGTTATATGCTATTAGGTATGGAATTCTTGTTAATGTTTGTGATGTGTCTTCTGTTGGAAAGAAAAATGTAATGCATTTTATTACAATAAATGTTTGTGATGTGCCATCTGTTGGAGTGACAAATGCAGTCCATATGTCTCTGTTATATGCTATTTGGTAAGGAATTCTTGTTAATGTTTGAGACATGTCAAATGTTTGAATGACAAATGCTATTCATTTTAATACTACAAATGTTTGTGGAGTGCCATTTGTTGAAGCTGGAAATGCAGTCCATATGTCTCTGTTATACGCTATTAGGTATGGGATGCTTGGTAATGTTTGTAATGTGCATTTTGTTGGAAAGAAAAATGTAATGCATTTTATTACAACAAATGTTTGTGATGTGCCGTCTGTTGGAGTGACAAATGCAATCCATATGTCTCTGTTATATGCTGTTTGGTATGGAATTCTTGTTAAGGTTTGAGACATGTCATCTGTTGGAATGACAAATGCTATGCATTTTATTACAACAAATGTTTGTGATGTGCCATCTGTGGGAATGACAAATGTGGTCCAGATGGCTCTGTTATATGCTGCTTGGTATGGAATTCTTGTTAATGTTTGAGACTCCAACTTGTCTCCATTACTAATACAGCCTACGATGGATGTGTCATCTGAAAATTTCTGAAGATGGTAATTAATAACACACATACTTATCTTATGTAGATTTTGAATGCTAAACAAAACAGTTCCAAAAAAAATGCAACTTGCACATTTTTGAAAACATGACAGTTACCGCTGTGATTTGCCCCAAACACAAGGTTAAAAATTGACTCTACTCTTACATCTTATCTGCTTGTTGCCGTGAAAATATCTCAGTTATTGTCTGTGCTCTTTAATCTGTGTGCTAGTTGAATTGTAAAAAGTCTTCATAAGGTTGCGTATCGATTTCTAGTACACATGAGTTCCTCACCTGAGTGCCCTTGGAATTAGTCTGTAAGTGAATTCAAATTGCTGACTTATGCTTTGCGGAGCGGGAAAGTCTCTTTCTCGCTCAAAGGAATCACAAATCGTGGCTGGAGTATACAATCTTACTGCTAGACGACTTTAAAGTCTTATGTCTTGGATTGAACTGGAACATCTCAGTTATTGGTATCAAGACCTCTCTCTTGATGGGCATTGGAAAGAAAGAAAAAAAAAAATCTCTTTCACTCAGAGTAAAGTTAATTTTCTATTTTTAAGCCTGATTCTTCCCTCCGAATGGATACAGAGCAAGGGTTGGTGTGGGGGGGGCGGGATTGAAATGGATTGTTATCATACTGCCGGCATTCCACCGGGACAAGACACCATCACAAATGGCCATTTGCAGAGAACTAAACATATGAATTAAACCCCATAAGCCTTATCTTTTCTTTGATATGTAGAAAGCCAAAGGTTTATTTCGGCACTGATCCCTCCTATTGCTGCTTCTCTTTGAAGCCGAGTTGTGTTTTAAAAAGAGAAATTCACCTGGTATATACCTACATTTTTTTAACCTACTGTTAGAGCTTACAGCATTTTTCTTTTTTTTGTTGCCATCATTGGGGAATTTTATTACAAAAGACAGCCATATGCATTGAAACATTGCCTTCTTGCAAGGGTCATGTAGCCTGATACTAAATTTCCCTGCCTTTGTGTCCCCTTAATTGTCTGTCATTTCTGTCTGCAGCTCTGTCTATGTGCAGTCCAAATAAAAACTATCTAAAGCTTGAAAGGTGGAGCACAGCGCTCACTTTCATCAGGGGATCAGTTTCCAGCCTTACTGCGGCTGCCCTGTTCTTGTGTTACGTACCTCATAAAAGTGGCTCTTGTTTCACCAGCGTACTGTTCAGTCTGGGTACAGGGCTAATCTGTCAAGCCGAGCTCCCAGGCAAATTCTTGAGTGGTGTAATAGAAACTGTTACAAGCTCAGCCTTTTTTTTTTTTTTTTATAAGTCTTTTTTTGGGGGACGTCGCAAGGCCTTCGATGTTGTTGACAGTCAGTCTGAATTTGATGCTTTGATGAATTGCTTTGCAGTACCTCCGTTAAATTCTACCTTCGCTATGACCTCTATATGTCCCTTTTCCCATCATCTAAAAAAAAAAAAAAAAAAAAATATTCTTTCTACTTCTACTTTTTCTCAAGCAGCCTTTGTTGTTCTGTGGAAATCTGCAATGAGTAAGTTCATGTTTTATATAAAAAAAAAAAAAAGTTTCAGCACAACTTTGACAGACTGCGAAGGACCTTTTGAGAATTGGGTCACCCCAGACTGGATGGAAATCAGGAACGTGAGCCCCAGCAATCCTAAAAAAGTGTAACGTTGTACATTTGGTTGGTTAAGAAACTGTCTGAAGTAAAACCTGTGTTCTGTGCTTCAGCCATTTCCCCGTGATGGGCTTTTGATCGTCTTCTCGCTTTGAACTCATCAGCTGCATTGCCTACTCTCATAAATCTTTTTTTTTTTTTTCCCTAAATACAAAATACCTATACATAAACATGAAATCTCCATTGAAAGTGCAATATAAACCTGTCATTTTCATATTTTTGTAAGTGGTACATTATTTGTCATGAAGATCTTTAAAAACACTAAGGATATTTTGGTCTGCTAGCACGTAATACTTATAAATAAACACAATCATTCAAAAGCTAAAAGAACAACAGAATGAAAGATTGTGTTTTTTTCTTCTTGTTTGTCAGCCCAGGCAGTATCTACAGTGGATTTAGAAACTATTCGGAGTCAATCTTGGGCAGATTTAATTTTAAACTAGCTGTGCTACCTGTATAAAATGGGTTGAAATCTACGTAATCAACACAGACCTCAGCATTAACGTTTGTAGTGCAGCATCTATTGGAATGTATTTTGTAGTGTCTGTACTTATAAATTGCATTGCATATGTCATTCCAACAGTTGGCGCATCACAAACATTTGTAGTAATAAAATGCAATACTACAAATGTTTGGGAGGTTCTATCTGTTGGATTAACAAATGCAATGCATTTTATTGCACAAATGTCTGTAATGCGCCATCTGTTTGAATGACAAATGCAGTCCATACGTCTCCGTTATATGCTATTTGGTATGGGATTCTTGTTAATGTTTGAGACATGTCACCTGTTGGAATGACAAATGCTACGCATTTTAATACTACAAATGTTTGTGGAGTGCCATCTGTTGAAGCTTCTAATGCAATGCATGTGTCTCTGTTATATGTCATTTGGTATGGGATTCTTGTTAATGTTTGTGACATGTCATCTGTTGAAAAGAAAAATGTAATGCATTTTATTACAACAAATGTTTGTGATATGCCATCTGTTGTAATGACAATGCAATCCATATGTCTCTGTTATATGCTGTTTGGTATGGAATTCTTGTTAATGTTTGAGACATGTCATCTGTTGGAATGACAAATGCTATGCATTTTAATACCACAAATGTTTGTGATGTGCCATCTGTTGAATCTACAAATGCAATGCATGTGTCTCTATTATATGCCATTTGGTATGGGATTCGTGTTAATGTTTGTGACGTCATCTGTTTGAAATAAAAATGTAATGTATTTTATTACAACAAATGTTTGCAATGTGCCATCTGTTGGAATGGCAAATGCAATGCATATGTCTCTGTCATATGCTATTTGGTATGGAATTCTTGTTAATGTTTGAGACATGTCATCTGTTGGAATGAAAAATGCAATACATTTTATGGGATTCGTATTCACAAAAGCAGTGTTAATGTTTGTGATGCAATATCTGTTGAAATGAAAAATGCAATACATTTTATTAAAACAATGTTTGTTAAGTGCCATCTGTTGGAATGACAAATACATTGCATATGTCTCTGCTATATGCTATTTGGTATAGGATTCATATTCGTAAAAGCAGAGTTAATGATTTGATGCAATATTTGTTGAAATGAAAAATGCAATGCATTTTATTACCAGAGAAATGTGTGAGGATTGTCAAGGATATGTAGGAGAGAGTGAAGACTCTGGTTAAATGCAGTGTTGGGGTAACAGATAGGATTCTAGTTAGAGGAGGTCTGCACCAGGAATCTTCTTGAAGTCCTTACCTCTGTGATCTGGTTGTGGATGTGTTGAGTCATGGGGTAAAAGACCAGTCCCCCTGGTGCAGGCTTTCTGCCGATGACACTGTGTTGTGCAACATTAGAAAGAAGGAAATGGAGTGGAAGTTGGAAGAATGGAAAAGGACTTTGGAGATAGAGGACGGAAGATAAATGGGAAGTAGAAGACAGAATATGTGAGGTTTAATGATGGTCATGATTCAGACATTAGCCTGAAAAGAGTGGATAAATTTAAATATCTACGATGAGTGGTAGCCCAAGATGGAAAATTAGGTGCAGAGATAGCCAGTAGAGTGCAGCGTGGAAGGAACAATTGGAAGAAGGTAACATGAGTATTGTGTGATTGAAGAATTAAGGTAAAGGTTAAACATGAGGTTTATAAGACACTGATAAGATTAGCAATAATGGAGCTGAGACATGGGCAGTAATGGGGCACAGGAGAAGAAATTGGATGTGGTAGAATTGAGAATGTTGAAATGGATGTGTGGAGTTACAAACAAGGACACAATAAGAAATAAGGCAATCAGACGTACAACAAAAGTGGGAGAGATATGTACGAAAGTACAGGAAAGTAGTCTGAAGTGGTATGGACTTATGATGAATAGAGACAAATAATATGTGGGTAAAAGAGTGATGAGAATGGAAGTGCAGGGGAAGAGAAGGAGAAGGAGTCCAGAGTTGGGGTTGATGGATAAAGTCAAAGAAAGGTTGGGGATCCCACCCTCCCCCTCCCACCCTCCCCCTCTCCCCAGAATATTATAAGGTTCGCTGAAAAGTAAGCAAGTTAATAATCATAAAAGTCCGAGTACCAAAGTACACTGACTGCAGAGCAAGGCTGTTGGTTTTTTATTGCTATGGAAGGGGCGGGGCATCTAGAAGGGAAATGGTCATCCGAAGGCGTGGCCTGGAGTCGAAGGAGGGAGGAGACTAGGTCTTACTGCTCCTGTCGGGAAGGAAGAAGAGACATTAGTACACCTGATTACCTCCCAGTACCTGTGTTTCAGCGGAAGCTAGACCTCCCCTGCTGCCTCCCAGCCGCAGGTGTGCGACAACTAGGGATGGGTATCGTTTAGGTTTTATCCGATACCGGTGCCAAAACGGTACTTTTGAAACGGTGCCGGTGCTTAAACGGTGCTCGAACCGGTGCTTAAAAAAATAAAGAACACAAACTTCGTCCAAAAACCTCTTGCGTTTTTATTTTTCCCAGTAATTTTTTTAAACAAAATTATAACAAACCTAGCCCTTTCTGTCAATAAAACATAACTTCTTTGGTTGGAACCAGTGCTTAAACAATTGAAAACACAAACTTGCTGTGAATTTCGTCCACTTTTTCTTTCGTCATTTTAGCCTTTTTGGCCAGGGTGAAGGGAGTATCTGCCATCAAACAAGAAGACAGCCACATGTAACTACGACGGTGTTTGCTAGTTCACCTTACATGCATTAATGTAATAACGTGGTTAGCCTACTCAACGTAAATTGCACGAACAACATTAAGCTACTCACCCAGAGAAGAACGGGTGCTGCTGCCATCATCATCATCAGTTATCATTTCTGCTACACTGGCAGGGCTAGGGGCCGGACTCTCCTCCTCGGGTTCTTGGATGTTGCTAACTCCGAGAACAGGCACCACACCCGCAGTAGATGTGCTCGGTGTGATGTCTTGCTGCAAGTTATCAAATGCGGTGCATTTTTCGGCTTTTAAAAAAACGCCATGCGACGCCATGTGTTTCATTAGATTTGAGGTGTTACCTCCTTTGCACATTATTACCTTTAAGCATTTGTTGCAGGCTGCTGAGTTTATATCTTTTGCTGTGAAGTACAGCCACACTCTCGAGCGCTTCAGCTTCGGCATTTTAGCTCTGCTCTAAAAAAAAACCTGTACATACCTGGGCCCGCCTACTATCCTTGGAAAGGAAGTGATTGGCTAGATTTCTCAGGGAAAAAAGCACCGAAATGAAGCACCGAATTGTGCGCTGCTTTTCGGTCTGGTTACTACCGTTCATGTCAGCACCGGTTCCACAATGGCACCGGACACCGGTACCCATCCCTAGCGACAACACATAGACATTTTCTTCCAGGTGAACATCTACCCAAGTGCACAAGGTCTACTAATGTCAACAACAACAACATTTATTTCTATAGCACAGTGCTTCCCAAATTCAATCCTGGGGACCCCCCGTGGCAGTAGGTTTTTATTCCAAGGAGATTCACAATCGGCGATGATAATCGATAACAAGTGATCTCATTTAATTAGCTGGTCTTTTCTACTTTTCTCTTATTCTCCATTCAGAAAAACACAATAGTATGGTTTTTACATTTATAAGATATTTAGAAATATTTATATGTTTTTCTAAAGCTCTAAATGCTTAACTCTCTTTTTTTGTTGTTTTCCTATTATTTTCTCCTTTTCCTATATGGTTGGCTCCCTTCCTTTAACCCTAATAGTGACAATTAACAACCAGCATAGCAGACACCCGGGATGATGAAAGCAGCAACGGCTTCAGTGTCAGACTCGCTAATTAGTAATTAATTAAGTAAACAATTATTAGTAATTAATAATTCATTATTATTATATCTATTATTATTAATTAATCTATTATTATTATTAATTAATAATCATTAGTAAATAATCAATTAAGTAACCAGAACACCTGGAAAAGCAGAATAAAAATTAGCTGGAAAATATTGTTATCGACTTAAAAAAAACTTACATATATCCATATAACTGCTTATTACTTTTTAAGAAAAATCTGCTAAACTTAGTTTGTAATTTCTACATTGACTGCAAAACACAGAAATTGGAAAATAATAACTCACTCAATTAGGCTAAGAGTCCAATGAAAAACAAAAGTTGGTTGGAACAAAAACCTGCAGCCACAGGGGGTCCTCAGGATCAAGTTTGGAAACCACTGCTATAGCACATTTTCATACAAATGGTGTAGCTCAAACTGCTTTTCCAGTTTATATGAAACAAAAATAAGATTAGGTAATACTAAATAGTCATGTCAGTCATTTTCCAACCCCGCTATATATCCTAACATAGGGTCACGGGTTTCTACTGGAGCCAATCCCAGCCAACACAGGGCGCAATGCAGGAAACAAACCCCAGGCAGGGCGCCAGCCCACCGCAGGGCACACACCCACACACCAAGCACACATTAGGGACAATTTAGGATCGGCAATGCACCTAACTTGCATGTCTTTGGAAACCGGAGCACCCGAAGGTATCCCACACACACACGGGGAGAACATGCAAACTCCACGCAGGGAGGACCCGGGAAGTGAACCCAGGTCTCCTTACTGCGTAAATAACAAAGTGTAAAGTAAGGGCCAATGGCTGGGAGGACAGAAAAAACAAACAAAGAAAAAAAAAAAACTCTAGACAGACTGGAGAAAAAAAAAATAAAATCTGCAGGGGTTCCAAGGCTAAGAGACCACCCGGCCCCCCACTACCTAACATAAATGATCTCAATCATTCCTCATGGTTTTCAGACTTCAGGTGAAAGAATTTGATGATGTGATTGTAGTTGTTCTTTTACTGTACATGTGGTGACAGAAACCTTTGGGTTACTTTATTTTTCACATAAAGATAATGAATTTAGTCAAACTGATATTAGTCAAGTTGTCAGTCATTTTCTAGCCCACTTAGTCCTGAACAGGGTCACGGGGGTCTCCTGGTGCCTATCCCAGCTAGCACAGGGCACAAGACAGGAACAAACTCTGCACAGGGCGCTAGTCCATCACAAGGAAAACACACATGTACACCCCAACCACACACTTTAGCCAATTTAGGACCGTCAGTTCACCTGACCTGCATGTCTTTTGGGAGAAAACTGGAGCACTTGGAGGAAACCCATGCAGACACAGAGGGAACATGCAAACTCCACACAGGGGAGGACCCGGGGCGCAAACCCTGATCTCCTTACTGCCAGGCATTAGCGTTACCACTGCCCTGCCGTGCTGCCCATCAGTCAAGCTACTAATTTCATATTTTATTCAAACGTACTGAGAACCTGATGAAGATCAGAGATCTAAATGAATTTGGCTCGTTCATCCTTTCTTTTTCTACACAAAACAAAATCAGGGGGACACGGAGCTGAAGCGTGGCAGCCATGAGCGAGACCCCAGAACACCGTTCTGTTGACAGGTTCAGTCACTCAAGCTGGCTATTTTACCTAATCTCCAGTGTTTTGGAAGGTGTGAAGAAATTTGGGTGCAGATGGAGAAAAATCCACAAAGACACAGGGAGAACATGCAGCTAATTCTAACCCAAGCTCTTTATTTGATTTATATTGCATTCTTCACTGAATACACGCACCTACTTTCATTTTTTTTCTCTGTTTTATATTTGTTAATACTGAAACTAGCAAGTTAAGGACACAGTGTGATGCATTACTGAAATTCCTTGCTCCTCAGTTTTACAGATGAATGGACTCGCTGCTTGTCAGACCTGTTATTTGCATTTAAAAGTCACTGCAACTCAAGTGCTTGTCTATCCATTCTATTTGATATTATTCCTAGAAATCCTTCTATTTCTCTTCATTTCTAGTCACCACTAAATCCATCCAAATACTGACAATGATATTTTCCATTCATTAAAGTAATACAGCTATATGACGTCTTTAAGTATATAATATATCTAGGGAGCCATTTGGCATTTTAGCATTAAGCCCATCAAATAGGTGTTTGCAAGATTTCCTGATTTTTTCTTAAAAAGGCAAACCTCTTCAATAGTTCACAGCATGTAAAATCCATAGAGCATTACCATTGACCAAGATACAGTAGAGCAAAAGGCTGAGATATCCATCCTCCTATCCATTTTTCTAAGACGCTTATCCCATTTAGTGTGATTGGGGGGTGCTGGAAGCAATTTCAACAGCAAAGGGTACAAAGCCATTTGGACATTGCAGGGGGTACACTCTGAAATATTTACACACACACACACACACACATTCATAAGACCAATGTAGGATGAGGACGGCTTTTTACTGAGCATAATAAAACAACATTCATTTCAATAGATTTGTTGGCATTTATACACAGCCAAAGGTTTCATGAAAAGAAAAACAAAATGAAACAAATCCTACAGGGTTTAGCTTAAATGGGCAGGAAGGGGAATACAGAGATCTGATTGGAGCTTTCAGTGACTGGAGTCATAAGAACTGCCTGCTTCTGAACACAACGAAGACCGAGATGATGATTGTGGACTTCCACAGGTCTAAACTCACCCTTCAGCCTGAAGGTACAGGCCATCCTTGACAAGAGCAGCCATCCTCTCCACAACATTTTGGCAGGTCAGAGAAGTAAAAGTGGCCATCATCTTCTCTTGGTGCGCTGTGGATTTTAAAACCCTCTTGTTAACACAAGTGATTCATGACCTGCTCACCATGCTACCTCCGGACACCGTCACAATTGACCCATTTATTTATTTACTCCTTGCTATTACAATAATTTTTTACAAATTTTACATCTATTATATAGTGTCTTTCACATCTATCTATCTATCTATCTATCTATCTATCTATCTATCTATCTATC
>JANRMT010062841.1:16293059-16353402 GCA_026402145.1 Polypterus bichir lapradei
TCACCATAGAAGGTGTCACCTTTTCACGATCAGTCATGGTCAGGAATCTTAGTGTTACTCTGGACTCCTCACTTTCATTCATTGAACATATTATCTTCAACAACCCAGTCCTGTTATTTCTTTCTTCATAATATTCACAGCATTCAACTCTTCATCACTAATTACAGTATGTCACACAACTCCATATTCAGGCACTGATTCTCTCTCAGCTGGACTCTCTCCTAGAAGGACTTCTGCAGCTGCAGTCAGACCTCTCCAGCTGCTCCACTGGTGTTCTCTGCTCCTTGTTTCACTCCTACTCCTCCTCCTCTACTTTGGTCTCTACATTGGCTTCCTGTTGCTGTAAGGATCCAGTACAAAACTCTTGTCGTGACCGACAGTTCTCTGAACAGTTATGCTCCTCAATTTCTCCAGTCCTTGGTCTCTCCTGAAGTAATCTTCAATTGGCACTTGCCTATCTGCTGATCGTCCCTCCTTGTGCCAGATGTGCCAAGACTGGACAATGTTTTTGCTCCAAAGCTGTGGAATGAGCTCCCCTTATGTTTTCAATCAGCACCCAATTTGCTTGTTTTTGGGTGTCTTTTTTGTTAAAGATTTTGGAGCTTCTTAGTTTCTGCCCTACAGGGTAGCAGCTGCTGAAATGACAGAGTTTAAGATACTGATGTTTTGGAGCATTCTAGCTTCAAGTATCTGCGGTGGGTTGGCACCCTGCCCAGGATTGGATTCCTGCCTTGTGCCCTGTGTTGGCTGGGATTGGCTCCAGCAGACCCCCGTGACCCTATGTTCGGACTCAGCGGGTTGGAAAATGGATGGATGATAGCTTCAAGTATAATTAAGTAGTTGTTCTAATTCCCTTGTACTTGATTTTTATTTTGTTCTGATGTTTGCACCTTCATTCTTGTGTGTATTGAACTTTCTTTGTAAGTTGCTTTGAATTAAGGTACCTGATAAATTAATAATAATAGCAGACTTGATACACTGTTGAGTTTTCCTCTAACTACACAAAAATGTCCATCTAAGGTTAACTCAGTACATTTCCTCAGTATATAAGTGAGCGCTGATGTTTGACTTAATGTACCCTGTGATGGGGTCCCACCACATCCAGGACTTGTTCTTCCCTTGAACCCAACTCTAGCTACTGTCACACATGTGCAATTGGGAGACAGTTTACGGGCTCAAAAAACTGTACGTTCCCACCTGACCAGGGGTTGGCACTGCCCTCTAACTCTTTCTGCTCTCTTCCTGCAGAACTCTTCAAGCTAAAGATCACTCCTGGCCCTCAGGAGACACCAACAACGTCACTTCCGGTCTCAAGCCTCATCATCCCATCACCTGCTGATGTCACTTCCGGTTCCAGAATGCCACTTTCCATGACCTCATTTCCTTCCACCTATTGTTGTTTTGCAGTTCTGTTTTGGACTCAAGTCTGTAAACACCTCAACTATTTACGACAGTATGAGGGGCGAATCCCCAAACCTTTGACGTGTTGTTGTGCTTTATTTACACTACGTCTTGAAGAGAAACTTGAAGAATGGGTGATAGTCAATATTTATGCAGTGGCTCACAAGTTAATATTATTCTTTTTTTTCCAATAACAGTTTTCCTGGCTGGCTTCATGATCAGAGGATCATTGTGGTTCTCTCATTGCTTAAATATTGCTGTCTGAGTTAGACTTACGCCACTTGGCTGTATGTGATGTATCACATTTATCTTCATTAAGTTAGCTGCCTGATCTGCTATCTAATAAAACGTTGAGGTTTGTGCGTCCAGAAACTCAGAGCAATCTGATTGGTCAGTTTTTCTTTTTAGTGATTTTATACTTTTGTAACGCAAGGGAAAGAGGAAGTATGAGACACAACAGGAAGTGTAAAGGAGTAGGAAGCATAAGGAACACTAGTCAAGAGAGGAAAAGACATAAAGGTACAGATAGGGCAAGAGATATCAAACCTTTTTAAATTTATTCTATTATCTGTTGTCACGCATGTGTGTCAGAGCATCTCCTCATGGGCTCAATCGAGGTATCTGATAATCCGCCCAAGCAAGAGTGGGATGCTCTCACTAACGTTCTCTTCTCCTTCTATCCCTGCAGCACCAAGAAACCTCCCAGTGAGGGCACTTAGCTCCGCCCCTCCCGGTGTGCACACTATAAGAGACCTGGCTGCCCGGAAGGAGGCGTCACTTTCCTGCTGGATGGAGCTCCACAGAACGACCCTTGCTTTTAACAGCCAAAAGAGCTTTTTTTCTTTATTATTATTACTATTATTGTGCCCGTGTGGCCATTTCCTTATCATATCATATAAAGATGTAAATTTTGTTTTGGATATTCGCATTAAAAGGGACGACCCGGTTGATGTTCCAAGTTTTCTGTGTTGCTCTACCTATCATTTCTACCTTGGCAGGTAACACGGCTAGTATTAAATTCACAAGTTTGGCCAAAAAGTACTAAAGGGAATATGTTTACAAATCTCCTTTAAACGACTTTCGAAGACGGTACTTACGCTCATTTGATACTTAAGAGTATACAATAAATGTGGTTTATTTTAGAGTGCCGTCTTTAGACCTGTTTGTACCAGGCTTAGCACCCTAACTTTCATATATCCTTACTGATAATTTTTAAAGAATATTTAAGGCCAAATTATTAATATATTCCTCATGGCAGGAATAATAATAATAATAATTCTTTGCATATATACAGTATAGTGCTTTTCTCTCTACTCAAATAGCACCCTAATAGGTTTTATATCATATCTTTCAAACTTATCTACCACTTTTATTTTTCTTTCCTTAAAGAACAGATGTTCTACAAAAGCCTTCAATTCCATAACTGGTTTATAATACCCTCGAAGCCCATGATTATCCTATATTTAGCCCTGCAGGGTGTAGTAAAGTGGCTGAAAGTTGGACCAAACCCAGGCTGACAGAACCAAGTTAAACTTTCTGAACTTTCTGCCTACTATTACAAGCGATGGCTTACAAAAATGTTAACTTTGTGTGAATTGAGCTGTAGAAGTAAATAAAAAATAAATAAAACGCGTGACTCGCTACTCTGGGTAAGAATCACAAGTAAAAGTTATTTCATGCATGCCTGTGGGCTAAATCACACTTGTTTGAGTTCTAGTGGTCTGGGTGTAAAAAGGTATTTTTTCGTTTCCATATGAAGCATAGCAGATACAAATCACATGAAGAAGCTGCTCAGTTAAAATCAAACGGGAAATAATTTAATTACATCCTCAGCTTTTGTACATTAGCTTCGGCCAACTTTTTAAGTTTGGAGCCAAACCACTCATGAACATTGCTATGCAGAAAAAGGGAAAAGAAGGCTCCAATTAGATTGTAAATCACCGACAAAATATTCTTCCTTTGACAGACCCAGTCTTCTTGTGGTTTCAAAGACCACAACATTAGTTTTATGGAAGGCAATATGCCTAAACTTCTCATTGTTATTAAATCTATCCACTGGTGGTCAAACTCTCATAGAAATGTAGTCATGGTATTTTAAGCAGATTTTCTCCAAATGTGTAAGAAAATCTGCAGTTATAGAAACCATATTGCTCCAGCTAAAGGCTAACAAAAAAGCTGACAACCATAGCTGGCCATAAAATGGCTCCTTTCTGGCCTCGGCTGTTTGCAGTTGGCAGAAAACAGCATCACGCTTGCAGTTTTCTGTTCTCATTATGATAACATAAAGTGACATAAAACCTTTACTGTGCAAAAGTCTGAATGCATTTTATTAGTGGAAAATCTAAGAAAATTATCCAAGTCTGTAAATACATACTGGTGGCACAGATACATTTTTTTCCTCACTATTATACATTCATATTGTTGGTTTATTTTGCGCTGGGTCATATACAGCCCCCATGTCCTTTGGAAAAGGTTATTCTGTTATTGATTTATATTTATGATTCTTTTCTCATCTTTAAAACCTAATTTAATAAATATGGCTGAAGTGATCACCTTCTAAAGTCGGCATTTAATACCGCCAAATCGTTAAGCTATTTTAATGTTTTATCCACTTTCTTAACTTTGACTTTGTAACAGTTATATATTTATTTCTATTTCTTATTCTTTTGCCGTCTTTAAATCATAACTTTAATAAATATGCCTAAAGTCATCACATCAAAAATCAACAATTAATTCTGCTGAATCGTTAGGCTATTGAAATGTTTTAACTTTCTTACTTTGATTTTATAACAGTTATATATTTATTTCTATTTCTTATTCTTTTGTTATCTTTCAAGCATAACAAATATGGCAGAAGTGATCACCTTCAAAGTTGATAATTAATTCCACAGAAATCATTAAGTTATTAAAATGATCAACTTTCTTACGTTGATTTTGTAACAGTTATATACTAATTTCTATTTCTAATTCTTTTCTCATATTTAAATCATAACTTTAATAAATATGTCTGAAGTCATCACATCCAAAGTCGACATTTAATTCTGCTGAATCGTTAAGCTATTGAAATGTTTTAACTTTCTTACTTTGAATTTCTAACGGTTATATTTTTATTTC
This sequence comes from Polypterus bichir lapradei, assembly GCA_026402145.1. Classification (NCBI taxonomy): domain Eukaryota; kingdom Metazoa; phylum Chordata; class Cladistia; order Polypteriformes; family Polypteridae; genus Polypterus; species Polypterus bichir. The sequence goes on from JANRMT010062841.1 coordinate 16,297,575, forward strand.
TATTTCTTATTCTTTTGTCATCTTTCAAACATAACAAATATGGCAGAAGTGATCACCTTCAAAGTTGGCATTTAATTCCACAGAAATCATTAAGCTATTAAAATGTTTTCTTGATAAATTTCAGTTTCTTGATAAATTTCAGTCGGGTTTTAGAACAAATCACAGTACAGAAACTGCCCTCGTTAAAGTAGTAAATGATTTGCGAGTGAATGCAGACAAAGGGCATTTATCTGTTCTCATCCTCTTAGATCTGAGTGCTGCATTTGACACCATTGATCATAATATTCTTAGAAAATGCCTTAGTCAATGGGTGGGCCTCTCTGGCAAGGTCTTAAATTGGTTTGAATCCTACCTGGCAGGGAGAAAATTCTTTGTTAGTTGTGGTAATCACAACTCAAAGACACATGATATCCAATATGGTGTTCCACAAGGCTCTATCCTGGGTCCGCTGTTATTCTCAATCTACATGCTTCCGTTAGGTCAGATTATCTCAGGGCACAACATGAGCTACCACAGCTATGCTGATGACACACAGCTGTATTTATCAATAGCACCTGATGACCCCGATTCTATTGACTCACTAACACAATGTCTGACTTGTATCTCAGAATGGATGAATAGTAACTTTCTCAAGTTAAATAAAGAGAAAACTGAAATCTTAGTGATTGGCAATAATAGATACAATGAGGCTATTAGAAATAAACTGGATACATTAGGATTAAAAGTCAAGACGGAGGTAAAAAGCTTAGGGGTAATTGTTGACTGTAATCTGAATTTTAAATCGCATATTAATCAGATCACTAGGACAGCATTTTTTCACCTAAGAAACATAGCAAAAGTTAGACCTCTTATATCTTTGAAAGATGCTGAGAAATTAGTTCACGCATTTGTTTTCAGTCGACTAGATTACTGTAATGCGCTCCTCTCAGGACTACCCAAAAAAGACATAAATCGTTTGCAACGAGTGCAGAATGCAGCTGCTAGAATCCTAACTAGGAAAAGAAAATCCGAGCACATCACCCCAGTTTTGATGTCACTACACTGGTTACCTGTGTCATTCAGGATTGACTTTAAAATTCTGCTTATGGTTTATAAAGCCTTAAATAATCTCGCCCCATCTTATATATCGGAATGTCTGACATCTTATATTCCAAATCGTAACCTTAGATCCTCAAATGAGTGTCTCCTTAGAATTCCAAGAACAAAACTTAAAAGAAGTGGTGAGGCGGCCTTCTGCTGCTATGCACCTAAAATCTGGAATAGCCTGCTAATAGGAATTCGCCAGGCTAGTACAGTGGAGCACTTTAAAACACCGTTGAAAACATATTACTTTAACATGGCCTTTTCATAACTTCAGTTTAACTTAATTTAACTTAATCCTGATACTCTGTATGTTCAATTCTTCATAATAACTATTCATGGTGGCTCTAAAATCCGTACTGACCCCTACTCTCTTTTCTGTTTCTTTTTCCGGTTTCTTTGTGGTGGTGGCCTGCGCCACCTCCACCTACTCAAAGCTTCATGTTGCTCCAACAATGATGGATGGATTAAAAGGCAGAATTCTACGTGACCATCATCCTCAAGTCCTTCCGTGAGAGCCCTAAATCCGAAGAGGACTGTTTCATTTATGTTAGGTAGAATGCCCAGAGGGGACTGGGCGGTCTCATGGTCTGGAATCCCTACAGATTTTATTTTTTTCTCCAGCCGTCTGGAGTTTTTTTATTTTGTTTTTTCTGTCCCTCCTGGCCATTGGACCTTACTCTTATTCGATGTTAATTAATGTTGACTTATTTTGTTTTCTTATTGTGTCTTTTATTTTTCTATTCTTTATTATGTAAAGCACTTTGAGCTACTGTTTGTATGAAAATGTGCTATAGAAATAAATGTTGTTGTTGTTAAAATGTTTTATTAACTTTGTTACTTTGATTTTGTAGTGGCTATTTATTTATTTCTGTTTCTTCTTCTTTTGTCATCTTTAAAACACAACTTAACTTCAGCCATATTTATTATCACGTTCAAAGTCAACAATTAATTCTGCCAAATCGTTAGGCTATTGAAATGTTTTCACTTTCTTATTTTGATTTTTTAACAGTTACATATTTATTTCTATTTCTTATTCTTTTGTCATTTTTAAAGCATAACAAATATGACTGAAGTGATCACCTTCAAAACTGGCAATTAATTCCATAGAAATTATTAAGTTATTAAAATGATCAACTTCCATCCATCCATTATCCAACCCGTTATATTCTAACTAAAGGGTCACGGGGGTCTGCTGGAGCCAATCCCAGCCAACACAGGGCACCAGCCCACTGCAGGGCACGAACACACACCAAGCACACACTAGGGACAATTTAGGATCGCCAATGCACCTAACCTGCATGTCTTTGGACTGTGTGAGGAAACCCACGTACACACGGGAAGAACATGCAAACTCCACGCAGGGAGGACCCGGGAAATGAACCCTGGTCTCCTAACTGTGAGGCAGCAGCGCTACCACTGCGCCACCGTGCCACCCGATTACATGTATATGTCTTACCATTTTCTATTTTCATAGGATATGCATATACAAATAGTATATTTCTAATTACTGTAAGAAATAATTCTTATATAAAAAAACAAAATTATTTATATTGCACTTCCATAACTATTCTGTGAGAATTCAAGTGTATATATACTGTCCACACTGCGAGGCAGCAGCGCTACCACTGCACCACCGTGCCGCCCAACGATCAACTTTCTTACGTTGATTTTGTAACAGTTATATACTAATTTATATTTCTTATTCTTTTCTCATATTTAAATCATAATTTAATAAATATGGCTGAAGTGATCACATTCAAAGTAGACAATTAATTCTGCCGAATCGTTAAGCTATTGCACTGGACATGATGTCATCATGGTTGACATTCGGTGATGTCATTTCCCATACTCTTGCTTAAAATGGCCATTTTGTCTCAGGGGCAGTCAGCTGTGTTTTGGACTCTGTTCTATGCACATCATGCTTATTTCAAATCAACTTTTTGCTGCCAGGAAACAATATACGGGTGGCTGCTCCAAACCTTTATGATGTCTATGACCCATTCTTATGACAGTACATATTACGGTTAAATTACTGAGTGACCCCTAATTCTCATTTTTCTTCCACACTACTCACGAGGTGGTCTGAGTTAGTACAAAACTTTATTCCCGTTCTCCGACTCTAAGAAGCATACGTCAACTGCAACTTTTCTGAAAACACGTTTTCACTTTGTCATTATGGGTTATAGAGAGTAGATTGCCTGGCAAAAGTGGCAAATGTATCCATATAAAATTAAACTGATTGGCAAAAATGAATAATTTTATCCATTTAAAATAAATTTGCAAAAATGCTACAATACAATAAAATGTGCAGAAAGCGAAGGGGTCAGAATGCTTTCTGAATCCCCTGTATGTATGTGTTAGATTAGTTGCTAATATTAAATGTGATTGGGGCCTGAAATGAAGAACATTGTGTGCAGGACTGCTCCCGAGACTGCTAGGATGGTCACCGACTTCACTAATCCTGAACTTAATAAGCAGGTTAGATGATAATGGATGGAATTGTCAAGACTTCTTCAACTAAATGACCTTTTTCAGCCTTTCAGACTTTTTTTAAAAGTCTGTCTGCGTGTATTTAAAACCATTTTTATGCCTTTACAGGATCATTTAAAGTTCAAAGAGACAAATGACCTACAAAAGTGAGTATAAATGAAAATGTATAAAAAACCTGTTTTTCTATTTTGTTTGCATTTTATTAAAATAAATCATAAGATTTGATAAATAAACAGCAGGGCAGACCTCTAACCATAACATATTGCATAACAGGTTTAAGCATTTTAAAACTATCCATTTTCTTTGTGAATATGCCATACTGTCAAACTATATGATCTTTCCGTGATTGTTTAAAGGTCAGACAGCAGTTAAAACTTCAAACAAAGCTTATTATATATTAAACTAAATGAAGGACCTCTGCGTATATATGAAGCAACCTATGACATTCATTACGCTTAGAAGGAGGGCATAATGGAAATCTCTAAGCACATTCCAGTACCGTTATTAGTCACTGGAAGAGTTTATTTTTTCAAAGGAAAGATAAACCAGAATGCACTCAGTCACAAAAGTTACTTATCCACACTTCTTCTTTGTTTGACTTAAGAAGTTCTTTATTATGAAAAATTGGCCTGAAACAGATGAGGTGCCTTTAAGAATTTCCAAATCACAACATTAATTTACTGCCAGACCAACCATAGCCACTGTTAAAAAGAAAAAAAAAAGTAAAAAGAAACAAAGTGAATGGTTACTGTTATTCTGTATGAAGTAAAGAAATTCAGGAAGGACACTCTGAAGGGCTACTTATGGAAATTCGTTGCCAATTTATTTCAAGAAATATTAAAATGCTGTGAATACATAAACGTTTAAAGGTGTTTTTCACCTTTTTTTGAAATGTAGGTTCATTCCTTTATTTTAATTTTAATCCTCTGAACTTTAAAAAGAAAAACTGAGTGCAAGATTACATGTATATCCATCCATTATCCAACCCTCTACATCCTAACTACAGGGTCACGGGGGTTCATCACAGGGCACAATACAGGAAACAAACCCTGGGTAGGGTGCCAGCCCACAGCAGGGTGCACACACACACTCACACACCAAGCACAAACTAGGGACAATTTAGAATTATTATAAGTATGAATAATCCATCCATTATCCAACCCGCTATATTCTAAAACAGGGTCACGGGGGTCTGCTGGAGCCAATTCCAGCTAGCACATGGTGCAAGGCAGGAACAAATCCCAGGCAGGGCACCAGCCCACCGCAGGGCACACACACACACTAGGGACAATTTAGGATCGCCAATGCACTTAACCTGCTTGTTTTTGGACTGTGGGAGGAAACCCACACAGACACGGGGAGAACATGCAAAACTCCACGCCGGAAGGACCCAGGAAGCGAACCCGGGTCTCCTTACAGCAAGGCAGGAGGGCTACTACTGCGCCACCGTGCCGCCTGATTACATATATATGTCTTACCATCAGTCAGTCGTGGTAAAAAAGGAGCAGAGCTGTAAGGCAAAGCTCTCAATTTACCAGTCGATCTACGTTCCTACCCTCATCTATGGTCATGAGCTATGGGTAGTGACCGAAAGAACGAGATCGCGAATACAAGCGGCTGAAATGAGTTTTCTCCACAGGGTGTCTGGGCTTTCCCTTAAATATAGGGTGAGAAGCTCAGTCATCCGGGAGGAACTCAGAGTAGAGCCGCTGCTCCTCCGCATCGAGAGGAGTCAGATGAGGTGGCTCGGGCATCTGATCAGGATGCCTCCTGGATGCCTCCCTGGTGAGGTGTTCTGGGCACGTCCAACCGGGAGAAGGCCCCGGGGAAGACCCAGGACACGCTGGAGGGACTATGTCTCCCGGCTGTCCTGGGAACGCCTTGGGATTCTCCCAGAAGAGCTAGAAGAAGTGACCGGGGAGAGGGAAGTCTGGGCCTCTCTGCTCACCCAATCCCAATCTCGGATAAGCGGAAGAGGATGGATGGATGGATGTAAGAAATAATTCTTATATAGAAAAACAAAATTATTTATATTGCACTTCCATCACTATTCTGTGAAAAATTAAGTATATATACTGTCCACACATGATAATAAACATGGGGCTGAATTGTCACTTTTTAACATTTGTAAATGTGCGCTTGGCCTTTTCCATTACACCAATAGAATATTACAAAAATTTAGGCCATTCAGCCCAACAAAGCTTGCCAGTCCTATCTACTTAATTCCTCCAAAATAATATCAACTCTAGTTTTAAAAGTCCTTAAAGTCCTACTGTCTACCACACTTCTTGGTCACTTATTCCAGGTGTTTATGGTTCTCTGTGTGAAGAAAATTTGTGCTAATTTACTCTTAATGAGTTTCCAACTGTGTCCTCGTGTTCTTGTTGAACTCATTTTAAAGTCACAGTCTCAATCCACTGGTCTAATTCCCTTCATAATTTTAAACACTTCAGTCATGCCACCTCTTAACCTTCTTTTGCTTAAACTGTAAAGGCTCAGCTCTTTTCATCTTTCCTCATAACTCATCCCCTGTAGCCCTGCAATCAGCCTAGTCGCTCTTCTCTGGACCTTTTCTTGTGCTGCTTTGTCCTTTTTGTAGTCTGGAGACGAAAACTGCACACAGGACTCCAGATGAGGCCTCACCAGTGAGTTATAAAGTTTAAGCAGAACCTCCTGTGACTCGTACTCCACACGTCAAGGCGCTATATAACCTGACATTCTGTTTGCCTTCTTAATGGCTTCTGAACACACAGTCTGGCAGTTGATAGTGTCGAGTCCCCTGCGACTCTTAAATCCTTCTCATGATGTATACTTTCAATTTTCAACTGAAAATAATTACACAAGATACTAGGGCACAAGGGGAAATCTGTCTTAAGCCCCCATACCGGTACAGGGGAAGCCTACTTGCTATACTTGTTACCTTCAACAAATGGTTGGGGGTCTGCGTGTTTTGACTGGATTCTTGTTAAAATTTTTAGTGCATTTTTCTGAAGTGTTCATTGTCTTTGGTGCAGCTTTTCTAGAGCTTTCAGACAAAATGAAGAAATTCATTTGTGAAGTTTCACTTGTAGACTTTATTAAACATTATTATTTTTTTATGCTATTATCATATGCCACTTTTGTTTGGACAATAGGCACTGCTGTCTTATGGATTTTGCATTGCTTGAACTTAGGTGATGTTCAGTTCCACACTCCATAGTTGCATCCAGGAGACTTTTGAACCCTGACCCGCCAAAAGAAATGAGCCTGGCAAATGAGGACACACACAGTCAGAAAGGGGTTGGTGCAAAGTGCTTTTATTAAAATCAAAGAGTTTTCTAAGAAGTGCAGTGCAAAAAGATCTTCCCTAAATGAATAATCCAACAAACTCAGTGAACAGTCCGCGAGTTCAAATTCCATAAATAGTCAAAGGATAAAACCAGAATAAAACAACCCAGTCATCGGGTCCGTGATCTTTCTCCATTCAGGTGAGCCCAATGCAGCTTCCTCTTTCCTGTCTCCCCAGCTCACCCCATGGCTTGCTCAGCCGGTGAAGACACCAACAGTTGCTGTCCCCCTACCAACCCCTGTCTTGGCTGCCTCAGTCGGCATCTGCCAAATCTCTCAGCGTCGGCTGTCCTTACAATCTTCTTTCTGGTATCCCTTGGATCCCTAAGGAGGACTCCACCTCTAATAAAGCAGCGGGTAATGATCCGCCTTATGGAGCACCAATTGTTCGCTCCACCACGGGGCTACCAACCGCTCTGCTTTCTCTCTGACTATCTGTCTGTCTCAGGCACAACGATACTGCACTCACTCTCGGTTCTTTCGTTTCTTTCTTATTTTCGTTCATCCTTCTTGTGCCTCAGTTCTCTTTTTAATAATGATGTGGGACACATCTGCGGCAATCATGGCTCCAGTGCTAATGAAGGATCGGGTCAATCTCAAATGTACACTCGTGAATACAGGATCTTTCGCCCCAACATCTGCCTCCGGAAACACGCCGCCACGATATTCATTTCAGATGCACATGTCACGGATATACTATCTGACAGTCACCTTTGTGCCAAGGAAGTATTGTTTCCTATGTGTTGAATTGTACTGAGCTGGTCCAGCAAGGCAGACCATAACACCATGTGCAATATACTGTGCAAATATACTGCGCCAATGACTGGCATTCTGTACTGCAAAACTGTAACTTATACGCATGTTCAATTCTAATCACTTTACACTTGATAAATACCTACACTTCGTTAACTTACTACTCGATAAGTTTTGTTATATGTGCATTTTACCTTGTTAGCATACCAAAGAATTTTATAATTCTTGATATATGTACAGGGTGACACAGCCATGTGGAACAGGGACCTTGAGCTGTAAACAATCTCGCGATTTAGTAATTTAGTAATCAATTGCAAGGCAATCAATGGCAGCTGTGCGAGAATTGTTCGGTAACCGTGTCATCTCAAGATTCGGTGACATTCCCTGGCCCTCAAGATCACCGGATTTGTCCGTTTGTGATTTTTTCTTGTGGGGCTACCTTAAGAGTTGGGTCTACACGACTCGGCCAAGGACACTGAATGAATTGAAACAAAGAATTCAAGATAAAATTCGTGGTATCCCAGCTGAGATGTTGCAGCGATCAATGGGGAACCTCAACAGCAGATTGGAAGAATGCATACGTACAGGAGGACGCCATGTACAGGACGTAATTTTCAGACATTGATAATTTGGATTACTGTCTCTTAAAAGGCAAGTTGTAGTGGTTCAATTGCTGTCAATACAATTTTTTTGTTGGATTTCTTCTATTTTTATTGGGTTTTTCAAAAGTTCCCGTTTTTCTGTGTTACCCTGTATATTTGGGACTTATTTTGTCTGCTGCTGTAAACTTTCAATTTTTTGAGATTAGTAAATTTTTTATCTATATATCTATTGCCACCTATACGCATCAGAGAGTCACCCCCCTAGTTCCCCCTAGGTATGTAGTTCCACCCCAGACCTAGAGCGCTGCACTGCCACTAACTGTCTTGACTTCTCTTTCCCTCCACAGTTTGGAGAAACCGCCCAGTGAAGGCAAATGACTCCGCCCCTTTCATAAAAGTAGGACCACCTGGAAGGAGGTGTCACTTCTCATGCAAACAACCAGAGCAAAGGAGCTCCTCTATCATATAAATGAAAGACCACCTAGAACCACCAAGCCACGTTATTTTGTTTGCAACTGATTTTGTTTCATTTTCTCGCCATTGAGCGTATGTTTTTATTTGGATCTTTAATTAAACGGGGACGGCCGGGTTGGTGCCCCAAAATTTATTTTCTGTCGAGCCAGTCTTTCTTTCTTTGGTTTTTTGTTTATCATTGACTGAGCTTTCAAAGTAGCAACTTCCTTTTAATATATGACATGCCTTATGGAAACAGTAGTATTTCAGCAGTGACATTAAGTTTATTGGATTAACAGAAAATATGCAATATTCATCATAACAAAATTAGACAGGTGCATAAATATGGGCCCCCCCAACACAGATATGACATCAATACTTAGTTGAGACTTTTGCTAATCTAACAGCCTCTAGACGCCTCCTACAGCCTTTGACAAGTGTCTGGATTCTGGATGGAGGTATTTTTGATCATTCTTCCATACAAAATCTCTCCAGTTCAGTTCAATTTGATGGCTGTTGAGCATGGACAGCCTGCTTCAAATCATCCCATAGATTTTTGATGATATTCAAGTCAGGGGACTGTGACGGCCATTACAGAACATTGTACTTCTCCCTCTGCATGAATGCCTTTGTAGATTTCAAACTGTGTTTTAGTTCATTGTCTTGTTGGAATATCCAAGCCCTGCGTAACTTCAACTTTGTGACTGATGCTTGAACATTATCCTGAAGAATTTGTTGATATTGGTTTGAATTCATCCAACCCTCGGCTTTAACAAGGGCCCCAGTCTCTGAACTAGCCACACAGCCCCACAGCATGATGGAACCTCCACCACATTTGACAGTAGGTAGCAGGTGTTTTTCTTGGAATGCGGTGTTCTTCCGCCATGCAAAGCACTTTTTGTTATAACCAAATAACTACATTTTTGTCTCATCAGTCCAAAGCACTTTGTTCCAAAATGAATCTGGCTTGTCTAAATGAGCATTTGCATACAACAAGCGACTCTGTTTGTGGCGTGAGTGCAGAATGGGCTTCTTTCTCATCACCCTGCCATACAGTTGTTCTTTGTGCAAATTGCGCTGAATTGTAGAACGATGTACAGATACACCATCTGCAGCAAGATGTTCTTGCAGATCTTTGGAGGTGATCTGTGAGTTGTCTGTAACCATTCTCACAATCCTGCACATATACCGCTCCTGTATTTTTCTTTGCCTGCCAGACCTGAGATTTAACAGCAACTGTGCCTGTGGCCTTCCATTTCCTGATTCCATTCCCTACAGTTGAAACTGACAGTTTAAACCTCTGAGATCGCTTTTTGTAGCCTTCCCCTAAACCATGAGACTCAACAATCTTTGTTTTCAGATCTTTTGAGAGTTGCTTTGAGGATCCCATGCTGTCTGTCACTCTTCAGAGGAGAGTCAAAGGGAAGCACAACTTGCAATTGACCACCTTAAATACCTTTTACCACTCATGATTGGACACACCTGTCAATGAAGGTCAAGTCTGAATGAGCTCATCCAACCAATTTGGTGTTGCAAGTAATCAGCATTGAGCAGTGACAGGCATTCAAATCAGCAAAATGACAAGGGGACCCACATTTCTGCACAGCCAGTTTTTCACATTTGATTTAATTTCATACAACTAAATACTGCTTCACTAAAAATCTTTGTTCGGAAAACACCCCAGTACTTCCTAGGAAATGAAAGACATACCACTGTTATCTTTTTTGTTGAAAGGAGAGTAAATTATTATGCAGGCTGAGAGGGGTTTCCAAACTTTTTCATATGACTCTATCTATCTATCTATCTGTGATGACATCGTCATGCTCTTCCCAAAGTCCTGAGATGCAATGTCATTAAAATTGCCAATGCAAAGCCCACAGCATAACGACACCTTTGCATAAAACAAAGTGTCATTAAAACGGACATGAAATGGATAAAATTAAGCTTCTAAATGGAGTCTCTACTTCAGAAAACAAAATGAATTAGGTTTTTTGGGTGTATAATACTGCCCCCCAATCACACCACAATGCTTTTTCTAGTTTCAAACAGAAACTCAAACCATAACGGTAGACAGGGAGATGTGAAAGGTATATTGTCATTTTATTCCCCCCTTATATTTGTACCTTAACCACCAAGACTGTAGGCCATTCTGTCTTTATACATAATACACTACCATGGCTGTTTGTTTGTCTGTCCAGGATTTTAAATCACCTACAGCTTGCAAACCGTTTGACCTATTGACCCAAAATTTGGTACACATATACTATGTGACTTCTACTACCCACTTTTGGAGTGATGATTGACCTCCAAGGTTATTCCTCTTTTTATTTTATTGTAGAATCAATTCTCAGCAGCAGCCAGCAGGGTGGCTGTGCGGTGCATGCGTGTGGGAGCCGTTCTCATCCCTACCACCTTTGCCGTCACTTCCCCTACCTCTTCATATCTTAAATCATTCTTGAGGCAGATTGAAGACTTAAGTGCCAGCTTAAATGAAAAATGAAAGAAAGCATGCTAAGTAATTGCAACATAAACACTGACTTAATCAGTTTTAACACGAAAAGATGCCGACGGAAGAAGAGAAGAAGTGGGCCGCTAGTGTAAAGATAAGAAGAGCTGCTCAGGAAGCAGCTAGCGCATCAACCTCTGAGCTAACAAATGGCAAATATACAGAGAAAGAGGAGGAAAACTAGGAATGCTCAAGTCAAGTGTATTCACTGCACGTTATCGTATTAATATATTTTTTGTTAAAATTAACTCCTTTTTTTTTTTAATGCTCTTTGTCTAATTGGCTTTGTTTTTTAGATTTGGGGTCTGCAAGAGCACCTCCTGCTGGCTTCAGTCTGGAAATGTGAGCTGACCACAACCTGCACATGGAAGCATTTCATGTGGTCAAAACGTTGAAAACATTGTAATCTTGACCGCATGGCATGGCGAATCTGAGGTATAAGAGAAAGTAGCTCTGACACAGAACAAAGCCATCTTCAGCCTTCAAACGTGTGAGGGCTGGTGTGTTTTCTAGCTCCGTGGGGAACAGATGGATAGACTAAGCCACAGATTGATTACCACCCTTCAACTAACATTTGAGAAAAAAAAAAACACTTTTTCTTATTTTTTTTTTTTCAAACCAAAAGCCGTTAAACAAAATGTTTCAAATACAGACACCAGAGATGAAGCAATTACACTTCATGACTTTATCACAAAAGCTTAGCGCTGGGCTCTAAATGTTTCAGCTGCACATTATTTGCCAGTAGCTGCCAGTAATTTCCTACTGTGAGAATCTCAGGTACATTCTTTTCTGATATGGAAGCCAGTCTTTGAACATAGTATTGTGACAGAAACTCTAAAAGGTGACATAATCAGTCTAATTATGAAATGGGTTATTAAAAAACTTGCTTAAACAGTCAGTGTTATCTATTTTTGTAATAATTCTAAAGAGAACAACAGAAATTGCTGAGAATAACTTGCTTCAAAGGTTTGTATTATTAGGATATTATATAACATATATTCAGTGCTTACAGCTAATCATGTATAATACAATTAAGCAAACCAGTCATTTGCCCTAAATCCATCCCTATTCCCTTTATTTATTAAAAAATGGTGAAAAATTATGTGACTGACAAGGAATATCCTATTTACCAGCAGCTCTCCCTGACTTCAATAAATTGCATATATGGCATTCAATGTAAAAAATGTCGGCTTATGTATGTTGGGGAGACTAAAAATGCCCTTAAATTAAGGTTTGTACAACATCTAAAACTGATGGAAAATAGGAAAAAACATACTATCCTTTATTCTCATTTTTTTATTCCGGGCCATACCCCAAGTTGTTTCCCGTTAAAACAAAATCCACACTTTCAGAGACTACTATAAATCCCTATATACTACTGAGTTTAAGGAAGACAATACACAATCTAATGCATTTCTGGATACATTACAGATACCACAAATAGACGCTTTTAGTGCGGAGGAACTTGATAAACCTCTGACGTTATCAGAATTACTAGATGCTATAAAATCACTCCAAGGCGGGAAAGCAGCAGGCCCTGATGGTTACCCTGCAGAATTTTGCAAGAAATTCTACGCTCAGCTAGCTCCCCTCTTATTAGCAACATTTACAGAAGCCAGAGAAAACCAATCTCTTCCACAAACCTTTCGCCAAGCACTAATCACTGTCTTTCCAAAACAAAATAAGGACTTATTACAATGTGCATCATACAGACCAATTTCACTTCTGAATAATGACGTTAAAATACTTTCTAAAATCTTAGCCAGAAGGATGGAGAAAGTGCTCCCCTCGGTAATATCACAAGACCAAACTGGATTTATTAGGGGCCGGCACTTATCTTCCAATCTTCGACGCCTGTTTAATGTAATATACTCACCAACTAAATCAAACACCCCAGAAATATTATTATCATTGGATGCAGAAAAAGCATTCGACATGATTGAATGGAAATACCTTTTTACTATATTGGAGAAGTTTGGGTTTGGCCCAAACATCTGTGCATGGATTAAATTACTGTATACTAACCCAGAAGCTTCAGTTTGCATCAACAACATTTGCTCAGACTACTTTAAACTAGAACGTGGCACTAGACAAGGATGCCCCTTGTCACCGCTGCTGTTTGCGATTGCCATTGAACCACTGGCAATACATTGTCGAAATACTGATCAGATAAAGGGGATTAGCAGAGAAGGACTGGAACAGAAAATCTCATTATATGCAGATGATATGGTACTGTATATATCGGACCCAGAAAATTCTGTGCCTGCAGTCTTAGCAGCACTCACAGAATTTCAAAAGATCTCTGGTCTCAGAATTAATCTGAATAAAAGTGTACTCTTTCCAGTGAACTCTCAAGCATATAATATTAGATTAGATACCCTACCTTTTATCATTGCAGAACACTTTAAATACCTAGTGGTAAACATCACAAGTAAACATAACACTCTATATCAACAAAATTTCGCCGTTTGCATGGAAAAAAATTAAACAAGACTTGCATAGATGGTCAACCCTTCATCTCACACTAGCTGGAAGAATTAACACTGTTAAGATGAATATTCTTCCTAAACTCCTTTTTTTATTTCAAAACATCCCAATATATATTAATAAATCATTTTTTAGGCAATTAGATTCGACAATAACCTCATTTATTTGGAATTCAAAACATCCACGCATCAAAAGAGCGACCTTACAAAGACAAAAGGCAGAAGGCGGCATGGCTCTACCTAACTTTCAGTTTTATTACTGGGCAGCAAATATACAGGCGATAAGAACCTGGACACAAATAGAAGAACATACACAGGCTTGGTCCGCAATAGAATTAAATTCCTGCAGTACTTCTTTGTATTCCTTGCTCTGTGCTCCAATATACACACGTTATCGGCAATATACTAATAACCCAATTGTGCTCCACTCACTTAGAATCTGGAACCAATGTAGAAAGCATTTTAAGACGGAGAAGCTTCTATCTGTGGCACCCCTGCAAGAGAACCACCTCTTTCAACCTTCACAAACATATGCAGTTTTTAATATTTGGAAAAAAATTGGAATTAACTTGCTTAGAGAACTTTATATAGACAACGTCTTTGCATCCTATGAGCAATTACATTCCAAATTTAACATTCCAGCTACACATTTCTTTCACTATCTTCAAATCAGAAACTTTGTTAAACAAAACCTTCCAGATTTTCCTCATCTTGCACCCTCATCCATGCTGGAAAAAATATTGCTCAATCTCAAGGACTTAGACTCCATCTCTACAATATATAAAATCATTTTACAATCCCTCCCTTTCAAAGATCCAAGAAGACACTGGGAAAAAGATCTTTCAATTAATATATCAGAAAAGGAGTGGAAAGTAGCAATGCAGAGAATTCACTCGAGCTCCATATGCGCAAAGCATACAATCATACAACTCAAAATTATATATCGAGCACATCTGCCTCGACTAAAATTCTCCAAAATGTTTCCAGGGCATGATCCAACCTGCGAACGTTGCAACCAAGTCCCAGCCTCACTAGGTCACATGTTCTGGTCCTGCACCAAATTAACATTTTTAATTACCTTTCAGATAGCCTTGGACTCACAATCCCTCCAAACCCATTAACAGCTGTGTTTGGTGTTCTTCTAGATGGGTTTAAAGCGGAGAAAGACAAACAAATTGTGATTGCATTCACTACACTTTTGGCACGTAGACTTATTCTCATAAACTGGAAGAACCCAAACTCTCCCCTTTTAAGTCAGTGGGAAACTGATGTGTTATATTATTTGAAGTTGGAAAAAATCAAATACTCAGTTAGAGGATCTGTACAGACTTTTTTCAAAACATGGCAGGATCTAATCACTAATCTATACTAATAAAAGGCAAAGCTCTCACTCACTCACTCACTCACTGACTGACTGACTGACTGACTCATCACTAATTCTCCAACTTCCCGTGTAGGTAGAATGCTGAAATTTGGCAGGCTTATTCCTTACAGCTCACTTACAAAAGTTAAGCAGGTTTCATTTCGAAATTCTACACGTAACGGTCATAACGGTCGATAACGGTCGACAACGTCCGCCATGTTGAACTTTCTTATTTATGGCACCATCTTCACGAAATTTGGTAGGCGGCTTCCCTGCGCTAACCAAAACCGATGTATGTACTTATTTCGATGGTATGACGCCATTGTCGGCCGCCATATTGAACTTTCCAACGTCACTAATTTTCCAACTTGCCGTGTAGGTAGAAGGCTGACCCCATCTTCACGAAATTTGGTAGGTGGCTTCCCTGCGCTAACCAAAATCGATGTACGTACTTATTTCGGTGGTATGACGCCACTGTCGGCCGCCATATTGAATTTTCCAAACATCACTAATTCTCCAACTTCCCGTGTAGGTAGAAGGCTGAAATTTGGCAGGCTCATTCCTTACACCTTACTTACAAAAGTTAAGCAGGTTTCATTTCGAAATTCTACGCGTAACGGTCATAACGGTCAACAATGTCCGCCATCTTGAACTTTCTTATTCATGGCCCCATCTTCACGAAATTTGGTAGGCGGCTTCCCTGCGCTAACCGAAACCAATGTACATACTTATTTCGGTGGTATGACACCACTGTCAGCCGCCATATTGAACTTTCTAATGTCACTAATTCTCCAACTTCCCGTGTAGGTAGAAGGCTGAAATTTGGCAGGCTCATTCCTTACAGCTTACTTACAAAAATTAAGCAGGTTTCATTTCGAAATTCTACACGTAACAGTCATAACGGTCGATAACGGTCGACAACGTCTGCCATGTTGAATTTTCTTATTTATGGCCCCATCTTCACGAAATTTGGTAGGCGGATTCCCTGCGCTAACCAAAACCGATGTATGTACTTATTTCGATGGTATGACGCCACTGTCGGCCGCCATATTGAACTTTCCAATGTCACTAATTTTCACAATGTCCACCATGTTGAACTTTCTTATTTATGGCCCCATCTTCACGAAATTTGGTAGGCGGATTCCCTGCGCTAACTGAAACTGATGTATGTACTTATTTCGATGGTATGACGCCACTGTCAGCCGCCATATTGAACTTTCCAACGTCACTAATTTTCCAACTTCCCGTGTAGGTAGATGGCTGACCCCATCTTCACGAGCTTACTTACAAAAGTTAAGCAGGTTTCATTTCGAGATTCTACGCGTAACGGTCATAACGGTTGACAATGTTCGCTATGTTTAACTTTCTTATTTATGGCCCCATCTTCACGAAATTTGGTAGGTGGCTTCCCAGCGCTAACCAAAACCGATGTACGTACTTATTTCAGTGGTATTATGCCACTGTCGGCCGCCATATTGAAGTTTCCAACGTCACTAATTCTCCAACTTCCCGTGTAGGTAGAAGGCTGAAATTTGGCAGGCTCATTCCTTACAGCTTACTTACGGTCAACAACGTCCGCCATGTTGAACTTTTTTATTCATAGGTAGAAGGCTGAAATTTGGTACTTATTTCGGTGATATGATGCCACTGTCGGCTGCCATATTGAACTTTTCAACGGTCTTTGTTACTTATGGGCCCATCTTCAAGAAATGTGGTAAGCGGGTTCCCAACGCTAACTGAATCCTACTTACGTACATATATACGTCCATAGCCTGCAGCTCGGTCACCGTGTGAGGCGGCGTTGGGTCCCCCATCCCAACGCCTCCCATGTTGTTGGCTGCCTGCCTATATAAGGCCGTCTGTCGCTCCAGTCTCTACATTCCCTTCCTTGCTTCGCCACGGTATTCACGTCTCCCTGCTGATAACTACAGCCTTTTTATTTAATCCACGGCTTCTCCGTTGTTTTATTGTTCATTTATTATGATTATAGTTATTGTATAGGTATTTTAGACTTACTTTACATTGTTCAGGTACCCATTTCCTTTATCATTCCAACCGTACCCCCATTAACATGTCTATCGAGGTAATCACCATCGATCAAAGAACTGTCACTTACCAAGTGGTTTCCATGCCCGGAGATGGCACCTGCCTTTTCCATTCTTTGTTACATATTGCACAGCCATATCAGGCTCACTATTGATATCCGGAGGAACATTGTGTCTTATGTATTGAATGACTGGGACAGGTTCAAAGTGTGGACTGATTATGGTACAGGAGATAATTATACTACACAGGAGCACTAGAAGAGTGAAATGCTTAAGTGTACCGAAATGGCCAAATATTTTACATCTTTGGACAACCGCCAATGCCTCTTAAACATCTTAGCTTCACAGGTGACGATTTCAGTAGTGGACACTTTGATGTTTAGAAATGTTTAAACTCTCAAAAGCTGGATGTGAAGTTATCAATGAAACTGGTTGTATACTTACAACGCTTGACAGATGCCGAATGTCTCTTCAACACAAGTCCTACAAATACTGTCGTAACTGAAACAAACCATGAAACTCAAACTGATTATGACAGCAGCAATCCAAGCTGTGAGATTTGAAACAAGATTACTGTTCACATGGCCAACTGTACGTTGCATGCTCAAGAGTAAGCTCAGCGCACAGCTACACCTTGGTCATATTGCAACTGGAGGGCCGAACTGACAACGTGGCATACAAAGAGATCCTTAACAAATAATTATTGGTATATTTTCCCTCAGTTTAAAAAGGTTTAATTTTCTTCTTAATAAAAATTTTAAGGCAGTACTTCGCCGCTGCGAAGCGCGGGTATTTTGCTAGTATTTTAATATAAGTTCATAAGGCACAGAGAATTTATTAATTTAGGTATGTTTACAAGCCTTAAATTTAACGCCGTTTGGCTTGCTCTCTCTCTCAGGGGTGGGGATCGATCTGTTCTTAATTTTTCTCTTTGTAAAAACTTGATTGCTTTGTATGATTGTAATAAAATTAATAAATAAATAAAAAAAAAAAAAAAAAAAAAGAACAAAATCCTAGCTGGAGTGATAAGGCTTGGCTCAAAAAGGAGGCCGAATGGATTGCTAAATTGAAGACAATTTATCCTAAGGGCCTGAATGAGAACAATGAGGGGCAGGTTAACTAGAATATATGTGAATGTGGAATGGATAATTGACTCGTGAGAATTTGGCCTACATTAAGGGATTCATGTGAGAATGTAGGCATTTAACAAGTACTCATGTGAGAATGTGGTTAATTGTTAAGTGTTATAGATAGATTGTATTATTGGGCAATAACTGAAATTAAATGAAAGTAAAAGGTTTTTTGCTATGACTGGTGAACCAGCGCATATCTGGGCATTTTTATATGCCCAGATCCCCTACCCTAAACCTAACACTCCTATTAAGAGCATTTCCAATTTACTCCAAAGCTCATAACCATCACACCACCCTTAGTGTACCCATTCACTGAAATAAAAGAACCACAGAGAGCCAGAAAGATGACCAAGAACTTCACTTCATCTGACAGTCATCTGGCTCCCAGATATCATCTGCACAATGACTGCATCAGCATTTGAACATTTAAAATTGTTTCAAAACTTTAAAATATAAACATGACTGACTCTAAAGGTCTAAAGGGAAACTTATTTGTTTACTTTTATCCAAATGTAGAATACAGCACAGAGAAAAAGTAGTGGTCAAAATCTGTTCCAGTGAAGCATTTACAGCTAAATAGTTTCCCTGTAAATACGTTACATAAAATTACACAATTATAAAGATTGGGACTGAGATGCCAACTGAGCAAGAGGATTTAGAATCTAGAAGTGTAAATTTGCTCTTTCTCTGTCACTTGTAACTTTTCAAAGGCTAGCATTACATAACTTTCCCAAGTAGGTAGGATAGATAAATAGATAGATAGATTTTAGTACAATAGGCAGAATACAATAGATAGATTTTAGTATAGTAGGCAGGATAAGATAGAAAGATTTTAGTACAATAGGCAGGATACAATAGATAGATTTTAGAATAGTAGAGAGGATACAATAGATAGATACATTTTAGTATAGTAGACAGGATACGACAGATAGATAGATTTTAGTATAGCAGGCAGAATAAGATAGATTTTTAGTACAATAGGCAGAATACAATAGATATATTTTAGTATAGTAGACAGGATTAGACGAACAGACACATACACAAACAGACAGACAGATAGATAGATCGATCTTTATTCGTCCCCAAGGGGAAATTTTGCTTTGAGTACCCCTTTTCTAGAGTTTACTGAGTTACTAATTTACCTCAGCAGGTGGTAAGTCAGTTGACTGGATGTTATAATTATTAATAAAGCATATAAGTAATAAACAGTATTTAATTACATGCTTTATAATACCTTCTTAAATTCATTGTGGTGGTGATATACAGTATATTAATAAGTGATATTTAATATCTTGAGGTGTACTGCATACATATATGGCATATGTCATATAATATATAAGCCTTTTAAATGTGATATAAAATAATGCAGTGTCAAAAACACTGGCGAATTCCTATAGGCAGGCTATTCCAGATTTTAGGTGCGTAACAGCAGAAGGCCACCTCAGCACTTCTTTTTGCTCTTGGAATTCTAAGGAGACACTCATTTGAGGATCTGAGGTAACGATTTGTAATATAAGATGTTAGACATTCCGATATATAAGAAGGGGCGAGATTATTTAAGGCTTTATAAACCATAAGCAGAATTTTAAAGTCAATCTTGAATGACACAGGTAACCAGTGTAGTGACATCAAAATTGGAGAGATGTGCTCGGTTTTCCTTTTCCTAGTTAGGATTCTAGCAGCTGCATTCTGCACTAGTTGCAAACGATTTATGTCTTTTTTGGGTATTCCTGAGAGGATTGCGTTACAGTAATCTAGTCGACTGAAAACAAACGTGTGAACTAATTTTTCAGCATCTTTCAGTGATATAAGAGGTTTAACTTTTGTTTCTTAAGTGAAAAAATGCTGTCCTAGTGATCTGATTAATATGTGATTTAAAATTCAGATTACAGTCAACAATTACCCCGAAGCTTTTTACCTCCATCTTGACTTTTAATCCTAATGTATCCAGTTTATTTCTAATAGCCTCATTGTATCCGTTATTGCAAATCACTAAGATTTCAGTTTTCTCTTTATTTAGTTTGAGAAAGTTACTATTCAACCATTCAGAAATACAAGTAAGACATTGTTTTAGTGAATCAAGAGAATCAGGGTCATCAGGTGCTATTGATAAGTACAGCTGTGTGTCATCAGCATAGCTGTGGTAACTCACGTTATGCCCCGAGATAATCTGACCTAACGGAAGCATGTAGATTGAGAAGAGCAGCGGACCCAGGATAGAGCCTTGTGGAACACCATATCGGATATCATGTGTCTTTGAGTTGTAATTCCCACAACTAACAAAGAATTTTCTCCATGCCGGGTAGGATTCAAACCAATTTAAGACCCTGCCAGAGAGGCCCACCCATTGACTAAGGCGATTTCTAAAAATATTATGATCAATGGTGTCAAATGCAGCACTCAAATCTAAGAGGATGAGAACAGATAAATGGCCTCTGCATTTATCCGCAAGTCATTTACTACTTTAACAAGTGCAGTTTCTGTGCTGTGATTTGTTCTAAAATCTGACTGAAATTTATCAAGAATAGCATGTTTATTGAGGTGGTCATTTAACTGCATAATGACTGCCTTCTCTAGAATTTTACTTAAGAAAGGCAGGTTAGAGATGGGTCTAAAATTTTTAAAAGCAGAGGAGTCAAGATCATTTTTCTTAAGTAGGAGTTTAACTACAGCAGAACTCCCATATCTAATGACGAATTTACTATGTCAAGAATATTATCAATTAGCACGCCCGATACTTCTTTGAAAAAATTTGTTGGTATTGGGTCAAGGACGCAGGTGGAGGGTTTCATTTGAGAGATTATTCTATGTAAATCAGGAAAATCTATCCTAGAGAAATAGTTTAATTTGTTTATAATGGAGTACTGTGATTTAGGAGTATCCTTAGTGTTGGGGAGATATACTATGTTATTTCTAATATCATTAATTTTTTGATTGAAAAATACACCCATAGCCTCACAGGTTTTACTGGAAGTACTTAGGAGGCATTCCATTGAGTGACCTGGGTTTAGCAGATGATCAATCGTCAAGAATAAAACTCTGGGATTACTAGCATTGTTATTTATAATCTTAGAGAAATAGCAGCACCTCTCAAGACGGACTGTGTTTTTGTATTCTGTTATTTTAACTTTTAATATTTCATAGTGGATAGTTTAGTTTAGTTTTCCTCCATTTACGCTCAGCTCTACGGCATGTTCACTTTAAATCAGACACTCTTTGGGTCTTCCATGGTATAACAATGCTAGAAGATTTTTTAACTGTCTTTTCAGGTGCAACTATGTCAACAGCAGCTCTCACTTTAGTATTAAATCTTTCCACCTTATTATTTACATTATCCTCGCTATTATAGTTGGCATTATAAACAGACTGATTGCTTAGAATGTTTGTAAATTTTAAAGCTGCTGATGAGTCAAAGAAGCGTTTTTTAACGCTTCTCATCTCATACAATGAGGACTGATCATTTATGTAAGGTAGAATGCCCAGAGGGGGCTGGGCAGTCTCATGGCCTGGAACCCCTGCAGATTTTATTTTTTCTCTAGCTATCTGGAGTTTTTTTTTTGTTTTTTCTGTCCTCCCTGGCCATTAGATCTTACTTTTATTCTATGTTAATTAGTTTTCTCTTATTTTAATTCTTACTTTGTCTTTTTTTTTCTATTTTGTCATCATGTAAAGCACTTTGAGCTACATTATTTGTATGAAAATGTGCTATAAAAATAAAGGTTGTTGTTGTGAATGAGAAATGTGCAAATCATTCTCGGGTAATGATCCAGTTCTTGAATCAGATGAATGTGAATCATGTGACTCGTTTTTGGGTAATGATTCATTCACAAATCAAATAAACAAGAATCATGTGACTCGTCTGCATGCCAAATGAATATTGTTACTCGTTCTCGGGCAGTGTGCAATATGTGCAATGTGTATTCAATGAGCCATAAAAAGTGCATGCTAAAGTGAAATTGAAAGCAAATAATTGTTGGAAATTAGAATAATGTTTTTACGAGTTTCAGTTTTGTGTGACTATCTTGCTAGATGTACAAACAAATTAATTTAATATTATGCTTATATATTCTGTTTAAAACAATTCCAACAACAAATTGTACAAAACAAGTGTTGTCGCTGCATTGTACTTGTATGATGAATGACAGAATGATCAATGAGTTCTCACGTCGCCAATTATGAATTTACTTCTAACTAGAAAGAATCACGAATCAGATGGACTTTGCTTACATTTGCAGTTTAAACAGTTAAATACAAGAGGTCGACGACATCACTTGTGTACTTCAGCATTCCTGTTCAGCTCTACTTATTTGTTTGTTTGCGCTCGTGAATCGATTCCCACGAGTCATTGAAAAGAGTTGTTCAACAAGAAAGAATTGTTCACGACTCGCCCGTCGCTCCTTTCTATCCATGTATGCCTGCTGCCTTGTGCCTAATATTGATAGGAGAGATGCAGATCTGCGATCCTGCTCAATGATGGATCGCTTTATTTTTTGTAATACTTACAAATGCAACTTTTGTTTTATGAGTTAAAAGATATGAGATTATCTAGTATATTTATTTCTTGGTTATTTAATTTTTTTATTGAAATATATCACAATGAACTAGAGATTAATCATTCTTGAACCATGAATGTCTCTAAGAAGTAATTAAGTAATACATTTACTTTTTATCCATCCATCTATTATTTTTACTACTTATTTACTTTAGTGAAATACTCAATAGGAGCTGAGTGGTCAGCTTGTTCTGGTTATTAGAAATGTAAGTTTGTTTGACTTTAACGGTGACATTGCTTGTTTAACCTGACAATGGCCCCCCAGCATGTTTATTTTGTCAAATAATCCCATAAGGTAGTGGTTATTAAACCTTTTTTGTTTCTTGCAGCCCAATTTTGCCTATTCCGTGTCTTTGCAATCCTTAATTTTCGTGGATCAGTGGACATTCATCGTACCGTTCCCCAGAAAATCATCTTTGCCCCTTGAGGAAATGCCCCCTTGGAGAATCATCGCCGGTCATTGTCTGGTCGCAGTGATATTTCGGTTCTGGAATTAATTGTAGTTTTAATTTTTATTTTATTTTATAAAATTAATTTTAATTTTTATTTTTTTCTAGTTTTCAGTGGAGTCAATGATTTTTATTTAGTTCTGTGTTTAAAATTTTTGTTTTTATTTTATTTAGTTAATATTTTACATAATATTAGTACAATTGTAGCTTTTTTTTTGTTGCAAGACCACAAACGCCGGCCTACACATTATGTTTCTGTCAACAAAATACACTCACAGGTCATAATGCCATTAAACACAGCTTGACTATCAATGATCAAACAGATTAAGTGGCCTAATGAGTGTAGTCGGCAGGATCAAATGTTTCAACCCAAGAAACCACTCTGTGCAAACACGTTGCTGTTAAGCTTTAAACATGCACACATTTTGAGAGATTTCTTCACATTGCAATGATGTCCACTGGACAGATGGCCACACAGTGAAAATATTAACTCGTCAAACGTCTGTGATGCAGATGCACAGACGAGGTCCTCAGCCACTGGCGCCAGAAATCTGATGATTTCTGCTGCCAGTAATGAAGTGCAGTCCTGGTGCCAGAAAAGTGCTGGACTTCCACTAAGTACTGATCCAGCTGGTCCTGCACTGAAACTCCAAGACTCTTTTTCTTCTTCTCGCATGCTACATTTGCGTTTATTATCATCTACTCTGTAATTAAAGTATTTCCACATGTTACTTTCTGGCTTTCTACCCGTAAGCATCTGTGCAAAACTCGCAATCGTCAACCACACGTGCTTACTGCTTCAACCCGACGAACCAAATGTGCTCTACAAACAAACAACGGTCCTTTACGGAAGTTGTGCCACGTGAGCCCAAGGTACAAGATCACCACATAGTAAACAGCGGAACATAACTGAATGCTCAGGGCGACCTACGAACAACCCCTCTGCAAGACTGAACCGGATTGAACGAAAATGCTATTGCTGTTTTTTCATTTTTACTCCATTTTCGTTTTAGTTTGTTCGCATTTTACTAATTTTTATTTTTATTTAGTTTTAGTTTCTCTGCCTTAATTTCAATTCTCATGCTTATAAAACGAAAACCAATATTTTTAGTTCTAGTTGTCATTTTCGTTATGAAAATATCACTGGTCTGGTGTGCTGTTTTCCCCTTGAAGAATCATCAGTGAATGAAATCCAGCGACCCATCGAAATGCTTTACGCCGGCCATTCGCGACCATTTCTCATTCATTATAATTGTAATTCACGACTAAGAACGACCCAATTACAAATAGCTTGAGAGATCCAAAGTTTAAAAAATACCACTGTATTCCCTTTTCTTCATTGATATCTCAAATTTTACTATGAATGGACGTAGTAGTAGGGCATCATACCGTGTTAGCCATTATGGATGCTATGAGAAGTCACACAAAATGACACCTTTTATTGGCTAACTACAAAATGCAATATCTTTTTAGCTAGTGTCATTTTGCTAGACTTCTCACTGCAAATAGACTTTAAATATCCATGATTTGTGTGTACTGCTTATGAAATTGCTCCTATTTACTGTTTATTCAATGTAGTTTGTGTTTTTATGTATATAAATATTTTGTGGTTTTGTAATGTTTTCTGAGTACATCGTAAGTACAAGCGAGCTTTCTAAGACTGGGGTCAGGCAAGACTGCTACTATACAAAAGTCGTAGATGAGAATTTCTGAGTTTTATTATGATTTTTACATTTGGATTTAACACTTGTCACCAAGTACTTGTGCTTTCATTCACGAAAACAAACATGTGCCGGTGTCCATTTGAATTAGTTTTCTTTTTGAATCCTTTACCTGAAAGTGTTTTCAGATTATTGGCTGACTTCCTGGTGTCAAAGGTTAGAATTCACTGTCAAACAGAAGAGATATTAAGGAATAAAAGAGCTCCAAAAGTAGGAACATTATAGCCTAACCAATATTGAAAAAAATGACTTTGAATGTCTATCAGTTTCAGTTTGCCTGAGGTATAACAGTCTTCCTTTTTGTAAGCAGCAGTCTGCTTTATTACTGATATGATTTGTAAAGCATTGTTACACACAGAAAATAAAAATAAAAACTAATAATGGAAGAACTTGCATGCCCACCAGATGATACAACCTGTTTCGCGTTCTGCTCTAGTACACTTTTCAATAAATGAAATCTAACAATAAGGAAATCCTGTATTATGTAAAAATATTGCCTTATTTTTCTGAGATTAATTAGGCAGTCAGGTGAATGCATTACAGCAAAAAGGTGCAGTCTATTAAGTCCATGTCACATTACGTGACTTCTACTCGCAGAGAATGTCAGATTTGCTGACTGCGGTCACTGATCTCATTGTTAATTTAAATGACTGAAAAACGCTGGGCTAATTTTCAGGCCACTCTGTCGTGTTCACCCCTTTTTGTGACAGCCAATCATGTACTGCCTGATGGAGATGGCATCATACAAAGGGTTAACAGGGTATGGCTAAGTTCAGCTGCTTTCTTGGCCCATTTTTTCCCCCGTTTTTCTGTTCTGTTGCGAAATGTAAAACATGAGACGTCAGACAGACGAGCTTCTCTTCTATTTGTGACATCCAAAACATTTTGTGTTTCTAATTACTTGTCACTGCATTATATGAATTGTAGTTCATATGAGCATTCATTGGTTATCAGCTCTCATTCACACAGAGCCAATGACTGAAGACAAGGCGAGTTGCGGCCTAGTTGAAGTGAGTCACTGGGCATGTCACATTATGTGACGGACTTCATGGGAGCATGCTGCCAAATGCCCCCCGACTCACTGTGTTCATGTAAATGAAGGCTATGAGGGAAAATAGCTGGAAGAGTCGCATAATATGATATAGCATTTACGGAGAAGAGGCCATTTAAATGACTTACCAAGAATTGCAT
Source organism: Polypterus bichir lapradei (assembly GCA_026402145.1). Lineage (NCBI taxonomy): Eukaryota > Metazoa > Chordata > Cladistia > Polypteriformes > Polypteridae > Polypterus > Polypterus bichir. The sequence goes on from JANRMT010062841.1 coordinate 16,323,729, forward strand.
AATAAGTAAAGTTCTGCAACATTTTGGCAAGAAAATCCACACGGGGTCCCGCCAACCTGGTATCAAGTCAGAAGCTTTGAAGAATGTGTGTGCAAGTGTGTCTGTGATTGAGTGTGAAGGAGAGAGATGATCAATCACTTAGGCAGCAAAATAACAACATCCACACCCCTATTTAAATCCGTTGGCCTGGCTTTCTAGCCTCTGTCAATCTCTGGAATGATCCTGGCTTGGATTGGCTCACAGAATTGGTAAAAGTGAGTGTATGTGGTGTTGCCTCTGTCACCAAGTGAGAGATGTGAGGATGAGTCAGAAAAAAAAATAAAATCATTGAGATCCATGCAAGATCAGAAGTTATAGTAGTACCATTGGAGGATGGCCAAGGAAGGAAATGAACTCCAGTAAACCTCATGTGTGGGAGTGTCGGCGCCATGCAAAGGTTAAAAGGTATGGAGAGTTCACCCACAGTCTCTGCACTTTTTTTCCTTTTCTATTCTGTTGTGGAATGTAAAACACGAGACATCAGACAGACGAGCTTCAAAATTGCTTATTCCTCGTCACTGAATTACATGAGTTGTCAGTTCTCACTCACACAGAGCCAATGACTTAAAACAAAATTGATGTAATGAAGGCGAGTTGCAGACTAGTTGAAGTGATTCACTGGGCATGTCACATTACACGATAGGCTGCACAGAACCATGATGCCAACTGCATTCCGACTCACTAAGATTATGTAAATGAAGGCTATAACAGAAAATTGTTAAAGAAGTCACATAATGCGTCATGGCCTTTATGGAGCAGAGGCTCCACTAGTGACTTACCAAGAATCACACAGTAAGCAAACTGCTGTAACCTTTTTTGGCATGAAAATTCCGATGGTTAAATGCTGGCTAGGTATCAAGTCAGAAGCTGTGTAGATGGTATGCATTAGTGTTTCATGTGTGAGTGTGAATGAGACAGATGATCAATCACATAGTCAGCAAAAAAAACAACATGACGGCCCTTCTGTCACTGAAGTCGTCTCCGCTGTTCGTCCTCCTACACCTGCCCCTTCCTACTGGCTTTCTTCATAATCCAGTCTACCTTGGTTCAGGAATGACATGAAATAAAAGCTGAAGCATCAAATGGGCCATTCTATTTAATTCAACAACAATTTAAACCAAAAATAAACATTTCATGGCATTAGGCATCTTGCCCTTGGGCTTCCAAATAAACAAAAAAGCCTCAACTTTAGCCATAGGCTCAGGGTCTGTTTCCTTGGTAGCTCCGTCCGGCAGGTCGCATTTTCCAAAAAAGACGTCTCCTTCTCTGGGTAACCGGGGTTCTTATAGCTGGGGAACTGGAAGAGGAGGGCCTAAGTGCCCTCACTGGATGGTTTCTCAGTGTTGTGGGGAGACAATGTCAGCAGCACTGCCCCCTCTCAACCCACTAGGTTATTACATATCTTGATCCAGCCCGCAAGGAAATCTTTTGACACACATGCATGACACAGAAAAAACAGTCACCTCCTTCTGTTTTGTTTTGGACTCATGTCTGTGAACCTGTCAAATTATATGGGATGAACAAGGTGGTACCCCAACTCTTTATCTGAGTTCTTTGTATCATTTTACAATATATGCAGTATCTCTTCTTTAGTGCCATATTTCTCTGGTCTAATTACCATATATTTTCAAATCTAATCCGCACCCTAAAAAAATCAAATGCGGATTAGAAACGCGTGCAAATTAGATTTGCGGTAGAGAGCTGCATGTCCCATAAAAACAATATATTTGCGCCATTTGCTATTACATATCTTGGGGTAGATCTTTTGGCTGAAAGGAAAGGAATTAAAAATAAAAGAGTCAGAAACCATTTAAGAAATCACTAAAACTTGAATGCAGATTAGATTTGGATACGGATTAGATTTGAAAATATACGGTATTTCCACCATGGTTACTGAAAGGGAATAAATATACAGGTTTAGCTAAATGCTGCATTGCTATAAAAGAACATAATCCTAAACGAGCAAGACTCCCCTGCTGGAGACAGGATGCTAGAATGATGTCAGAGTACTGCTGGATGATTTATAGGACGAACCAGAAAAACTGGACAAATGACAGACCACCAAATAAGAAAACTAAGTGACAAAAAATACAGCAGTTTTATGTAGTCTTTACATATATTATATTAGATTGACTAAATATTTTCATGTTTATCTGACTTAGATCAACATTGTATACATGAATCAATTAAGTAATTTGCTCGATTTTGTTTTCAATTTTGTACTTAAATGTAATGTAATGGAAACATTTTAATTATATTTATTGTGTTAATGAATGCAAATAACTTTTCACAATTAAAGCAATTTTTATAAGTTTAATGTGCTTTTTAGTAAGAGGTCCTATAAAACATGACCTGGGGCCTCATGTATAAATGGTGCGTATGCCCAAAAATGTTGCGTATGCCATTTTCCATGCTCACATTGTGAGGTATAAAAACTAAACTTGGTGTAAAGCCACGTACATTTTTACGCCAGGAGAAACCATAGCAAGTTTTTGGCTCGGTTTTGCAAACTGTGGACACCCAGTGTCAAAGCAGTGCTATTGTTCCAGAGTGGTTTCCCTTTCTTTTTTAGATCCACATCCCTGACACTGCTTTATCAAATACACTGAAATTACTGGCATATTGTTTATAAATTTAAGGCATCTGATTTTAATCAACCTGTAACAATACAGTGGTCCACAAAATGGCCAGCCTATTCCAATACCATAGTTGGTTTAGCGTTGTTACTCTCAGAGCACCACTCAGCGAATTTTACCTCACTCTATCTGAGTGTGGAATCACAGCTCTACAGCAGCTGATTGGAAATAGAAATTCAGAGATACAGCATGTAGCACACGCTGCTTCAGCCACGCGCACAGTCTATTTGAACTCTCCCATCCCATTCGGCAAACGCTTCAGAGTCTTTTCTGCATGAACCTCAAGGTTCAGAACCAGTTTCATCCCAAGAGCTCTAAACGCACTCAATCAGTCCATCAACTGTTCCTGGTAGAATTGTTTCTACTTAGAATTACAATTACCTCACTGTAAACTTGCACTACAGTTGTGATATCTGCACTATATGTACATGTACATTTCATATGTATAATTATCATTGTTTTTATCATATTATTATAATTTTGGGAGGAGTCTGGGAGGGACGGCAGGTGCGTGCACGAGCGTTACATTTCACGCTGACCAGGATTTATGTAGCGGAAGTGCATGAAAGTTGGCTTACACATGGTTTTGTGCATCTGATTATTTTTGTGCATACGCACATTTCGACTTTTATCCGTATGCAATGTTTTAGTGTGAATTTTACGCAAGGTGTTACGCAAAAGGCCCCTGAACATACTATACATGGCTTCAGCAGGCCCATCTCACACTATCCTTTTAGTGATGATCACATTCATCTTTTCACATGGAATTTTGAGAAAACATAGAAGCAGCTGTTTTACATCATATTTTGTGTGAGTATTGAAGCTGATTAACACTTGAAATTAGTTCTGAATTAGAATACTCCATGTTGCCTATTGCTGCTTTTGTGTCATGTAAGCTGTAAAAAGAGGAGATACGATAACATTAAAGAGACTGGGGCACCACCTTGGTGACCCCATATAATGTAAAAGTTGCAAATAATAAGGCATGCAATTCAAGTTGCAGAGTACATCTTTTCATACGGGAGCTCAGAATTCAACTGGAGTAAGAGGGCTCTATGATGACTCGGCATGAAGGGAAGGTCCAGGAGGGCAGAAAAAGGAAGTGACATCAGCAGTGGAGTGGCTATCAGTCTTTTGTTCTGCAGAGGGAGGAAGAGAGAAGGCATTAGAACACAGCGCCATCTCCTGGTGGGATGGCTAATTACCATCACCAGAGCTCCCTCCTATGTGCACGAGTGGGACGTAATGAGTTTATTTTTTCTGCTGGAGAGTCTCTTCTGCTTCTCCTCCACATTACAGATTTAAAGTAAAGATTTTGTGCAGAGGGTACCACTAAGGGAATGCACATTGGGACTCAAAGCATTTGCAGAAGTTTATCCCGTCACACTATATATTTTACAGTAAAAGACATAATAATAATTCTAAACATTTTCATAGGTCCTTTCAAACCTTATCAGCAAATATAAAAGTAATGGAAATCACTCGCTGCAGATTAAATACGGCAGACTTTCTTAATTTACTTCAGACTCACTTATTTGCAACAAACCACAAGTTTGAAAGCATGATTATTTTTTTTTTCGTTCCAAGTCCTTGCCAGCTTTTGGTTTTCATTTTGCTTTAATAGAGCCCTGTGTAAGTATTTTATAACGTTTTACAGAATAACACAACTGAGATCCCTTCCCAAATAGCACATACTGAATTTAACCAAAGAAACCGCAGATACTGCAGAGTAAAAGTTTTGTGAACCCGACAGCACATAAAATAGGAAATATGTGCTCTGGAAATAGAGCTAACTTGCCAGAATAATATACATTTTAGCATAAGTTAACATAAAGAAAAAAAAAAGAAATGGTTGAAACGGCTGATGGGAAATAAAAAAACTTTACATTCTGTTTCCACTTTTCAGTAAACCACAGTTTTTATATTCTGTAAAGGCAACTGATGTTTGCAGTTATCTCTGAGACTTAATGCTATCATGGGCTCCATGCAGCTGGGAAGTACACCCACATCCTGACATGGCCTGTGGGTGAACTATAGAAAACATGTCTAAACATTATCATCATAAATAAAACCTGCCCACAATGTACAGTCTCTTAAGTCCCAAATATCCAGTCGCATACACACAAGCACTGCTGTTCCCATTGTGTCAGCTCATAGTTAACCAAATTCAGAAGGCATGTCAATGTATTTGGAGGGGAATCGCAACCAGAACCATGTGCAGATTCCACTGTGCGCACAGAGGAAATGAGCTTTGAAGTGGATTGTTCTTCATTTAGCTGTCCTTTACATTAATTAAAAGTGATTTGCATGTTAATAGTCCCCCACCCCTGTACTTATTTAAGCTTGTCGCTTGTTAAAAAAAAAACATTGTTTTCTATAGCCTCATTGGGATAAAATTGGCTTTGTCAAATTTGTCTTTTTAAAAAGCTATACATTAGTTCTTCATATCTTTCCCATATGTACTTCAGAAAAAAATGCACCGGAAAAGTTGAGATAAAAAGCATCAACTGCACATACAGTACCAATGAAGTTTTGGCTCCTGCAATTGCTGACTTGAGACACAGACTACTTGAATAGCTTGAACATAAAAGAAGAAGCCTTGTTATAAATTGCTGATTCACTGAAATCTTTATATAGTCTTCTGGCATGGACGGGTTGGTTCCTATCCTATTTGGTTGCCTGGAGAGGTTCTGGCTTCCCACAAGCCTGAATTGGAATAAGTGGATTTGAAAAACCGACTAATGGTTAGAATAAGATAATGTAAGTGAAAATATTATTTTTTTAATCCATTTGGGGATTTACAAAATATAGGGCCTGCCACTCTTGAGTCAGAAAAGACAAAGAGAAGCTTATGCTTGTTGTATTTGTTCATAATCATATCTAGTGTGGCTACTTGGCTCTGTCCTATGATGGCTGCAGTCAGCTAAAACCCAGAGGCTGTAACTGAACTTTCTCCACTAGAATTCCCGTTTCCCGGTGTCTTAGTTTATACAACAACAACAACATTTATTTATATAGCACATTTTCATAAAAATAATGTAACCCAAAATGCTTTACATGATGAAGAAAGAGAACAAAAAGACAAAGTAAGAATTAAAATAAGAGAACACTAATTAACATAGAATAATAGTAAGGTCCGATGGCCAGGGAGGACAGAAAAAACACACAAAAAAAAAAAAACTCCAGACGGCTGGAGAGAAAAAATAAAATCTGCAGGGGTTCAAGACCATGAGACCACCCAGCCCGCTCTGGGCATTCTACCTAAAATAAATGATCAGTCCTCTTTGTATTTAGGGTTCTCATGGAAGGGCTTGCTGATGATGGTCATGTAGACTTCTGGCTTTCAATCCATCAATATAGGAACATCATGGTGCTTTGATTAGGTGGTGGCGGCGCAGGTCACCACCACAGAAAACCGGGAAAACAAACAGAAGAAAGAGTAGGGGTTAGTACGGATTTTAGAACCACCATGAATAGTTATGACAATTAATTAAATATACAGAGTATCAGGATTAAATTAAAATGAAGTTATGAGAAGGCCATGTTAAAGTAATGTGTTTTCAGCAGTTTTTTAAAGTGCTGCACCGTATCAGTCTGGTGAATTTCTATTGGCAGGCTATTCCAGATTTTAGGTGCATAACAGCAGAAGGCCGCCTCACCACTTCTTTTAAGTTTTGCTCTTGGAATTCTAAGCAGACACTCATTTGGAGATCTCAGATTACGATTTGGAATATAAAATGGAGCGAGATTATTTAAGGCTTTGTAAACCATAAGCAGTATTTTAAAGTCAATTCTGAATGACACAGGTAACCAGTGTAGTGAAATCAAAACTGGAGAAATGTGCTCGGATTTTCTTTTCCTAGTTAGGATTCTAGCAGCTGCATTCTACAATAGTTGCAATCGATTGATGTCTTTTTTGGGTGGTCCTGAGAGGAGTGCGTTACAGTAATCTAGACGACTGAAAACAAAAGCGTGAACTAATTTCTCAGAATCTTTCAAGGATATAAGAGGTCTAACTTTTCATATTGTCAGATGTTAGGGAAAATACTGTGTACATAAAGAATAGTCATAAATCAACACCGTAATTGCACCCAAAGATAGACGTCCTTTATGTACACCAGGCCGGAGGAACATTGCCATGCAAACAGCTGAGTTCTCAATAGCAAAACGGATTCATCTTAACATAATACCTTCTGTTATCAGTTAGATTTCATTTAGGAGGTTTGCTGTGGGGAAAAACAACGTTTCTCTGTTTTCAGAGAAGTTGTTCACAGAGACCAAATGATTCTTTATTTCCATATAGATATGCACAAATGACTCAGTCCATGGAGTAAGCAATCAATGATACAATTCATTCCCTTTAATACTTTTCTGTTACCATTACCTCATCTAACACATCACGTCATCTGACTCTTAATATGCAAACTTCTATCATCTTAGCTAATCAACTATAGCTACCAGTATCTTCATTTACCATTCAATTCTTCCATTATCTTCCATCGCTTCGTTATTAGGGGTGTCCCAAGGGTTTTCCCATTGATCTTATCACCACTTTATATTAGGGTTGTTTGGGCTTTCTCACTAATTTGTCCTCACTTTTTAAGGGGGTGTTTATTACTCATTTACTTCATTTTAACCATAATAATTACTGTATATACTCGCATACAAGTTGGGTCTCGACACCTGAAAAATCGATCATAAAATCAGACCCCAACTTATACACCTGTTCAAAAATACGACATTCGATTTATTTTTTTTTTACATTTTCTTGCTTTCTCCAATCTCACACCAGTTTCTCAGACACATTGAATTTTGTTGCAGCAGCTCAATTACCAATTTCTTTTGCAACTTCAATAACTTTTAACTTAAAACCAGCTTCATATTTTCTTCTGATCAAACGCTCCATCGTAGATAAGGGATGCTCTTACAATAAAGGTGTAAGAGGGTGTGAGATACAAAAACCACAAAACAGTGCAAACGTCGCTTCGAAATAGTTCGGGTATTACCGTGTGTGGTCACGTACGTAAAATACATAGAATAAAAAGGCTGTGTGCTCCGTGGTTACTCTCTCAGATGGGCGTTAGCATATCATAATCTCTTCGATCAATAACGTGATTTTTCCTCATTCAATTAATACAACCGACATTATAAAATACCGGAAATTATACAGTAAAATCAAGCTCCGACTTAAATGCAAGTATGTACGGTACTTCAGTGGTTCTTCTAAGCTGAGACAACCCTCACATACAATACAATACAATACAATTTATTTTTGTATAGCCCAAAATCACACAAAGAGTGCCTCAATGGGCTTTAACAGGCCCTGCTTCTTGACAGCCCCTCAGGCTTGACTCTCTAAGAAGACAAGGAAAAACTCCCAAAAAAACATCAGTAGGGAAAAAAATGGAAGAAACCTCACATGGTCACGCTTTAATCCACTGTGAGGTTTCTGAACTCTTTTAGGATCCTCCCCCCAACGGGATGACTGCTTGTCTGTTACTGAGGCAACCACAGGATCGCAATGCAGTGGCATAGCACCACAGAAACAACTATGAACCAACTAAGATTGCGCTATACGCGCCTCTTGCCGATGGGTGATGCAAGGGACATTATAGATGCAGGGGACAGTATAACTTGACCTGGCCACGACCCTGTCCATTTGCTGTGTCTGTGTATCAGAGAGTGATAGATCCCGCTGAAATAAATTACCTTGCTGTTCCTGTTTCAGGTAGAATAAGGCTGCTTTTGGTAAAGTACTGAGATTCAACCTCATGTTATTGGGGATGCAAGACTCTTGCATCACACCATGTTTAGCCAACCCTTTAGTTACCTTCACTTCTTTTCCTTATGCTTTTAATATAATCCATTATTTAAGTATATGCTTGTATTAAATTGTAAAAATTATCATTTACTGATTAAAAATATTTGATTAAAATTCTATAGGGTATGCTCAACCTCTGCTCCATAAAGGCTATGTCACATTAAGCAACTTTTTACAGATTTTGTACTTCATCAATCACTCGTTTACTACGTTTTTTATTATTTTGCATTCCAAATCACAACAAATCTATTCTGCATATCGCAACTGAACTGTCACAATAAATTTACTTGAAATAAGTGTGCCAAATTTCAACCAAATTTGTCCATTAGGAGCTGAGTTCTTACATGTGGACAGACAGACAGACAGACAGACAAGGCAAACTCAAGAGGAGGTATTGGCATTATATGTAAACGTACCTGAAAAATGACTGGTTCACTTTTGACTAGAGTGCTGTTTGAGCTTAATTATCAATTCCCTGCTGGTTAAGAAATAAACAAAGCAATCTTTGATTATTATGTTCATTAATCAAAGAAGAAAGCATGGAAATGTAATCAAATATAAGGACGTGATAAAAGAATGGGAATCCATAGCTTGGATCAAAACACGGACAATCAACCAGCCAACGCCAGACTGCATTCTAAAATCAGAAATTACAACAAAGAAAACATTAAAACTTTAATTAACTATTTATATGTTTTGATTATTTGAGTCTTCCTTTTTGTTGAAAAGTTAAGGAGTTTGAGGTATGTAAGCCACCATAATGTGTAGCAGTGACCCAAAGATGTCATGCATCATGGGGCATCAATACCCCCTATCGTTAATAGACTCAACAGATGGGTAGCACCCACAAGAAAACAAACAGACAAAACAGTGACATTGTGACATTACCAGCAGTACAATAAAATAATTCAAGTCCAAATTTCATCATTAATTGTGTTCAAAAAGTAAATTCAATGAAGTTCTCAAAGACTCTGACAACTTTCTAGCAGTGTCGAACTAATATCAAGCCAAAAAAGTGATTAAATTGTCTTAGGTTTAGCAGTTTTGTAACTGTAATATTTAATGGTCCAAATTTCTAAGAGAAGCTAAACCCACTTGTCATCTTAGAAACAAAAATTGGGAATGGTCTCCCCTTGACTTTCTCGTATACTCAGATATGGGGATGGATATTTGAGGAGTAAACCGTAAAACGATGATTATATTTTTATATTATGTACATTAAAGAACCATCAACAATAAATCACTTTAAATTAATAATATATCAAACAATTATTTATTTATTTTTTTTTCATCTTCTTTTTTTTTAATTAATTTTATTACAATCCATACAAAGCAATCAAGTTTTTACAAAGAGAAAAATTAAGAACAGATCGATTCGAAACAATTATTATAAAAGTAAAGTTAATTAAATCGAACTGTGCAGCTGCATGAATAAAAGGTAAAGTACCACTTGGTCCTGCCTCGTGGAGATCCACTCATAAAATACAAGGAATATTGTAGAAAATATTCTCTCAAAAATCGATTAATAAATAAAACCGACATCAAATATATAACAATGTTTACATACATGATTGTAATTAAAGAATCATAATTAAATTAAAAGAGCACAAGAAAGGACTTGAAATACAGTCTATGTCCTTAATCCATTCCAGATCCTTGGACTTATACCAAACAAGTTTTTCCCATAAGAAATAATAGGAAAATGATTAATCCGTTCCCATGAAAAAAAAATCCTATTGTTATTGGCATATTATACATTGATGGGGTTGTATAAAATAATTTAAACACTGCTTAATACTAAAATACATAAATACAAAAGCAATTAGATGAAATAAATAAAAAATTTAACCTCACTTTACTTTTTAATAACGTCTTTGTTTTTCACAATCGTAGATACCTTCGTTCTCGGCAAACGGTATGCAACAGCCACGTCCCGGATACGCATGCCACCTTCATACTTTTCAACAATCAATTCAAATTTACGTGAAAAAACACAAAATCACATTGTGATGATGCGGGTTTGCTGTATGCTCCCATCTGCTGTCGGGGAGCCCTTGAACCCTACACCGTCGGTAATGTGCCTCACTGCTAAGCTCATCTGTAACAACAAAGCAAGGGGATGGTGAAAAAGTGCAAAGTGCTTTTATTAAAACAATCAACAAAACAAGGTGTTCAAATTAAAGTGCAGCCTCCAAAGTTCCAAGGAATAATCCATAAAATCAGAAGTGAAATGTGGAGGTTAAAAACAATAGAAAAAAGTCTTCTTAAAAACAACGAGGTTAAAATACAGCAGGAAGCATTCTTAAAAAAAAAAAAAAAACAAGAAGAAGCCTGGTGCCTTTATACCTGGCAGCCCTCCTGCTTCCCAACAGGGGAGTTGTTGTTAAAAATGTTTATTTAAGGTTAATTATATATCATTCACCTTAATTAAAGGATAATGTCTGTTTATCCGTGGGTCCTTCTGCTTGCTATGTATCTATCACTCCAACAGGTGGTACATAACATTTGCAGTAATAAAATGCATTGCATGTCATATAATTGAGACAGGGCAGCACGGTGGCGCAGTGGTTGTGCTGCTGCCTTGCAGTTAGGAAACCCAGGTTCGCTTCCTGGGTCCTCCCTGTGTGGAGTTTGCATGTCCTCCCCGTGTCTGCGTGGGTTTCCTCCGGGTGCTCCGGTTTCCTCCCACAGTCCAAAGACATGCAGGTTAGGTGCATTGGGGGTTCTAAATTGTCCCTACTGTGTGTGTGTGTGCGTGCGCGCCCTGCGGTGGGCTGGCGCCCTGCCCGGGGTTTGTTTCCTGCCTTGTGCCCTTTGTTGGCTGGGATTGGCTCCAGCAGACCCCCTTGAACATGTAGTTAGGATATAGCGGGTTGGATAATGGATGGATGGATAATTGAGACATAGGCATTGCATTTGACTTTCCAACAGATGACACATTACAAACATTAACACTGCTTTTACGAATCCCATACCAAATGTTGTGTAATGGAGACATATGCATTGCATTTGTCATTCCAGCAGATGGCGCATCACAAACATTTGTAGTAATGCATTTTATTGCTACAAATGTTTGTGATGTGCCATCTGTTGAAATGAAAATACATGCATTCCAATAGACGATGCCCTGCAAAAGATAACACTGATGTCTACACTTATTATTTAGATTTCAACAAATCTTTGATGGTTAGCAAGTAATCTAAATCCTTTTGAAATCTGTTATATTTTTCATACATCACACTGTATGGCCTTGGGTTGAAGCTGCACAGAGCTTTTGATTTGATTTATGGTTTTAAGACATAATGCAGCTTAAGTTTAGTAGCACACAATGCCTCAGAAAGACACTTCTGTAATGAAATAAAAATGTTTGAATTGCCTTTCAAACTTGAAATGAAATTTTACATTAAAATTGAAATAACTTGTTGCATGTAATGCTTTGCAACTGTTTTAGATACAAATGGAGGATTGGAATATTAAAAGTCTAATACCCATTTTTTTCAATAGTAAAAAACTGAATTTTGTTTTAATGAAATATTTATATAAAATTAATCTTCCCTACAAATATGAAAAGAATCTTTTTTGGTCTTATTTGAACTAATAATCTAACCAGAAAGTAACCTTTCTTGTATGTCCAAAAGCTAAAATGTGACTATTGTGTTTATAGAAACTCCATAAAGACTAAACAGAAATACCTGTAAATGGCTAGAAATGCAATTTATAATAAAAGTAATTAAATGTATAAAGAGGCAATGCACCATTAACTAATTTCACACAAGAAAGGACTGCTCTGGAATGCTTCAGACGAGACCTTTCCCCTTTCGAGTGTTATTCTTTTAAACTGTGTCAATGGGATGGCATTCTACCTCCGAGCAATTTGCATGGTTGTCATTTAAAAGAGCATACGTTTTAAAGTTGAGTCCTTCATGTGCCAAAAAGGGATTTAAACATTTTCAAGAAAAGAATATTTAGATTCTTCGTAAAGTCTTTAAAACATTTAATTTAAACCTGTAGGCTTTTTAAACTTTTCACTAGCACAGTTGTCCTTTTGTCTTGTCATGCACTTTGTCTTAATGAGATACAGTGTGCAATAATAAATAAGTAAAAGTGTGTGATTGTGAAAAGTAGAATAGAAGTGTATATAAGTGTATCTAGAAAATTATTTGCTGACTTATTTTACTGAAAATATTTTAACTGCTAATATTGTAAGCCAGGAAAGAATAGAATATTCCCAAAGAATAGTTGATGTGCCAACTGGGCCACCCTGTTTAATGCAATAGTCCAAAAAAACGGAACAAAAATACTCGCTTGGTGGCATAACGGAAATGAGGCTTCTTAATCGAATTCTCAGCTCTCCTTTCTAAGCAGTTTGTTTAAGTGGGTCAGTCTCAGTGGGTTCCCACATGCGGAGGCTTTTCCCTGGAATAAGACATCGTCTTCTGGGGACATCTCAGTTTTATAGTGTTTATAAGTGGAAGGGTTGTGGCTTTGGGGTGCTGTGGGCGGAGTTCAAATGCCCTCATGGGGCATCTTCTTGGTGCTGTAGGGAGAGAAAGAGATAATAAAGTTAGTGACTACATCCCATTTCATGCCAGGGTGGTATTATATACCCTTATCAGAGTATGGAAGGTGGGCCACAGATGCTCATGCATGACAATAGTCTTTGAATACAAGCACTTTCTATACTGTTTTGGTAAACTCTGTGGATAATGGAATTTCCCCTTGGGATTAATAAAGTATCCTATCTATCTATCTATCTATCTATCTATCTATCTATCTATCTATCTATCTATCTATCTTGTATATTGTTGTTCATATCTATCTATCTATCTATCTATCTATCTATCTAGAGGGTGCAGACCTATAAATACCTGGGAGTACAGCTGGATGATAAATTGGACTGGACTGCCAATACTGATGCTCTGTGCAAGAGAGGACAGAGCCGACTGTACTTCCTTAGAAGGCTGGCATCCTTCAACATCTGCAATAAGATGCTGCAGATGTTCTATCAGACAGTTGTGGTGAGCGCCCTCTTCTATGCGGTTATGTGCTGGGGAGGCAGCATAAAGAAGAGGGATGCCTCACGCCTGGACAAACTGGTGAGGAAGGCAGGCTCTATTGTAGACAAGGAGCTGGACAGTTTGACATCTGTGGCGGAGCGACGGGCGCTGAGCAGGCTCCTGTCAATCATGGAGAATCCACTGCATCCACTGAACAGTGTCATCTCCAAACAGAGGAGCAGCTTCAGCGACAGACTGCTGTCACCGTCCTGCTCCACTGACAGACTGAGGAGACCCCACACTATGCGACTCTTCAGTTCCACCTGGGGGGGTAAACGTTAATATTATACAAAGTTATTGTCTGTTATGCCTGCATTTTTATCACTCTTTAATTTAATATTGTTTTTATCAGTATGCTGCTGCTGGAGTATGTGAATTTCCCCTTGGGATTAATAAAGTATCTATCTATCTATCTATCTATCTATCTATCTATCTATCTTGTATATTGTTGTTCATATCTATCTATCTATCTATCTATCTAATGGGTTTATGCAACCACCATATAAGAAAACTATGACAATTAATAGCTTCTCATTTTGATAGCAGTGAAGTGTATTTGTAACAGGGGTAATCTGTTTTCAGTGTCAGTCAGTCATTTTCCACCCTGCTATATCCTAACAAAAGGTCACAGGGGTCTGCTGGAGCCAATCCCAGCCAGCACTGGGTACAAGGCAGGAACAAATCCCTGACAGGGTGCCATCCCACCGCAGGGCACACACCAAGCACACACTAGGGACAATTTAAGATCACCAATGCATCTAACTTGCATGTCTTTGGACTGTGGGAGGAATCCCATGCAGACACAGGGAGAACATGCAAAATCCACGCAGAGAGGACCCGGAAAGCGAACCCAGGTCTCCTTACTGTGAGGCAGCAGCACTACCACTGCGCCACCATTTTTGTATTTCCCTAAAATTGTTACATCACTTTTATATATTGTGAGCATAATGTTGGGTAGGAACCAGTCATTGGAAGGGCTTGTGTTTCAGGCTCTCAGTTGGGGTGCATTTTTGGGTACTCATGTCCTTTAATTCAGCAGGTGTGTAATCGCCTTCCTAGAGGTAGGATGGGCATTGTGGAACTCCATTTATTTATTTTTTTTTTGTTTAAAATTTTTTTTTTTTATTTAGCTTTGAAGTGATTATTTCTTTGTATTGTTTCTGCTCTCTTTTAGATAAAAGTTAGAATAGAAGCACCACAGGAAATTGTGCAAGAGCCCCATTTTATGTTACAATTTCTTTCTTTCTTTTTTTGCTTTCTTTTTTTTGTGTGGATTTGGGTTGCAGAAGTAAATAAAGCGGCTGAGATTCTTTAAAGCAACGGGTGTATGGTCTTTTACTGTCTGCTGTCGAAAGAAGAAAGGAGGAAGTAGAAAGTTACATTTGGTATCATTACAACATCAGAAATGATGAGAGCAGGCCGTTCAATTTAGCATACACTGGACTCGGAAAGCATTCACACCCCTTCACTTTCTGCACACTTTATTGTGTTGTAAATTTAATTTGAGATGAGCCATAAGCTCTTAACGTGTTTTAGGGTGGTCAAATAAAATGGTGCTATTTATAAATACCTTATACCACGCGCCCTCGTGTAAGACGTGCACCCTAATTTTTACAAAAAAAATCACGAAAAAAGTTTTGCCCCATGTACCACGTACATTGTGATTGTATAGGAAGCGTTTAGAGAGAGAGAGAGCGCTGTCGAGCGAGAGAGAGAGAGTGCGAGTGCAAGCGAGCGATAGAGAGAGCGTGAGTGAGTGAGCGAGCAAGCGAGAGAGAGCGAGAGCGAGCGGGCCCAAGCAGAAGAGTAAACATTACATTTCCTCGTGTATGACGCGTACCTGATTTTCTAATGCTAATTTTCGTGAAAAAATGTGCGCGTGGTACACGCGTAAATACAGTAACTCAAATTTATTTAAAAAAAGGTCCTAATCGAAGCCAGAAGCTGACATTCTTTTATAAAAGAATGACTCTTTGTTGTTCCTGTGCGAATTTTGACATTGAGTTACTCCACGTATCTAGCGACAGTATTTTACAGATCTGTTTTTTCACATTTCTTCCACGATCAGCCTTTTCGTAATTTTGAATGGTTAGCTTGTTACCTTTATTAGTAAAACTTACAGCTAGACCCCTTCAAAACATGTTTTTTTTTCTATCCCATTGCTCTGCAACTTGATCCACAAGTCTATTTGGAGTAATTTTGTTAAACTCTTCTCCAGTGATCTAAACGTGCATTGGATTCTGTCCCAGTTACTCTTAAACCTGAGATCCCTAACTGTTGTTAAATTCTAAGACCTTCCCATTAGAGTTATCCCGAACCTTAACCCTAACCCATAATTTTAAGCAAGAGTAAAATACAAAACAGGGAATAACACACAGATTATTGAGTCACAACAAAATTTAATAAAAATAAATGTATAGACATAGAGATAAATTAACATATAAAAGGCAATCGACGAAGATCTACAAACACTAAAAACAATTCGATATACAAGGTGGTGCAGGGAAACGGGAAATTTTCAATTGATGTTCAGTGCATAAAAATAAATACATTACAAAATATGTTAATTATGGAAATGTATTGTACAGGATATGCAGTTAATGATGGTAATCAATGTTCATTCAGTATTGATTTATGTTTTGAAGAGAACATCGTGAAGGTGTTTTCCATTTCTCCGCACACATTCTGACATCCTGTTGTGGAAATTCTGCATTGCTCGACATAACATGTCAAGTGGAATGCCAGCGATTTCCTCTTCAATCCTCCTTTTTAGTTCAGCAATGGTTGCAGGTCGTGTGCAGGACACTTGGCTTTTAAGATGGAAAAAAATCACAAACAGTGAGATCTGAAATCACTGTGAAATGACGCGCCTTCCAAACAATCGTCAAATAGCTGCCATCGATTGTCGGGCAGTATGTGAAGTGGCTCCACCTGGGAACTTCCTTTTTAAGGCTGAACCCGTTTCTTCGAATTTACGCACCCATGTTGTAATCGCATGAGCAGACGGGACACGATTAATGGTAATGACATCGAAATTTCGTTTGTGCAGCAGTCACACGATCACCATTCTTATACAAGGCTTTCATTGCTCACCACTCCACTGCTC
The DNA here is from genome assembly GCA_026402145.1 of Polypterus bichir lapradei. Classification (NCBI taxonomy): domain Eukaryota; kingdom Metazoa; phylum Chordata; class Cladistia; order Polypteriformes; family Polypteridae; genus Polypterus; species Polypterus bichir. The sequence continues at coordinate 16,340,388 of JANRMT010062841.1, forward strand.
CATTATAACTAATGGCAAGGGGTTCTTAACGAGGTCACATTGGTCCCAAACAACTGCCGATACCCCAGAGTCACCAACAACTACTTCTAAAATTTCCTGTTTCTAATTAGAAAACCAACAAGTTATGACAGGAAAAGTTAAACAGAAAGATTAAAAATACTTTCCGGAAAAAATATTGCAAAGACTAATATATTAAAACAAAAGTTATAAAAATGTATAAAGAAACAAAAAAATATGATTGTTCCCGGAGGAAGCCCCAGCCCCATTCCAGAAATATCAAACACTAATAAGGTCAACACCATTCCGATTGCTGAAGCAAAACAATGCAGTCGCTAAAGCAAAAAATGAGAATTAAACAAAGAATTGAAATAGAATTAAATGAATAATAACTTAAGACAAAGAAATAAAGAAGAGAAAAAGCAGGGTGAAAAAAATCAAGCTAAACTGATAGTAGGGTGGAGAGTGCAATCACTTGTCTAATGAACGAGTGGGAAGGAGAGGCTGATAAATAGCTTACCACTTCAAAGCTAAATACACCTAACCCATAATTTTGATTTTCCTTTAATTACAACACTTTAAAATCCCCACTTTAAAGAGAATCGCGTCAGCCAACACGCCATGACCCACAATTAGTCTTTGTCTTACACGGCTGAGGTTTTGACACATTTTGCCTCAGACAATGAGGTGTAATTGGAAATATTCTGGCCACATTTATTCAAATATCATTGCATCTGTAAAGGGGTATACTTTTTAGTATAGTACAAGGTGAATAGAATTTACAGATCACTCGTTTTTATTTTCATTAGCATTTTAGAATTTTTTTTTCAATTGGGGTTATAATTTTATATATTCTCACGCATTGGCATCTGTGAATCACCTTCTGGGCTCTACTAAGATTTTTAATGCCACCATGGGGCAAGAGGGGGCGTGGTTGCTAACCATGTTGTCTCTTTTTTGTTTCTGCAGCACCGAGAACCCGCTCCGTGAGGGCAACTGAACTCCGCCCACAGCATCTCAAAAGTCCTGCCCCTGTGGACTGGGAAACCATAAAACTGACATGCTGCCCAGTGGAGGGTGTTTCACTTCAGGGAGAAGCCTCATCATGTCTGAACTCACTTCCCATGACTGACCCTTTCAGAGGAGCCCCTTTTTCTGCAGAGACTAGTTGGCTAGGATGGCATATTAGAAGCCTGTTCTCTGTTGCCACCACTGAGCACTTCTTTCTTTTCTGTTTTTTTGGATAATTGCGTTAAACAGGGTGGCCCAGTTGGGACCACAACTTTTCTTTGGGACTCATCACAATATAAATTCAGTTATCACAATATAAATTATTTTTTGTTTGCTGATGACATTCTTATCTGTAGCGATAGTAGGGAGCAGGTTGAGGAGTCCCTGAAGCGGAGGAGATATGCTCTAGAGAGGAGAGGAATGAAGGTCAGTAGGACCACCAAAACAGAATACATGAGTGTGAATGAAAGGGAGGTTGATGGAATGGTGAGGATGGAGGGAGTAGAGTTGGCAAAGGTGGATGAGTTTAAATACTTGGGATCAACAGTACAGAGTAATGGGGATTGTAGAAGAGAGTGCAGGCAGAGTGGAGTGGGTGGAGAAGAGTTTCAGGAGTGATTTGTAACAGACGGGTATCAGCAAGAGTGAAAGGGAAGGTCTACAGGACGGTAGTGAGACCAGCTATTTTATATGGGCTGGGCATGGTGGCACTGACCAGAAAGCGGGAGACAGAACTGGAGGTGGCAGAGTTAAAGATGCTAAGATTTGCATTGGGTGTGACGAGGATGGACAGGATTAGAAATGAGGACATTAGAGGGTCAGCTCAAGTTGGACGGTTGGGAAATAAAGTCAGAGAGGCGAGATTGCATTGGTTTGGACATGTGCAGAGGAGAGATGCTGGGTATATTGGGAGAAGCTTGCTAAGGATAAAGCTGCCAGGGAAGAGAAAAAGATGAAGGCCTAAGAGAAGGTTAATGGATGTGGTGAGAGAGGACATGCAGATGATGGGTGTGACAGAACAAGATGGAGAGGACAGAAAGTTATGGAAGAAGACGATACGCTGTGGCAACTCCTAACGGGAACAGCCGAAAGAAGAAGAAGACAATATAAATTATTTACAAATCTATATCAAGTGCATGGAATTGGATTTGGCTAAACTAACACAATAAAATATCGATATCAACATATAACATACATACAACGTCATTCCCTCACAGCCGTGAATTACTCGCAGACATTTTTATCAAATCAGTTTATTTCATCTTGGGGGGATATGGAAAATGTTGTTATATATACTGTATATTTATTTTACATTGAAATATAACAGAAAAACAAAGTACATTGCAAGAACCAAGAAATACAAGGAGATTTTCCTAAATGATTTACTGCAGTTTTTATACAATGAAACAATCCGTTAGCCAGCTCATTTCTTACATTTCTCACTCCATAGCTCCTTCAGCTCATTCTCATCCTTGTTTATACAAAATCCACAAAGGAAGAAAGCAATGGCAGCACATCCTCAGCTTGACTGCTTTTGCTTTGCTTTTCTCTCTGAGTGAAGTGGCCAGGTGACTTTCGAGTCATCTTGTTTGCTAGACTATATTGATGTTTACTATGAGGTTTGATTTTGTTTCTCCTTTCTTATCTGTGTTTGTGCCTCTTTGAGGGGTAGTGTCTTTTTTGTGTGAAAAGTGATGCATTGGCAGACTTTAATCCTGTCCTGCATGGCAGCCAGAGGGATCGTACATAATTTAACAAAGACTTAACTTCTAAGACTCAGACACAAAAAGTTGGAAAGAGTGCCTTCAAGAAGGTGAGAAATGATGGTATGTGATACAAGACCACAATTCGTTCCTCCTCCTTCACTCAATAAAAGGTCATTTGTCTATGTATACGGGGCAGTTAGTGAAATAACAGTGGGATTGGGGGGCTCATTGTTGGACTCTTAGTCATATGAGTAACTAATTTCTTGAAAAATGTTTGCTTAGGCTAGAGGTCATATGGTTGGATAATACAGGCCGGCTAAATTGTAATATACAGCTTATATTATAGATATTTCACAGCAGAGCTTGCTGAAACAGCTGTCAGTAATATACTCCATGTTTGGCTTTCTAGGCTTACAACACTTAGGAAAACAGTGGTGTAAGTCTTTTAATAACAGCAGACAAATAAACCAAGATATCGCTAATAACAAAGTAATGGTGTTATTAGCTGATTAGAGAGGGTTCAATTCCAGTTTAATGAGACTCCGAGTGTAAAAGTGAAAATATGTATTTGTTCAGTCTCTTATCATGTAATGAAGGGATGTATTCTAAAATCAAAAGTTCATATTTTTGTAAATAGCAGACTGTTTGATTTAATTAGCACTTCCAGACGTACTCTAGAAACATAATAACAGCCATGGCTTAAAATAATAATAATAATGTGTGTACGTTCTCAAGGAATTCTTTTTGTATCCAGGTGATGTAACTGATCGGTGTGACCATTTGGACTAATCAATACTGCAGTTTATTCCTAATTTATTTTTCAAATTAGTGTTCACCAGCACTTTTTAGAACATGTACACTATAAGGTTGTAGTGTTGTCAACTTGACTATGTACTGCAACCACTTAACTTGACAGGAAGTCATCTTTAAAGATTATGTTGATCAAATGGCAGCCAGTGTAACACCTAAGTGGCCCAGTAATTAATTAAGTATGCAGTAGCAATGTAGTAATGTCCCACATCTGATGGACGGTACTGTCTCTCCTATAGCAAGGAAAAAATTATGAGAGTCCATTACAAAATGAGAACCCACCCACTCGTCTCCTGCACTAAAGTAATGTTGTTCCCAAGGTATTACGCCAGCCAGCTTCTCCTTTAAGAGATGCGAACCTGAGTCTCATCTCATAGATGGATGAACTCTAGGCAGGGTTCACTCTTTTAGAGACACATTTGACTAGTATTACCATCATACATTGGCTTCCTGTGTATTTTATAAATAGACTATACAGATAACACCAGGTCATGTCACTTGCAGAAACTGTCAGATGGTTCTTCACTTATGGGGTGTATTGATAAGGGGGATGAGACAGAGGAGAGGAACAAGGTGGAGAACTTTATTTCTTGGTGTAAAGGGGATGGTCTGCAACTACACACCAGCAACACCAAAGAACTGCATACTGAGTTTCACCACACCAAAAAGTCCCCATGTCCGGCCACTAGTCATGGAGTGGATGCAAAGGTGGTCCTCTCCTGCAAGTTCTTGGGAGTCCACATTAATGTCTGGTTTCAGGAACACAGAGAAACTATACATGAAAAGACAGAGGAGACTCTTTTTTCCTTAGGAGACTGTGTTCCTTTAATGTGGGAAGTGACATCCTTCACATCTACAACCCTGTGATGGTTAGTGGGATTTTCTATTCTATGGTGAACTGGACCAGTAACATCATTTCAAGAGAGGACCACCAAAACAACCAGCTGATTAAAAGGGCAGGCTCAGTTATAGGACACACTCTGGAACCCCTGGAGGTCGTAGCAGCAGGGAATTAAATCAAAACTGAGTTATGAACAATGCTACACATCCTCTGTCTGACACAACAACAGTGAGGACTTTCAGCCAACAAATCATTCAATAGAAGTGGGTCAAGAAATGAGACAGGGGCTCCTTTATACCAACAGCAATACACCTGTATAATAACTCACTGGGATGTGGATGCCCATTCAGAAGTTTGTCTTTATTTATTTATTTTCTCTTTCTTTTTAATCATTCTGATGTGTACACCAGACCAGCAGTTGTATTATATTTATTAATGCATGTATGTATTTAAAGAGCTTCCTTAAAAAGCAAATTTCACCCTGTGGATATATAAAGTCCTATCTATCTCTCTAGCTATCTATTACATAGTGCCATTCATATCTATCTATGTAGTATATAGTGCCTGTGGTGTTATGGGTCCACAGCTCGCTGAGCAAAAGCCGTTTTTTTAAATAAATAATCACCGCACTCGTGGTGGCTTCGTGAGGGGGCGTGGTGGCTATAGCAAGCCACGGGGCGATCTGCAGTGTGGGTGTTTCTCACCGAGTGCACAGGTGAGGGACTGCCCACATCCGTGATTGTTCCCGTGGCTAATGTGCTGCAGCTGCTATGGCCCCTCGCAATATAAAAGAAGCGCGAGTCGGGTTCAGAAGGGATCAGAGATGAAAAAATGAAACGAAAAGGACGGAGGTTACAGGGAGCGAGAGGAAGCAGGTCGGTGCAAGAGAGAGACACACCGAGTGTGTAAGTGAGCGAGCGAACGAGCGCTCGTGGGCAGCTGTGAGGAAGTTGGGTGTTAGGCCGACACCCAGGCATTAGGGTTGATGTCGCTCCCGCTGAGCGATCAGGTAGCAGGAGTGACCAGGGAAAGGCGACTGGCCGTAGAAGACTGGAAAGGCAGCGGGAGTCACGAGGATTGGAGCTGCAGTCCTTGGTATGGGCGTCCTGGAGACCAAGGAGTCCAAGTCTCTGGTCTGGGATGAGTGCCAGACCGAAGCCAGGATCGGGAGGTCTCCAGACCTGTGTATGTGTGTATGAGAAAAGGGCAGCTGCTGAGAGAGTCTCACCTGCTGCATAGCCCTAGCGGGAGAAGCAGGCGAGACGTTAACAGAAAAGATGCACCAAGCTTGTTGTTGATTTTTAAAGACTGCTTCCGTAAGAACGTTTTAACCTCGATTTTAAAGGATTGTTTTTTTTTGTAGTGTTTTTAAACCTCCACATGTCTTTTATTGGATTATTTATTAAACTATTTTTGAAGCACTGCACTTTATTGAACACTTTGTTTTTGATTGACTTTTTAATAAAAGCACTATGCACCTTTTTGAACCATCCCCTTGCTCAAATATTGTCTCACTGTCTAGCTCACCTCGGTTATATCTATTGACGGTGTTGGGTTCAAGGGCTCCTAAACAGCAATGGGAGCATGGTGTTGAACCCACATCGTCACAGTGCCTTTCTTATCTATCTATGGGATTAATAAACTATCTATCTATCTATCTATCTATCTATCTATCTATCTATCTATCTATCTATCTATCTATCTATCTATCTATCTATCAGGACAGATGCTATAATAGAACAGCTAGTGATGAACTTTACATTCAAACACAACATTGTCTGTATATAACTAAGTTGATCTCAAAATTTAAAGCAAATCACCCTTACTCCTCCATCTTACGGAGAAAAATAAAATAATAGTCTGAACATACAGACTATTATTCAACGTATTGTTACAACATACTGGTTCTCTCCTTCTGCCCGTATTTGAAGGATCAAATTCAAGAAAGGGATGCACAGATAGTGCAGAGATGAATGGAGCTAATGGATATTAGTAAATTATTACACTAAATAATGAATAGTCATGCATTCTCTTAGAGTTAAACAGTTATTTTTCTAACACAAGCACCATGATGGTGTTGTGCTACGTACTGCTGACCCACAAGGGAACTGGTATCAACACATAACTCCAGTTCTTAAATCCTTACGCTGGCTCCCAGTTAACTTTAGGGCAGATTTCAAAATCCTCCTTTTAACATATAAAGCCTTAAATGGCCGAGGTCCAGCTTGCTTGTCTGAACTTATCATGACTTACAAAGCAGAACGCACATTGAGATCTCAAAATGGCGGTCTGCTTATGATTACAAGGATTAATAAAATAACAGTGGGAGGTCGAGCTTTTAGTTACAGGGCCCTCTAAACTGTGGAATGGTTGGCCTGCTACTATAAGAGACGCCTCTTTGGTCTCAGCTTTCAAATGCCGGCTGAAGACTCACTACTTCAGTTTAGCACACCCTGACTAGAGCTGCTGATTAACTGTGCAGACTGCATCTCTGTTGTCAGTCATTAGCACTAAAACATAAGTAACATGATTGTTATAATTTGTTACTAACCCTCACCTATCCTGTTTCTCTTTTTGGTACTCAAATGGGGCACTTGGTGCTACTGCCCACCTGCCAAGTTGTTTTGCCTGCCTCAGGAAAAGTCATTTCTGATGGAGGATCTCAGGAATCATCGGGTAGAGGGGTCCTTTCATCGGATTAACTGGCCCAGCACTGACTCAACTGTGGAGTGGCCAATAGGAGAGGCAGCTTGATGGCCGAGGTCTCCAGGACTCTGAACAAATCCAAATCATATTATGTGATATCATTTACTGTTGAATTCTATTCTGTACTCGTATTATTTTATAATATTTTATATTTTATTTTTATATATAAAATATATATATATAAAAATATATATATATTTAATTTATATAGTTATTAATTTAATATATATATATTTTTTATATATATATAAAATAAATATATATATATATATTTTAATAAATATTTTATTTTTAATATTTTATAATTATTTTATAATATTAATGTAATATTTCTATTGCACTGTTATATTGTTTTGAGGATTACTTGTGTTCTGTTCTGTGTATTGTATTGACCCCCTTTTTTTTGCATGCTCAACCTACCTGGAAAGGGGTCTTTTCTTTGAACTGCCTTTCCCAAGGTTTCTTCCATTTTTTTTCCCTAAAAGGGGGTTTATTTCTTTTCTTCTTTGAGAGTCAAGGCTGGGGGGCTGTCAAAATGCAGTGCCTGTTAAAGCCCATTGCGGCACTTCTTATGTGATTTTGGGCTATATAAAAATAAATTGTATTGCATTGTATTGTATTGTGTGGCATTTTGGTGCTTCCGCAGGATCGTTAAAGATTTTCTGTGGGAACTCCAGCTTCCTTCCACATCCCAAAGATGTGCTGGTTAATAAGACTGGCAATTCTAAAGGTCCCAAATCTTTAACGATTCAGACAATTACAAAATGTTTATAATCCTATGCATGGAGCGGACCAAAATTAGTTAATTAGAAATTTGGAAAAATGTGTATGGCCTCAATTTATATAGTAACATTCCTAGAGTTATTAAAAAGAGAGTATTTGAATAGCATAGCCAACATGGCCCATTCTAGTCTCCGTTGGTGTGATGCTGGAATGTTCTCCCAGTACCAGTGGGGGTTTTCTCCAGGTACTTCTATTTCATCCCACATTTAGTACCAGTATCGGTCAGACTGAGCGTGTGCTCTGCGATGAACTGTCAGGTTTCAGGGACCTCCATTGAATGATAGGATAACCTCCAGCTTTCTCCTGGACCTGTAAAAGAAATAGCGGGTTCACAAAATAGAAAGATTGAGATTAGAGGTTTGAGGTTGTATGCTAAGGATTTCTTTTTAAATAGCACCACAAAAACCCCTTGTTAGTTAAACAGTAAGCTTGTTTGATGTTTCCAGGCTTCTTCTACAATACATTATGTATTTTTCTCGTTTCAAGTATATTTTACCCTTAAATGTATCAGACATGGTGTTCACACCATGGCTAAGGACCAAGGCATTTGTTAATTGGTTCTTCTTTTCTTTTGTTTTATTAACTGAGTGTCTGTCCTTTTACTTATTGACACAAGACTGTACTGTACCTGTCAACAGACTATGCAATCCTCTTACTTATTGTAGTGTTTCACAAATATATGACTAAAAGGAATAGATTAGACAGACCCTAGGGATTTGAGTAAAAATAAATCTGTAGAGTTTCCCTTTTTTGACACAAAGTAAAGAGGTTAGATGTGACTTTAAATCAAAGCGCTGGTTGTAAAGGCTTGTGTATTTACTTAGGCTTTTCAGCTTTATTCCTCGGGGATGTGCCTTTTAAACTAATTAGGCCCAGACCATGACTGAAATGATACAAAAATATGGAACCCCAGCATACCCTTCTGTCCAATTGTATCTCGGCATGTTTATGAGTGGAAGAGTTATTTATTCTGTAGCAGAGGAAAGGCAAAATAAATCAAGTGCCACTGGAGATAAATCGAACTTTGAGCTTTTTTTTTTAAAGGTATGGTTTAAGACTTGTTTCAAAATGTCTCAGTGCATATAATAAATGAAATGACACAGAAGAAACAACAAATATGTTTGGTTTAGGACTCACTCGGAAGCTGCATCTGTAATGTGGAATAATGATTTTTTTCTGCTTTTCACGTTATTGAAATTTTAAATCACAGTTTACACCACTTCACTGTGATCTCTCACTAAGAGGAAATAACTGTTTAGAGAGAAAAAAATTCCTAGATTTAATACACGTTTGGATTAAAAGCCACAATCACTGTATTGCAAAAACTGAAATTTGAAACTGCAGTTTCCACAAATTCACAGTGATGGCTCATTAAGTGGAAATAAAAAAAAATTGTAAGATTGTAAGATTTAACAATACTGGGTACCAAAACAATATGCAGTAGGTAATATTAAATTGAATAAATCTGTTATTCAGAATGGGCGGCATGGTGACGCAGTGGTAGCACTGCTGCCTCGCAGTAAGGAGACCTGGGTTCGCTTCATCGGTCCTCCCTGCGTGGAGTTTGCATGTTCTCTCCGTGTCTGCATGGGTTTCCTCCCACAGTCCAAAGACATGCAGATTAGGTGCATTAGCGATTCTAAATTGTCCCTAGTGTGTGCTTGGTGCGGGGGTGTCCTGCGGTTGGCTGGCGCTCTGCCCGGGGTTTGTTTCCCGCCTTGCGTCTTGTGTTGGCTGGGATTGGCTCCAGCAGACCCCCGTGACCCTGTAGTTAGGATATAGCAGGTTTGAGTATGACTAACTGACTGTTATTCAGAATCAGTTGTGATAATGTAAGAACCTCAGGCTCATCTACTCATGCTATAAACACGAATATCCCTTTAGCTCGATTGGGTAAGCGCTTTCCGTTTTCTTTTTTTTTTTTTGTGAGAGCTTCTAATTTGAATCCCAGCAACAGCTCTGACTTTCTCCTCAGAGGGATTTGATCACACAGCTTCAGCCCACCTGTAGAGGAAATTAGTGAAAGATTCTGTCCGAATCCAGCGCATCACAATGATACCATGGGGCCGGCATGCCAACAGAGCATTAAAAAGGAAGCAGGATGCTTCACCGTGTGCCATTGTGTGATGGACATGGCTGACTGCTTTGGATACCTCTGACTGCAGACCTCTGGGGATTTTGGCTCATAATGCTGAATCAGCTCAGTCATGTAAATGTGGCTTCTTATTGTATGCTATTTCCTGGTTTTGTTTTGTAATATCTTGCATGTTGTATATACAATGTCTGTACTATGTGTTTGAATGAGGCATGTGAAGAGTTATCTATAATTCTGATGCTTCTTTCTTTTTTTTTTTACTTTTCTGCCTTTTTGCTAGAATTTAACACTAATATGATCTTTTTTTTCTATTTTGTACATCATTTCATTATATCCTGTTGCTTTTCTCCTTCTGATCCACTTTATTTTATCAGATATTAACCCCAACCTCAGAATACAGAAAAATCCTGCAATAAAATACATTGAAGAACACATATATATATATATATATATATATATTTGTAAATATAAGCTAAAAATGTATTGTGCATATATGGATGAACATTAACGTTAGGGCAGCACGGTGGCGCAGTGGTGGCGTTGCTGCCTCGCAGTTAGGAGACCTGGGTTCGCTTCCCGGGTCCTCCCTGCGTGGAGTTTACATGTTCTCCCCGTGTCTGTGTGGGTTTCCTCCGGGTGCTCCGGTTTCCTCCCACAGTCCAAAGACATGCCGGTTAAGTGCATTGGTGATCCTAAATTGTCCCGAGTGTGTGCCCTGCGGTGGGCTGGTGCCCTGCCCTGGGTTTGTTTCCTGCCTTGCGCCCTGTGTTGGCTGGGATTGGCTCCAGCTGACCCCTGTGACCCTGTAGTTAGGATATAGCGGGTTGGACACTGACTGACATTAGCATTAAAGTAAACATGCAAAGGGGATTGTTTACAGCTAGTTAAGTTTGCCAGTGATATCAAGATAGGTGGATTGGCAGATAATTGAGAACCTGTTGAATCATCACAGAGGAACTTGGCAGATGAAAATTAATGTCTGTAAATGTAAAGTATTACACATAGGAAGTAAAAATGTTAGGTTTGAATACACAATGGGCGGTCCGAAAATCGAGAGTACACCTTATGAGAAGGATTTAGGAGTCACAGTGGACTCTAAGCTATCGACTGCCAGACAGTGTTCAGAAGCCATTAAGAAGGCTAACAGAATGTCAAGTTATATAGCACCTTGATGTGTGGAGTAGAAGTCCAAGGAAGTTATGCTGAAGCTTCATAACGCACTGGTGAGGCCTCATCTGGAGTACGGTGTGCAGTTTTGGTCTCCAGGCTGCAAAAAAGACATAGCAGCACTAGAAAATGTCCAGTGAAGTGCGACTAGGCTGATTCCAGGGCTACAGGGGATGAATTATGAGGAAAGATTTAAAGAGCTGAGCCTTTAAAGGAGATTAATAGGATACCTGACTGAAGTTTTTAAAATTATGAAGGGAATTAGTCCAGTGGATTGAGACTATTAGTTACTAGTTATTTTAAAATGAGTTCATCAAAAACATGCGGACACAGATGGAAGCCTGTTAAGGCTACGTTTTGCATAAACATTAGGAGGTTTTTCTTCATACAGACATACATTCTTCATACATCTATCTATCTATCTATCTATCTATCTATCTATCTATCTATCTATCACAGACAAATGGAATTAGTGACCAAATAGCATGATAGACAGTAGGACTTTAGGGACTTTCAAAGCCCAAATTGATGTTTTTTTAGAAGAATTAAGTGGATAAGACTGGTGAGATTTGTTGGGCTGAATGGTCTGTTCTCCTCTAGATTGTTTTAATGTTCTAATATGGTGCTATACACAAAGTATAAAGTACAAGAGGTTCTGGAAGACGTTCAGGACCCCCTACTAACTCTTCAGACTCCTTGAAAGCCTCAAGATCAAAATTGTAGGGGATTTCTTTAAATAAATTTGAAAAACATGTTATGTTCTTATAAATCAGTCAGTAGTTTGCATGAAATGCTGAAATAAACACTCAGAAGAAGGTTTAAGGTGTCACCCGTTACTTGACCGCAGATATCAATCGGGGTGGTTTGCCATGTGGTGGGTGCTGTAATCAGCTCATGCTCCCAATCTCCTCCTCCTCCTTTCTTGTCTAGCAAATCCGTCAAATTGAAATGCCTTTTTTTTTTACTTTCTGTGCTCTTTACTAACTTCCACTACAGCGCTGGACTGTGGCATGGTGGTGTCATAGCAAATTGAGTCCTGCCACGTGCAAAAGTTCGCTGACGACACTGCTATCATGGGCTGTATCAGGAGTGGGCAGGAGGAGGAGTATAGGAACCTAATCAAGGACTTTGTTAAATGGTGCAACTCAAACCACCTACAACTGAACACCAGCAAAACCAAGGAGCTGGTGGTTGATTTCAGGAGGCCCAGGCCCCTCATGGACCCCGTGATCATCAGAGGTGACTGTGTGCAGAGAGTGCAGTCCTATAAATACCTGGGAGTGCAACTGGATGATAAATTGGACTGGACTGCCAATACTGATGCCCTGTGCAAGAGAGGACAGAGCCGACTATACTTCCTTAGAAGGCTGGCATCCTTCAACATCTGCAATAAGATGCTGCAGATGTTCTATCAGACAGTTGTGGCGAGTGCCCTCTTCTACGCAGTGGTGTGCTGGGGAGGCAGCATAAAGAAGAGGGATGCCTCACGCCTGGACAAACTGGTGAGGAAGGCAGGCTCTATTGTAGGCATGGAGCTGGACAGTTTGACATCTGTGGCGGAGCGACAGGCGCTGAGCAAACTTCTGTCAATCACGAAGAATCCACTGAACAGGATCATCTCCAGACAGAGGAGCAGCTTCAGCGACAGACTGCTGTCACCGTCCTGCTCCACTGACAGACTGAGGAGACCCCACACTATGCGACTCTTCAGTTCCACCCGGGGGGGTAAATGTTAACATTATACAAAATTATTGTCTGTTATGCCTGCATTTTTATCACTCTTTAATTTAATATTGTTTTTATCAGTATGCTGCTGCTGGAGTATGTGAATTTCCCCTTGGGATTAATAAAGTATCTATCTATCTATCTATCTATCTATCTATCTATCTATCTATCTAT